>CM070542.1:17826304-18530932 GCA_036346415.1 Raddia guianensis | reverse complement strand
GGCGCCACGGAGAGCGGGGCGAGGGCATTGGCTCCGCCGGTTGCCGAGTGGGGCGAAGCGAGCGGTCCTACCGGCACGTCGTTATAAGCGAAACATCCTCGGGCAACAGAGCTCACCGGGCGAGCGAGGGTGAAGGGCCCGCCGTCGAGGAAGCGAGAAGAAGGCCGCGGCGAGAAGTTGAACCGCCTTGTCCGCGGAGACACCGACGTAGCCGACCAGAGCGGCGCCGATCTTGCCCGAAGGCGAACGGGCAGAGGAACAAGAAGAAGGGGAGGTCGCCACGCCATAGCGAGCAGCGCTCCCATAAGGAGAGGAAGCAATGAAAAGCGGTGGGAGCAGCGCGCCAAGGCTGCGCCGAGCATCCCGGCTCAAACTTCATGACTTGGGAGGCGCCTCACTTTGAACTTGAAGCAAAGGCTTGAGAGGTAAGACTCAAATCGAAACTTGTTCGTTTTAAGTTACCAAATTTCAAAATTAATCGGACTTGCTCTTCTCTCACCTGTGTTCTGCGGGGCACCATGGAGGATTTCAATAGGCGTCGCCATCGAAAGAACGCTTCTCGCCGACACCCTCCGGAGTTGCCGTCTGAAGGCTCGCCGCTTGACAAACGTCTGAAGGTGAAAGCCGAACCGATTCATGGCGTGAGGTGAAGGAGGTCAAAAGAATCTGGCCGGGAGAGGGACACGTCCCCACGGCTCTATCCGGAGAATCAGGAGCTTCACGAGCTAACCGAGGCGCTAGCCATGAAAAAGCAGGTCGACCAGCTGTCCAAGCGTCTTGAAGCCGCAGAGCAGTGCCTTAGTCAGAGAGAGGACTGTGCCGAGGAGTTGCGGGCCAAGAAGCTGTCGGTGTAATAAATCCTGGGGTATGAAGAGTCTTAAGGATGGCTAGGAGGCGCGGGCGAGGGCCCCACGCGTCGGTGGCGACCAGCCCCAGGCGTGGGCGAGCCCCTCGGAGTGCGGGTGAGGGCCCCACACGTCGGCGGGCGACTGTGTCCCAACGTGTGGGCGAACCCCTCGGCGTGTCCGGTGGGCCCCTCTGGCGTCGGTGAGGCGACCAGGCCCAGGCGTGGCGAGCCCTTAGAGTCTTGGGCGAGGGCTGACACGTTAAGCGACGACCAGGCCCAACGTGTGGGCGAGCCCCTCGGCGTGTCCGGCGGGCCCCACGCAAGCGCGGGCGACCCAGCCCCAGCGTGGGCGAGCCCCTCAGAGTCTTGGGCGAGGGCCCCACACGTCGAGTGAGCGATCGAGCCTCGGCGTGTGGCGAGCCCTCGGCGTGTCCGGGGCCCCATCGTCGTCGAAGGCGACTGTGCCCTAGCGCGTGGGTGAGCCCTCGGAGTGTCGGGCGAGGCCCCACACTTCAGGCGGGCGACGAGCCCCAGCGTGTGGCGAAGCCCCGGCGTGTCCGGCGGGCCCCACGTCGGCGGGCGACGAGCCCTCAGCGTGGCGAGCCCCTCGAAGTGCAGGCGAGGCCCCACACGTCGGCGGGCGACCGAGCCCAGCGTGTGGGCGAGCCCCTCGGCGTGTCCGTGGCCCCAGCGCGTCGGTGAGCGACAGAGCCCAGCGTGTGGCGAGCCCCTCAGCGTGTCCGGCGGGCCCCACGTCGGGAGGCGACTAGGCCCAGGCGTGGGCGAGCCCCTCAGAGTCTTGGGCGAGGCCCCACACGGCCAGGCGACCGTGCCCCAGCGTGTGGGCGAGCCCCTCGGCGTGTCCGTGGGCCCAGCGCGTCGGTGGGCGACCAAGCCCGGCATGTGGGCGAGCCTCTCCTGCCCCCTGTCGATCCCCCTCGGCTCTCTCGCCGGTTCAAAGCTTGTATAAAGGGAGGAGAGAGAAGCGAGAGGGGGCCGCTGATTCTATGTCGCATTCCACACAACCACAACACGGAAAAGAGCTAAGGCTCGGCAGGAGTAGGACTATTACCCGCGAGGGGGTCCGAACCTGGGTAAACCCTGCGTGTTGCTCCTCGCCGCGTCCCCGCTCCGTCGAATCGAGCTCGGGTTGATCGGCTAGCAGATGTAATCGGCGGGTGTGATCCGCGATGGTTGAGCGGAGAACCGCCGTCAAGAACAAAGAGGTCAAGCAGTTGAGGCGGAGGCCAAGGAGCAGCCGAGCACGGTAAGGAAGAAACCGAGGCGTCTCAGTGAAGCCCGAGAAGAATCAAAGCCCATGGGAAGTCGTGCGCCTCAAACTAGAAATTGAGGAGGTAAAGGCGCACTTGCTTCCAATTAGCGATCTGGCTATAACCCAAAGGGACTTTGTACACGCAATTTTGGTTATGCAATAAAACTTACCTTTTCCCGCAAAAAGAGACAAAAAGACAAGAGCGGCGAAACTAAGAAAAGGCAAAAGCAGTAGCTAGAAAGTTTTAAGAAAAACGGTGAAACGCCACCTAACTCCCCCGTTGTGCGGTACTCGAAAACTGAGTTTATAACTTCGAGCAGTGCACAAGAGAAAGAGCGACACCTTAGCCCCCGGTACGGACGATGCTTGAAGACCTAAGCTTGCGAAGTCAAGCACGTGCGTAGAGAGATAGAGCGACACCCACATTCTGATCGACTCATTCCATGAACTGCTCGTTAACGTAAGTTAGGCGATTCCAAGGGTAACCGAACAAGGAAAGTGCCTCTGCCGCGGAGGGCTTACGAGAACAGGCTTCGCCAAGTGGTTGTGCCGTGAGCGGTAAGAGCCTCTGCCACGGAGGGCTTACGAGAGCAGGCTTAGCCGCGAGGCTGGATGCCGTGTTACGCAACTCTGAGTTTAGGAATTTGTTGAAACGAGATACGGACAGGGAAACCCTTAAGATCGCGGAGCCAAGAGTTCGCAAGACCGGGCAACCATCAAGTGTTACCAGAGAGAGATAGTCTGAGAAGACAAGAAGTGAAAAGACCCTGAGGGCCGCGAAAATTCACTGTTAATTGGATTGAACTTTACATGGCGGCCGAGAGACTTAGAGCGAACTAAAGCGCGAAGTTTACAAAAGCGGAGCTAAGCAAACACACAAAAGACGTACACAAAGAACTTACGGTCGGGTCGATGTTCCAAGTCTTGGTCGGCTCTCTCCGTCCTCCATGGCGAACAAACGGCCCGGGCGGCGGTAAAGCGACCGTGTGAGCAGGCCCTCCCAGCGGGAGTTAACTTGTTGACGTTGGACAGGTTCTAGACACGGCGCAGAGCGAGGTCGCCCGCCTTCAAAGCCCTTGGTCGAACTGATTTGGGAGCGTGCCGGCGAAGAGCTTGCTGGTAGCGCGCCATTCTGACTTGTACCCGGTCGCGTGTGGCTTCGAGGAGATCAAGGTCGAGTAAGCGCTCTTGCTCGTCGTCAACCAAGTTGACTGAGCTCGTGCGGGGCGAACCGAGTACTATTTCGGCGGGCAAGATGGCTTCTGCACCGTAGACCAATTGGAAAGAAGTTTCCCCGGTTGCCTGGCTGGCCGTGGTGCGAATCGCCCGAGGGCGGAAGGAACCGTCAACCCGAGCTTTGTTGTGCTCATCGAGAGCAGCAAACACCGCCGTTTGATACCTGGACTATCATCCTGTTAGCTCGCCGACTACTCCATTGCTCGTGGATGAGCCACGAGGCGGCGAACCTTGGTGCCCGGTTGTTGTGATATTCTGGAATACCTCGCTCGAGCGGGGACCGTTATCGATGATCGCCTTATGGGGAATCGAAGCGGCGTGATCACGTTAACGCTTGAAGAAGCGCCGGGCCGTTTGGCATGAAGAGGCGACACATGCTCGCCTCAATCCACTTTGTAAAAGTATCAATGGCGGCGAGCAAGTGTGTGCGCCCTTGTACCCTTTGAAACGGGCGGCGGATCGGACCCATGTGGAGAAAGGCCATGATGGGGGGATCGTTTGGAGCTCTTGGGCGGGCTTATGTGCCTTCCGAGCGTGAAATTGGCAAGCCTTACACATAGTCACGACGTCCCGGGCATCTTGTAACGCTGTAGGCCAATAGTATCCCATGCGAAACGCTTTGCCGACCAGAGTCCGGAAGGAGGCGTGGTTGCCGCAGGCCCCATCGTGTATGTCCCTAAGAAGGAACACACCCTCCTGTTGAGAGATGCACTTGGAGAGAACACCGAGAGCACCTTGACGGTAAAGGATGCCGTCCACAAGTTTGTATGGACCAGCACGCCTTGTAAGCCGGGAACGCTCAGCATCGTCGTCGGCGTGGTCCCATCGCAAAGTCTGGGACAAATGGCGTTGTCCGGTCTGCGATCTGCTTTCGATAACGGAGACAAGACCACTGTTTACATTGCCTCGTGCAGAGCGTGATTGAGGGCTTGTAAAGGTGCTCGACAAGCACCCTACGGGAAGCGAGTTGGCGTGAGGATCCATACTTGGATAGCTGGTCGGCCAGTGTCGACTGGTAGCTAACCGGGGGGTACCGTCGGCAATGATTATATATGGTTCGATGCACAAGATCCAAACTCGATGGTAGCACAAGACAAGAATTTATACAGGTTCAGGTCCTCATGGTGGGGGTAATACCCTATGTCCTGTGCTTTGGGATTTTATGGGGTATGTGTGTATAAGATGATGATCAACCTGGGAGATGATCAAGCTGTAGATGTGTGATTCTCTAGATGCTGAACCAAGGAGCTCCCTGCCCGCCTTATATAGTGGGGGGGGGGGGCAGGGTTACAAGATAGAGTCCTGGTCGGTTAGAAGGTAGGATTCCTATCTCTATCCTCTAGTAGTTATCCGGGATTGCAAGTATATCTTCCCTATTAATTAGGGATGACATCTATCTTTATGTCTTTCCTTGCCGGGCAAGCCTTCTAGAGTCCGAGTGGTGTACGTCCTTATCCACCCGACTTGGTCCATCCCCTGTCGGAAGGTCTCTTAGGCTCGCCGTGTGGATACCCGGGGTTTATGTTATCCACAGTAGCCCCCGAGTGCTTCATAGTCGAGTTGCTGCTCTTCTTTTTCGCACTTTGGATGAGTCATGCTTCATGTCGAGTGCTTGTAGATTGTTGCTGCTCCTTCCCGACTTGCTTCTGCATGTTATCTGCGAGGAGACTATGGAGGACTCATAGAGAGTTGTTAGTGACACCCAGCCCGGGGTTACCGGAGTTCTAGCAGTCGGCCCATTGTAAAGCGCATCACTTTGATTTTGATGAAGTGTTACCTGTACTCGTCTTGCGATGTATAGCTGGCGACCCAACATGGGGCGTACCATTGATTTTGGGCTGAAAAGCCGAGTGATATCTGTACTCGTCTTGCGATGTACAGCTGGCGACCCAACATGGGGCGTACCACTGGTTTTGGCTGAAGAGCCGAGTGATACCTGTACTCGTCGTGCGATGTTGAAGGGACCTAAGGCCGAGAGGGGGGTGAATCGGACTATTTTAATTTTATTCGCTTGTTGAACTTGGTCAATTAGTCAAGTTAAGCACCCAACTAGCGAATGAGCCCTACACAAGTCTAGTAGCGGAAGTAAACACAAGTGCGAATAATAAAGGAGACAAGAGGGCAAACCGATCTTTTTACGAGTTGATTGCAAGCACCTACTCTCGTTGAGGAAGCTCGCCACAGGAAAGCCGGGACCCTTTCGGTCCCTAATCCTCAATCCACTAGAAGAAGTTCGTTCCCGAACACATCGGAAGGAACTCCAACTTGTACAAGAATCGGCGACCTTCACACGAAGGACCCGAAACACCCGACTTCACAGACGAAGTCGACCTCGAGCACACAGAGGATTTAGCACATCTCCGACGACCGGAGAAGGCGATGCACCGCTCGCCTGGCCGATGACCACCACGTTGGTGGGTTTGCTTGCGGTTTACGTGTCGATGAAGCTTGTGGTGGAGTTGAATCCGGTGACAAGAAATCCAAGAGCACAATATCGGAGCACAACTAGACCACCACCTCTCCACCATCGAGCTAGGCCAAGAACTCATGGGGAAGGCTCAAGAACTTCGGGGATGACCGGAGGAGGCAAGGTATGGCTTCTTTTTCTTCCTCTTCTTCTCCCACTCTCAATCTCAATTTCTCATGTTGGATCTAGGGAGATGAAGGATGAACTAGGGAGGAGCTCTCACTCTCTCAAAGCTTGGGGATGAACAAATGAGCTCTCTCAAGTCTTTCCCATGAAATCCCACCTATTTATAGGGTTCAGGCTGGGCCAATGGACGGATGAGATTAATTTGGAACGAGATCAGACGGCTAGCAGTAAATCGACTTAGGCTGGAAGGGCTTATCGGACACGTCCGATGGGTTTATCAGAAGCCGTCCGATACTCCTCACTGTGCAACTCCGGATCTGGAAAAACGATGCCCACCATGTGTTCGATCGCGAGTGCAGCCGGCATCGGACGCGTCCTGATGACCTGGTCATGACAGGGTGCACCTAGGTTCTTGTCTTGTCTTGTCTTGTGTCTTGTCTTGTCTTGTCTTATGTCTTGTCTTGTGTCTTGTCTGTCTTGTGTCTTGTCTTGTGTCTTGTCTTGTCTTGAGTCTTGTCGTGATCTTGTCTTGTCCTATCGTGATCTTGTCTTGTCTTGTCTTATCTTGTCTTGTCGTGATCTTGTCATATCTTGTCATGTCTTGTTGTGATCTTGTCTTGTCTTGTCAGGTCTTGTCGTGATCTTGTCTTGTCTTGTCGTGATTTTTTCGTGATCTTGTCATGTCTTGTCGTGATCTTGTCGTGATCTTGTTATGTCTTGTCGTGATTTTATCTTGTCTTGTCTTGTCATTTCTCTTATCTTATCTTGTCTCGTCTCGTCTCGTCTCTTGTCTTGTCTTGACTTGTCTTGTCTTGTCTCTTGTCTTGTCTTGTCTTGTCCCTTGATCTTGTAAACGATGCTTGGCGTAGATGTAGCGAGCTTAGCGAGCGAAGACTCACAAAAGAGTATAAGAGAAACTGTGAAACACAAGAGTTTTAATCTTGAAGTCCCTGTTGTCATCAATACCAAAACTTGATCTTACAGATGTACAGCTGGCGACCCAACATGGGACGTACCACTGGTTTTGCCTGAAGAGCCGAGTGATACCTGTACTAGTCGTGCGATGTCGGTGGCGATAACATAGGGCGTACCATTGGTTTTAATTTGAAGAGCGAGCGGTACTGCATTTAATCGTGGGATCTGTTGGTGGCCCCAGAGGGCATACCGTATTTTTTACCATCTGGTACCTGTACTCGTAGAGTAAATCTTGGCCCAACATGGAGCATTGTGGACTATATGGGCCCCGGGTATCCTCTAGAAGGCCCATATGGGAGCAGATAGGGGGCGATCCAAGTCGGTCGGTTGAGGATAGAGACCACTCGGGCTACGCGTGGTTTGAGCCGCAAGGAAGTTCCCGAGGATATAATCTATCTCCATGTAATTAGCAGATCAACACGTGCATTCCATGTAACTACATACCAGAATTAGTTATCAGGGATCCCGAGATATCCTGTAACTCTATCTCCCCCTACACTATATAAAGGGAGGGAGTAGAGGCCATCGGCAAGTAAGTCTAATAGGCAGTAGCATCATCTTGCATCTCGCATCTTGATCCACCATATAATCCCAGAACACAGGAAGTAGGGTATTACCTCCTCCGTTGAGGGTCTGAACCTGTCTAACGCTGTCTTGTGTTACCATTTAACTTAGTTCTTGATTAGCGTTCCCCGTACAAATTTATTGCCGGTGGTGACCCCCTAGTTAGTCACCTGCCGACAAGCATACCATCTGGATAGGGTTTGGCCCAATGATACATGTATCCGACTGGTGCGGTAACACAGATAGTGTCCCAACATGGGGCATATCATTGTTGTCGACCGGTACACATATCCTTGTTGTGGAATCTGTTGGCGACCCTGCCACGGGCGTACCTTAAGAAAGAGTTTAGCCGTATGGTATCCATACCGGTAGCGGTGTCTGACATAGGCTCCAAGCTGGGCGTACCATCGAGACTCAATCCGACATCAACGGTATCGATCGACATGCAGCGACCAATTAGTGACCCAACATGGGGTATACCAAGAGATCGGTAATTTTTTGTAGCTCTGCCGGTGATATGCCCTCAAAGGGGTGCACCGAGGCTGAATTTTGCTTAGCCTGGCTGCGCTTGTAGCTCTTGGTTGTGTGCTGCACCGAAGGCCGTGGTTAGCGCTCGAGTATGCGAGGATGGCTCATGGCGGGCGTGGCGTATAGCCGTACCAAAGTTGGTGTAGACGTATAGCCGTACCGAAGTTGGCGTAGGCGTATAGCTGTGCCATAGGCTTGGACGCTCGTGGCGCGGGCGTAAGCTTGTAGCCATGCTGGGCGCTCACCGAGCTATAGATTTGGACGGTCGAAGCGCGGGCGTAGGCTTGTAGCTGTGCCGGGCACTCGCCGAGCCGTAATTGTCGCTCATTGCGCAGGTCCTTCTTACTCGTGTACAGAGTCGTAGAAGGTACTTGATGAGGTAAAAACCCATGAACCCTGTAGCATGTACATGTAGGATTTAGGCAATATGTGGATGAAAAAACAATCAATCGAATGTAAGGTCCGACTGCTTTATTTAGATAATTTTTATACTTTTTCTACTTGTCTTTTTTGATATTAAATTCCTCCAAGTAATCTTCCTTTTGTTCAGCACTCTGCCCGACTAGTCTAGCCTCCGGCCGTCGGGAATTGGCTCATGGCTCTTTTCCCAGACACGCGTATCGAGTGACTAGAGTTCGCCGTTTATGAGTCAGAGCTTCACTACTCGGAATAACCACTCGGATTCATTTGCAATCATTAAGAGAAAGTAACAAAAAGTGCACGCAAGTGCACTATTAGGTGTAGCCCCCCGACTTACTGCTTAGTTGGAGATCAACTAAGTAGCAAGTCAAGAAACAATTTAGATTATACGAAAAAGATTATGGTAATGAGAACTTAGCTCTGAGGTAAGCATAGGCGTGTAGCCGAGCCGTAGACTTGGACGCTCGTGGCGCTGGCGTAAGCGTGTCGCTGAGTAGCGTGTCGCCGAGCCGTAGATTTGAAGTTGCAGGCGTGTAACCGTACCGGGCGCTCGTGGCGCGCGATGGCTTTACAGCCGAGCTGAAAACTTGGACGCTCGTGGCGCGGGCATAGGCGTGTCGCTGAGTAGCGTGTCGCCGAGCCATAGACTTGGGTGCTCGTGGCGCTGGCGTAGGTGTGTAGCCGAGTGGCTTGTCGCCGAGCCGTAGACTTGGGCGCTCGTGGCGCTGGTGTAGGAGTGTAGCCGAGTGGCTTATCGCCGAGCCGTTGATTTGAAGCTACAGGCGTGCAGCCGTACCGGGCGCTCGTGGCGCGCGATGGCGTACAACCGAGCTGAATACTTCGACGCTCGTGGCGCGGGCGTAGGCGTGTCCCTGAGTAGCGTGTCGCCGAGCAGTAGACTTGGGCGCTCATGGCGCTGGCGTAGACATGTAGCCGAGTGGCTTGTCGCCGAGCCGTTGATTTGAAGCTACAGGCGTGCAGCCGTACCGGGTGCTCGTGGCGCGCGATGGCGTACAGCCGAGCTGAATACTTCGACGCTCGTGGCGCGAGCGTAGGCGTGTCGCTGAGTAGTGTGCCGCCGAGCCGTAGACTTGAGAGCCGTAGAGCCGAGTGGCTTGTCGCCGAGCCGTAAATTTGGAGCTTCAGGCGTGTAGCCGTACCGGGCGCTCATGGCGCATGATGGCGTACAGCCGAGCTATAGACCTTGGAGGCGTAGGCGCGTAGCCGAGTAGAGGTAGTAGTCGTTCAGATCTCGATCAACACCGAGTGGCACACGTCGTGGTCGGCGACGAACAGCACATGCTCGCCGAGGTCTCGCCCGTGGTCGACGGAGTTGGCCGTAGTCGTAAATGATCTCCATGCGGTTGGTGTAGCTTGACGAAAGTCGATGAAATTCCTCGCTGGTTTTCAACATCCCACGAGATGTGGCACGATCAATCCTCACGCCGTAGCCGGTACCGACGAGCTTTACGAGCTCGCCGAAATTCACGACCTCTCTGCGCAGACTGCCTTAAAAAACACGTCACGGTCGCATCCGAAGTCGGAATTAGGTGTTCTTGGATTCGTTGGAAAGGTAACGAGATAAACTTTCCAACGCATCTTATTTTGTCCCGAAACTTTTCCTGAGTCAGCGGGAAATAGCGATAGAAGTTCTGTCCAGATTCTGAATGGAACAGATCGCATCTTCCTCTCATGCTTGCCTCACGGTTGATGAAGCCGGCGTCGCACGATGGACGCAATAATCGTCGAGTCCGAGTGGTTTGCTGCTGATGACGGTCACTACCCGAGATTCGTTCTCCATCGGGACCTCACCGTATCCAAGTCGAGAATTAAGCCCCCGGCGCACTACTCGTCGGTAGGCGGCGGTGACGTTCCCCAACACGACCGGGAGTTCGAGTGAAGCGCTGCTGAATTCCATCCCGGATCGAATCTTATCCGAGCCCGAAAAAGCGTTGTTTAAGTCCTCGGTTGAGTTCTCACCGTATCCGAGTCGAGAATTGAGCCCCCGGCGCACCACTCGGGAGTAGATGGCGGCGGCGTTCCTCGACCCGAACGGGAGTCCAGACGAAACGATGTCGATGTTCTCCTCAGACTAGATCAGATCCAAGTCCGGAAGAAGTGTTGGTCATCAATTGTTTGGAGAAGCTCCTTGCTGATCCTTGATGTCCTTCGAGGTGTACCACGGCCTATCCGCATGCCGCATCCTCCGCAGATGGGTTTTACGAGCTTGCTGAGATTCGCGATCTTTCCGCGTAGCCTGCCTTCAAACGGATGTCCCGGACACATCCGGACTTTGTTTTGGGCGTTCTTGGGCTTCACGGAAAACTGACGAAATTATCTTTCCAACGCATCCAGTATCATTCCGAAATTCCTTCTGGATCAACGGAAATTATAGAAACAAGATGACATCAGAATCTGTCTTCGAGCCGTCGCCGTATCCGAGTCGGGAAGCGAGCCGTTGACGCACTACTCATGAGTAGATGGCCGTGGCGTTCCCCAACTCGAGCGAGAGGCGTTGTTGTAGTTCTCCCCAGATTGGATCTGATCCAATCAGGGAAGTGGAGTCGCCGAAACCGTTGATGACGCAGTCGGCTCCGGGGGCGGAGACAACGGCGACACCGTTGATCGATGCCATCGAGCTTGTTGAAAATGATCTTGACGCTGCCCCTACCTGGCGCGCCAACTATCGACTGGTAGCTAACCGGGGGGTACCGTCGGCAATGATTATATATGGGGCGATGCACAAGATCCAAACTCGATGGTAGCACAAGACAAGAATTTATACAGGTTCAGGCCCTCATGACGGAGGTAATGCCCTACGTCCTGTGCTCTGGGATTATATGGGGTATATGTGTACAAGATGATGATCAACCTGGGAGATGATCAAGCTGTAGATGTGTGATTCTCTAGATGCCGAACTAGGGAGCTCTCTGCCCGCCTTATATAGTGGGGGGGGGCAGGGTTACAAGATAGAGTCCTGGTCGGTTAGAAGGTAGGATTTCTATCTCTATCCTCTAGTAGTTATTCGGGATTGCAAGTATATCTTCCCTATTAATTAGGGATGACTTCTATCTTTATGTCTTTCCTTGCCAGGCAAGCCTTCTAGAGTCCGAGTGGTGTACGTCCTTATCCACCCGACTTGGTCCATCCCCTGTCGGGTGGTCTCTTAGGCCCGCCGTGTGGATACCCGGGGTCTATGTTATCCACAGCCAGGAAGTTGTCTTTCCTGGGCACGAAGTGCACCTCGAAAAATCGAAAGTGCCGCTCCAACTTCCTCACTTCAACCAGGTATCATGCCATTGAGTCATCGCAACACTGATACTCCTTGTTTACCTGATTGATGACCAGCTGTGAATCTTCCTTCACAGTCAGCCGTTGGACGCCAAGTGATTTGCGCGCTCTTAGTCCCGCGAGGAGGGCCTCGTATTCCGCAGCGTTGTTGGTCGCCGCAAAGTGTAGCTGGATAGAATACTGGAGTTGCTCTCCTTGAGGAGAGATGAGAACAAAACCAGCCCCCGAGTTTCCAGTATGCGAGCCATCAAAGTATATGGTCCAGGAGGGTTCGTCAGGTTGCTCGGGAGCTTCCTGGGACTTGGGCGGGTAGGTCCATTCAGCGATAAAGTCAGCCAGGACCTGAGATTTATTAGCAGTTCGGGCAGCAAACAGAATGTCGAACTCTGCCAGTTCCATTGCCCACTTAGCTATACGTCCGCCAGCTTCCTTGTTCGTTAGGATTTCTCCCAGAGGGAACTTGGTCGGACCGATGTTTGATCGCTTTGGAAATAATGCGAAACTTCACGGAGGACATGTGCAAGGCATAGAGCAACCGGACCACGAGTGCGCTCCTTTGATCCGTGAAGCACCTCGCTCACGTAATAGATTGGTCGTTGGATGCCTTCTCTTTCCACCGTCAAGACCACGCTCACCGCTTGTGGCGTGCAGCCAAGATACAGCAAAAGCTGCTCGCCATGCCACAGGGTAGTCAAGACAAATGGGTTGGACAGGTATTGCTTTAGATCCTGGAAGGATCATCGACCTCTCTCGTCCACTCAAAACCATTATTAACTGCGCAGGCCTTAAGAAGGGCAGCCCGCGTTCGCCTTGACGGGAAATAAATCTGCTTAGAGCAGCCATCCGCCTTGTGAGGCTCTGAACTTCCTTGACGGTAGTAGGGGCCTGCATGTTCTCAATGGCCTCGATTTTTTCAGGGTTAGCAGAAATACCTTGCGAACCAATAACGTAACCGAGCAACATTCCAGATCGAACACCAAAAATACACTTCTCTGGATTTAACTTTATTCGATGCCTGGTGAGATTACGAAAAGTCTCGGCCAGGTCTTTTACATAATCTGGAGCATACTTGCTCTTTACAACTATGTCGTCGACATAGACCTCCAGGTTTCTGCCACATATTTGTTCGGGAATGTCTTCTTCATTAAAGCCGGACGTGGCACCAACATTCTTGTGAACCGAAAGACATGGTCATTATAGCGAGAAAGTGCGAAGGGGTGATGAAGGCGATCTTCTCTTCATCCTCGGGAGATGCTTATTTGGTGATAACCGAGTAAGCATCCAAAAACTTAAGAGTGGGCATCCGCGATCGCGTCGACCACCGGTCTATCTTGAACAGCGGAAAATTGTTCTTAGGACAAGCGGCGTTCAAATCGTGTGATCGACACACATCCTCCACTTGCCGCCTTTCTTCTTTTCAATGACAGGGTTGGCCAGCCACTCGGTGTGATCAACCTCGCGGATGAAACCAGCAGCGAGCTGCTTGCCATGCTGATCCTTGATGATCCCCTGTTTGAAGTCCGAAAAGCGTCGAAGCTTCTGGCGAACAGGCTTTTTGTCCGGCCGAACTACCAGTTTGTGCTCAATAACCTCCCTTGGGGCTCCGAGCATGTCCGACGGCTCCCAGGCAAACACGTCTGCATTAGCTCGGAGGAAGGCAATGAGCTCGCTTTCCTATTTGGGGTCCAGATTGGCCCCCAAGTGAACTGTCTTGGAAGTATCGTCAAGAAACAGCGGAATTTCCTTGGTTTCCCCCTTGGCTGGACAGAAACCCTAGGGCGTGCAAACTTAGTCTGCGGAACTTCGGAACCACGCGGCGGATCACACCGTTACGGCAAGGGACTGCTCGTCGTAATCCAGAGCAGCTTTGTAGTTGCCCTTGACCGTGATCACACCGTTAGGGCCCGGTATCTTTACGCAATGGTATGCATGGTGAGACACGGCCATGAACTTGCCAAGAGATGGCCGGCCTAGGATCGCGTTGTAAGCGGACGAGAAGTCGACCACGTCAAACGTGATCAACTCTGTCCGAAAGTTGCTCGGGCTGCCGACGGTGACGGGCAGAACGATCTGCCCCAGCGGCCTTACTGCTTCTTCCGAAACAATCCCATAGAAGGGCATTGCGACTTCCTTCAGTTTGGAGCGAGGAATTTGCATCTCTTCCAAGACCTTTGCAGATAACAAGTCCAAAGCACTCCCGCCGTCCATCAAGACACGCCCGACTCTGGCGTTACTGATGGTCGGAGAGACCACCAGTGGGAGACACTGAGGCTTGGTCATCCAGTGGGGCAGTCTTCCTTAGAGAAAGAGATAGCGACCTCGGTCCACTTCATTGTCTCGGGCTGAGGCTTGCCCTTTTCAACGTTGTGGACCTCCCGGGCAGCTTCCTTGAGGCTGCGTCGAGAGGTATAAGCCGAGGAACCGCCGAAGATAACGGCGATGTGGTTTACGGCTCCTGATATTCATCATCGTCATTCCGATCACCACCATCGGCTTGGCGCTTGTCCTTGCCGGCATCACCTTTTTCGGGCAGGGTGGGCATTGGGCCCTTGCTGTTGTAGAAATCCTCGAGTTTTGCAGCCCAGGTCCTGTAGTGGCGTGTATCATGCCCGTAGTGCTGGTGGAACTTGCAATATCGGTCACTCGGACCTTTCTTGCCTTGGTTACCTCCCTGGGCGGGCTTCTTGCCCTTTTAGTTATTGTTGGGCTTCTTCTGCCCGTCTTTGGGAGGAGGTGTGCGATCTATACCGGCGACGGTGTTGCTCGCATCACCCTTGTTTTTCTTCTTCTGGGACTTGTCACGAGGATTGTTGCTGCTCTTCTTCTTCTCATCCACACCAGTGGTAAGGGCAATTCGTCCTTGTCAACGCCTTCTTATCTTGACGCGTTACGCGCATTGGCATAGCGATCAGCCACCTTGAACAGGTCATTGGCGGTCCAGGTCTGATTGATCTCGAGATCCTGGGTGAGCCGCTCGTCGCGGACTCCGTTTTTGAAAGCCCGGACAACAGATTCGTCCGAGATGTTTGGGATCGTGTTGCGGATCTTAATGAAACGCTTCACGAAGTTGCGGAGGGTCTCCCCGTTCGTCTGGATCATCTGGTGCAGATCATCCTCCTTGCCCAGACGCACGTAACAGCTCTGGAAATTAGCAATCAGAGCGTCACAAAGCTGGTTCCACTAGCAGATGGAACCCTCTTGCTGGTTGAACAGCCACGTCCGAGCAGCACCTTCAAGTACAGTCGGGAGGTAATTTGCCATGACTAGCTCGTCACCTCCGGCTGCCATGATGGCGGTGGCGTAGATGGAAAGGAACTGTTCTGAGTTTTGAGTCCCATTATACCTCTCCATGTGACCGGGCTTGAACTTAGAAGGCCACCTGACAGCGCGGAGCTCATCAGAGAAGGCCTTACAGCCCAAGGCGTAAGACCGGCCACCCTCTCTTGCAGAACCTAATCTTGAAAAGACGTTGGTCCTGTTGCCCGGAGGAATTCTAGCTGAACGGGAGGTCTCTGCCTGAAGAAGCTCTCTCCGGGACAGTCCTCCACGCTCCTTCCTCGTGGTTGCTACAACACGCTCCTCACGAGGGGATCGTCCGTGATCGTCGCGTGCACGTTTGCCTCTATGGTCGCAGTGACCACGGGGACTTGGCGAGCGTCGACGACCACGGGTAACTTGCTCGTGGGCGATGGTCGCCGGCGGTGGCGAGGTCCGCGATCGTCGGGCGCTTCGCTGCCGAATCCACCCGGACGGTGATTCGCCGCCGGAGGAGGTGTTGGCCTCACCTAGGGACTTAAGGCCTTCGGCCAGTCGATCAAGGTGGGAGGCAACAGCATCGCCCATGCCGGTGAGGTCGGCCTGGTTGGTGGATCAGAGCACCGTTGCCATGGCCTGGAGTCGTTTCCGACTCTGATCTAGGGGTCCAAGGATCACTGAGGCGTCAGCGTTTTGCCCGACCGGAGTCTAGTTGTGCAGGGATTCAACCCGAGCAGGTAGAACGTCTGCCGGGGGACTTGGCGGATTGCGTTGCTGACGTTTGCGCTGATCGCGAATCTGCGCCAAGGTTTGATCGATTGAGGCGTCTAGGCTACGGCGAACAACTTCTTGCTCGCGAGCAGCTGGCGTAGCCCTATCTTGTTGCCGAGCAGAATTGATCCGCTCGATCTCTTTGGCCGCCGCGGCCCGTGCAACATCCTCTGAGGTTCCTGCGCCGGCCATGTTGACGCTGCGATGGCCGTGTGTTGGCACGATAGACGGCGTCATCACTATGTCGCCACAGGAAGAATCAACCGACATAGCCTTGGAATCCGATAGATCTAAACCAGCGTAAAGATCGTCGGTTCCGTAATCATCGTCAATGGCGGAGTCGATCTAAGACCATCTACGGTGCATAGCCGAGCTCATCTCGATCTAGAAGGTGATCGAGATCGAAAAGATCGATCGATCGGACGAGGACGAGACATCCCGCCGCCACGAGTCGTAGTCCTCAGGAAGAGATCTCTGGTCGCTGATGGAGTTCGACATGCTTGATCTGCTAGGTCCCCACGGTCGGCGCCAACTGTCGACGGTTGGGATATCGACCCAAGTCAACTAAGGTTCTTGAGAAGGGGAGATAGGAGACACGCCGAACAGCAATCAACGACGAACAGGAAGACACGGGTTTTTATCCTGGTTCAGGCCTCTCGGGAGAGATAATAGCCCTACGTTCAGCCTTTCTTATATATCAAAGATGATTACAAGAGGAAACTCGACGAGACGAACAGGTCTCGGCGAGATTACGGGTGTACAAGGAAGCAATAAGCGATGATCTGGTTCCCCTCTAAACGCTGTAGGGGCCTCGTTTATATAGTGTTGGACAACCGACCTACCGAGGGATAATCGGGCCGGGCTAACTACGAGATCATAACGAACTCAACGTGCCAAATACATCCCGAGGTAGATAAGGTAAACTCCATGTCTTGGGGATCACGACTCCTATTCCAATCCGGGAAACCATGTCCGGGTTTTTACGTAGCCGTCTGAGAACTCTGCTCGAGGCGGACTCAAACCACGATTCCTTGGCCGTTCGCATCATGCCCCAGAAGGCTGTTCGGCAGGATGCATATGGGCCAGATAGAACCTTCCAGGGAGCTGGGCACTAGTAGGCTGTTCAATTGGGCCGTCAGGGAGTAGGCCATGGCAATGGGCCGCGATTTTATCCTCGACACAAGGCGTATGACCGACCACCTTCTCCCGCAGAACCTAGTCTCGAGAAGACTTGGTCTGTTCTTGCTGGAGAACTCTTCTTTGAGCAGGAAGATTACGCTTGGAGAAATTCTCTCGGGATAATCCTCCACGCTCCTTCCTCGTGGTCGCTACGATTCGCTCCTCACGAGGGGATCGTCCATGATCGTCGAGCGCACGCTTGCCCCTGTGGTCACGATGAGCACGGGGACTTGGCGAGCGTCCGCGACCATGGGTATCTGGCTCGTTGCGAGTCGTCCTTCGTCTATGACGAGGGTCACGCGATCGACCGGAGCGCTCGCTGCCCGAATCCACCCGGACAGGCTGACTGCGCTGCACGGATGAAGTATTAACTTCACCTATGGACTTAAGGCCTTCGGCCAGTCGCTCAAGGTGAGAAGCAACAGCGTCGCCCATAAGGGCGAGGTTGTCCTGGTTGGCGGATCTGATCACCGTCGTTAGGGCCTGAAGCCGTTCCCAGCTCTGCTCAAGGGGCCCTGGGATCCCTGAGGCATCCATGTCTTGCCCGACCGGAGTCCGGTGTCGCGGGGATTCATCCCGGACAAGTGGAGTTTTTGTCGGGGGATCTGGTGTAGGTATGCGAGGCGGGTCGCGTCGCTGACGCTTGCGCTGATCGCGAATCTGCGTCAGAGTTTGGTTGATAGATTCATCCAGACTGCGGCGAACAACATCTTGCTCGCGGGCAGCTGGTGCAGATCCATCTTGAAGCCGAGCATAATTGATCCGCTCGATCTCTTCGGCCGTTGCGACCCGTGCAGGATCCTCAGGTTCCTTCACTGGCCATGTTGATACTGCGGTGGCCGTGCGTTGGTGCGCTGGACGGTGTCATCACTGTGTCGCTACAGGAGGAATCGACCAACATAGCCTTGGAATCCGAAAGATCTAAACCATCGTAAAGATCGTCGGTTTCGTATTCATCGTCGATGATGGGAGCTTGATCTAAGACCATCTCTGGAATGTATCCAGAGATTTCTGTCCCAGATATGGAAAGCGGTCGAGATCGAACATATCGATCCGATCTGACAGGGGACGAGACATCCTGCCCTTCTGAGTCATAGTCCTCAGGAAGAGATCCCTGGTCGCTGATGGAGTTCGACATGCTCGATCTACCTCTCCCCACGGTCGGCGCCAACTGTCAACGGTTGAGATATCGATCTCAAGTCAACTGAGGTTCTTGAGAAAGGGGAGATAGGAGACACGCCGAACAAAGCGAACAGCAATCAACGACGAACGAGGAGACATGGGTTTTATCTGATTCAGGCCTCTCGGGAGATAACAACCCTCGTCCAAATTTCTTATATATCGAGATGATTACAAGAGGATGCTCGGCGAGATGAGCAGTCTCGGCGAGATTATAGATGTACAAGGAAGCAATACGCGATAATCACGAAGTCTCTTGGCCGTAAACTTCGTGCCTATGATGCGATGCTCGATTGACCCCTCAACACGCCGTAGGGGTCCTGTTTATATAGTGTTGAACAAACCGACCTACCGAGGGATAATCGGGTCGGGCTAACTACGAGATCGTAACGAACTCATCATGCCAAATACATCCCAAGGTAGATAAGGCAAACTCCAATTCTTAGGGATCACGACATCTGTTCCAATCCGAGAAACCACGTCCGGGTCTTCACATAGCCGTGCAGAACTCTGTTCGAGTCGGACTCAAACACGAATCCTAGGCCGTTACGCATCATGCCAGCCAGGAAGCTGTTCGGCAGGATGCACATGGGCTGATAGAACCTTTCAGGGAGCTAAGCCCTAGTAGGTTGTTCGATTGGGCCGTCAGGGAGTGGGCCATGGCAATGGGCCGTGATTTTATCCCCGACAGTGTCGTTATTCGAAAAGTTAAGTTAGCTAATCATTAATCATTTCTAGCAAAGAATTGACTACTATTATCTTGATACTCCCTCCGTTGTTTTTATATGACGCGGTTTGACTTGGCACGGTATTAAGCTATACTTTGACCTTTGAATATCTTTTAATCCTACGTTTTTCATAATAACAAAGTTATAATCATTGAAAAATAATTTTAAATATGAATACAATGCTACAATTTTTATTACAAATTTATATTTTATTAGATAAATTATTGATTAAAGACTATAAAATTTGAATTTTGAATAACGTGTGGGTCTTATAAAAAAAATAACGGAGCGGCATGGGCTAGTTGAGTGGCTGCACTCCAGTCACCTAACAAAGCGGCACGTTGCATATTCAGTTTCCAAGACCAAATCATCGCAACGACTATGTGAGCTTAAACTTAATCATGTTGGCCAAATCCATTGATATATAACCAAATTCTGAAAACGGCCAAATCTGTTGAAGAGATAGACCGATACGCGCATGGGCCGCTTCGCTTGGAATGCATGCACATAGGGTGGTATGGATCGATGATCGAGCAGATTTGTTTTTCCCTTTCCCTTGCAGACAGTCGTCCGCCGCTCCCCGCGCTCTCATCGACGGCTAGACCCACCGGAGAGGCGCGCGGGACATGCGACTGTCATGCGGCCGCTCCATTTGTTCTTTTTTGGATTTTAAGTGGACACCTTGTATAAATCTCTTTTGCTTTTGCTAATTATCGGACGACTGATTTTTAAATGTTTTAATCGATTTTCTCATATATATATATATAGATGTTTTCATCTTCCTCCTCTCCGGCCGCCGCCGCTGCCGTTCATATCGCCGCGCCATGGAGCTCGAATTAGGGTTGGGGTGGGGTTCTTGGTGCCTGGGGCTTAGAGTGAGGTCATGTGAGATGGTGGCATGGCAGCGATGTTGGGCGAGGGCAAGGGCAGCGGCGACGGCGTTGGAGCTGAGGGAAAGGGTGAAGACGGTTGGGGCGATGGAGGAGGGTAGATTGACGATGGTGAGGAGATGTTAGGGTGGGCGTGGGAGCTACAGTGGCAGGGGCGAGGCGATGAGGTGCTGGCGGTTGCGCTAGTCACGGCCTCGCGGGTAGGAAGCGGAGGTAGCGGGAGAGGAGGAGGTGAAGCAAAGGAGTGCGGTTGGGTGCGGAGAGAGAGAGAGAGAGTGAGTGAGAGAGAGGGCACATGCCTGATAACTCTCCGTCGTCTGATATAAAAAATTAGCCACAAAACCTTACATACATGAGCCACACGGAAAAGTAAGTCAAATTATAAATTTTCCTGTGTGTTATGACTCTTTTATATAGTTAAGGTTTCGTGGACCGGCCCCGTGTTTTTGTCCGTATAATGGTTCTTTTAATGTAAAATTAGTTTCTTGTTCTTTTTTCTACTTTGTTTTTTCCCCTTCAATTGTCTTGCTAACAAAAGTCTATGCTAGCTTGAGTTGTCAAAGTTTCCGGTGGATATTCTTCCCATTGTTTACTCCAGATCGATCTCTCTTTTGACTTTTTTCTTCCAGGCGAGTACTTTTAATCGAATCTTGAAAGGAAACCAAGCAGGTGCAACAAGATAATCAGTACCACATGCAACTGTGCGATAAGGTTTAGTAGTACAGATCCAAGTTTGCATTAAGATTTGTTAGTACATGTCTCTGATGTCGTTCTCCATAATCTTCAGCAAAGGATAGGGTGAGTACGTCCCAATCTTAATTGCTTCCCATTTCGCCGATTCACATTGATTCCAAATATGCCCTATCAGCTGAAAACTAGCTTGATGTGAGTGACTAATATAGCTATCTAGGGTCGAAAAACTTGAGAGAGTTCAGACTTTAGAGTTCAGAGTTGAAAGTATGCGAACTGCCACGAAAAAGATGTAAAACATTGTTTATTATTATTTGGTAAAAGTGAGTAGTTAGGGCTTGCGTTAGGTAAGGTTTGTAGATTAGTGTCATGACAACTTTAATAGTGTGTCAAGAAAAATGATGCGTATTTATGTGCGTACGGTATGTAACCTACTTTATGATAACATCACTTGAAATGGTTTGGAGATTAGGTTTGGACAATATAGATCTAATAAATTGCCCAATAATATTTAACCTTTTTTTTTGCTTTTTTTTCTGAGAGATGCAACACAAAAGAGGATCAGCTTGCAAGTTGCAACCCCGTACGTCATGTAGTTAAGGGCTGTTTGGCTTGAAAAACGAAACGAATTGTTAGTGTCAGTGGGTTATTGTCTTTTATGTCAAACAATACTCTTTTTTTTTTTGCAAATTACTCGTCCATTTTTTTGTGAAATCCTAATAAATTTATTAGGTGTCTCAAATGTTTTTAAAAGAGATAAAATATAAGGTAAAATTTGGTTTTATTATTTATCTATGATAAAACCTATAATAGCTATTATTTTATGTTTCGATAGACTATTTTATGTACAAACCTTGCTTAGAATTGGGATGGGGCAGTGTCAACACGTGCCCTAGGTTCCTAAATATATGTCTTACCTTTTCCTAATTTTTGGGCAACCCACAAATTCGGATTAAGCCCAAAAATACCTTATTTGGAAGGTATCTCGCATGAAATAAGGAGAAATAACTTTCGGAAAGATCTCCAAAAATAGGGGAGCCTTCTAAGAAGCCCTGGTCTACACACCCTCCAAGTTTTGACCGAACACTTGGAGGAGAAGACGAGTTCCTAATTTGACAAGTCTCGAATTTTACTCCGAGTCGGATTCGGACTCGATCCTAGACCTTTCCTACTTTACCTCAGCCGAACCCACCCCTCCCCAGTACTATATAAATGAGAAAATTAAGTTTTTGCCACTCGAAATGTTACCGCTCGCAAATTTGCCACTCTCGGCGTGACGCTCGCAAAAATACCACCCCACACAATTTCCGCTCGCATATTTGCCATTTCCAGACATTTTCATCTAATACACGAGTCAAATACGCAAGAAATACAGAAAATATACATGGGACCCACATGTCATCCTCTCCCCCTCCTCCTCCTTCGTCCCAACCTCTGCGACCTCGCGTGGACGTCCGACGACTGGCAGTACATGGCCATCGACTGCCTGCTCTTCCTAGCTACTCGAGGACGGCGACACCTGGCACGCCATCGCCGACGCCACCGCACCATGCCTCCTCGACCTGGCCGAGCTCCGGCGCCTCGGCCCAAGATGACGACTCGGCGACGCCATTACATCCGCACTCCTGCAGCTTCCCGATGGCCGCGAGGTAGGCATGGAAGCAAAGGAGGCAATCGCCAACCTAAGGAAGATGAAGGTAGAGAAGAAGAACAGAGGGGAAGCCATGTCTACGGATGAGCTGCGCAAGAGGAAGCTCTTAGCCAAAGAGAAGAAGAGGCAAGGCAACGAGAGGTTCTAGCACGGCGAGGTGGACGTGGCCATGGAGCTGTACACGGAGGCACCGGCGCTTTGCCCCCTGAGCAGGAGGCGGGAGCGGCTGGTGCTGCATAGCAACCACGCGCAGCAGAAGGAGGTCGCTGGAGGTTGGGAGGAAGGAGGATGGACGAGGAAGAAGGAGGGGGAGAGGATGACATGTGGGTCCCACGCATATTTTCTGTATTTCTTGCGTATTTGGCTCGTGTATTAGATGAAAATGTCTGAAAATGGCAAATATGCGAGCGAAAATTAATTGTTTGGAGTGGCATTTTTACGAACGTCACGCCAAGAGTAGCAAATTTGCGAGCGGCAACGTTTTGAGTGGCAAAAACTCAATTTTCTCATATATAAACCCCCTAGACCCTCCTTTAAGATCACAACTCGTGGAGTCTCAAGGTTGTAGCCCTAGCCACCAAAACCCTAACCTCCCGAGCACTTTTAATCCCTCTCTGTCCAAAACCCATCTCAAAGATCCGAGGCCAGGACATTGTAGATCTCATTGAGACGGTCAAGATGGATATATGGAAGCCCTAGTTTGGTGAAGATTTGGCTCCTCTAGAAGCCGCCAAAGTTTCTCACTTCACGCCGCCGGCAAACCTCGTCGATCGTGCTGCCGGCGGCGATCTCGGAGCTAACTAGTACGTGCCACATGCCTTGATGTCATCCTCCTTCCATTTGGATCTTCTATTTTTATTTTAATAATTATATTTTCTTTGCTTGGATCTGCTGTTTATTCTGGTTTTCTTGGTCTGCGTGTAGACGGCATATTTTTCGGTATTGCGGGACTATTGCTGGGAATCTTTGTTGGAGATATGCAAGCTCCGACTTCTTCGAATACAGGCTAGATGCATATTGCTTCCTAGTTTGTTAAATCCTTATTTACCGTTATTTGTTAATTGCATGCATTACCTGATTAGTGTGTATCTATCCCAAAGTCATATTAGTCATCAACTAATATTGTCGAGGATAAAATCACGGCCCATTGCCATGGCCCACTCCCTGACGGCCTAATCGAACAGCCTACCAGGGCCCAGTTCCCTAGAAGGTTCTATAAGGCCCATGTGCATCGTCTTGAAACGACCTCTGATCGGTATGATTGTTTACGTCAAGACTTCGTGTTTGAGTCCGACTCGAACAAGAGTTATGCACGGCTACATGAAGACCCGGACGTTAGTTTCCCGAATTGAAGCAGACGTCGTGATCCCCAAGACTAGGAGTATGCCTTATCTGCCTCGGGATATATTTGGCACGTCGAGTTCGTTACGATCTCGCTGTTAGCCCAGCCCAATATTCTCTCGGTAGGTCGGTTTATTCAACACTATATAAACAGAGCCCCTGCAACGTGTCGAGGGGCCAGAAGATCGAGACTTAGCGCGTCATCTCGCATTGCTCTCCCGTACACACATAATCTCGCCGAGACTTGTTCGTCTCGTCGAGCCACCTCTTGTAATCATCTTTGATATACAGAAAGGCTGGACATAGAGCTATTATCTTACCTGAGAGGCCTGAACCAGGATAAAAACCCCTGTCTCCTTGTTCGTTGTTGTTCGTTCTGTTCGGCGTGTCTCCTATCTCCCTCTTGAAGAACCTTAGTTGACTTGGGTCAATATCCCAACCGTCGACAGTTGGCGCCGTCCATGGGGATCTCGCAGATCGAACATGTCGAACTCTATCAGCGATACGGAGATTCTTCCTGAGGACTACGACTCAGAAGGGCAGGATGTCTCTTCCCCTGCCAGCTCAAATCGATCTTACCGACCTAGATCGATGTCCGTATCTGAGATGAGCCTTACGGATACGTTTGGAAGTGGTCTCGGGTCGGACTCCGTCATCGACGACGATCGGAACCGACGATCTTTACGTTGGTTTGGATCTGCCGGATTCCAAGGCGATGTCGGTTGATTCCTCTGTGGCGACACGGTGATGACACCGCCTAACGCACAAGCGTCTGCCACCGCGCTTCAACATGGCGGTGCGGGAACCTCGAGGATCCGCACGGGTCTCGGCGTCAAGAGATCGAGCGGAGTCAATTCGCCGACACCAAGATGGAGTCGCACAATCTGCTTTCGCGAGCAAGATATTGCTCGCCGCACTTCGACGAATTCATCAACCAAACCTTGGCGCGAGATCCGCGATCAGCGAAGCGTCGGCAACGCGATCCGCCTCACGCACCCGCCAAGACCAGCGAAGTTCACCGCCGGCGGAATCGCGTGCCTGACTCAATCGGGCAAGACGCGGATGACTCGAGATCGGGACCAATTGAGCAGAGCTGAACGGCTCCGAGCCTTGGCGACCATAATCGAATCCGCTCACCAGACAATCTCGTCCTTGTAGGCGTCTTATCTACTCACCTCGGCGGCGAAGGCCTTAAATCTATAGGTGAAGCTTCATCCGGACAGCGCGGCGAGTCTGTCCGGGTGGATTCGGACAGCGAGCGATCCGATCGGTCGCGTGACCGCCGTCACCATCGAAGGATCACTGTACACGAGCAAGCTGCCCGTGGTCGCCGCCGTTCGCCAAGTCTCCGTAGTCATCGCGACCACAGGGGCAAGCGTGCACGCGATGATCACGGACGATCCTCTCGCGAGGAGCGCGTTGTCGCAACCACGAGGAAGGAGCGCGGGGCTTATCACGGAGAGAATTCCTCCAGGCAGAAACCTCCCGCTCAGCTAGAGTTCCCCCGACCAACAGGACCAACGTCTTTTCAAGGCTAGGTTCTGCTGGGGAAGGTGGCCGGTCTTATGCCTTGGGTTGCAGGGCTTTTTTTGACGAGCTTCGCTCTGTCCGGTGGCCCTCAAAGTTCAAGCCCGGACACATGGAGAGGTACAATGGGACGCAGAACCCAGAGGAGTTCCTTTCCATCTACGCAACGGCCATCATGGCGGCCGGGGGTGACGAGCTTGTCATGACTAATTACCTCCCGACTGTCCTTGAGGGCGCTGCTCGGACGTGGCTGTTTAATCAGCAAGAGGGCTCCATTAGCTCTTGGAACCAGCTTTGTGACGCTCTGATTGCCAATTTCTAGAGCTGTTACGTGCGTCTGGGCAAGGAGGATGATCTGCACCAGATGATCCAGATAAACGGGGAGACCCTCCGCAACTTCGTGAAGCGTTTCATCAAGATCCGCAACACAATCCCGAACATCTCGGACGAATCTGTTGTCCGCGCCTTTAAAAACGGAGTCCGCGACGAGGGGCTCACCCAGGATCTCGAGATCAACGAGACCTGGACCGCCAACGACCTGTTCAAGACGGCTGATCGCTATGCCAACGCGGCGGAACGCTTCGATTACAAGCCGTTCGACAAGGCGAAGCTGCCCTTGACTGGTGTAGAGGAAAAGAAGAAGAGCAGCAACAATCCTGGTGACAAGAAGTCCCAGAAGAAAAAGAAGGGTGACGCGAACAACACCGTCGCCGGTATAGATCGCACACATCCTCCCAAGGACGGACAGAAAAAGCCCAACAATAACTATAAGGACAAGAATCCCACCCAGGGAGGCAACCAAGGCAAGAAATGTCCGGGTGACCGATATTGCAAGTTCCACCAAAACTACGGGCATGATACACGCCACTGCAGAACCTGGGCTGCAAAACTTGAGGATTTCTACAACGGCAAGGGCCCAATGCCTTCATCACCCCCTTCGGCACTTTCTGCTATACGACCATGTCTTTCGGTTGCAAGAATCTTTGGTGCCACGTTCAGTAACAATGGAGAAGACTTTCCGAGAACAGCGCGGAAGAAACCTGGAGGTCTATGTCGACGACATAGTTGTAAAGAGCAAGTATGCTCCGGATCATGTAAAAGACCTGACCGAGACTTTTCAAAATCTCAACAGGCATCGAATAAAGTTAAATCCAGAGAAGTGTACCTTTGGTGTTCGATCCGGAATGTTGCTAGGTTACGTAATTGGTTCGCAAGGAATCTCTGCTAACCCCGAAAAAATCGAGGCCATTGAAAATATGCAGGCTTCAACTACCGTCAAGGAAGTTCAGAGCCTCACCGGACGGATGGCTGCCTTGAGCAGGTTTATTTTTCGTCAGGGCGAACGCGGGCTGCCCTTCTTTAAGGCCCTGCGCAAGCACAATGGTTTCGAGTGGACAGAGGAGACTGATCGATTTTTCCGAGATCTAAAACAATACCTGTCCAACCCACCTGTCTTGACTACCCCGCGCCACGGCGAGCAGCTTTTGTTGTACCTCGGTTGCATGCATAGCGGTGGCCTTGATCTTGACGGTGGAAATGGAAGGCATCAATGACCAATCTATTACGTGGCGAGGTGCTTCACGGATCTAAGGAGCGCACGAGGTTCGAAGTTGCTCACGCCTTGCTCATGTCCTCCAGGAAGCTTCGGCACTACTTCCAGGCGCATCAAATACTGGTCCCGACCAAGTTCCCTCTTGAAGAAATCCTAAGGAACAAGGAAGCTGGCGGACATATAGCTAAATGGGCAATGGAACTAGCAGAATTTGACATTTTGTTTGCTGCCCGAACTGCTATTAAGTCCTGTGTCTTAGCCGACTTCGTGGTGAGTGGACTCGCCGCCAAAATCGAGCTCCCGAGCAACCCGACGAACCCCCATGGACCATGTTTTTTGATGGCTCGCGTACTGGAAACTCGGGAGCTGGTTTTGTTCTCATCTCCCCTCAAGGAGAGCAACTCCAGTATTCTATCCAACTACACTTTGCGATGACTAACAAGGCCGCGGAGTACGAGGCCCTCCTCGCGGGACTAAGAGCGTGCAAGTCGCTCGGCGTCCAACGACTATCTGTGAAGGGAGGGAGATTCACAGCTGGTCATCAATCAGGTAAACAAGAAGTATCAGTGCTGCGATGACTCAATGGCGCGATACCTGATTGAAGTGAGGAAGTTGGAGTGGCACTTTTGATTTTTCGAGGTGCTCTTCGTGCCCAGGAAGGACAACTTCTTGGCCGACCAACTGTCCAAGTACGGATCCTCACGCAAACCTGCTCTGGCAGGGGTGCTCGTCGAGCACCTTTACAAGCCCTCTATCACGTCTCCGGACGAGGCAATAGAGACAGGTGGTGCTGTCTCCGTCATCGAGCAGGCTGCGGACTAGACAATGCCATTTGTCCGGTACCTTGCAGATGGGACCCTGCCCGAAGACAAAGCCGAGCGCTCCCGGCTTATAAGGCATGCTAGTCCATACAAGCTTGTGGACGGCATCCTTTACCGTCAAGGTGCTCTAGGAGTCCTCTCCAAGTGCATCTCTCAACAGGAGGGTGTGTTCCTTCTTAGGGACATACATGAGGGTGCTTGCGGCAACCACGCCTCCTTCAGGACTCTAGTCAGCAAAGCGTTTCGCATAGGCTACTACTGGCCAACTGCGCTACAAGATGCCCGGGATATAGTGACTAAGTGCAAAACTTGCCAATTTCACGCCCGGAAGGCACATAAGCCCGCCCAAGAGCTCCAAACGATCCCCCCATCTTGGCCTTTCTCCACATGGGGCTTGGATTTGCTCGGCCCATTCCCCAAGGGGTACAAGGGCTACACACATTTGCTCGTCGTCATTGACACTTTTACAAAGTGGATTGAGGCGGAGCCTGTGTCGTCTCTTCACGCCAAAACGGCTGTGCGCTTTTTCAAAAGCAACGTGGTCACGCGCTTTGGGATTCCCCACAAACTGATCACGGATAACGGTACCAAGTTCAGAAGCGAGCTATTTCAGGAATACTGCGAACAGCTGGGCACCAAGGTCTGTTTTGCCTCTGTGGCACATCCACAGAGCAATGGAGCAGTCGAGCAAGCTAACGTACAGATCGTCCAGGGTATCAAACGGCGCGTGTTCGCGGCCCTCCGCGAGCACAACAAGGCTTGGGTTGACGAGGTTCCTTCCGTCCTCTGGACAGTTCGCACCACGGCCAGCCGGGCAACCGGGGAAACTCCTTTCCAATTGGTCTACGGTGCAGAAGCCATCCTGCCCGTCGAAATAGTACTCGGTTCGCCTCGCACGAGCTCGGTCAACTTGGTTGACGACGAGCAAGAGCGCTTACTCGATCTCGATCACCTCGAAGGCACACGCGAACGGGCACAAGTCAGAATGGCGCGCTATCAGCAAGCTCTTCGTCGGCACGCTGCCAAATCAATTCGACAAAGGGCTTTGAAGGCGGGCGACCTCGTCTGCGCCGCGTCTAGAACCTGTCCAATGCCAACAAGCTAACTCCCCGTTGGGAGGGCCCATACACGGTCGTTTCTTCTGCTCGCTCGAGGGCTGTTCGCCTGGCAATGGAGGACGGGAGAGAGCTGACTAGCACTTGAAACATCGACCAGCTTCGTAAGTTCTTTATGTAAGTCTTCCGTGTGTTTGCTTAGCTTTGCGTTTTTTTGTCAAACTTCGCGCCTTTGTTCGTCCAAGTCTCTCGGGCTGCCATGTAAAGTTCAATCCAATAAACAGTGAATTTTCGCGGCCCCATGCCGCCCTTTTTCACTTATTGTCTTCTCAGACTATCCCCTCTCTGGTAACACTTGATGGCTGCCCGGTCTTGCGAACCTTTGGCTCTACGATCTTCAAGATGTCCCTGCCCGTGTCTAGTTTCAACTAGTTCCTAAACTCAGTGTTGCGTAAAACGGCTTTTCGCCTCGCGGCTAAGTCTGCTCTCGTAAGCCCTCCGCGGCAGAGGCACTTACCCTTCACGGCACAACCACTTGGCAAAGCCTGCTCTTGTAAGCCCCTCACGGCAGAGGCACTTTTCTTGTTCAGTTAACCTATGAATAGCCTAACTTACGTCGACGAGCAGTTCTTGGAATAAGTCGATCAGGATACGGGTGTCGCTCTATCTCTCTACGCACGTGCTTGATCTCGCAAACTTAGGACTCCAAGCATCGTCCGTACCGGGGGCTAGGGTGTCGCTCTTTCTCTTGTGCACCTGTTTGAGTTCGCAAACTCAGGTTTTCGAGCAGCTGCACAACGGGGGCTGGGAGTTAGACTAAGCGTTCTACCGGTTTTTCTTAAAACTTTCTAGCGCTGTTGTGCCTCCGCTCTTAGTTTCCTGTTCGTTCTTGTCTTTTTGCTGCTTTTTTTTGCAGAAAAAAGGTAAGTCTCTTTGTGCAAAAGTTAAAATCTCTATTGCATGGTCAAAAGTTTACAGGTACAAGGAGTACAGCCCTACTTCTACTTTGAAGCAAGCTGCTCCTTCAGTGCCTCGATCTCTATCTTCAGGCGCAGGACTTATCCTTGCTCCTTGAAGCCTTCTCTGGCCTCAGCCCGGAGACGATCGGTTTCCTCCTTGCTGAGCCTAGCCCGCTCCGCTGCCTCTGCACAGAGAGCCTCGATCTCTTCGGTCTTGGCGCGCAGCTCCTCGGACAGAGCCTCGCTCTGGCCGCTCGCTTTCGGCGGTCTGGCCGCCCGTGGCATTCACCACTCTTGACAAGCCGGGCCTTGAATTCCTTCACCTCACATGAAAGCAGCTCCGCCATTGGGACACGTCGTCAAGCTGTTCCTTGAGCCACTTCGTGCGGCCCTGCTTTCACTCCGCGACGCTCGCCCTCGCGGCCTGTGCGCGAAGCTCCGCGGCCTCTTCACGGAGAGCCTCGGAGGACTGCCTCTCCTCGGTCAGCTGGGCCTTGAGCTTTCTCACCTTTGCCTTCAGCTGGCTCCGGCTTCGGGCTGGTGCAGAGGGCTCTCCCTCGAGTCCCCTCGTCCGGAGATGCTCCTGGAAGCTCGCTATAACGGCGGCGCGCTCCACCGTGACGCCCTCCACGAGGTCCTCCATGGTGCCCTCAACGAACTGAAAGAGAGAAGACCAAGTTAATCCTTGGGCAGCTTTAGCCCGAGCAGACAAAGTTTCGGTTTTGAGGATTACCTTTTCGAGCCGCCGCCTCAGACTCCGGCGCAGGCGATCTTCAAGACCATGAGTCACGAAGCCTCGCTCGTGCGGGACAAGGCCTGTGCGGTGACCTCTCCGCCTCGTCCTTCCCGTGCGGGCACGTGCTCGCCTCGGGGCAGCCGCGGCAGGCGAGCTATCGCCCCCGCGCTCCTGCTTCTCCTCTTCTTCCGCCCGTTCTTCTTTAGGCGAAATCGGTGCCGCTCCGCTGGGCGACACCGGAGCCTCCACTGGCGGGGTAGCTTGTACGCCCCGCTCGTGGCCTTCTTCTTGCTCCTTGGCTGCGGGATCTTCGCCCTGCTCGCTAGAGCCCTCCGTCGCCACAGGGACGGGCTGCCCTCGCGACGGTGCCGGTAGGACCGCTGTTGGGTCCCACTCGCAGCGGTTAAGCGAGCTAACGCCTGGCCCCGTCCGTGGAGCCGTCGTCGCCTCCTCCGCCTCCAGCCGCTCCACCGCGCCTTTCAACAAGATCGAGCCGCTGGCCGAGCTGGGCGGGAGCAAGCTCCACGCCGCCGGCTTGTCCTTGAGGCGAGCAACGATCGCCCACGACGCACCGTCGCAGTGCTCGGGCAAGAGGGGCGCCGACGCCGCGCGTCCACGTTGTCCGTGGCGATCTCCTCCTAGATAGCTGATGTAAAAAAGAGTGAATTAAGTCCTACGCGGTTAGGTAAGTCGTAAGGTCGTAAGATTCGTTTCTACATACCTGCCGCGGAGGGCTCGATCTTCTTCTTCATCGCCAAAACTTTCCGCCTTTTCCACGGAGGCTCCTTGGCTTCTTGTTCGCCTTGGACTCCGGATGCTCGTGGCGACGAGCTCAGCTCCCTGCCGAGCTGGGCGCTCTTCTCGCGCAACGCAAGAAGCTTTTCCTTGCGCGCGACTTCCTCCTCAAGCCTTCTCTGTTCGGCGACCTGTTGCAGGCTTGCAGCCGTGCCATATGGCCCGGGTGAGCCTGCGCGTAGCGTTTAAGCCAGAGGGTCATGATCCTTACCTCTTCGTCGCTTTGCTAGCTGAGGACGGAGGGGCTTGGTCGCTTCCCGCTTGGCTGACCGCGAGCTTGCTCGGCTTGCTCGGCGCGCTTCGTTGCCGTAGGGGGCTTCTTCGAGGGCTGGCGGCCGCCATGGCGCGGTGGGCTCCGCGTCGGCTCAGCCGCCACCTTGGGCTTCGCGGCCACCTTGGCCTTGCCCTTTCTCGCTTTCTCCTTTTCGGATCTGGAGAGTTCCTCCACGATCCCTCCAAGGATCAGTTGTTCCTCCTGTTCGTTTGAGAAGCGAATGTTAGCATGTTCAACCGTACAAATCTAGCAACATGGACTGAGGTCCAATAACTTACCTCGTCTGTGCTGACGAGTACGTTGCGTGGGCAGGTGAATGCCACCTCACCGGTGACTTCGCTGTCCTTCTTCGCTGCCTTCAGCACGGAGTCGACCTATTCGGTCACCCATGCGTCGGTCGGCACCACTGCCCGAGCAGGAGAATTTATTAGTTCCTGTTCGGATGAGTCATAAAAGAAAGGTTCAGTCTTAAAGGCACTTACCCGTGCTCTCTCTGGAGATGTCTTCCCATCCCTCTATCTTGTAGAAGGGATAGGGTCTTCTCCGCAGCGGACAGATCCTGTTCGTTGTGTAGTCCCGGATGATCTCTCTGTCCGTGAGCCCGAGGCCCACGAGCGAGGCGATCTTCCTCGTCAAGTACCAATCCTCGGCGGACATCTCCGGCCGAGGCATCGGTGTTCCCTTCGCCGGCGCCTTCCCGGAGGAGACGAGCTTGCTGTCGTCGCTCCGCTTGCTGTAGAACCACCTCGTCCACCACACGCCCATCGAGTCGAGCAATGGCGGACGGGGGTACGGCGCGTCGTCGGCGGTGGCCCGGAGCTTGAGGTAGTAGCACCCAAGCGCCGAAGCGGCGGAGCTGCTCCTTGTCGCCATGTAGTAGTGCAGGAACAGCCCCACAGGCGAATCGATTCCCAGATAGCCCTCGCACAAGTGTGCAAAAACGGCCATCTGGAGGATGGAGTTTGGATTGAGGTTCGTCATCTCTAATCCGCTAATGTTTAAGAAGGCCTCCACGAAGTCGCTCTCGGGAGATCTCAACCCGAACAGTGCGAATTGTTCGAAGTTGACGAACTCGCCCTCGAGCGGCTCCGGAGTTTCCTCCTCCCCGGGCAGCCTCCAGCTGCCGGCGTCGATGTGGCCCTCCTCCTCCCAAACTCTCAAGTCCTCCTCGGTAATGCTGGTGCCTGAGAACTTGGCCATGGCAGCCCCTAGGTTTGGACGAGCAGGTTTGGTGTTGGAGTTCGTTTTTTTTATGCTGAGCACGGTTGGAATTAGGGCTTGGGAAGAAAGAGCGTGAGAGCAGAAGTGGCTAGCCACGGACGGCTTGGGTGCTTTTGTAGGCCCGAATGAGCAGCCTTGCAACTGATTTTTGCCACAAAACGGCTTGTTTTTACCGCAACGGCTAAGTAAAACGGTCGGTCGCTTTTCATCTGCTTGGCAGAAGTTACCGTTGAGATCTGCCAACGGCTACTTTTTTCCAGCGTCCGCGTTGAGGGCTGGGTGCTCTGCTCGGATGGATGCGTTTTTCTGTTCGACGCAACAGAGTTGCTCGGCACCGATCGGGTTTTTTCGATCCCGGACAAGTCCTGTTCGGTGGAGCCGGAATCTGTTCGATGCTTTGTTGCGCCTTTGTAGCAGGAAAAATACCCTCTTCGTGACTTGGAGTCTCCAGAGGAAGACCCCACTCTAGTGAGTCCTTCCACTTGAGTCTCGGGGGCTAGCTGTCGGGAATAAAATCACGACCCATTGCCATAGCCCACTCCCTGACGGCCCAATCGAACAGCCCACCAAGGCTCATTTCCCTAGAAGGTTCTATAAGGCCCATGTGCATCGTGCCGAACAGCCTCCTGATCGGTATGATTGCGTGGCGTCCAAGACTTCGTGTTTGAGTCCGACTCGAACAAGAGTTCTGCACGGCTATGTGAAGACCCGGACGTTGGTTTCCCGGATTGAAGCAGACGTCGTGATCCCCAAGACTAGGAGTATGCTTTATCTGCCTCGGGATATATTTGGCACGTCGAGTTCGTTACGATCTCGCTGTTAGCCCGGCTCGATATTCCCTCGATAGGTCGGTTTATTCAACACTATATAAACAGAGCCCCTGCAACGTGTCGAGGGGCCAGACGATCGAGACTTAGCGCGTCATCTCGCATTGCTCTCCCGTACACACATAATCTCGCCGAGACTTGTTCGTCTCGTCGAGCCACCTCTTGTAATCATCTTTGATATACAGAAAGGCTGGGCGTAGGGCTATTATCTCACCTGAGAGGCCTGAACCAGGATAAAAACCCCTGTCTCCCTGTTTGTTGTTGTTCGTTCTGTTCGGTGTGTCTCCTATCTCTCTCTTGAAGAACCTTAGTTGACTTGGGTCAATATCCCAACCGTCGACAAATATGTACTAGCCTTATTTGCTAAACCCTTAGTGATTTTCAAGCCTATCCTTTGTGTAGTTGCTTATATGTGTTTGGGTAAGTAATAGGAGCCACTTTTAATAAAATTGCACATCGTGAAGCTAAGGTTTCATGATGATATCCAAGATGAATTTGATTAACTAAAATTATATGTTATGGGGTTACTTTGGTAAAGTGCTAGGATTTGTGCCGAATGACCGTTACCTGGTCATGTGTGGGTAGAGTGTAATTGAAGAGCTGCCTGGCCATCCCTTGGTCAAGTGTGGGCATAGAGTGGTTGTATCGTTTATCCGCTCGACCATCCCTTGGTCGAGTGTGGGCAGAAAGTGCCTGTATCGTTGTGCCGCATGTCCATCTCCGGGTCATGTATGGGCAGAGAGTGCATGTTCCATTATGTCGCATGTCCGTCTTTTGGGCATATGTAGCCACAGAATGCCTGTTTCCTGTGCCGCATGATCATCTGTTGGTCATTTATGGGCAGTGAGTGCCCATTTCGTTGTGCCAAATGATCGCCTATATGGGTCATGTGTGGACAGAGAGTGTCTGTTTAGCTGCTTGATCACCCTTTGTTAAGTGTAGGCAGAGAGTGTCTGTGAATTCCGTATAATATAATGTTCACCGGTGTTAACTGAATAAATAATGATTAAACAAACATTTGAGTAAATAGGTGTTGTTTTGGCAAAACAACCATCCATCTTTTGTTCTTGCATGCATTGTTAAGTATTGTTTGCTCGGTAGCCACGTACTCACTATATCTACCGCGGATATATTTGTTATTTAGGTTACAACCCGGATCGGGAGGATCCTAGTGAAGGTGCGCAGGGTTAGCTATGGTGTCCGGGTCAATCTTAGATGTCATCATCGATTCTTCATTGCCACTTTGATTGTCTTTTATTTTGTTTTTAATATTTGGTGAAACTAAGCAGGGCCACCTGCATTATTGTAATAAGAGATATGTTGCCACCTTTAATACCTTGAACTGTTATTTTATTTAATTAATGTTTACATTTATGATGATGTTTGCCTATTTATCCATCACGAGATACTAGTCTGGGCCTAGTATTGTCTCATAGTGTTGAATTTTCAAGGACATCGGGCTCGCGACATTTTTCGTCCCTAATCAACGTAATTTACGTAGTACTAACTACAGAAGAATAAAGTAAAATTCGGGAGCCTTTTTTTTAACTTTCTCGCAGATACTGTGTATATTGCTGATATACGTTGACCAAATTAGTGACTTCATGCATGTGTGTAATTAAGGACCAGGTTGCTCTCACAAAAGTCACACATGTGACATGTCTCTGAATGTTAAGTCCAAGAAATTTAATTACCAATGAGATTACGTTTGGATTATGATGTGAGCTAAGAACTACCTATCTAATCCGGTTACGCTATCGCATGATATGAATAGAAATGCTAGCTTAACGCGCAGATATAGTACGTCCTCGTTCACCTTCAGTAATTTAATGAAAACAAGATGTTAGCTAATTAATTAAACTTCAGGAAAATTAAGGGTGTATGAAGTGACATATACGATAGTTGTTCACTTGTTTGGATCTAATTAGGTACGGAAGCCATCTGCCCGTAATTTGTAAGCGACCGAAAGTTATATATACTTCCGTTTTGAATATAGTTTACACATGAGAAGAGATAATAGCTAGGATGCAGATCATCTGTTTTTTAAGGCAGAGAATGGTGCCTATTGTCATGAATATCATTTATCTTGATCTAGGGGCTACCATATATAGAGAGTACAAGTGAAACCCTAATAACAGGAAGATGACCAAAGCCCTTTTATTCACGGTTTTGGTAGGTTCGGTTTGTTTGGCCAAAAAGTTGAGAATCGTAAAATAATAGTATAAAAAGTTTAAAAAATATGTAATTTTTTTTTGACATATTTGAGTAAAATACTACAAAGCTCCAAAAATTATTACAAAATATTAAGAAAACAAATTTTAGCCCAACCGAACCAAACTAAACTAAATAAGCTATATATCTAACACCCCTCAAACAGTCAAACTCATGGCGGATCAACAATACTTAATTTGAAAAGATAAAAATTATGGCGTTGTCAAGTCTGTGTCTTCATGAAGAAATTTGCAAACTGAATCTCTGAAGACAAATGATGAAGAGCCACAACATTCTCATAAACCTCTAACCTCACATAGAAAACATCAACACCAATATAATTGATAGTTGGTAGACTCATGCTTCACTGGATCATGAGCAATAACAATAGCTCATGTGCTTTCAAACAAAAGAGAAGTCGACGTAGTAATATAAACAACAAAATACTCAATTAACTAACACAACCAAGTAACCCCTGCCATAAAAAACATATCACGCAACTTAGCTTCTGCACTTGAACGAGAATGTGTCGTCTGCTTATTAGTATTCTAAGCAATGAGAGAGTCATCAAGAAAAACATAGTAAGTAAAAAAGAGACCAGCGATCATAAGGATCCCAAGCCCATATAGCATTAGCGTAAAAAAAAGATTGCAGAGAGTTGGACCGACAATAAGGATCCCTAGATTGAGGCCTCTTGGGTCTTCTCCTCCACCCCCCGGGCCTCTTCTCATTGACACTGCGTCTAGGCCACCGAACCCTATTCTTCGGCGCCTCCCGGTTTAGTTTTGTTGATCCCCTATAGTCTTGCAATCTAAGTGATGTTTACCTTTTCTAGATGTCAACTATGTACACTCACTATTGGCGATTCTAATCAACTTCCTTTTGATCGGACAAATGGCTTGCTGGTCGGTCACTAAAGAACTTGCGCCCAAATTATTCATTACATCTATCAAGAAATGTTGATCAGTGGAAAACACTCTGTTCAACAACAACTAGTTTGTAGACATTCAACCATGCTTCACTGTGGAAATGCTTTTGGAGTTTGTTTGACTTTGGAGCTTGATCTCCCAAGTGATCTTGAATCCGGACTCTCCGGACCAAACCACTTGGTGCTTTGCCCAATCTAGCATTTTCTCGGTTAGCTTGGCCTATCGCCTCCAATTTATGGGCAACAGATCCTCTCCACTGAGCAAGCTCATTTGGAAGCCATGTGCTCCTTCCAAATGCAAGTTCTTTGCTTGGCGCTTGCTGCACAACCACATCCATACTGCCAACACCCTACTCCAAGGACACATGCCTAATTGGTACTTTTGCCCTCTTTGCAACCACAACTTGGAGACCCTGGCACACCTATTTCTAGAATGTGGATTCAGCTACAAGATTTGGCGGGGGTCGTTCAGGACCTCAACCTCTCAACTGTCAACCCTGATAGCTGGACCAACCTAGACGATCTCCTATGTTGGTGGTCTGCAATCACTCAAGCTGTACAAACTCCTAAAGGCGCTAGCTCTGTCATTATAGTTGTGCTCTGGCACATCTGGCTCAAATGGAACTCGAGGATCTTCCAGCGGTTTTGTGACCTCCCACCACGCTTCACTGCGGCCATGCTTCTGGCCCCTCTATCCTTCTTGTTAGTGTTATTTTTTATGACATTTGGCTATGGGTGGCAGCAGGTGCTAAACTTGTAAATTAGGCTTTAGCGCATCCCAACCATGGGCCCTGACCCCTATATATAATGTTCTTTTACATTTTGATTAGATGATAGTCCTCTTACCCTTTACTAAAAAACCTTCGTCACGTTGTTCTTACATTATCCTTGGTATATACATGAATCTGAATCAGATAAAAATGGTAGCTGTTATTCACTAGGATGGGCGACGACGTGGTGCAGCTGTAACATCCCAAATTTTCAAAACCAAATTTGGCACGTTAATAATTTCATTAAAATGCATAATTAAAATATTAAACTATTTAAGTGTTGAAAAACATCATGGCATCATCATTGCATGCAACCGTTTTGAAAATGGGTTGGGTCTTTAATTTTTAAAGGTATAAATATTTTCATGGGTGCATTTAGAAGCTTTCAAACCCATGTGAATTTGTCAAAACCTATTTAATATTTGACCTTTGAATAATTATTTAGAAAGAAGAAAAGAGAAAACAAAATTGGAAAAATTAGAAAACTTTTCTCTCTCTCACCTTTTCTCTCTCTCTCTCCTCTCAGACTGCAAGCTTATCGCTCAGAACTCAAATTGCCGCTGCGAGTTACTCTCTGCAACCCCTGCGTGCGTCGTCGGGCGATCTAGACCACGCCACGACTTCCTCTCGCCACGCCACGCCAAGCGCCTGACCTCGCCGTCTTGTCGCCACTGCTATTGTGCAATAGCACCTGTCTTTCGTTGCCTCCGCTGCAGTGCCATCCGTCGGAGTAAAGTCCGACGCCGCCGTGCCCTCCTCACTATAAAGTGGAGCTCAGTGCTCCTACCTCTCCTTGCTCGGTGCCTTGCCGTGCCCGTGCTTCTTCTCGTGTCGAAGGAACCCAAGCATCACCAAGTCAAGAAGGAAGTCGCCGCCAGTGGCGCTCATTCGCCGTCTCTGGGTAAGCTTACGCTCATCTCTAGGTGCGCTTGAGCTTGGGAAGATGATCCCGGGAGGCCGTAGTCTTCCTGCGTGTGCCATGTCGAGCTAGAGCTCCCATGGAAGCCATGCGAGCTAGTTTAGAGCATGCACCGTAGCTATGTATAAAAATACGTGCGTCAGGCTTGTGGTCGGCGGATCAGCCACTATAGGATCCTTTGAGGCGCTGAGTCGAGAGGAATCCATTTTGCGATCGGTTTGGCGAACGGAGGTCGCCACACCGCCAGCCGAGCTCGATTAGCTCCAATGGCGTGTGTCTTTGTGCGTCTGTGCATGCTTAGCTAGAGCTTGAAGAAGACCCATGCTTTAAGATTAGTGCTTGTGTGTGTGGCTCTGATAAATGGAAACGTATTCGATCAGAATACGCTTTCCAGAGTTCAAACTGCACACATAAATATAATCCAAAAATTTAATAACTCTCTATTTATATTAATACCTATAATAATAAAAATTAAACTAATCATTTTGCATTAACTAGCAAATAGCGAATGATTTTCAAAAACCTTAGAAAAATGATGAAAATATTATTTTGATGCATACACTTGATTTACTAAAAATATAAAAATATAAAATAGTTATGCATGCATCACATTTTCATGCATATTTATTTCGTGCATGATTTTTAAAACAAAAATCATATATAAATGTTTCCCTGTTTGATGGATGTTTATATTATGTTGTATGTGTTGTCCGCGTGGTTAGACCCGTCCATCGTCGCCGGTTGCTCCTACCCGTCATCTGACCAAGGCAAGTCCCCCTTTGATCATATTGTGAAGCCATTTTCGGTTATTTAGAAAATGTTTATTAGACTTGAAAATATGCATGCTAGTTTAAAAGATAAATGCCGTATTTGCTAGAATTAGTTATTATGCCAATTAGAAAGGTAAGAGATATGTTAGGATCAAACCTAAGGCTAAAATATGAATTGCTCTTATTTAAATACCTTGTTGAGGTAGGATAAATGCTTAAAACTATTTATGCGGAATGATTCAATCATTTGTGTGAACTGAGAATATTGTTGAGAAATGTTTGGGAAAGGATGATTTAAAGATAGCGCATCAAGGGTGATGCTTAATAGGAAATGATTTTCCTCTTATCCCAAAATCTTTCCGACTAGGGAGATATTTTGTCAGTTGGTGCGATATGGCACGGTTTGAAAATCGGGCTAAAATATAAATTCTCCCTAGTCTAAGGACCGCTCATCCTATAATCCTATGAATCGAGCCATTACTGATGCGACCTCGAGCCCCGGTATGGGACGGGCCCGATCGTTGGTCCTCGTGGTTGATGGTCTTGTGGCGAAACATCGTCTGGTGCGTAGCCTCTCGAGGTAAAGCGTACCCACTCTGCAGAGTTAAAAGCTGTCATGATAGCCGTGCTCGCGGTTATGAGCGCCAAGGACTGATTATATGGTAGCTCCTTCATTTTAAAATCAATTTAGAAAAGGGTTTTGAACAAATGATTTGAGATAAGTAAGGTTTGAGAAGGATTTCGTTTGAGCTAGGGGCCACCGGTGATATTCGAAATGGGTAACGACCTATCGGAAAGTGTCGCATGGAATGGACCTAGCGGTTTTGAGAAAAGAAAAGAAGAAAGGATTTTGTTCTTGCTATGGCATTTGAGGCCAAGTGGCGAGAACCGCTTCTGAAAAGCCCAAAGAAAATATGGAGATATAATGTTTCTAAATCGCTTTGCCAAAACTAGGCTAATAATCGCAATTTCATAAAACCGCCCAAGCCATCCATTTGTACTAAACCCCATCAGCATATATCCTCGACTTGCTGAGTACCTTTGTACTCACCCCTATTTCTCCTTCCCCTCTTCCAAAAATTTCAACAGTCGAGGAGGCTCCCTACGACTCTCCATCCGAGGAGGACCAGAACTACGAGGAGGAGGAGGACTTCGAGGACGAAGAGTAGAGTTGTGTCCTGCCTGCCGCTTCGCCTGTGGAATAGTCTAACTACTAGAATAAATCGTGCCATGTTAGGCTCCTGCGTTACCGTGTGTGTAACGCTGTATCTTGGCCTGCGTGCCGTGCTTGATGTATTAAATCAGGACTTCGTGGGGCGCTTAGTCCCTATGTTGTAATAATGTAACTCAAGGCAATGTACCATTATTGTTGTTAAATTGTGTGTGCTAGCCATGATCTTCTGGGACTAGTACTGTATGCACAATTAGGATTCGGTCAATTAGACCGGGTTCTGACAGCAGCAAACTACGGTTCAGTTGGAATTTGAGTGACTAGATGTTGTTTAGGTATTAGAAGTTATTACAAGAATGATTAGATGCTTCCTCATCCTTGGCAGAGGAGCTCCAGGCGTAGGGTGACGTTGCCGTCGCTAGTTAGCGAGATGAATGATATGCCGCTACTCTAGGGTTCTTCTTTGAGGCTAGGTTGCCGCTAAATTGATACATGAGCCAATTGAAGATGGATCGCTCAAAAAAGAACCAAAGATTGTTCAGTAATAGATGAATTAACAAATGAATTGCTGACCTATTAAATTACTTATATGACATCCCGTCCGTCTATAGAAAATGACAATTATGCCTCTTAGAAGAATATAATACTCTTGTAGTACAATACTATGTTGGTAGTATAAAAAACTGCAACCAATGTGAGTTGGTAGAACAAGAGAAATGGATGAATCTTGTTTATTTTAGTGTAACCGTAAAAGTTCTTGGTAGTATAAAAAACTGCAACCAATGTGAGTTGTTAGAACAAGAGAAATGGATGAATCTTGTTTATTGTAGTGTACCCGTAAAAGTTCTCTACGGATACGCCGAAGAATCAATTATACAAATTAAATTCCGAGTAAATTGCACTTTTACCCCCTGAAGTTGGATGAAAATCTCACTTGGCCTCCTAAACTTTGTTTTGTCTCACTTGGCCCCTTAAAGTTTCAACACAGGCTAATTTTTTCTGCAACCGAAGCCAACTTCTAGGGGCCAAGTGAGATTTTCATCCAACTTCAGGGGGCTTTTGTGGCACGCAAAGGCAACTTCCAGGGGCCAAGTGATACAAAACAAAGTTTAGGGGGCCAAGTGAGATTTTCGTCCAACTTCAGAGGGCAAAAGTGCAATTTACTCTTAAATTCCATAAAGATAATTTAAATACTCCCTCCGGTCACAAAAATAAGTAGCCGTTGACTTTTAGACACGCCTTTAACTATTCGTCTTATTTTAAAAAGTTATATAAATATTATTTATTTTGTTATGATTTGGTTTATTATTAAATGTATTTTAAGTATAACTTATATTTTTACATATTTGAACTAAATTTTTGAATAAGACGAATGATGAAAGGCGTGTCTAAAAGTCAACGGCGACTTCTTTTTTATGACCGGAGGTAATATTAATTAGCTATGCAGCTCCCGTACGTCTGGATTTAGCATATTCTTTGTTTGAGTAAAATTTAGCACTTTTAAGAAGAGGTAATACTAAATTACTAATGACCTGCCGATCAGACCTAAGCATGATGCGATCCTTTTGTCATAGCTATTCCAAAATTAGTAAACATGTATGGGGGATATCTCACAGAAGCCTCCAAGAGATTCAGAATAAATGCAACACTGATTTTGGTTGCAAGTCACCCAGTACGTGTAGCAATATATTTCACAGACATGTCGGGCATGTCATGTGCTGTCACTTGTATGTTGATTGCTTATCTAGATTCCTTTAACATTGTTGTACTAAAGGGTGAGAGTGTCAAGACGTCGTTAACAGAGTGAGACGTTTACCAACGAAAGCTAGACATGACCGTGCTTGTCTCTTTTCCTTAGTTTAGACACGAGTTTGTTGAATACCTTGACCAAAAATGTCAAGCGGTCAATGCCAGTTGTCACACTATCGTGGTCTTTAAAAGAAAACATATATGTAGATACTAGCGATGTTTATGCACTCGTGACGTGCGTGGCATTAGTTTCGTAAGACACAAGTGCATTTTGGAATTGATGGGCGCGGACGCAGGGTTCCGATCTTCTGGTGAGAGACGAAAAGGATAATTCGGTAGGTGTCACGGACACCTAAACGCTCCGGCTTCCAACCCCACAAGGAACTGGATCGCTAAACCACCACGACGAGTGTTATCAACCGAACCAGAGGCACGATCGACCTGTCCACAAAAGACGGCTCTTGCAAGCAACCGAAGAACGAGTAAGAACAAAAGATAAGCAATCACAATTGCGAATATAGATTAAGATAAACTGGAGTTTAAAAACTTGATCCTGTTGGTCCAGCCGACACAAGAATAACAAGGCAAAATCTCACACAACCGTGACGAAATCAACTAAACAAAACCCAACTAAGATGAAACAAGGCGAAAAACTTATATAGAGCGGCGGCCAGAGGAGGGGCGCCCAAACAGGTGCCCACACGTGTTCAACCTTAATTCTAGGGGTACACGAGATTTGGGACAAAAAATACGGCTATGCAGCGCCGGAAAGTTTATGTCCATTATTTTGTTTTCACGATTTCCGTTGACTCGGATTGAATTTGGAGGCGTGGTCAGATCCGTTGGAAAGCTTATCTCATAAGCTTTCCGTAGAGTACTTATTTGCCTCATTTGAACTTCGTATATGATCTGGACGTCCGTTTGAAGGTGTACTGGTCCTATAAGTCCGAACCGAACTCAGCAGCGAATTCGACATCCTCTCGATTTGGGCAACATCGTCAATGATGTCCTTATCAGGAATTTATAGATTTTTTATTTTTTGGATTTTTAAATTATTTTTCTATCATTTCTTAATTCATTTTATAGAAGCCAATATTTCTAATACTTAAATTCATTTATGTACCCTTACAATATTTTTTTTTGTTGCATTTTAGGATTTTCAAGAATTTTGGGACTTTTATTTTTTTGGATTTTTTTCTAGGGTGACATGGCGCACGTTGATTGTGCCATGTGACGCAACAGGGTGCGCACGGCAGCGTCTTGCATGTTTAGATTTTTTGGATTTTTTTACAATTTTTAGATTTTTAAGATTTTTTTTTGGGAGTGACGTGGCACACCTTGGTTGCGTTAGGGTGCGCGCGGTAGGGTCTTGTATGCGTAGATCGATTATGAATTCAACTAATTGGAGTAGCCCCTGTAAGAAATATTTCTGGATATCTGCTATCCTAATCCCGTAAAGCCACCGGAAAATGATGTCCATTGTGCTGGTTTATATCTATCAGTACATCTATTATAGTTAGTACCTCTACCGGTGGAAGCTAGCTCCTTGATTCTTGGATGTTTTCGACCTGCTTGAAGTGATCTATGGGCTATGGCCAGTACATATTAATTAACTGTAGTTCAGGCGTCACATGCATGATAGCTTAGTAGCTTACGCCGGGTGATAAAAATTTGAGAAATTTTATGGTTCGTATTAGTGCACCAGGCCACCAGCCGTCTATCTCTCTCGATCTAACGGTTGATTTTTATTTTTTGTACTAGTATGGTAATATTTATACTACATTGCTATTATATGTTTTGTGTAGTGGACTCTTTTACTGGTCGATCAGATCTAAATGACAGTACTACATTGCTAGTATATGTTTTGTGTAGTAGCCTGATCGATCGATCAGATCTAAATTATACTCCGTAAAGTGGCCAGAAGGTAATTATTTGCAAATCTTTTCTTTTGGCGTGTTGTACGAAGTACAGATTCTGAAGTTCACGGAAGCGTCAGCCAAAAAAAAGGTCTCGATCGAAACTAGCGAATGAATTAAATGAAGAAGAAACAAAGTTTCCTGGATATGTAAAGTATTAATTAGTGATTGATCAACCGTGCCAATTGGTACCCATTTTTTGTTCTTGATTCATCAGTTTGTTAACTACGATGGCACCTCGCTTCGATAAGGCATCTCGATTCAAGATGTCAAGTCATATGAATGTCAAGCTGGAGCATCAGCACTGGTGTATCTATACCGACGGCCTCGTTCTTTTCAAATAGATCGCATCGTTACAGACATCAGAAGAAATTTTGTTATTTTAATATAGCCTATATGTTGTGATAATTTGTAACGATTTTTTCGTGGCTTTTAGTAGTCCTTCCAAAGATCCTAACACTATTTTTAAATTTTTTTTATATAATCTTTAGACCTCTTTTCAAGGGCTCTCAAATTTGTTACAGTATTACGCAAACGCAACGATACGCTGAAAAGAGCAAGGCCTTTTAAGTTGCATCCAGCTATCATCTCAATTCTCAAGTTAGATATAGTTCTATTCCACCTAATCTAAAAAATTATGAGGGTAGATGCTTTTCGTCAATCGAACACATTTTTTTCTTTCTGAACAAGGCCTTATTCTTTTTAGTGTTACATATTGTTGCGTATCACTGTAACAAATTTTGTTATTTCTATATAGCCTATATGTTATGATAATTTTTAACGGTTTTTTCATGCCTTTTAGTAGTCCTTCCAAATATCCTAATTTTTTTATTATATTTTTATAATCTTTAGATCTCTTTTCTAGGGCTCTCAAATTTGTTACAGTAATATCCAACGCGACGATACGTTGAAAAGAACAAGGCCCAAAAGGAGGTTTTCAACGCATCTAGCCAATTTTGTGATGAATGTAAACTTCACATGTTCTCTAATGAGACATTAGTGCCAAATTTTTTATTTAAATATATTTTCTAAATTCCGAAATTACAAAATTAATTTCCTATTTTACAAATTATAGAAATAGTCGTCCTCTACCGTTTGAATTGACAGTTTAAATGACCCGCCATTCAATACAATAGGAAGGTAATGGGCCGCTATTTCAATAGGCAGTCAGTGACCGTTGAACTGGGCGGTATTGAACGGTGGGTGATTAAAAATCCGCTGTTTGAAATGGCGGTTCATGCGTGCGGGATTGGGCCGCCGTTTAAAATGGCGGGTAGTGTGTTGATATAAGGCGCGTGGCGGCGCTCCAGCGTCGGCACACTGCCATTTTCCTAGAAACCGAAGAGGAGAGGAGAGGAGAGGAGAGGAGAGGGAGAGAAATTGTTGTTGCGCCACATTAAGGTAAATTTTTTTTAACCAGTTTATTTTAGATCTGAAAACCTGGTAGGTTAGTCACAATAAATATAGTAGTACTGATAAATATTAATATTAGGTTTTGAAATGAAAAGTAATAGTTAACAATTTGTAAGATCAGGATAGATAATAGTTATGGTGTTTTTTTGTACATCATACGGTAATGTAGTTTTATATTTGTAGGATTAGGATAGATAATTGTTATGATCATTTACTGTGTATTATAGGGTGATGTAGTTTTATATTTGTAGGATTAGGATAGATGTATTATAGGGTGCGTAAAAAAATAAGGTCGGATAATCCAAAACTTTTAGCGACTAACGTAGGAAAAATAAAATGGTGTAGTTGAAATAATTTGCGGATGTTTTTTATGAGCACGATTAATGGCGGAAAAAGTTCTATTTTCAAATAATTCATGGGAGGGAGAAATTTTTTATGGTCATACCGGGGTAGATTTGTCAAATTTTTAATCAATAACGATAGTGAGATCTAGGCCCACAGATAGGACTTTTGGTGGGTTGCAAAAGTGGCTGCTGCGAAACTTTGGACTAAACCCAGAAGAATACGTCATGAATGTTAGTGCTGTGGTTAGCCAATAATGTTAGTGCTGTGGTTAGCCGTGCTAGAGAAGGATATTATTGTGGGTTGTTACCGATAACGTTCACTCATAATTGGAGGCGTTATGTGGAGATTGCCGTTGAGCGCAGTCTTCCTTTGACAATTGTTGCTCAGGCTCAGATCAACCACCATGCTGGGTCTAGCGATGAAGTAGGGGACGAAAGTAATTAGATCAACCACCGTCGGTGCCCCTGATTGCTTCACGTTCCCTAGTACTCAGTTGGGACGTGGACGCGGACGGCGGCGTGGCCTAGATGCAGATGGGGCAGTTAGGGGGATCCGGCCCAAGAAGGGTCGCGAGTTGTACTTTTTTCTATTTATTTTGTCCTTATTTCTTTTGTCATGTATTTTGATCCAATGTATAACATAATTATGCTATGGTTTCTGTTTGTTTGAATCTATTTGTGCTATTGTCGTTTTATTGTGCGACTTGACCCCTCACTGCTAAAGTGCCCTAGTCTCTGTGTGATGTGACCCCTCACTGTGAAAGTGCCCTACCCTTTGAGCGACGCGACCCCTCACTGGTAAAGTGCCCTAGTTTCTATACGACGTGACCCCTCACTGCCAAAGTTCCATGATCTCTGCGCGACGTGACCCCTCACTGCGAACGTGCCTCTATAAATCTAGTAGTGCAGTCTAGTGCGGCAACACCTGGATAGCATTCATTCTTCGACACGCCCGTTTGTGCCACAAATATAGTGGCAATCTTATGGGCCCGGACTTCAAGCACATGTACCCTCTTCTCATTTTTCTTTCATATGTAGGACCCACTACAACACAAACCCTACCATGATACGCGATCCTAAGTTCTATCGAGGCTGGCCTAAGTGCCACCACCATATAGACACCGTTGTGCAGACATTGACCTTATTGCAGATGGGTTCACAGGCCGTAGGTTTTACCGATGTGCCATGTTTGAGCTGTGTATACCATTTGTTTAACATGCGCTAACATATTTAACATCAACATGGTGTGATTCAATTCCTCGTACGTACAGGACTGCAGCTTCACGAAATAGATGGACGATCCATTCCTGATGGCTGCTTCAAGCTACATAGAGCACCTACACACGACGATACACGAATTGGAGGATCGACTAACGATATTCAGAGGTCATAACAGATGGCAGCGCAACGAAGAGAATTGGTTCTCGACCCACAGTACGAAGTGAACCCCCATGTACAAACTTTATATGCTTATGTGGCTACCACTATCCTGACACGCCGAATTGTGAAGTGCATCGCTGACGAAGGACATTTCGTAGAGAACACGGCCACATCGAAGATTTTGACTTCGAACCAAATTATTCATGTAACACTCGACGGTGCCCTTGTAGATGTTATTATCCAAACCAGACGTCTTAAACTCATGCAGATTGTATCCGGCATATTATGTCATCAATTTACTAGTCTACTGCAACACGGCTGCATTTACTATTAACTTGCCACCTACCACCGCGAATCTCTGAACAATAATAACCAAGCTATGGGCACATGTCGACCATTAATATGTATGTGCACGACATATCTATGTGGGATGCGACTCGTCTGCCTGTAAAATAGTACATGATGTGTGGTGCAGTGGTCCCTGTTGAACTGACCTATCACTGTAAAGGTATGCGTTACATATTAAATCACCTCGAACTGTGCATTGCGTATGTCTTATTCAATTCGATCATCTTGGCCAATATCACCTATTTAAACCCACACATTCTCACTCCAAACAACACAACCGACTGGTGAGAGGAGCCACGAACACAACAAACAGGAGCGTTCTAAGCACTTCACTTCACAAACAATCTCTCGCCACCAAGGAAGTGACATAGAGTTGCCATCGCCACCAAGTGAGTGTCTCTTCGAAGCTGTCCTAGAAGGTGTTCAGCCGCCCATGTGTTTATGCGGAAGTCTTTGCATTCTAATGAAGTTCAAATACATGTCCTACACTTACGGGAGAAGGTATTAGATGTGCGCAAACTATGCATACGACCGAATAGATGAGATGGAGAGGAAGGCAAACTACCCTGTAAGTCACTTCTTACTTATTTCTTCCCCAACGAACATATACATGCAAATGCTAACCTCAATTTTATTAGCCTCCATTATATGAGTTTGTGCAATATTTGGACGCGGAGCTGACCAGGAGCGGCAGATGCAAAGAGAGGCGGCGAGGCGTAGGGCCAGGGCCGAGGAACGGAGGCAAAACGCCCTCATGAAAGAAAGAAACAAGCGTTCGAGAGAGAGTTTCAGGAACAACGTGAGGCTGACCGGTAGCGGCAGTTGAATGAGCGTGAGGCAGACCATGGCAGAAAGCGCGAGAGGGCTGCTAGAGCCAGGGAAGCAGGACCTAACGCATTTGCGAAGGAAAAATACCCCTGTTGCACTAAGTAGATTGATCATCGTGGAGCATAACTATGTTTTTAAATCCCCTAAGGCATGTAGTTTAACTACGATGCACTATTAGGGTCGATTGTTCTTTGCATCGTACATGTCATTGTTTGTATCATTTAATCCTGATGTTTTTATTATTTAATCGCCGGTTCTTTAAAACAATAGACCATTTACTCGCTTGGACACAAAGAAATAATCACCACGTACTGGACAACATCATACGGCGTACTGGACAACATCACCACAAAACAAATTAATGTAGCATCACTACATACTGGACAACATCGTACGGCGTAACTTGATGAATTTTTCCAAAAATAGTTAATCACTTTACCCAATTTTCAAACATATTTGTAAAATAGAAAATAACGGCACTAACTAATGTTACACCGAATCAATTACATTATACTTACATACTCCATCGCAGGTGGCAATAAAAAACTGATAACATTTTACAGTTAAATTTGTAAAAAAATATAACCGGAAGCTTAAAACGCCAATTGGAACAGCGATTTAACCCCAGAAGGATAATCCGCTGTTTGAAACAGCGATTTAATATAAACTGCCGTTTGGAATGGCGGCTTAAGCTTCTGGGGTTAACCCGCCGTTTGAATTGGCGGTTCAGTCTGCCTCACCGATTTAAACGGCGGAGGGCGACTATTTCTGTAATTTTGTAAAACAAAAAATTATTTATGTAATTTCAGAAATTAAAAAAATATATTTAAATAAAAATTCGAGTAGTGCCTCTCAATTCTAAACCTGACGTTGTGGTCTGGATAAAAGATGCAGGCATGCAATTGTTACAATCCTGGCTGGGCCTCAAATTAAGGGTGCTACCAGGGGACGGGATCCCGCCCCACCCCCGCCCCGGACGGGATCGCTCCCCAACCGCCACGTGTCCCCCGCGCCTCCCCCACTCACACATGGCCCGCCCCGCATCGGCCTCCCCCAGTTCCCACTCCCCAACCCACTCGCTCGCTCGCTCCCCTCACTCGCTCCGCGCGCCTCCACCACCTTCCCCGCCGCCTCCACCACCACCCTGGCTGGCGGCGCCCTCGCCACCGGCCTCTCCGCCCTCTTGCCCCCGCCGCCGTGCCACCCCACCCACCCTAACGGACGGGGACGACGTGGTCCCCCCGCCGACGCCGGCCTAGCCACCTTCGCCCCCTCCCCCGGCTCCAGCGGCGCCACCGCCGCCACCCCCGACGAACCCCACCCACCGCCGATCCGCCGCCTCCCTGACCTTCCTCTAAACCCCGAGGAACCTAAATTTTTCCGAACCCTAACCCGAAATGGCGCCGGCGAGCTCGACGGCGGCGATGGCGAGGTCGACGGTGGCGGCGGCGAGGTCAGCTCCTCCTCCTTCCTCCTTTCTTCCTCCTCTGCTGGGCGTGGTCTTCCTCCTCCCTTCTTCCTCCTTTGCTGGGCGCGGGGACGGATCCCGCCCGTGGAAAAGAATTTCCCCAAATTAATGGGCTGTAGTTAGGACTTGGTTGCAAATTCTGGTAAGCGAGTGATGCAGCTGTAACCTTCTGCTCCGACTCCCATCTTTGCTTTCACACGCGGGTTACTCCCACGGTTTATGGCGTATTTTTTTTGAAAAAAAATATTTTCGACCTCATCTACATGCAGGAAATATACAACCAACAACGGTTTATAGATTACAGAGACGCGTTAACATTACACGTCATATTTAATTAGTGTTTAAGTGGTGGTGCTCCAGCTCGTAGCATTTACCACGCCAGCTGCTTTAGGTGTCATTCTTTTATCATATCTTTTCACCTACAAAATTAAAGAAAAGAAGATAAGATGAGTTAAGATAAGACAAAAAAAGAAAGACAACTTAGACGACATTTCACGCGGTTTGCAGAATTGCAAGTACTACTTTAAAAAATGCCTTCACTAGGTCTTCAAAAAAAAATTTTGAGAAAAAGACAGGGACTGTCTTGCATTAATTCAATAGGAAAGTTACACGGTCAAATTTAGGGGGAGGTTTATGCACCCCCCCCGCCCGCCCGAACGAGCACTACAAGTGAGTTAATTTATTACAAAACGGAAGCCTGCTGCCCCTAAAGGCGTAGGACTTCCAAGAGCAAATCAAATAAGGTCGTCAGTGGCAGCTTCGTCGAGTTGAAAATTTGATTGTTCCTTTCGAGTCAGAGATGACATAAGGTTGCTAACACAAATATTGGCTATCTCTATTATAGTTTAAATCTAATTTAGGAAATATATTAATAACTCTGATGTGCTTAGATATACATTAATTGATCATTATATCCGAATAGCTCGATCTCTACCTTTTTGTTGGTCTTCATATATCAAAACTCACAATGCATGGCAGCCATAACTATCGTTAGTGTCTTCTCATGTAGCTCACACACGTGGTGACTTCATCGACTCCTGTACGTTTTATGACCAATAAGTAGATAGATAAGTTATTGTTTTGATTTTATTTTAGTTTTTATCGTAGTACTTTGGTATAATATTATTTTTTATTTAAGTTTCAGTAGTTCTTATTTTACTTGATATGAATTCTTTTCTAGTGTCATAGTTGACATTTATCTTTTTGTAATTTTCATTCGAAAACTTTGTTTTCATTATTTTAATATAGTAGATATAGACACATTTTCTCGTCTTAGGCCCTATCCTCCTCAACTTATCTTATTTTACTTATCTATTGATTTGACTTATCTCCTTAAGTTCTCTAAAGTCTGACCCACTTTGTTCAACTTGTGTTTTATAGCTTTTAGACAAGTCATTGAGATAGAAAAAACCTGATTCAAAAGATAATTTTTTAATTTAAATGAAAATAAGTAAATCAATAGATAAGTCGAATAAGTCAGATAAGCTGACAAGAACAGACCCATAACATGAAACAAGATTTGAAATCGTGTTTTTCACGGTTTCACGATGAGGCTCGAAAAAACTATAAAAACTATCGGGGAAGTTAGCCTATATAGCGTTGTAATATAATATAAAATATAACATATTTGTATAATATTAGTTACATCCAACTAGAAACATACACATGTTACTTTACTAATATTTGATTATTTGTAGACTAATGGATGTTCATACGACAATAATTAATGCGTAGAATAAGTGACCCTGATTTAGGCCCTATTCTTTTGAGTTGATCTGAACAGCTGAACGGCTGAAATGACTGAATTTCGAGAGTTTCTCGAGGTAGTCTCGAGATTCGGATACATTTCGTTTGACTTGCTTTTTAAAGCGTTAGAACCCACTTTTAAAACAGCGAAAAAACGGACTCAAAAAACTCAAAACATATGTGTTTTCAAAACGTAGATAAGTTGTTAAGCTGTTAAGCCGTTAAGCCGAAAAGAACTGGGCCACGTAACGTGGCCATTCTGGCAACCAGCCCAGGAAAGGTGCCCCATGAGCTTCCTAGGCTCACGGTCAGGCTCCCTAGGTTTGAGCTCGAGCTTTCTAAGCCCACACCTGAGCTTCCAAGCTCAAGGCATGGACCTAGAGGCACGTCGTGCCCCGCCACTGGCACAACCGCAACGGGCATCGCACAATTGAAGCCTCGAGTCAACTCACCTCCCGTATGAAGATGTGTCTGCCATAGCCATCAGTAGAAGATGCCCTTCCTATTATGGGTTATCCATCCGCGCTGCCTGACAATGAAAAGGCATCGACCCTCACTACGGACTGATGGGCGCACGCTATTATTCGGCTGACGAAGCAAAGGGTCCATTACAATAGGAGGATGATCACTATTGTCCAACAGGTGAAGACACATATCCCGAGTTCAACTGTGATCTACGGTTCACCTCTTGAATGCTAGAAAAAACCAAAACCGTCTAATAAGTACTCCCTCCATTCGTGTATGTTGGGCATATAAAATTTTTGAAGCTGTTCCGTTTAGTAGGGCGTGGCTATTTACTCCGATGCATGGAACTCCGATGCTATTTACTCCCGCCCTCACGAACGCTTCACCTCTCTGTGTAGCATTAATACTCCTGCTGATAGCATGCACAATGAGCATTGTTTTGGCTCTTCGCCTTGCATCCCGTGATCCTATATAGGCATGCCATTGGCCTCCAAAGAAGCTGCTTGCAATGTCCTATATTAGCAGTCGGTTGATCGTTTTTCATTTAAACATTGCAAAATGAAGAGCTAGCAGCAGTGTAGCACAAGTTAAAAGATGCATGCATCCATGCTGATAGCATCACACGTCCAAGATAGCATCATACTAATTGAGGTACTCTGTTGCCTCATTTACAATGTCTTTGTCACATTGCAAACTAATCGGAATAGCATTGTTTCTCTGGAGCGACTGCTTCTTTAGATGTGGAATACGGTAGTGTTGCCCCCCCTTTTCTTTCAAAACCTCTATCATGCACGATTGAACAGTGACAAAAATGTGATTGCTCCTCTCCACTGGATACTCATCGTATGCTTGTTGGACCTTCACGACAATGTCCTCGACGTTACATGCAGATGACTTTTGAAATGATGCTTGAAGTGCTGCAAAGAAACCTAGGTCCAAAATATTGAGATCAGGGGAGTTTGGTGGCTGACACATTAGCCTTATGTCAAAACCATTAGCCGTAGCCGCATTACAAAAAACATCGTCATCAACTGAAATATGTGTCTTGGCATTGTCCGGTTGTATGAATATAGGGGTACTACGTTCATCTGCAGGCCATTTTTCCTTTATTGCGGGCAGTAGCTTATTCACAATATAGTCACGACTTACATCCTTCGTGACCGATGGCAATACCTTGGTTACCAATGTACCGGCAGGCCTATTCACACTAGTCCTTTTCGCCGATTCTACGAAAGTGAATGGAAATATCCCAATTTTTCCTGAAAATGTGACATTTCCATTGCCATCAAACCTTGGTCTCGCAATTGCAGCAAGGAACATGACCTTCTCAATGAAGTTCTTGCTTTGTGTTGTTCTTTTCGGATCCTCCTCATTTGGCGCCAAATAATAGTTCTGACTCTGCCTCGTACGATAGAACCATTTTTCATCTATGTAGACGATGTTGTACATAGCATGAAAAGTTGGTTCCCATGACAAGCTAATTGGGTCAATCATTGATAGACAAAAACAAACCCTAGCTTTCTTGTTAGCTTCGGTCAGCGTAAATTTTATCGCATTTGTGTGCCGCCTTAACTTGCCTTCTTTCAACCTCTTGAACAATGTGGTCATGGACATATGTAGCTCATTAGCTAGATCTTTGAGAGTCGTTCTACTCCGCAATGGCACTTGTGTAATGGCTTCAGGGTCAACCATTATTTTCTTGCGGCCACAATTCTTTGGCCTCTTGCTCAAAACTCCATGTAACCCACCATTATTTTTTCCATGGTACCATATCCTTTGCACAACTCTCAACGGCATGCCCGTTTCATTAGCAACGGCCTTAGTGACACCGTGCTTTAATATGCCAAAGCTTGTTCTCTCTAACAGCATGGTATAAATCATCTGTCGCTCTCGATCGCTGTATTGTTTCCTCCTTCCTTCGTCTGGATTTACAAAACAAGAATTACATTATCTAGTACTCGTGCCGCGCTTATCATCCAAAATCTAGAATTAGAGCTTGAATTAGAACGTGCTAGTAATGACTTACTTGTGCCATGGCCATCCTGTTGGGAAACACCTTCCTCATCGCCATGCACATCATCATGGTCGACAGCAGTGTTTCCATGGTCGAGACCAGCGTTAGCATCCTGTGCACCTTGCTCTTCTCCATCTATTCATGCACGGAAGAAGAAACAGTTGATCATCACCATCGCCAAGAACTGCGAAGAAATATGTATGGGCAAAACATACCTTCGCTGCTAGGATCCTCCCAAATTATTGGTTCGTTTAAGTCTATATTCTCCATTGAAGAAGAGAAGAGGAGGCAATGTGTTGTCTTGAGCAGGACGTGTTATTTTTATATCCATTTTTTGGGTGCCGGTGGTTTTGAAATCAAATTTGAATCTAATCATTTTTTAGGCCTCTAATCAACAGTGCGCGCGGGAGAAATTTCCATCCGCAAAAAACTGAGATATGCGCGGGAGATAATCCGATGACCTCCTTAATAAGCGTCAGTTACAAGAATTCTTAATTAGCAGCCTCCTTCATTTACAGCACGCATAACTCCAGCGGACTTTCCTTGGTCTTGGCAAAATGTTTTATACGCCCAACATACACGAATGGAGGGAGTAGTAGTTTTCTCGATTAGTTTAGCACCGTTGATCATTTCCGTGTAACTTTCACAAATACCGAGGCATACTTGTTACTCCCTTGATTTACCCATGGCACGGCAACAAAGTACAATTGTTGATATTGACGAGTTAATTATCAACACCTTGTTAAAAATGGGAGCTTTTGCTTTCTTTAGGAACTAAAATTGTATTTACTTTACATTTTTTGCATGTTTGGTTAATGCGACACTTTATCAAATCTAACCTCAGACAAGGGTGGCAAGCCAACTTTTGTGGCGAAAAAAAATCAACGCCATGCTTGTGGAAAAGTGTGGCAAAAAAATCAGTCTATAATGAGTGAGTCCAATAGTTAAGAAAGTGTGGTAAACCATAGTAATAGCATGAACCAAACACTAATCATAAAAACTCCGATGTATCTAATCTTAGTTGTGATAGATTTAGCAACAAACCAAACATGCCTTATACATAAGTTTTAAAAAGGAAAAATCAATTGCTGCTCAGTTCCCAACTTATCCTCCAGACCTCCACCATTGATCATGCTCCTAGATCCACGCCAAACCTCACACCTCTCTTACATGGTCTTTTGCATCCCCTGAAATATTGGATTAAAGCGACGTCTCTACCATGCGCTGCCCACCACCAACAACCATTGTGTCGTCCTATCGGCAGCCCCCACTAGAGCCACCGCATGGTCATTGGGTAGGGTTGTATCATCTCTGTTTACGCACGTAAGCAATCAACGTATCCCTAAATGAGATGATACACCCGACATACGGCCGTCTCAGCATGAGTACGCCACGTAGATCTTGATGTCCGACGTGGAGAATCCATTAAAGTTTGAGCCCGCAGCGGTGGTGTAGGCGCCCATGTCGTCAAACACGAGCCAGTCCCCCACGCTCAACTCCGGCAGCTGGTACCCGGTCACCACCGTGTCGAGCGAGTCGCACGTCGGCCCGAACACCGTCGAGGTGTACGTCTCCTCGCCGGCGCGCGAGCCCACGAGCGGCCTCGGGCGCGGCACGTAGTGGTCCAGGAGGATGCAGTTGAGGGAACCGTAGAGGCCGTCGTCGATCCAGTACTCGCGCAGCTTGCCGCGCCGCCGCCGGCCGATGACCCGCGCGGCGAGGGTGAACGCCGTCTCGGCGAAGTATCTCCCCGGCTCGCCGATCACCTCCACTCGCGGCAGCAGGTCGCCGAAGTGCTGCACCAGGGCGGCGCTGATGACCGCCGCCGCCTCGTGGAACGCCGCGCCGGCTACGAACCCGCCGCCGACGTCGAGCACGCGCATGGGCGGCATGCCAAGCGCGGCAGCGGCGTCGAAGGCGGCGCGCGCGGCCTCGATTGCGCCGCGGTAGGCGTCCGCGCGCGTCCCGCCGCTGCCGACGTGGAAGGAGACGCCGGCGACGGAGAGCCCCGCGCTCTGGGCGGCGCGGAGAAGCGGCGCCACCTCCTCGGGGCGCGCCCCGTACTTGAGGCCGAGGTCGACCTTGGCCTCGCCGCCGTCGGGGACCTTGAGGCGGAGCAGAAGCTCGCACCTGGGGTGGCAGCTCTTGACCTTGGCCAGCTCCTCCTCGGAATCGTAGGTGGTGAGGTTGACGCCGACCAGGGCGGCGTGCTCGAGGTGCGCCTCGGGCTTGCACGGGTTGGCGTAGACGATGCTGCCGGGCTGGACGCCGAGGGCGAGGACGGCGTCGATCTCCGCTCGGCTGGCGCAGTCGAAGCCGGCGCCGAGCGCCGCCAGCGCGCCGAGCATGGCCGGGTCGGGGTTGCACTTGACGGCGTAGTAGGGGCGCACGTCGGGGAGGCCCCGGCACCAGGCCCTGAAGAGGTCGACGACCCTGGCGAGGTCGAAGACGTGGAAGGCGCTCCGCACGGCGGCGTCGCCGGCGACGATGGAGCGGATCAGGCCGGCGACGGCGTCCTTCTCCTTGAGCGCGTCGCGCTTGAACGCGACCACCTCCCTGTCCTTCACGCCGGGGGCCACCAGCACCGCCTGCATGGGGCTGCCTCCAACCATGACGACGGCCGGTGACGTGATGTGCACACCTCACACTAGCAATTCAACGCTAGCTAGCTAGCTGCAGATAGAGAGAAGAAAACGTTTCGCACACATTAATTAGGCAACAGCCGGCGACACAATCTCTCCCTGCACGCGGTACGTACGCACGCACAAGAGACGAAGATATGTAAGAATGGCAAGCAAGCAAGCATGCATGCATACCAGCTCAATTTGTCAGCATGACAGTCTCCACTTAGTTTTGCAGCGGTGTGTAGCCAGTACTCACCACGTTGACGTTGTCGGTCGGTCACGCAGTTGTCGATCGATCAGAGAAGCGTGAGACGGCGGCACAACGTATGCACACGCAGTTTTTTGGTCGATGGATTCGTCTCGGTTTATGCGCCTTTTATAGCGCGCGCGCTCGCTCGTAAGCTCGATGGCCAGAAGCGGAAGAGGACGGGCCGGGTTAGGTAGTAGCCGTGGGGAGAGTGGTGTGGTTTGGTGGCGTTGTACACTTGTACATGGTGGCTGCGGGGTCAAATCCACCGTGCGAACATCCAAAAAAAACACAGGATTATGATTGGATCGATGGATGGCACTTGGCACGGGACGCCGCGCGCGGGCAGGTGTACGTACAAATCTCGGCTCGGCCTGCCACCCATGAGCCGGCCGCGGCACGGTAGGTGGGCACGCAGACCAGGGATTAAATTCCATAATCGGCGGATAAGGGCATCCGTGGCAGTAAAACAATGTAACTTTGAATAGAGTAGCAGATGGAGAAAAACAATATTTTTTAAGTTTAGCGTAAATTGTGAAAACAAATTAGAGAGAACGATTCAGTGAGCAATTAATAATAGTGAAATGGAGTGGAAAGATAGTGTCTGATGTGGATGGCCATGTTGATAATTTCCCATGCTGGTAAAAAAAAAAATATATCACTTTCATTAATCATCAGGTGGCTGAGATGTATTTAACTCACAGTTGATTTTCTCACATACCTAAATGTTTTCGTTGGATCTTTTATTCATTCTATGGAGGTGTCTGATATATGACTCAGAAAATAGACTGAGAGTTAAATAAGTATCAGTCGCTTGGTGTCAATCTGCCGGTCCCAAAAAAATATTGGTTTCATATGAATTCCATATTTGAATGTGTTTAGCTCAAGCTTTCTTTGAAACGTGAGTATTTAAGTGACCTTTTTACGTCATCAAATTTGTATTTTACAAATTATTTGCCAGTGAGGGGTTCCGCCGATTTTTTTTTTCTCTTAAATTGGTAATGAAAACTCTGACGCAAACACGGGACGTCGAAGTCGTCCAGCTTTGGCTATATGACGCTATTCCTTTTCTCTTTGAACAGGTACATTGCTGCGCGCGCGTGGTATGCACCTCGATCGACGACTTTGGCAAAGCATTTGAGTGCCAGGTACGTCCTTTGCCGGTTCATTCCGGGACTACCGAACTGCCGCCTTCTTTAGGGCAGCTACTACCCATCCGGACCTCCGGTCAAAGAATCAGATATGCCCTTTCAATGGCTTTGCAATATTTATATATTGGGGGTGTGCATATCTCGTTCGGTATTATATATATATATATCGGCACGTTTGTAATGTATCATATTGCTCGTTTGAAAACCTTAATGTTTTGGATGCCGCTGTGGAAAAGGTTGAAACCAATATACTCCTGTAACCTTAGTGTGTGTGTGTGTGTGTGTTGGTGGGGGGTGGGGGGGGGGGGGAGGGGTATATCCATTTTACAACCCTCAACAATGTACCAAAACCAAACATATTGTGGATTTTATAGAATAAAGAACAGTTTTGCAAGCCATGGTCGGGGGATTAGGAGTGAAAAATGTCTATTTTCGAAAGAGTCGTAGGACTGTGATGGTTATGGGATCAAAAGTAAAACTGGACAAGCCATGGTCGAACTCTCAGCTCCCTTCTAATAACACTGATGAATGTCTATTTAGACCTAGCATAATAGCCATGGTGGAGATGGCAACATGGCAGACTTCTGTAACGACTCATGGATGGAGGGCAGCGCATCGAAGGAAACATCAAATCAGTCGGGCAAAACATAGAAGAGGGGAGATGACTATGTAATTTTAATACTATAACCACATGTGAGGAAGTGGTACAATTGATGGAGCTCTGGAATAAAATGCAAGATTGCCACATGTCCAAAAACACAACCCACTTCTTTCGATGGAGGTGGAACAGTTCTCCATGAAGGATCTAGGCAATCTGCACCACTTTATAGGCATTAATTTCAGTACCACATCAGGCTGATGGTCTATTTTTCTCCCAACATCAGTACTGCACTTTGGATATTTTGAATCATGTTGGCATGCGTGACTGCAAACTATGCAACACTACTGCTGACACCAATCCCAAGATCTCTTCCAGTGTAGGTTCCCCCGTTAGTGATCCAATGCATTTTTGTAGTATTGCGGGTGCTCTGCAGTATATCACCTTAGTATATCACCTTCACTAGACCTGTCATCGCCTACAACATCCAGCAACTTTCTCTCCATATGCACGATCCTCATGAACCACATATTACAAAAATGAAGCACATCCTTTGATATCGTTAGGGCACAAACATAGGATTGCAGCTTCACCGCACTTCTCCTGTTAATTTGGTAGCATACTCTAATGCTCATCGGACCGAATGTCCGGATACTCGTCGATCAACTTTTGGTTATGTTATTTTTCTCCGGTGATAATCTGATCTCTTGGTCCTCTAAGCGCCAAACAACCATTTCATGCCATAGTGCTGAGGTAGAATATCATGTGGTAGCCAACGCTATGGCTAAGAAATATTGGCTCCATCAGTTATTATGTGAGCTTCACTCTCCCCTCTAGCGAGCAACTCTGATCTATTGTAACAAATGTCAGTGTTGTTTATCTCTCTACCAATCCAATACAACATCCACGGACCAAGCAATTGAGATCAATTTTCAGTTCATCCAAGAACGTGTGGCTCTTGGTGAAGTTGGCATGCTACATGTACCTACGTAACACATCTCCTTTTGTTAACATTTTCACAAAAGAGCTTTTGTCTTCGATCTCCTCAAAGTTTTGGTCTAGTCTAAACGTCCGATGTCCCTACGTTCTAACTGCGGGGGATCGAGGGGGGTTGAATATATATGTTTCTTGCTCACCAAGGAGGCACACTGTAACACCCCAATGTGGGGATATTTTTAAATTTGCGCCAAATTCAAAATGCGGTTGAATTGGGTCTTGACCGACATGTAGGCCCCAACTAGCAGTCTCTCTCTCTCTGTTCTTCTCTCTCTTCTCCTCGCTTTCATTTGTTCTTTAAGCCACAGTTGTGCTGCTCGTTCCTCTGCTCTGTCTCAAGACTATTCCACGTCATGCGCCGACCCCATCATGGTCATATACGCGTCGTCCTTTCATTGCGCCAGCGCCATGCTCATCACCCGCCACCTCTGACCCACGCCGAGCTCAGCGCCGCCCCTGCCACCGCTCCACTGCCTCCCCTGTGTCCCCGAGCACGTCTCTGTGTCTCCCGTTCTAGCCCGGCGCCTATAAATCCCCCTCTGCTCCGCCGGCCCGAGCTTTCCGCTATTTTCCCCCAAATTCGAGCGTCGCAGCATCGAACCAACCCCGGCGAACCAGTGAGCCGTTGTACAATTATTCTCGCTCAGTGCTCCCCGAGATCCTCTTAACCCTTTCCCTTCACCTAATTTCAGTTGAGGAGCATCGGGTCGCCGGATCGAAGCCTCCTCTGTTTCGGTCACCGCCGGTGTCTAGAGCCCACGGTGAGCACCGCGTCAACCCTCTCTAGCTCTCTGTGCACGCCCGTAGCCTGTAGGTCAGTAGCCTGCGTGTGCGTCGCCGGCGAGTCACTGGTTCTGCCGCCGCCACTGCACCGCCGCATCCGGCCACCACTGGCCTCGACATGTGCGTCACTAAAACCCCTAAGGTCTATAGATGCCCATGCTTGCACGCACATGGCCGGAGCATTCCCGTAGCGCCGCCGCGATTCAAGCCGGCGCCGCCAGACCGCGTCACGGGCGCGAGCTAGACGATGACGGAGGGCCGTTGGATCTGTCGCCGAGATTCGTGCAGAGAGCGAGCGTTGGAGTCAATGACACGCGGGCCCCACCGGTCAGGGTACCCCTTCGCCCGCTGGCTCAAGCTTCAGCGCCACGTCACTGTCCAGTGGACCCCCGGTCCCACCCGCCGGATTTAGTGGAGGCGCCTGGTTCGTGGACGCCTTCTCCTCGCAAATGTGTCATTTGAAATGCCGCCTTCGACATTTCACTTCCAGCCGCGCGGGTGCGTGCGTTCCGTTGGGCCATGGGCCGTATCGCGCCAATGGGCTGCCCGTCGGTTGGTTCGGCCCGATGGGTTTTAATTTCCTTTCCAGCGATTTAATCATTGATTTAATCTAGAAATTGAATTAGAGTTATATAAAATAGTTATAAGCTCCCAAAAATTCTGGAAAAATTTAGATAAATACTAGAAGCCGTTTATGATTTTATAAAAATATAACATGCCTCACTATAATGGGAAAATTAGCACTGTAGCTGTAATTGTAGTTTTTCCCGAAATAAAAATATGTAAATTAATCCTAGGGTATTGTTAGCTATAGTAAATCAAGGAATATGACACCAATTGCTCTGTCAAATCCTGGCTAGATTAATGCCTTAATAGCTCTAGAATAATTTGAATTTGTGTGTCAACTTAAATCCAATATTAAGGATATTTATATTAAAAAGAATTAATTAAGTAGCTAGCCTTTCATTATTAAAATTTATCCATGAGATGTTTTTGGAAGATAAATTAATAAAGAACTATAACCTAGGTTTATCTCATTATTTATGAGCCTTATTATATTGTCAACTCCGATAAACATTTCCTAGTTCAAAGGTGGAGTTTCCGATAGTCATCATTTCGTCTTGCCAAGATAACCTAGTCACCCTTTCATGACTTTATCGTACCAATCGTATTTTGGGGTTTAGTAGATTATTACATACTACTAATACTATTTATTATTGCACTATGTCATGCATAACATATCATGCGTGAAATAGGTTCGCTAATCGAACTTAGGTATCTATGTCGACGGTTTGACCTAGATCGTGCATGCATCATGTTTTTCATTGCATTAGTAAGTAATTCTTGGTTTGTTGGTATGATTAGACGTAGGCGATCCCGAAGGGAGATTTGGGGACGCCGAGGAGGACCCTCAACCTGATCAAGGCGAGTTAACACTTACTCTTTAGATGTGATCCGTATTAGGGAGAGATAGCGACTTTCCCTAGTGCGGATTAACATCGCTAATACCATGTTCATTACCTAGTTTTCTTAAACTATATTGTTTAATTATTAAAATGCATGGTTGCTAGTTTGCCTAATTGTTAATTATGTTATATTTATACATGCCTGCCTTGAACTGTCTAGCCTTAATGACTGCCTTGATTGTCATTGCCCTTGATAGCCATGCTTAGTCTGGTAACCACTTTAACCCTAACTAATGGGTAAAACTTGCTTAGACTGGCTTAGGCTTAATAAATTTTCTGGCTAATCGTCACGGAACGGTGAACCGATATTCACCGATTATTCATTATTCTCATTTAATGTGACATGATCTATGACAATTAGGGCCGGTAGATGCATGTTGGGCTGATTGTGTTTGTGGGTATGGATATGTGGGAACTTGGTTGGTTTGGTCAGTCGGTTGGGAAAGTCCAAGTGTGTAGTGTGGTCGATGACCGTGGAAGTAGGGAATGATTGGTTGGTTGCCCCTAGTTGGATTTGGACATCCGGAGGGATGATTAAAGCACGAGATGCCTATTGCTGGGTTTAGCCAGGGCTTACCCAGGAGGAGCGCGGATGCACACGCGTAGCGGAGAGCGCTGCCATCTGAGGGATGGTTCCAACACAACGCGTAGCCATCGCTCGGAGTACGGGTCTTGGATCGCCAGGTGTGAGCACTCTGCGGAGGCCCTCTGGGACCATTCTCGATAGGGACCTGCTTTGGTCATCACCGAGGGTGATAATGGCCACACATCCCCAGGGTAACGGTCGGCTAGTGAGGGCCGGCAACCCTACTAGGCCGGGGTGATCATGCCATGGCATGTGTGGTCTACAACAGGATTTGCCAAATCCTGGAAGGATGGCAGAACTAGGAATGGATGGGGGCAACCGAAAGAAAGTCTGAAAAGTATAAGCTGGTGTGGTGATTGAGTAAGCTGATTGGGTTTATGGTCGATTTGTGGGTTGATTGTCGTGTTTGGCTGATATTTGGGTCTGGGATGCATGGTTAGTATGGAAACCTTGATTATTATATAACAAGACAAGTGTTAGATAATGCTAGTTAGGTTGTTTCCAAAAGTCTTATAAACTTGGTTTTAAGCAAATAAAATAACCCCCTCCTACAAATAAAGCCTTCTACACTAAATGCATTAAGGGAAATGTTAACTAGCCAGCGTTTGGATGATGCTGACCTTGCCTACTTACCTTCTCTAGACGAAGGATTCGAAGATGACCCGTACGCGTGTAACATCCCAAATTTTAAACCCGATTTGGCACGTTAATTAATTTCTTAAAATGCATGATTTAAAGATGTTAAATCATTCATTATTGCATCATGACATCATCACTTCATGCATTGAATTTAAATTAGAAAAATAATTTAAACTTTCCAAGTCCATGCCCTTTGGTGGAAAAATATGGTAATTGGTTTAAATAATATTTTCTTAAAACCAATGCCCCATGTGAAGTTATTTGAAAATATATTCCAAATGTTGGGGAAACAAAATAATATTTCCTAAAAGTATTAATATGTTAAAAAGGTTTTGGAGAATATAGGTTCTTTGGAAATCAGAAAATTCAAAACATCTTATTTCCCTCCTCAGCCCAGGTCTCGGCCCAGTTTTCCCCTTTCCTTTCTTTTTCCCGCGCCCCTCTCTTTCCTCTGGTTGGGCCGCCAAGCCGGCTTGGCCCATCTCCCCTTTCCCTTCTCCCCTCCCGTTTTTCCTCTGTTGGGCCGTGGTCGCCGCCACGCCCATTCTCCCATGAGCCGTCGCCTTTGCGCTTCATAGCCTGAGCCGCCGGCAGTGGAGCCCACCGCCGACCTCTCCTCCTTCTTCTTCTCCCTGTTCCTCTGTTCGCGCATTTGTTTGCTTCCGCCACGCCGCTATTCGTCCTCCTTCCCGGGGCCGCCAGGGCTCCTTTCCCCACGCAATGCTCGCCCCTACCTCTTCCGCCGGACCCCTCTCCGTCTCCTACCCTTCTTGTCTTATCGCCGGCCTAACCACCTCGGTGCCGTCGCGTCCGAGCATTCACTTCACGGCACCGGCCGGGATCGACGCTGGCGATGGCCAACCCCGCGCGTCGCATTGAATGTGTTCCGGCCGGAGCTCGCCTATAAGTGGGGTACTGCTACCCTATTGACGGCCTTGGCGCCACCAAGACTTGTCGCGATTCCGAGCGGTCTTGGCTGCGCCCACTCCTTCGCTATCCTCCTTACCCTCTCCTACCTCGCCTCACTCTTTTCGGTTCAAACTCACCCCGGTGTTGGCACGCAGGTCGCCCCAGCGAAGCTCGCGCCAGGAGGATTGACGCCGTGAGATCCGCGCGCGTGTCCCGGAGCTCGCGTTGTCGCCGCCGCCGTGATTCTGCCGCCTCGACGTCTCCGTCGGCCTAGCGAACCCAAGGTAGCCTCCCATCTTCTATCTCCTTCCGGCGGTGGGATTGGGCACGGTTAGTCGCCTGGCGAAGTCGCAGATAGCTACTGCGTCGCCGCCGCCGCCGCCGTCCGCCGCTTACTTTGTTTGCCTCATGAACAGTTCGATCCTCATTGGGTTCGCCTCGCTCGTAGCTTGCTCCCAGCGTGTGTCGAATCGATTTCGGGTGGGATCGTCGCCGCCGTTAGCGGCCCACCGCCAGAGTCCATCCTTGTTTTCCCTCTTCACCGTGCGGGAGGTATCGCCAGTGGGGCGGGCGGGTCCGCTTGCCACCAGCGTACCCTCCCTTCGCCAGGCGTTGCGACCTCGCCTCCGCCTGTTGGGACGTTCGGCCGGCCGCCCCGCCGAGAGGCCCCTTTTCTTTTATTTTCTCTTTACCATTTCTGTTAAATCTTTATTGATATCCTAAAGCATTTGTCAAAAATTAGTTAGTGCATGATGAAAAGTCTGTAAAATTCCTGAAAATGCTTTACTAGTTCTGGGCCCTAGAAAAATTATGTATTTGCATGTCATACATTTGGAATCCATTTTTGGTTAATTAGATAAGCTCTAGGTGCATCATTTCATGTGCTGTAAATATTCTATAAAAATTCGGGAAAAATACTTTGGAGGTTGCTGGACCTTAAAAAGATTATATGTATGCATGGCATCCATCCAGCATCTGTTTTGGGTATGCAAGTAATTTCGAAATGGCATCATTTCATATGTGCACGAGTCATTTAGCATAATATTCCTTTTAGATAAAAAGATGCATTAAAGTTGCTGCATATTTCATTACCTAAAAACAGCATGACATGAAATATTTTGCTTATGTGTGTCATATTGTTTGCATATGCATGTGCGCGCTTAGGAGGTCAAGGTCCTGAAGACCCGATCGACGACGTCCCCTTCGCTTTCCCCGGAACCGATCAAGGCAAGTCCCCCTCTGATCATATTGAGAAGCCATTTTCGGTTATTTAGAAAATGTTTATTAGACTTGAAAATATGCAGGCTAGTTTAAAAGATAAATGTCGTATTTCCTAGACTTAGTTATCATGCCGAATAGAAAAGGTAAGAAACATGGTAGGATTAAACCTAAGGCTAAAATTATAAATTGCTCTTATTTATATACTCTGTTGTGGTAGGATAAATGCTTAAAAATCCTTTATGCGGAATGATTCAATCATTTGTGTGAAATGAGAAGTATTGTTGAGAAATGTTTGGAAAAGGGTGATTTAAAGATAGCGCATCAAGGGTGATGCTGAGTAGGAAATGATTTCCCTCTTACCCCAAAAACTTTCCGACTAGGGAGATATTTTATCGGTTGGTGCAGTGCGGCACCGTTTTGAAACTGGGCTAAAATATCAAATCTCCCCTAGTCTAAGGACTGCTCATCCTATGATCCTATGAACTGAGCCATTACAGTACGACCTCGAGCCCCGGTATGGGACGGGCCCGATCGTTGGTCCTCGTGGTTGACGGTCTTGTGGCGAAACATCGTCTGGGTGCGTAGCCTCTCGAGGGTAAGGCGTACCCACTCTGCAGAGTTAAAACTGTCATGATAGCCGTGCTCGCGGTTATGAGCATGCGAAGGGACTGATTATATGGTAGTTTCTTCATTTTAAAACCAATTTAGAAAAAAGGGTTTTAAAGAAAGGATTTGAGATGAGTAAGGATTTGAGAAGGATTTCGTTTGAGCTAGGTGCCACCGGTGATATTCCGAAATGGGTATCGGCCTATCGGGAAGTGTCACGCGGAAACCGAACCTAGCAAGTTTGAGAAAAGAAAAGAAGAAAGAATTTTGTGCTTGCTATGGCACTGAGGCCAAGTGGCGAGAACCGTTTGAGAAGAGCCCAAAGAAAATGTTGAGATTTAAAGTTTCGAAATTGCTTTGTCAAAACTAGGTTAAATAATGCATTTCCGCAAATAACCTAAGCTCTCCCTGTACTGAACCGCATTTGCATAATTCCGGACTTGCGAGTACAATTTGTACTCACCCTCCTTTTCTCCTCTCCCTTTTCAAAACTTCAACAGCTGGTCCATCCGAGTATGGTCCGCCCTCCGAGGAGGAGGACCCGTACTACGTCAAGGAGGCGTTCTCCGACGAAGAGTATGAAGATTAGGGTTACACGTTCCTACAGCCTTCGTGCCTGTGGGATGAATAAAATTCTAGATGTTGTATTAGGCTTGTATCGTTGTGTACTCTGATTTGCGGCCTGCGAGCCGTTGTATGTGTTGTTTGTACTGGACTATGTTCCCGCTTGTAATAAAATCGTTGGCAATGTTCCGTTTCTGTATATCTGTGTGTACTAGCCATGATCCTTGGGACTAGTACGTGTTTACGCAGGTGGAATCCGATCTTGTAAATCGGGTGCCGACAACGCGTGTCACGAAGACGACGGACAGGGCCATGGTGGACCCGAGGAGTCTTAGGGGTTGCTCCAGTCGATGAAGAACAGTAGTCGATAGAGATTCTTTTGGGTAGTTATTTTGGAGACTGTTGTAAACTCTGAAACTATTCCTTTGTATCTAGGGCGTGTATGGGCCGCCTTACTAAAGTTGCCTATGGGTGCAATAATGTGATGTAATATTCACGAATTTATTCTATCGATGTATGCTTGTATTGGCTACGTGGTCTTCCGCGCTAGTGTACTGATCCAGGGGCTAGTGCACGGGATCGTCAACCCTCAAGGTAAGTTAAAATTGAGGGGTGACACACACCCCTTTACTTTCTTCCCAAGCCAGCACAACCATTGTGCCGTTGCACCACATGCACGGCCTAACGGCTAGCTTGTGTGTCGTGCCTGCCTAAAATACCTCTCACATATCTTCTTGGGTATCTGTTTTTAACTTTTTATAAACCCTTTATATGGAAGATAGGTATGGTCTACCCTATATATAATCCATGATAAAAAAAATATAGTGCTGGTTCTTTGCACTTTTAGTAACCACCGAAGATGGCGAAAGAGGGTGGAGTAGTGGCAGTGGCGGATCCAGGATTAAAATCAAACTTGGGAAAACCTAATATCGACTCGGCAATGAATTGAAGCACAAAATCCAAATTAATGCAAATCATATTAATTATTAGATAAATTTTGTTTTAGAGTACACAAAAATTCACTCTTGTTAGGCACTCGTGAATCATTGCTTTAGGACACGCAAGATTTCACTTCATTCAAGACACAAGACAGTTGAGGTACATGAATGGGGATAAGAATGGAAAAAAATGAAGATGATGGAAAATGGGAAAAAAATAACATTGAAAAGAGAGGTGGACAGATCTGTTAGGAATTACGCCGATGCAAGATCACGAACGACACCAGAAGACACGATGTTTGGTAACGCAGTTCGGCATTGCTGCCTACATCTGCGGGGCTCTGATTATGGGCGCTCCTCCCCAATCCATAACACCGCAGCACACCGGCTAACCAGGTCACGGCCACATGCCGGCCGCTGACCTCCTCTCTTGTCTATGCTACTATTATGAAGTCGTTGTCTTGGTTACACCAGGGCTGCCTCCCTTTATATAGTGGAGGCCTGGATAGAGTCCGACTCAAACACTAACCAACCCTGCCTATTACAACACAGAGTCCTTGTAACCTACTCGTACACATATTCGACACAATACCTAACAAACTCCACCTTGGAGAATATGGTCTCTCCACCTTGAAGTCGTTCCGGCGTCTTGCGCGAACCTGTGCACCCGGGCTCTGGTTGCTTCCTTCTTTTGCAGCCTACAGCGGACCGCCCGACAAGTCCTCATCAAACTCGCCGCCTTTTGGAACAAATGACGCCGATCCTGCAACATGCTTAGCAGCTCCACCTGCAACAGAACCCCCTTCTAATAGAAGAACCTCAAGACTTTGTCGCCTCACGAGTCATCTGAGCCTATTGCCACATTAGCATCTGCTCCCTTTGGTGGACCTGGACAGTCCCTCTTCATGTGCCCCCATTCATTACATCTGAAGCACCGCACCGCCCTGTTATTTTTCTTGTTCTTCTTTCCGGTCCCATTACCGCCTTGATCACCTGAGACTAGCAAAACAACAGAACGAGGTTTCTCCACTGCATTTTTATTCTTCCTCAATTGATGAGACATAAGCGCCGCAGTAATATCCTCAGTTTTGATGCTATCCTTGCCATATGTCAACATTGTGACCAAATGCTCAAAGGACGGAGGCAACGAACAAAGAAGAATAATTGCCTTGTCTTCATCAGCAATTGTCACCTCCAGATGTGACAAATCCGTGACATACCTGTTAAAAACATCAATATGTGCTTGCAGATCGACCCTCCGCATCTTCAAATTTCATACAACTTCGCTTCAGATCTGACTTGTCGGGTCGAGTCTTGGACATGAACCGACCGCCGACTTGTCCCAAATTTCCTTCGGTGATGACAACTCCATGACATAATACATGACCTGATCTGAGAGACAAAGGCGTATGGTTGCCGCAGCCTGCAACCGCATCTTCTCCCAATCACCGGCCTCCACCTTCTCCGGTTTATTCGCCTTAAGAGCCACCACAATACCCTGCTGAATCAAGATATCCCGAACCCTTGCCTGCCATAAACTGAAGTTTCCAGTACCGTCAAACTTCACCATACCGAAATTTGTATGTGTCGGCTTCATCCTGCCGATCTGCGATTCTACCAACGCCAATTGCTTGTCGATGGATGTATCGCCACCTGACCCGTTCGTCATCTTGAATAGATCGCCAACAGCCCTCCAAGAACGCCTCCCTCCTTCGGAATCTCACGCCTTAAAAACTCCTTCGAAATCTGCGCTCAGAACAGCCGTTGATTGCTTTGAATTATTGGGTTTGGCTCCTCCTTGGACCCCCTTTTATAGTGTTGGGAGAACCCCCTTAAAGATGAATTCCAGTCTTTTTAGACTTCTAATCCATCTCAAATACAGGCTCCACCTCCACTTCCTTTTAAATTTTTCTTCCAAATTTTCGGCCTCCCGTACTGTTTACGACCACCAGAGATGGAATCTGGCCCGAACTCCCGCCGGCTCGGCCTGCTCCAACCCACAGCTGCAGGCTGCAGCCCTGCCTGTCTCACCCTTCGGCTGCCACCGCGTGGCCCAGCATGTGCACCTGCACGCCAGGACCCGCCTCAGGGATAGGACCTGCACGCCAGGACCCGCCTCAGGGATAGGCAGAGTCGTACCTTCACGCACTGCTCCCCTTTTTTTTTCGCATGCAGCGAAGTCCAAGCACTGGCTAGCTTCCCATGCTGTACACTTGAGGACCATCATAATGCATGCATGCATGCACTGCGTGGGACCCACCACAATGCAGGCACACAAGTTTTTCTAGTCCTTCCCGTACATGCCATGACACGTATTGCCGCCGCGTGTGCTGCATCCTGCTCCGCCGCTGTACACAACAGTGCCGTACAGAACGTCTCCACTACCGCCGAGAACGACCGCCAACACCGAAAAATTATATAAAAAATTCCTTCTTCTCTAGATCCAATCTTCGAGCCCTCGAGTAGATTTCCCCGCCGGCCACCGTGCACCTCGTCCGTGCACGGCAAAACATGCCGCATCCTGGCTATCCGCATCCACGCCACAGCTTCACCTTCAGTGTCGTGATGCAGCGCCTCCTGTGCAACATCCGGTCGCATCGCTGCTCCCGTCGTTCCAATCTATCCGGCATCCATCCACGCCTGCCGGTCTGATCACGAACGCTGAGGTCGTCGCCGTCGCCTGCCGACCTCGCCGGCTACTTTGTCGGCCCCTGACCACCTGGCCTTGGTAGGTCCCTGCCAACGGTAGCCCATCGAACGGTTCGAGCCTCCTGCCCGAAGTGTCCGACACCACCGATCGAATCGTCGATCGCCGCCATGCTCCACCTTGCGCCGATGAGGTGTTTTCTACGGCGCCCGTGTATGCATAAACCCCGTGTCTCCTCCTAGATCTTCCGCATGGCCAACCTCGCCAACCTCAGCTCTGATACCACTTGTTAGGAATTACGCCGATGCAAGATCACGAACGATACCAGAAGACACGATGTTTAGTAACGCAGTTCGGCATTGCTGCCTACATCTGCGGGGCTCTAATTATGGGCGCTCCTCCCCAATCCATAATACCGCAAAGACACCGGCTAACCGTGTCACGGCCACATACCGCCGTGACCTCCTCTCTTCTTATGCTACTATTATGAAGTCGTTGTCTTGAATTCATCGAGTATTTCCTCCTTTATATAGTGGGCGCTGATAGAAATCCACTCAAACACTAACCAACCCCGTCTATTACAATGCGTAGTCGCTCAGAACCTACTCAGATATCATATTCGACACAATACCTAACAAGATCAGAATCAAACTCACGACCTTGAGCTTCCACGAGCCGAGCTAGACATATATTTTTTGTTAAGAATTCCTAGCCTGGGTCGTACAGTCCAACCAACCCGAATGGTGGATCTGCCTCTGAGTAGTGGCACTTTGGGATAGCAGATGGAAAACGACGTGAGTGTGGATGGGAGGAGTCGGCCGGTGGTGCATGTTGGAGAGTAGGAGGAATAGTTGATTCACTTGCGGCTAGATATGGGTGGGAAGAGATTTAGGCTATATATAGTTCTATGTATTGAAGAGGAGAAATAACAGTTAGAAATCGACTAATTTTAATTTTCTTTAACACATGAGTAAAAAAATAGTTGATCCCAATAAGAATTACACTTCTGTAATATTTTTGATGGTTTAGTGGTAGATCTTACGGGGTAAAATATAAGAATCCGCGCGCTAAGGCGGTGAAAGTACTACGGAAGAATATTTAACTCCGGTTGAAAACTATTGCGAACCAATAATTTTATTTGGTCTAAAAACTAATAATCCCTAGTGGGGTCAGAGGATGAATATATCCGTAGCCTGCACGTTTGATCAACGACCATCGTACCTGCCACTCTGCCAGTGATCATACTTATTAAGCTGGCTCTCAAGTGAATATGCATGTGCCATGTATATACGTACATTACAATGCACGTACGTGCATATATATTCTCAATACAAGCGCACACTGCACGACTATAATCGCGAGGGCTTAGCGTAAAATTTGGACTTCATGTTTTATTCAAGAAACACGTTTCACGTCTTTCTTTTTCGCCGGCATCAGCCGGTCTTTCGTCAGAAAGTCATGGACGTTTCACCGGTGGGGAAGAAAAGGATTAATTAACTAAAAGCTAGGTCGACACGGAGGACGGAGCAAGCTAGTGCAGCTAGCCCCAATTCATGGCTGCGGGGTAGGTGGCGGCGGCGCGCGGCGGCGGCCGGCCGGAGTCGTGCATGCCGCCGTACTCCGTTCCGCGTACCAGATCGCCTGCGCGAAGCTGCTTGCTTGGCTGTCTGGAAAACCAACTTGATCGATCGTACCAGTCAATATATATATACTCTCTCCGGTCACAAAAAAAAAATCACCGTTAACTTTAGACCCTCTTTGACCATTCGTTTTATTCAAAAAATTTATATAAATATTATTTATTTTGTTATGATTTGGTTTATTATTAAATATATTTAAGTATGACTTATATTTTTACATATTTAAATTAGATTTTTGAATAAGACAAATTGTCAAAGGTGTGTATAAAAGTCAACGGTGATTTTTTTTGTGACCGGAGATAGTATATATCAGTTCGATCAACGGCTGAGGAAATATATACCTGATCAAGATCAACGCTGATATATATGTAGTGTTTTTATAAAAGATTTAAAGAGCCAAAAAAATTATGAAAAATATTTTTGAGATCTTTGAGACAAATTGTGCAAAGTTTCGAAAAAATAACTATAAAATATTTCAAAAAATAACCGGTACAAAAATGATAAATTTTAAGCTGTAACTTATAATCTGATTATAAGTCGAAAGAAACAGAGCCATAGTCAAACGACACACCAGCATGCATGATCGATATGCGCACGTCTCGATCGTACGTACAGGCCGTCTTTGTACAGCGGTGTACACGACTGTGTTTTCGCTAGTACGTGCATTTCATGGTAGATTCGGTTCTAGACTTGGTTTGTCCGATCGGCAATGTTCTTTCATGCATGGTTCAGCTAGGCAGCTGCAGCCTGCAGCTGTGCATTGCCCAGGATTGAAGAGCAAATTAGATCAAAGAAAGGGTCTACTGTTTGATCAACAACGGGTTTTGTAATCTAAGTACCTTTGTTTGGAAATTAGGGGAAAACAACATATATAGTATATGCATTGCATGTGCCGTTGTCCAAGATCGAAGGGGCAAAGGATCTTTCCTTAAAATTATGTTCCAATGGATCTTTCCTTTGTATACCTTGCATGTCTATACCAACTTGCAACTGTTCCTGCTGCATGAAGATGTTAATTTTGTAGACAACGATACGTATGTAATATATGAAGATGTCAAGTGTCTCAATAACATATGTATCCTTCTCGATCGATCGACAGGCCAGTAGCTAGGCTATAGCTGGATCGGCGGTAGGTGAATTTGAACACCCGAAAATTGTCTCGTCCATCCTCTCCTTTGAAAATGGGTAGGAGGAAGATGCATGCAAACCCATCAATATATGTCAGCTCGTCGATATGCAAAAGGAACAAATGCAGTAGTCACACGTGCAAATTAGCTGGGGCTTGGCCGGCAGCCGGCCGGTAGTTGGTGGGAAAATCGAAGCATCAAATTCAATCGGTGTGTCTTATGACAAATTGATTTTATTTTATTTGTTAAATAACACCGGACACATTGATTTTTTTTTGCCTGGTGATATTTTAGACATTTTTTTGGCCATTTCTCCCCATTTTCAATTCTTTTTCCCCGATTTAATTGAATAAATGACCTAAATGCCCCGGCAACATATCCTGTGCAATCGAGCTTATGGTGCAACCATCGTGCAACCAAATTATCAAAAGTTTTAAAAAATTCTGAAAAAATTATAGATGTCGTACTCTACAACTTACTCTACCTCTGTATAAAATTTCAAGTTCAAATTCATCCTATATTGGAAGTTACAAAAAAGATAAAAAATTCTATCAATTTTGAACTCGTCAAAGCTATCATTTTTCCTTTTTTGTAATAACTCTTAACATAAAATCAATTTTTCTTTGAAAATTCATACATAGGTAGAGCAAATAATGAAGTACATCTACAAGTTGTTTTAGAATTTTTTTTACAACCTTTGGTAGTTTGGTTGCACGATGGTAGCACCGTAATCTTAATTGCACAGGATATGTTCCTAAATGCCCCAACTCTCTCTCTCTCTCTCTTCTTCCTCTCCCACCGATATCTGGGGTCACCCATCAGCCTCTCCTCTCTTCTTCTTCCCACTACAGGAAACGAAATCAGTGTCGGCGGTATGCGGTATGGATATCTGTGTCGGCGGCAAGCGGCACTGTTCCCGATTCCTGTAGTGTCCTCATCCACCCCTCGCTCTCAACTGAGCCATGACCATCATCTCCCCCGCTACCGGCCATGGCATCGGTGCGAGCTTGAGCAGGCGGTGGTGCAAGCTTGAGGAGGCGGTGGCCATGGCGCGGTGGTGTGAGCTTGAGGAGGAGATGGCGGCCATGGTGACGTCGACGCGAGCCGCCCTGAGCTCAAGGGGGCGGCAGCTATGGCGAGTGGCTCGAGCTCAGGGGCGGCGGTTGGCAACATGGCGGCAAGTGGTGCGGCCATGGAAGGAGGGAGGGAGGGGGTAGGAGATGAGAGAACTTAGACCAATTCATCATAAAAAGGGAAGATAAATGAGAAAGTAGAGAAAAAATAGGGAGAAGACTTAAAACTACCAAAAATGTCATCTGGCAAAAAAATGATGTGTTTGGAGTCACTTAGCAAAAGACATTTTCCCGGTAGCTGCTAGCCAAAAAGAGTGAGTCACGATGATCGCCCTGAATAAATGAATTAAGATCAGTCGAGTGCCTGTGAATCAATTAATCTTCGTTTCTTAGCTACCTTTATTTTGGAAATAGGATCATATTACTGCTCTGTGCTTTTTACCTTAAATTTAAAATATTTTCCTATTTTTCAAAAAAAAAATACAAATTTTAAAGCTCTCTGAGTCCGGCCAGGACCAGCAAGTACGTTTCAGCCTAGAATCTACGACTTACTCCTATTTAAGCCGAAAAGAATTACATCTCCATGCATCGTTGCAGTCAAACAAAAGGCGTATTTATATGACAACCTAAATTAGTTTGACGACCGAGAGATGCTCGTGATTAGGGGGAGAATCAGAAAACCAGGTGACCTATGGAGTGACGTCTTAATGTACCTGCTTTCTTGGCAATGGCGAACGGCTGGAACTCGGCGGAATTCAGCGATCGGTTGAATACGAGCTAGCTAGAACGGACAACGCAGCAGTAAAACGGTACGCGTTCATACGGAGCGGTACATTCATCACCTACGTACAGCAGTTAAATTACTGCCTTGCTGATCCTGACGTCCAATTAACTTCATGGGTTAATTACGCTGGCAATTACATCCACGCCACATGCTAAGAAAAAGTTTACCATAGACTTTGATATTGTCGTTTGAGTGGCATTTGACAATGCCGGTTTCAATATGCTGGATACACATTTTATATGGTCTAGATTAATCACTTTTGACAAAATGGGCTTGCATTACACAAGTCACTGACGGTGTAGTAATCTATCTATCTATCTATCTATCTATCTATCTATCTATCTACTATCTATATAAAGCAGAGTTAAACGGAGCCACCACATTAATCTAAAATCTTAGAAATTCTCACGTTAATCGAAAAATAGTAGAAATTCTCACGTTAATCATAGAAAAAAGAAAAAATCTACATCGTTCAACATGGATATTATTATGTAAATCTAACGGTCAATATTAACCTCTCGAAAAATAGTAGAAATTCTCACGTTAATCATAGAAAAAAGGAGAAATCTACATCGTTGAATATGGATATTATTATGTAAATCTAACGGTCAATATTAGCCTCTATAACAAATACTACCTATATAAAGCAGAGTTAAACGGAGCCACCACATTAATCTAAAATCTTAGAAATTCCCACGTTAATTGAAAAATAGTAGAAATTCTCACGTTAATCATAGAAAAAAGAAAAAATCTACATCGTTCAACATGGATATTATTATGTAAATCTAACGGTCAATATTAACCTCTCGAAAAATAGTAGAAATTCTCACGTTAATCATAGAAAAAAGGAGAAATCTACAGCGTTGAATATGGATATTATTATGTAAATCTAACGGTCAATATTAGCCTCTATAACAAACTATTGAAATTGATCTATATATTAGAGATAAACTCTAAATCTAATCTGATATATTATCTATATCTTAACACAAATCTAGCGCATAAACGCCTGGGTCACCTTGCTCGTTATATATATAAAGGAGGGAAAAAAGCCACCACGTTCATCCACATCATCCAAATTATTTCAAATTGCTCGATCAACGGTGGGATCAAATTATAACGCCAAGATCAATCAAAGAAATTCTCACATAAATCAAGAAAAAATAAAAGATCTATGCCGTTGATTTTGTGGGCCGGATTATAACGGCTTAGATTAAAAGAAGAATATTAGAAATTTGGATTAAATACTAAAGATGATATAATATGGTTATTTTATCCGTTCAATCAACTGCGGGACCTAATTTTAACGATAAATTAATGAAAGAAAAAAATAAAAAATCTATACGGCTTAGATTAAAAGAAAATATTAGAAATTCTTAAAAGATCTATACGGCTTAGATTAAAACAAAATATTAAAAGAAAATACTAAAGTTGATATAATATATTAGAGATAAACTCTAAATTTGATCCAATATGCTATAGATAGATTATGAGTTAGAGATAAACACTATATACCAAAACAAATCTAACCGCGCAAACGCACGGGCCACCTCGCTAGTTGACTAATTAAGAGCGGGTGTTGTCCATGGCATGGATTCACATCCACTAACTTTACATGGGAAACTCACGGTGACATTAGCAAATCTGACCATTGGATGGAAAAACAACGTATATGAGCTGCTTGACACTGTAGCAAACAATATATCAGTAGCTTTTGCTACGTACAGCAGTGTACTATTGCATGCATATTGTAGAGGGTGATCTGAGCCATTGATTTACAATCTGACGACATATATCAATGCAATGTTACCGATGAACAGTGTTCTCTGAGTTTATCTCATTCCCCATGGCATTGTTCATTTGCAGTTGTGCTTAGCCCCCAGGGCCCAGGAGCCAATTGGAAGCTCTGGTTTTCACTTTTCGACTACCTGCCCAAACGGACTACGCAGCAGTGAAACGGAACGTATATTCATTCATACGCAGCGATACATCACAGAAAGTCAGCAGTTAATGCTGGAGGCAGGGGGCGTAATCTGACTATCTGAGGCTTGTTTTATTGACCCTGAAGTCTAATTCCATGCGTCAATTAACTACCGATCATCTTGAACCACTAGCGTTCCTAATCCGCGATGCTTCCACACCTGGTCGAAAAAAAAAAAGAAAAAATCTATTTTAGATACCCAAACCATCGTGAAGGTCTAGAAAACCGACGCGGGAGGCGTCCCTCGCCCGAAGGACAGGAATTCGTCCCGCGCGCGCAGAGCCGCACGATGCTCTCAAGAGGAACCGTTGATTGCGACTCGGCTCTCCTGCTGTTGCGCTCTCTCTCCTCTCTCGGCTCGTGGCTCGTTCCCCGCTCTCTCTCTCTCTCCCCTCGCGATTCGCCTCCTCCCCAAATCATGAGCGCCGCCCCTCCGCCATCGGCCAGCCCGGCGTGGTACCCAGCGTTATCGGCCGCCACCGCTTCCGACATCCTGTCGCCAGCGAGCATCTTGTCAATCACGCCTCCGACGAGCTTCCTGCTCGTTGCTCATGTTCCAAGCAAAGAGGCACGGGAATTCTTCTCAAGTTCCAAGCTAGCTCACGGGAGCTTAAAGGCACGATCAAGCTAACAACAGTGAAGAACTGAAAGTTGCTAATCTTCTTCGCTACTTGCTAGATCGTTTCAGAGTTAACCATGGTGTACAAAGTACTGGAGGTCATCCTAATATCAGCCAAGAACCTGAAGAAGGTGAACCTCATCATGCGCATAGAGGTGTACGCCGTTGTGACCATCTCCAGCAAGCCGCTCACACGCCAAAGCACGCTGCCCGATCCCTGTGGCGGCTGCCATGGAATGCCATGCTCTGCTTCGCCGTCCCGCCCGCTGCTCCTGCCCCCGACGCCGGCGCCGGCTGCCTGCACGACCTCCTCCGCCCGGAGCATGCCCTCGGCGACCGCGACGTCGGAGAGTTCATCATGCCCGTGGCCGAGATCCTCACCGATGCCGGTGCTGGCCACGGCCCCGGCGGCGACCTGGCCCCCGCTCGCCATAGAGCGCGTGTCCGCAAGGTGCAGCACTGCGAGCCCAGCGGAGTGCTCAACCTTGCCTATCGTCTGGGCCTGTCATGGCGCCGCAGGTGCACCACGCGGGAGTCAACGAGCCCGTCGTCGTTGCGTTCCCGGGGACGTCGCTGCTCCATCCTCTGCCTTATAAGTTATAACCCACCCCGCCTCTACTTTCGTCGTCGTCGCCGCTGCCGCCGCCACATCCTGCTAGGCATGTGGTCGCCGCCGACTCCGATGATGGGAAAGCACAGCAGCAACCTGGACTTCGGGATGGGGCTCGGCGTCGGGTTCGTCGGAGACGTGATTGACAAGTTGCTCGCTGGCGACAGGATGTCGGAAGCGGTGGCGTCCGATAATGCTGGGTACCACGCCGGGCTGGCCGACGGCGGAGCGGCGGCGCTCATGATTTGGGGAGGAGGCGAATCGCGAGGGGAAAGAGAGAGAGAGAGAGAGGGGAACGAGCCGCGAGCCGCGAGCCGAGAGAGGAGAGAGAGCGCAACAGCAGGAGAGCCGAGTCGCAACCAACGGTTCCTTTTGAGAGCATCGTGCGGCTCTGCGCGCGCGGGACGAATTCCTGTCCTTCGGGCGAGGGGTCCCAGAAAACCCCTAAACTATGATTTGGTCTACTGTTCCCTCCTGAACTTTTAAAACTGGCTCAAAACACATCGCAAGCTGGTTTTGCTCAGTGGTTTTGCTGACGTGGCGCCACGTAAGGGTGGTTTTGTTGATTTGGCGGCCACGTATTTCTTTCCTTTTCTCTCTCCCCTCTCTCTCCATTCTCTCTCTTTCCTCTCCATTCTTTCTCTCTTTCCTCCCCATCCCGTGCTACCCCCATCCGAGCCCGCCGCCGCCCTTGCCCTTGCCGGAGCCGCCGCCGCCTAGCCGAGCCGCCCCAGGCCACCACGGAGATGTCCCCACCGATCCACCTCAACGGCGCAGTGCCTCCTCAGCCCTCCCCGACCCCAATTCACACCACACCACCCTCCCCTAACCCCACCGTAGCCCTCTGGAGCAGTTACACCAAGCCTTCGTCACGGGTGAGCCTCGCCGCCGCAAGCCATCGCCTTTCTCCGCCTCAACCGCCACGCCATCACCGGCTCCTTGCACCTCAGACCCTCCCCGAGACCCCAGGCTCCTCTCCATTTACCCCACTTGCCCCCGCCGGAGAGTCGCCGTCGTCGCCGGAATCCCGCCACCTGAGCCTCTCCCGCCGCCTCCCCTACTCCGGGTCACCGACAGGTAGGCCCCGCTCGTCGGCCTCCTCCTCTCCTTCGGACCGAGCCGAGCTAGGGGTGGCTCGGCAGGCGCAGCGGCTCTGAGGCGGCTCCAAAGCAAGGCGGCGGCGGCGGTGGTTCGGATGGGGGCGGCACGGGATGGGGAGGAAAGAGAGAGAGAATGGAGAGGAAAGAGAGAGAATGGAGAGAGAGAGAGAGAGAGAGGAGAGAGAGAGAAAAGAAAAGGAAATAAAGGAAATAAATTAAAAGAAATACGTGGCCGCCAAATCAGCAAAACCACCCTTACATGGTGCCACGTCAGCAAAACCACCGAGCAAAACCAGCTTGCGATGTGTTTTGAGCCGGTTTTAAAAGTTCTGGGGGAACAGTAGACCAAATCATAGTTTGGTACCTAAAATGGACTTTTTCCAAAAAAAAATACAGTGGACTTTTGACATTGTCGCTCATTTGACAACGCCGGACAGGTTTTTATAAAAGAAAATCCGAGTTGCCAAATTTCACTCAAAAGGAGAAGCGAATACAGCAAAGGGTTTATAACAACACGTGGCATGTAGCACACCAAACGCTACACCCGGCAAGTAGTCCAACAAGTCTCCCCTAATCTTTGTCAAGACATCATCCGGCCAATAGTACTAGCAGAAAAACTGAGCATTCCGCTCCCTCCATACGTTCCAACATGGCTATGATGATGCTTCCTCTTAGTTCATTCCACCAGTGACCGACTGAAGCAACTGTGGCCATATCAATCTTGGTGAAGCAGAGCGATGGCGCCATACCATGCCAAATTTGTCGGACAAAGGTATATTCCAAATACAAATGCTTATGAGTTTCCTCCATCTCACCACAAAGAACGCATAAAGGGTTACATGGCCATCCTTGAGCGGCTAGGCGATCTACGGTGTACTAAGCTACCATTTCTAAAGACGGTTTTTCTAAATGTCAGCCGGTTTTCACTATGCTAACCACAAGAGGAGGGTGTACTAAGCCACCATTTCTAAAGACGGTTTTTTTAAATGTTAGCCGGTTTCACTATGCTAACCACAAGAGGAGGCACTAACTAGGAATCTAGATGGCCAGAACAGTCGGGAGAGTTTAAAAAACCCTCTTTAGAAATGGTTGATGATCATTCTCGACGGTCTAGCCGTCGAGAGAGCTTCTCTCAATGATTAAAGGTGGGTGACCGACCATTCTGCATGGGATATATTTGGCAACAAGAGTATTCTTATGGTTTTGTATGGATTATAGGATTACCATGGTTTATATAATCATGAATAGTTTAAATAAAAAATTACGATTTAGTGGACACACTATGATATTTTTGGAGTTGTTGTGGGAAATCCTTTTCAAGAATCAAAAGTGGTCGAATGGGAAGTGAGAACTAGAGTCGAAATTTTTTAAAGTAGTATGTTGCTGTATTGATTCTTGTCTAAGACTATAGTATATATACAAATTAGATATCCTTTATATAGGGCTAGTCATTTGGTTTCTCCAAGCTTATATGGATACCATGGGAGCAAAGAAATCATATACAGGGAAATGACTCCTTTGCCATTGGTTGGGCCGCTAATGTAGTGGCTTCGATGTCCTCTACTGGGAAAGAACTTTGGCGTCCTTGGATTGAAATTGAAAGTAAAGGCTAGGTGGGTCCTTCAATAACTCTTTTCTTTCCCTCCACCACTCTGTGTCAATCTTGTTTAGTTTTGCGTTGTCACTGGTTTGTCTCGATCCCATTAGCCTTTGATTTGTCTTCTTCTCGGCATTCTGCAAGCTTTTGTCAGGGGTTGCTTCCATTTGCACAGTAGTGTCCTTTCTTTCTAATTGGTGCCCTTGTGCCCGTTGGAACGTTTGACTATGTTGGCTTCCTCTTGGTGCTGTGCATTTAGGGATGAAAATGGTAAAGATAATTTCTAACCTACCGATCGTTCGAACCAACTCGGATAGCGATTTGGATAATATTGTTGTCGGTGCAATAAATACCGGGGTAAGAAGAGTCCAGCAGCGCTTCAAGAGGGCCCCACGCGTCAGGCGGACGATCAGGCCCCAGCGCGTGGGCAAGCTCCTCAGGAGGCCGAGAGGGCCCCACGCGTCAGGCGGGCGATCGAGGCCCCAGCGCGTGGGCGAGCCCCCTCTGAATACCAGGCGAGGGTCCCACGCGTCAGGTGGGGCCCGCGTGGCAGGGAGCGTTGCGGAAGGAGTCTTCTGGGCGAAGGCTCTCCCTGCTGCGAAGGACGAGCGCATTTAATACAACATCACGCGCGGATAGACAGCTGAAGAAATGATTACCGCTTCTGATGACCCTCGCAGTCCGGCGGTCATCATCGTGGCGCAGCCGGAATTGACCGGCAGAGAGAGGTTTGCTTAAGATAGCCGCCGCGTCGGGAGGAGCAGATGGGCCCGCCTACGCCTCACCGGTGTGTCTGTGCGGGTCGAGGCCACTTGCGGCACGCGCGAGGCGGCGCCCGCTCGGCGTGAGCAAAGCAAGACGTTGCCTCTCTGTCGTGTCTCGTGTGTCTTGTCGATTATCGAGAGTATCAGATTGTCTTGCCTACCCCGGCTCTCTCCGCCGCTTTGAGGCTCAGATAAACGAAGCGGAGAGAGAGGAGAGGGGATACGTTTTTTTACACGGTTCACAAGCATTCTGTAACCACATTCCATACAACCACAACTCGGAAAAGAGCTAAAACTCGGCAGGAGTAGGACTATTACCCGCGAGGGGGTCCGAACCTGGGTAAACCCCTTGTGTTGCTCTTTGCTGCGTCCCACGCTCAAATCGAAGTGAGCTCGGCTGATAGGCTAGCAAGGTAGAAATCTGACTAGGGGTGTGATCCGCAGTGGTTGAGCGGAGAACACGCCGTCAGTGGCGCGCCAGGTAGGGGGCGCTAGCATCAGTTCGTGCTATTCAACTTCATCAATGGCGGATCAGCAGTCCGCGATGGATCAAGAAGCAGCCGCCAGAGCCGCGGCCGCGGCATCGGCCGCGGCGATGGCGATGGCGATAGATCAGCCGGGTGGTAGCCGCCCGCCGAGGGTCGGAACTCGGCGGCAAGCGCCCGGCCAAGTTAAGCGGCGCTGCCTTGGAGGAGTGCACTCAAAGACAGAACCTCCATGCGGCGAGGCCTTTGCTGGACAACCCACCGGTGCGGTGACTCCGGACTCCCCGGCGGCTCCGTGGCTGGCCAGTTTGGCCCGCTACGTCGATGCCGCCGCGGCGGTGGTGCAAGTTTCGGGAGGCGCGGGAACCGGCGTTTCCGCTTCTTCCCGTTCTTTCTTGCCCTCGCACTCCTCTCGCAGATCTCCTGGCGGGAGGGAGCGGGGCCAGGACGACAGGAGCCAGGCGACTCCTACGGGGGTTCGACCGGGCAGGCGTACAGGTGGGCGGGATCTCCGGTCCCACTTGGAGGACCGCCATCTGCGACACGGAGAAGACCTGCGCGACAAGCTCCGCAGGCGGCACGACCGGGTGCGCGACCGCGCCGACGCTGCCGCCCGTGGGGACCAGGAGGGTTCCCGCGACGCTGCCTCCGCCGGGGAAGGAGGTGCCTCTTCGGCGCCGTCCGGACGGCGGGCACGGCGGGACGGAGTGCGCGTCCAGGAGCAGGAGGCTCGAGTCGTCGGCCGCGCTTTTCAAGGAGTGCGCCGAGTGCGATGGCGGAGAGGTTCCGACCCACCCCCATCGAAAAGTATGACGGCTCCACCAACCCCGACGAGTTCTTGCAGATTTACACTACGGTGATGCAGCCAACTGGAGGGTCGGAGAAGGTTCTGGCGAACTACTTCCCTGCAGTCCTCACCGGCGGAGCCCGCTCTTGGCTCATGAACCTGCCCCCGGAGTCCGTGGGGTCGTGGAAGGAGCTCTCGGAGCTCTTTATCACCAATTTCCAGGGCACGTTTGAGCAGCTCGGAGTCGAGGACGACCTCCACAACGTGGAGCAGAAGAAGGGAGAGTCGCTAAGCGACTACATCCGGCGCTTCAGTCAGGTCCGCAATACCATCCCTGACATCTCCATCGACGCCGTGGTCATGGCATTCAGAAGAGGCGCCCGAGACCCCAGGGTCAAGGAGAAGATGGCCACCCGCAAGATCAAGACGACGGAAGAGCTTTTCACCCTGGCGCACAAATGCGCCCTTCAAAGTGAGCTTCGCTTCGCCCATTTGCCGGGCGGGACAACATTCTGGCGGCGAGGCCGGGACTTTGAAAAATCCCGGCGGCAAGGACAAGAAGAAGCGCAAGGCGGCCGAGACCGGCAGGTCATGCCGCCGCCGAGCGACGACAACGACGATTAACGACAATGACGGCCGTCGCGATGGGAGCGGCAGTGAAGAAAGGAGGAGGTCACGGCGCCGGGCGGAGCGGTCCCGCAGGTGGCGCGGCGGCGGCCATGGCGATCGCCGTGGTCGCGACGGCCCACAAGCCGCGACGAGGGCGAGACCGTCGCCCGTGAGTGGGATGGAAGGACTTATCGTCCCATTCACCGCAACAACTCCCACGACTTGGCGATTGCCATGTCGTCGACAAGTTGGTGGACAAAGCGCCCACCAGCAGCGGCGGCAGCGTCCGCCAATGCAAGGGCAAGGAAGCGGCTTCGCTTGGTTTCCAACAAAGGAGCGCGGTTGCCGTTATCCACGGCGGATCGCCACCTATCCGCCCCACGCTAGCTTTAAGCGTGCGATGAGGGAGGTGTCTTGCCGCCGCGTTCGCTTTGGGTCGACAAAGGCGGTTGGCGTGGTCGGAGCGACCGATCGCGTTGATCGAGCCGATCACCCGGCCAATCTCGCCGGCCCGGACATCTCCCGATCGTGGTTGCGCCCGGTCCGGAATGTAAAGCTAGGACGGTGCTTAGAGACGGAGGAGTTCCTCAACCTCTGTCGCCGGGTCGCCAAGGCGCCCGAGATCCAAAGAAGAGAGCTTCGACCGGCGCTCCGTTCTTGACATCGCGCTGGGCCGAGTCCGTCCCATTGGGCGTCGACCTCCGGTGACGTTGGAGGTTCGACAACTTCCGCACCGAGATGCTCGAGTTCGAGGTGGCGGACTTCGACCTCCGCATAACGCCATCTTGGGTCGGCCGACGCCACCAAGTTCATGGCGGCTTGCCACTATCGTACATAGTGGTGAAAATTCCAGGGCCAGCTGGCCCCATCGTTTGAAAGTGGACCGCCCGGAGGCGCTCCGCTGCGACAAGGACGCTCTCGCTTTGGCGGGGGCAATCGGCGCCGTAAGGTGAAGCTTCGACTCAGGAGCTCCTCCGTGAAGATCCGTGCCTCCCCCTGTTCGTCAGGGGAGATTAAGACGATCTCCCTGAGTGAGTCAGACCCGCGAAGACCGTTCGGTGGGCGCCTCTCGGCGCCAAATAGGAAGGCGCGCTTCGCCTCCTTCCTCCGATCTAACGCAGACGTGTTTGCATGGCAACCGCCCAACATGGCTGGGTCCCGTGGAGGTGATTGAGCACAAATTGGTAACGTTCTCGCGTAGCGCGACCGGTCATGCAAAAGGTCCGGAAGCAATCGGTGGAGCGCCAGAAGTTATCTCGCCAAGAGGTGGACAAGCTTTTAAGGGCGGGGTCGTTCGCGATGTCGCCCATCCTGTGGCTCGCGAACCCGTCCTCGCTAAGAAATCCAGCGGGCGGTGGAGGATGTCGTGACTTCACCGACCTCAACAGATGCGTGCCGAAGGATCCGTACCAGCGCCCGCATTGATCTCATCGCCGATTCCACAACAAAGTGCGGCGGTAGGCTTCGGATGCGTATCGGGTACCACCAGATTAGCATGGCCGAAGAAGATGAAGACAAGACCGCCTTCGTGACGCCCATGGGCGTCTACTGCTACACAAGGATGGCGTTCGGACTGAATAATGCAGGCCCAACCGATCAGAGGGCCATGCACATCGCTCATCGTCCTCAAATAGGGCGGAACCTGGAGGTGTATGTCGACGACCTGGTGGTGAAGTCCAAGAATGCGGAGGAGTTAAACGGCGACCTGGAAGAAACCTTCGCCAACTTGAGGAAGTACTTCATCAAGCTCAACCCTGAGAAGTGTGTATTCGCCGTTCCGTCGGGCAAGCTGCTAGGTTTCCTCGTCTCCCAGAGGGGGATTGAGGCGAACCCTGACAAGATCACGACGATCGAGAACATGAAGCCTCCGACGCGACTTCGGCAGATGCAGTGCTTGGTGGGCTGCTTGACCTCCCTGGGCCGCTTTATAGCTCGCCTGGGGGATAAAAGTCTCCCACTACTCAAGCTCCTGAAGAAGACCAACCAATTCGAGTGGACGGCGGAGGCGCAGAGGCGTTCGACGGGTCAAGAAGTATCTCACTTCCCGCCGTGCTAGTCGCCTCGACCTGGCGAGCACGATCCTTTATGTCGCGCGAACCCCGGTGGTCGTAGCAATCTTTGGTGGCGGAAAGAGAAGGAGTTCAGCGCCCCATTTACTACATCAGTAAAGTCCTCCACGACGCCGAAACGAGGTATTCACAACACCGAAGATGCTCTACGCCAGTCTTGACGGCGTCCGAAGCTAACGTCACTACTTTTAGGGCAAGAGATCACCGTTTTGACCAAGTACCCCTGCGGAGATCCTCTTCAACCGCGAGGCGACGGGTCAGACGCTGCGGGCCATGGAGCTGACAGAATTCGACCTCAAGTTCGCTCCCCAAACGGCCATCAAAGGGCAAGCTCTGGCGGAGTTCGTCAGCGAGTGGACTCCGACGGACACAGAAGCTGAAGACGTCCCAGTACCCTCGCCGTGGACTCTCTTCTTCGACGGTTCGTTCCGGCTTGAGGGGGCTGGGGCTGGTGTCGTCCTGATGTCTCCCACCGGCGACATCGTCCGACACCTGGTGGTGCTGGAATTCCGCGCTACCAACAACGTCGCGGAGTATGAAGGATTACTTGCCGGGCTCAGGGTGGCTTCGACCCTGGGCATCCGGCGGTTGCAAGTAAAGGGTGACTCTCTCCTGGTCATCAACCAGGCGAGGAAGGATTTCACCTGCTCGGATCCCGTCATGACGGCCTACTGGCGGAGGCGCGCCGTTGGAGCGGCGTTTGAGGGCTTGGGCTTCGTGCATGTCCTCGCCGCGACAACTATATGGCGGATGAATCGCCCCGCATTGCCTCGCCGAGGGCACTGCTCCGCCGGGTTTTGAAGAAAGACTCACGCGCCGTCTCGTCGCAGACCCCAATCTGGCGGGGCGACGCTTTCGACGCAGCCCCACATCTCGAGGAGACGCCACCAATCCCGCCACAGCTCCCGGTTGGAGGGAGGAGGCGAAGAACCGCCGAGGCGGTTGAGGCGGAAATGCCGTGCCGAGCGGTACGTCGGTGACAATGCTAACGCCGCTACTCTCGTCCGGAAGGTCGATGGATGGATCCGATCCTAACCTACCGCGGACGGAGTGATCCCGACGATGACGATCGGCCGAGAAGATAGCACGCAAGGCCAAGCGCTATGTCCCGATAGGTGGGGACCAGATCGCTAGGGCGCAAACGGAGTTCTCTTGAAGTCGCGCTTTCGGAAGCGGGAGTGCAATTCTCTCGAGATCCATGGAGGCATGTCGCGGAGCCATTCGGGAGCCGGCGCCGGTCGGAAAGCTTTACGCCACGGCTTCTATTGGCCTCATCGCCTCTAGGACGCCGAGCGAGTGGTGAGGAGATACGGCGTGTCAATTTCATGCTAAGCGAGATCCACCGACCGCCCAGCGCCGCAAACCATTCCGCTCTTGACCGCTCGTGGTGCTGGGGCCGGATATCTGAGCCTGTTCATGGGCGGCACGGAGATTACACACATCTGTTCGTCGCCGTCGACAAGTTCACCAAGTGGGTGGAGGCATTGCCGGTCCCGGCGATCACGTCCGCTGCAGCCATAAAGTTTATAAAGAGCATCTTCGTCCGGTTCGGCATCGCCAACAGGATCATCACCGACAACGGCGCTCAGTTCAAGAGCGCCAATTTTCAAGACTGGTGCGAAGAGCTGGGTACCAAGCTGTGCTTTGCCTCCGTTGCACATCCGAAGAGCAATGGGCAGGTGGAGCGGGCAAATGCGGAAGTACTCAAAAGGCCCAAGACAAGGGCTTTCGACCGTCTGGAGAAGCGCGGCAAGCGCTGGGCGGAAGAAGTCCCCATCAGACAGGGCGCCGCGGACAACTCCCAACAGAGCCACCGGCGAGACCCCTTTCTTCCTATTGTATGGCTCGAGCGGTGCTCCCATCGAGCTCGCCTTTGGGTCCCCAAGAGTGGCGGCGTCAGCGAAGATGAGACCACGACCGCGCCAGATGAAGTAAATCTCCGGAGGAGATCGAGAGATGAAGCGGTGATCCGGGCCGCCCGTATCATCAGCGAACCTGCGCCGTTATCAAGCAAGGCGGGTGTGTGAGAGAACACTGGCAAGGGCGATCTCGCTCGCACAAAATCAAAGCGCAGTCGGGCGCAACAAACTGCTCTCCCAATGGAGGGCCCTTCAAGGTGGTCTCGGTCTCCGTCCGAGACTCGGTCGGGCCAGTTTCATTCGAGGATGGTCGCGAATTGGCGAACACTTGGAGCGCCGAGCGGAGAAAGTTCTACCGTGAGGTAGCTGTTGCAAGAGCTTTTTGGCCTTCCTTTGGAGCCGAGCGGCAGGTCTTCCTCCTTCCTTCGCCTCGGGGCTGCATTGTACAAAGCCACCGCAATATAAAGATAAGTTCTGTCTCTCAGTGGGCATCTGTTCTTTTTCGCCTTAAAGTCTGTTAGAAAACATTCAGTTGAAAGTTGGTAGCGAAAAAAGTACTTAAGGCTGATGGCCCTTAGTTGCAAGAGCAAACGCTTAAGCTTGCGGCTGGGCGAGGCGAGGTGGATGTATATGGGTTCTAACCGTGTGTCCGCTCGGTCTGGGTAATGCGCCAACGACGCACAAAGGCGTCTAGACCACTTCCTAAGCCGAGTGCTCGCCACGTAACGCTTAAGGTCGGTTTGCCAAGATGCCATAAGGGTTGAAATAACCTCGATGCCTAAGGAAAAAGCGCTCACTTCCAACAAAACGTTATGTCTAAAACTTTTGGCGTTCAGCTCGTGTATTAAAAATCTGTTAGAAAACATTCATTGAAAGTCGGTAGCGAAAAAGTACTTAAGGCCGATGGCCCTTAGTTGCAAGAGCAAACGCTAAGCTTGCGGTTGGCGAGGCTAAGCGCATGTAGCGGGTTCTAGCCCGGTGTGTCCGCCGATGCGGCAATCGCCAACGACGGCACCAGCGTCTAGACCACTTCCTAAGCCGAGTGCGCGCCACGTAACGTTTAAGGTCGGTTTGCCGAGAGGCCATAAGAGTTGAAGTAACCTGATGTCTAAGGAAAAAGCGCTCACTTCCAACAAAACGTTCTGTCTAAAACTTTTGGCGGTCGGGTGCCTCAGTTCCTCTTTTCGCAAGTAAAGATTTGCGCGAAGTTTGATCGAGACTCACGACAAAAGAGCAAAAGCTTGCATTAACAGAATTTGTACATGACAAAAACAAATGAGGGAGTTCGTCTACTCCTCGTCTTCATCGCCCTCTGCCGGCGCAGCGCCGCCCATCATAGAGACGCGGTTGGCGGCGGTGTCAACCCGCGACTGCTCGATCCGGTCCAGCTGGTGCGAAGGTTCCCCGGTGGCAGCGTCGAGGTCAAACGCGGCGTTTTGGGCAAGGCAGTTGCCCAAGACGAACCGCACTGCTTCAAGAGTGCCGTGGCGACCATCTTCGATCGCCCGCGCCCGCATCACCACCGGCAGATCGCGCAGGGCCTCGGCGGCGCGCCCCACGGCCCCAAAGATATCAAAGGCGGTCTCCTCCAATGAGAGTACAAAATAACGCCAGCGGGTACAGGACGCCCCAAGCGATGGTAAGCGGTCGGCGCAGATGTCGGCGATGACCCGGCGCTTCGAATGCTCGCTGGAAGGTCTTGACGTCTTGGTGGCCGAGGCGGCAGCGGCTTGCGCCGCCGCAGCCTCGCGCGTCACCATTTCCCTCGCGGTGGTCTTCCGCTCAAGCGCCTGCCGCAGCTCGCCGACGGCCCGCGACGCTGAAGCCAAAGCGCCTTCCCGTGCCGCCAAGGTGTGGGCAAGGGACGGAGCGCCGAGAGAGCGCCCGACGTCGGCGGTAATCGCACCTCTGGCGTTGGCGTCGGTGCGGCGGCGGCGGAGGTTCCTCCAAATTGCGTCCGGTGCGATCTCCATGGCGGGAGGCCTCGCTCTCCGTCGAAGGAGCAGCGGGCAAGCCGGGGTCATGCGAATAGTGCATGATGGAGCTTGAGGCCCCGCGTCCGCTCTATCCCATGAAGATAAACAGAGACAGGGTTCAGGTATGCGAAAACGTGCAGATGCTAACCCTAGCATAAAGTGTGCGTAAGTCGAGAAAGCTACAGAGCGGCGCGCCCCAGCGAAGGCCGGCGGGGCAGATGAAGCCGCTTGGTCGCGAAGCGGCGGCGGCGATCCACGGCCGGCGCCGTCGGGCAAAGCGCCGCACGAGTGGCGTCGGTGCAGAGGCGCCGCGCGACGACGAAGGCGGCAGCGTCGGCGAAGCGACGCAGAAGCGTCAGCGAAGGAGCGTAAGAAATCGCGAGGCGGCGCCAGCCCACAGAGTCGCCAGCTCTCGCTGGTGGCGGAGCGGCGGCGGCAGCAGCAGGGCCCCCACTGGAGGGGGCCGGAGGAGGCGGCAAAAGCTCAGGACTTGAGGGGCGAGCTCTCTTTGGGCTTGTCTCTCCCTCCTCCTCCTCGTCATCTTCGGTAAGGATGAGGCGGCGCTTCCCGAGAGCGCGGTCGGAGTCGGCCGCCACGGCAGGAGCGGCAGCGGCCGCGGGAGCTTTGGTGGTCGCCGGGGGCGGATCGCGGATCTGTAGTGGTCTCCGGGCCACTTGGACCGCAGGACCAGAGACCTCCATGGGGGGCAGCGCATGCAAGTACTGGTTGCACTCCCGTGGATCCCAGTCGCAGAGGGGGCGGATGGTCACCGGTAAAGAGATGTCGCCGGTGGGCGCGGTTAGGAATCTCGCCAGCCACTGCCGGAGCACGTTCTCCGGCACATTCCCTGCGGCTGGGCGCAAGAGAAGAAGAAGAAGCCATAAGTCACAAGGAGTCAAAAGAAAAGACATTCCAAAAAGACAAGAAACTCGAAAGACTGAAGGAACATTTACCTCCGGGGACAATGCGGACTCCATCGTCATCGCCATAATACTGCCAGACGGGGCGAACCCTCATGCGGAGCGGCAGGCGGCGGCGGCCGCAAAAAATCCACCGCAACGTGGGTTCCGTGAGCCCGTTCTTGGCGGAGCTCAGCGATCGCCTCAAAGATCACCTCCACTCACCGAGTCGTCGGGCGAGACCCCGGTGGCAAGGATTCCGCAGACCTCGGGAGGTCAAGGTCGTCGCAGCTACCGGAGTCCTCCACATACAGCCATTGGCGGTGCCAGTCCTTCCAGTTGGACTTCACCGTGACCGGGATGAAGGCGGTGGCGTCGCGGAGCGTAAAGTAGCACCTTCCAATAGCCCCGCTCGGGCGCGACCTCGGTGCAGCGTGAAGAGCCGGCGCCAGAGCGGAAGGCTTGGCATCGTCCCCATGAACATCTCGCATAGGTGGACGAAGATGGTCAGCGCCACGACAGAATTAGGGGGAAGGTGCGTCGCCTGGATCTCGTAGAAGGCAAGCACCCCCAGAAAGAACTCCGAGTATGGTGGGACGAGCCCCGCCAGCATCGCCCAGGTAAAGGTCACGATCTCCCCGTCGCGGGGGCTTGGTACTATGGTGCCGGCGCAGAACCGGACGGAGGTGGTAGGCACGAACCCTTGGAGTCGCGTCGCCACATCCTCGTCGACAGCGGAGGCAGGCAAAGCTGGCCCAGACGATGGCGCGTCCCCGCGGCGACCCTTGCTGCGTTTGGGCGCCATGGAAAACGGTGGAAGAGTTGGCGAAAAAAGAAGGTGGCGAGTAAAGAAGGCTCGTGGCGCCGCGAAGAAGGTGAAGGGCAGTTTGAGGACTTAGCGTGCGGAAGGATTAGTCGCGGCGCCAAGGGAAGTATTTATAAGCAAGGCGCGCGAGTCGCGACGGTTTGATTCCGTCCCCCACCGCGCTATCATTGCCCAGCTGCTTGATTTCCGCGGCGGCGGCGCGTTCCCCAAGGAAGATCGTGCGCGGTGGAGAATCGAGCGTCGGCCGCCAGAAGGTGGGCCCCCACGATTCGCCTCCGCCGCACGAGAAGCGGAAAAAAGTGTCTGCGCGACGGTTCGTGTATCATGGTGGACCCGGGGGCTACTGTCGGTGCAATAAATACCGGGGTAAGAAGAGTCCAGCAGGAGGCCAAGAGGGCCCCACGCGTGGGCGAGCTCCTCAGGAGGCCAAGAGGGCCCCACGCGTCCGGCGGGCGATCAGGCCCCAGCGCGTGGACGAGCTCCTCAGGAGGCCAAGAGGGCCCCACGCGTCAGGCGGACGATCAGGCCCCAGCTCGTGAGCGAGCTCCTCAGGAGGTCAGGAGGGCCCCAAGCGTCGGTGGGCGTCAGGCCCAGCCGTGGGCGAGCCCTCAAGCCTTCAAGAGGGCCCCACGCCGGCGGGTGATCGAGCCCAATGGCGTGGCGAAGCTCCTCGAGGCCGAGAGGGCCCCACGCGTCAGGCGGGCGATCAGGCCCCAGCGCGTGGGCGAGCCCCCTCTGAATACCAGGCGAGGGTCCCACGCGTCAGGTGGGGCCCGCGTGGAAGGGAGCGTTGCGGAAGGAGTCTTCTGGGCGAAGGCTCTCCCTGCTGCGAAGGACAAGCGCATTTAATACGACATCACGCGCGGATAGACAGCTGAAGAAATGATTACCGCTTAAATGACCCTGCAGTCCGGCGGGCCATCACATGTGGCGCAGCGGAATTGACCGGCAGAGAGAGGGTTTGCTTAAGATAGTCGCCCGCGTCAGGAGGAGCAGGATGGGCCCCGCCCGCAGTCTCACCGCCGTATGCAGGCAGTCGATGCCACTTGCGGCACGCGAAGGGCGGCGCGCTCGGTGTGCAGCGCAGACGTTTAGTCTCTCTGTCGTGTCTCGCGTGTCTTGTCGATGTCTCGAGAGTATCAGATCGCTTACCCCTCGGCTCTTTCCGCCAGTTTGAGGTCTGTATAAAACGAGCGGAGAGAGAGGGGAGGGGGTACGTTTTTTCACACGGTTCACAAGCATTCTGTAACCACATTCCATACAATCACAACTCGGAAAAGAGCTAAGGCTCGGCAGGAGTAGGACTATTACCCGCGAGGGGATCCGAACCTAGGTAAATCCCTTGTGTTGCTCTTTGCTGCGTCCCACGCTCAAATCGAACTGAGCTCGGCTGATAGGCTAGCAAGGTAGAAATCTGACTAGGGGTGTGATCCGCAGTGGTTAAGCGGAGAACATGCCGTCAATTGTGGATGTCCAATTTATTTTATGTAGATACCATACGGATAGAAATGATATATTATGGATATTATTTGGGTTTTTATTAGATAATATCCGATGCATACTATCTACATAGTAAAAGTGACCATCTCCATTATACTACACCTAACTGGACCCATCCTTTCTTGAAGTCTCGCATGCCTCATATAATTTACGTATATTGTCACTACACACCCATTATTCCCTACGGTAGGATGATCAACCAACGCTCATAACAATAAAATGTATATGGTTTTATAAATCTCTTTTTCCGGTAGGATTTTTCAGCATGAGGTTTGTTGGCCGGACGATGTCTTGGAAAAGATTAGGGGTGACCTGTTGGTAGCCTAGTTGGCGTTACTGTTGGCCTAGACAGGTGTTAAGTTTGGGGCAGGTAGCTTCCGCCCAACGGCCATTCGTCTGACGGTTAGGATTGGCCGTATAAAGATTTTAAAATATTCGTAAAGGTGACAATATTAACAAATAGTGTATATAGTTCTTTCATATTACTCCCTCCATACCACGATTTAACATGGACAGCGTCTTCAAAATACAACTTTGGTCAATTGTTGCTGCTGAAATTTATATATAAAATCCGCTAATTTTATAATATTATAAAAAAGTTTCTTATCCTCGGTTTAAATAGTTCATAAAATTATAGATAAAGTTTCAAAATTTTGAGTGGTGCATTTGAAACGTTAAATTTTTAATGATATGGTGTGGAGTACATATTTCATAATAATAATTTATCTAAATCTAAACCACTCTATAATTGAGCAGTTGGTCAAGATCCAACTACAGATCACATCCTTCTATTCCATTCATTCATCATCCAACAACCATAATTTTTCAAAAGTTTGCTATCCATTCGATACATAGAGACCATAGACTCTTATCTCGATACATATAGACCACGGACTCAATCAAACATAATTTTTCAAGAGTTTGCTATTAACTCGATACGTAGGGACCATGGACTCTTGACTCGATACGCATAGACCACGAACTCTTGACTCGATACGTATAGATCACGGACTCTTGCCCATATATACACGGGATTAATTTTTATTCTCCCATTGTCTGCCCGGGCCGGGTGGTGGAGTAAATTCAGGTTTCGCTTAAATTATCCACATTTGCCACTCCATCTATCTAAACCTGTCATGTACGAGTACAACCGGTTGTTCGTCGAGCTGGCCTACGGTGACGTCACCGAAGTGGACTCCCTCGCCAACGCCTTCCACGGCTGTGATTATCTAATATATTCTGGTCTCGATTCAAAATCAGATCAAACAATAGATGTCCGTAAGCTATACGTGTACTGTATACCTGTACAAATTCCTACCGTCCTACGATGCATGCATGCATTGCGCTCGCGCGGGGGACGCCGGCGGCCTGAACCCGTACGTGCACGCGCACGCTTCCTCGCCGCCGCCTTCTTCGCGCCGCCGTCGCTTGATCGGCCGCTGCTCCAAGCGCCGCCGTCTCCACTGGCTGCTGCGTGTGACCAGCCTTCAGTCCGTTGAGCTAGCCTACGGCGACGTCACCGACGCGGGCTCCCTCGCCGCCTTCTTACACGGCTGTGATTATCTAATGTATTCTGATCTCGATTTGATTTCGGATCAAGTAATAGTTGTTCGTAAGCTACACGTGTACAGTATACCTGTACAAACTCCTACCGTCCTACGACGCGTGCATGCATCGCGCTCGTGCGGAGGATGCCGACGGCCTGAGCTCGTACATACACGCGCATGCTTCCTCGCTGCCGCCTTCCCCACGCTGTCGTCACTTGACCGCCCGCCGCTCCAAGCGCCGCCGTCGCCGTCGGCCACCACGCATGACCCGCCGTCGCTCCTACGTCTCGCCCCCGTTGTATGAGCGCCCGCGCTGCCATGAACCGCTGTTGCTCCGGTAAGAAATTAAGACTTTTCGTTTTTGTTTACTTTCTGGTTACAGCTGTATCCTCTATGATCGAAGATGCTTTCAATCTCGGTTCTTCATCAAGTTGCATAGGTTTTTTTAACTTACCGAGAAAATGTAAAATCTTTAGTTTTCTATTAAGTTGCATAGGTTTATTAAGGCCCTCTTTGATAGCTTGTTTAGTTCTAGTTTAGTTGTAGTTGGGAAAATTTGACTATTTTGTATAGGCCATATACTTTATTTTTTGAAAATAATTTTTTTTAGGACTTTGTAGGGTTTTTCTCAAAGATCTCAAGAATATTTTTTTAATAATTTATTTAGCTTTTTCAAAGCACATTCAAAGATGGTCAAATTTTTCAACTATAACTAAAGTAGAACTAAACAAGCTATCAAAGAGGGCCTAAGTTGTATAGTATATTACTCCAACGTGTTTTGCACGTACACGCTTGCTAGTTGCGTTTAAAATGTGGGTGGACGGGAGCCGATCACAAGCATTGAACAGGGTTCTTCATACCAAAAAAAAAAATCAAAGCATTTAAAGAGATAGTGAAACATTGTAATAAAAAACTGACAAAAACAGCTTAAAAAACAAGTCGGTGGACCGTGGGCAGATCCGTGGTCTCGTGCATCGGAATTCGGAAGACACGTACAGACACGTACAAGCAGGAATATTCATTCTGCTGCGCCTGCGCTGCGAAATCGCTCGGAACCATCGCTTGCTAGCATGGCTCGCCTACTCCCAAAATAAGAACGCATCTGCTTGCCGCACCAACTGATCACAAGACAAAACTATACTCTTGATTTGCAATTCCAAGTTCACCTTACGCTTTGGAGCATGCAGTATACTATTATATTGCATCCTGGAACCTGAATAATGCTTCTGATAGTGCGTCGTGGGTGCGCTTGATCTGAACAAACGCTTATATAATTTTGCCTTTGAAAAGTCAGGTTATATATACACTATTCAGCATATATAGTACGGTTCGATTGGATAGTTTGTACTTGGATTATTCAATAAAAAAAAAATACCACAGATTTACATGGCTATACTTTTGACCCATCGATCTTAATGAAAGGTGTAGATTTTCTGCTATATTTAACTAAATGAAAAAAAATTACTTCGTCTTCTCAACTATGATAGGTGAGATGTTTGACCCTCTTAACACTCACAAGTAATGCAAGTATACGAATGCCACCCTTTAGTTGGCTTTGTTGGTAACTTTGTCAAAGAGGATACCCCATGTGGAGTATATTTGCCATATATATATGGAAACACATGGCATGTTTTAAATAATATTATTTATACATCGGCCCACGTGTCAGTTCTCATTTATCTTTCCCTCTCTCTCCCTCCCTCCCTCCCACGAAAGAGGAAGATGCGGAGTGTTGAAAACAGGACGTCGATACTAGATCTGAAACGACGCCGGAGGCACGATATTTGGTAACGCAGTTCACCTCTCAGGCTACATCTGCGGGGCAATGATTATGGGCGCTCCTCCCCAACAACGCAGCCGACCACCGTGGGTCGCGGCCACAAGCCGACCACGACCTCCTGCGAGCCTAAGCCACTACATCGTCGTTTTTTTTTATGGTTACACCAGGGGTGCCTCCCTTTATATAGTGGAAGCCAGGCAAGAGTCCGACTACAACTCTAAATCAACCCTGCCGATTACAACACAGAGTCCTTATAACCTACTCGTACACATATTCGACATCAACTTCTAACAAACTCCACCTTGACGAATATGATGTCCGCCACCTTGAAGTCATCGTACGTCTTGTGCGAACCCGTGTACCGGACTCTGGTTGCTTCCTTCGCAGCTCACGTCGAGCCGCCCGACAAGTCTGACTTAGTCTCGGACCACCGCCGCTTGAACCGGTTGCCAATCGTGGCTCAGTGTCTCCACCTGCAATAGTACTTCCTCTCACCTCGTACAGATGAGACGTCGACCTCTCTCCAATCATCACAGTCTCCCCATCCTTCATGATATTAATAGTCTTCCCATCTTCCCCAGATTGGAACACCATCCCATCTTCATGCAAGGTACCAAGCGAAATTAGATTTCTCGTAAGCCCCGGTACGTGCTTCACACCTTGAAGTACACGCTCCACTCCGTCGTGCATCTTGATCTTGATATCACCAATACCGATAACACGGTAACCCGTGCCATCACCCACATAAGCAAAACCGAAATCACCAGCCTCATACGAAGAGAACCACTCCACCTTGTGTGTTACATGATGAGAGCTTCCAGAATCTAACACCCATGCTTCAATGGACTGAGTATTTAATACCGACAGCAACTCCGAATTGCTTTCCCAGTCACTAGCCTTTGCCAAGTTTGCACTTCCTTCTTCCTTTGTCGTACCTCACCACACCTGAAACACCGCACTGCTCTGCCCTTCCGGTGGTTCTTCTTCCCAGTCTTTTTACCGCCACCTTGATCACCCCTGACTAGCAAAGCATGAGGCTGAGGTTCTTTCTCGCTTTTCTTCTTCCTCATTTCATGAGAAAGTAAAGCCGCCGTGATATACTCAGTCTTGATGCTATCCTTGCCATACGTCAGCGTCGTAACCAAGTGCTCGTAGGACGAAGGTAACGAACACAGTAGAATTATGGCCTTGTCTTCATCATCAATTTTCACATCTAGTTGGCCTAGATCAGTGACCAATTGATTGAAAACATTAACGTGCTCCTTCAGATCTGCCCCTTCTTGTATCTTAAGCCCATATAATTTCTGCTTTAGATACAACTTGCTAGTCAGAGTCTTGAACATGAATTGACTGGACAACTTGGCCAAAATTTTCCTTGGTGTTGTCAACTCCATGACGTGGTATATGACCTGATCTGATAGACAACCGTATGGTAGCGGCTGCCTACAACTGCATCTCCTCCCAGTCGTCGTCTCCTACCTTCTCCGACTTGGTCTCCCTGAGAGCTGTCATGATTCCTTGCTGTACCAGCAGATCCTTGACCCTCATCTGCCACAAGCCAAAGTTACCAGAACCGTCGAACTTCACCAAACCGAAATTTGTCCCCGTCGGCTTCATCCTGCCGACCTGCGATTCCACCTGCGCCAGCTGCTTGTTCTTCTCATCACCGTCACTAGGTTTACTGCCAGACCCACCCGACATCACAGACGGGACACCAACAGCCTCCTAGAACGCCTCCCTTCGAAACATGTACGCCTTTCTCTCATGGCTACCTCCTCCGAAAACTGCGCTTAAAAAACTCGCTGTTGCTTGGTGCAAATCTGAGTTCCTCTCTCTGAGAAGCCCTCTTTTGCCTCTTGGATATTTTGTTGGGTTTGGCTCCCCTTTGGATCCCTTTTATAGTGGTGAGGATGCCCAATTTTTATCTAGAAATTCTAGTCCTAATAGACTTGTATTTCTCCTCTAATTCGGACTCCTCTTCTTTTTTTTTCTCTCTCTCTCCTTTTTCTTGGTTCGGCCTGCCAATCCCTCTCACCAGGGTCCAACCCGACCCAGTTTCGGGCTGCGCCTGCACGGGCCGTCGCCACAAGCCGCCTGCGCGCAGCACGCCTGCTTCTCTGCTCGTCGGTTTGCAGAGCACAGAACATCCCACATGCACGGTAGCCATGCACTCACGTACACATCCTTTTTCTTTTCTTAGTGCCTGCATGCCACCGTGGGTCCCATCGTGGGGCTTGACCTTGCATGCAATGGCTTTTCCGCCAAAAGAAAAACACCGCCGTGCTGCTTGCGTGCACTGATCGCCGTGGGGCCCACCAACCCAGAAACAGCCACTTGCCGTGAACCGAGGATGTCAACGGCCACCAGAAAATCCGCCAAAAAAATTTATCCACCTCTAGATCCAATATGCGAGCCCTCGAGCACGCCTCCTAACGCGCCACCGCACGCTCGCCGCGTACGGCAACATGCTGCACCCTGGCCGAACGTCCACGACACGGTAACCGCTGGCAGTGCCGTGACGTCGCCTCTTGTGCAACATCGGTCGCATCGCTCTCCGCGACGCTTCCTCCGCTCCGATCTATCCGGCCGTCTCGCCACGTCTGGTGGCCGGTTTGATCACGAGCGCCGAAGCCCCTGTCTTCGATAGCCGCGTTGTCGGCCCAATCACCACGTCTGGTCGATCCTTGCCAACAGCAGCCCATCGAACGGTCTAGGCCACCTGCTCGGAGTGTTCGACTCCACCGATCGATTCGTCGATCGCCGACATGCTCCACCTTGCGCCGAATCTAGTGTTTTCCTTCGGCACACGCGTGTATGCATAATCCTCATGCCTCCTCCAAGAACATCCACATCGCTGAACCTTTGCTCTGATACCACTTGTTGAAAAACAGGACGTCGATACTAGATCTGAAACGACACCGAAGGCACGATATTTGGTAACGCAGTTCACCTCTCAGGCTACATCTGCGGGGCAATGATTATGGGCGCTCCTCCCCAACAACGCAGCCGACCACCGTGGGTCGCGGCCACAAGCCGACCACGACCTCCTACGAGCCTAAGCCACTACATCGTCGTTTTTTTTTATGCTTACACCAGGGGTGTCTCCCTTTATATAGTGGAAGCCAGGTAAGAGTCCGACTACAACCCTAAACCAACCCTGCATATTACAACACAGAGTCCTTATAACCTACTCGTACACATATTCGACATCAACTTCTAACACGGTGGACCAGCTCGCCGAGGCGACCAAGCTTGTCTCGACTCCAAGGTCATCGTCTCCATCGACCGCGGTGGCGACCACACCAATCTGCCCTTCGTCGCGCACCTGTTCCAGACTTCCAGGTATTCCAGTCCCGGGTCTTCCTGCTCGAATCCCTGGACGCCGTTGTGTTTGTCATGAGCGACATGAGTGTCGCTGATGAAAGCTTTTGCAAAGCAAAACAAGCAATGGAATCACCACCCATGGAAGCTCCACACTCTACTGAGCTCCAACATACCGAGAGTTGTCGCCATTAACGCCACTGATGTAGTAGGGGACACCCACCCCCCTACGAATCAGTGAGAGCAGCAAACCAATCTGCGAAGGTGAAGAAGACGCACGTCCAAATGGAGCCTCGCCTCCTCCAGCCGAAGCAATGGCGGACCAGGGGGAATGTACCCCCTGAAGGGAGCTTTGCTTCTCCCAAGCGAAGCAATCGCGGACTAGGGGAGGTGTATCCCCTGAGAGCCTCATGGGCCTTCTTGGAGGCGGAGAGAAGCACATCAAAGAGCACACCACCCAAGACTAGGAGAGCCTAAGTCCTAAATCACGAAGCAAAGGCAGTTGTGTGGGAGGCGAGAAGATCAAGGGACAACAAGTACAGTTTGTTACTGTGGCCAAGAATCATATCGCGTGTCAGGAGATATGACAGCTAGATGTAACAACCGGCTTCAGATGGCAGAAGGATCAGTGTTTGTTGTAACAGCCGGGTCTCCTTTGTAACCTTTGTTCTACCCCTGCTTTAGGCAAAAAGGCGAGGGCAGTTGAGTCCAGCCCAGGGTCCCAAAGGTGTTTTTCCTTCAGTTCCCCAGGGTTAGAGGCAGGTTAGGGTATAGAAGGTCTTTTCCAAGCCTTCCCCCTTTTACCTCTGTGTGATTCCCTCGATGAAGGGTTGTAATGGCATAGTGTAACTTGGCCCCCCATTATAAATAGGGGGCTCCCTAATAATAAAAGGCAGGCTACAGTTTCTCACAGGATAGCCATTTAGAGATTGCTCAGCTTCCCTGTGCTGCTTCACGAAGCACGATACGTTGCTTCGCGAGGTAGCCCCTCACAAATCTGTTGTTTGGCTTGGGCCACCGACAGCCACCATTAGAAAAGCACGGCCGCCGTGGACAGCCTGCTCCGGCCATGTCTGAGCTCATCCAACTAGATGAGAATGATTAGGACAGCCCCAAGAAGCTCCTATAGACACCAATTTTATTAAAGAGCGCATGTAAAGATTAAAGAAAACGCCCAATTTTGCCCTAGTCCAACGCCGACGAGCAATAATAGCTGTTGCCTCGAATGTCCTGGAGTCGTCCCTGTGCCATAAGTGGATGCAGATCCTCTGCGGTTACTGTTCTCTGCAGTTGAGTCACTAGAGTGTAGTAACTGCAGAGGATCCGGATCCGCCATAAGTAGCTTCCTCGATGCCCAACAAAGCCGCTGCTATGGATGTAGACGATGAAGGGGAGCTTGCCATCGGAAGCAGTGGCAACGGCCGGAGAAATTAAGGTGGAGGCGGTGCTGCTCAGTGGATAGTCAAGGATCGTAACAGGAGAGGGAGGAGGAAGTGTCGACGGAGGGGAGGGAGGTGGGGCATTGCGGCAACGACCAGACGAAGGCGAGACGCGCGAAAAGGAGGCGGACGGGAGAGAGGAGTGCGGGCAAAGGAAGAGAGGAAGGAAGGAGAAGACAGATGAAGAATATGGTAAGTTAAAGACTTTGACATATGTGATCCGCATTTGTAAAAAACAATTTCGTTAAAAAGAAATAGGCGAGCGCCAGGCGTCGGACGTCTGGACAGACGCGCCCGCGCCGGACCAACGTCGTCCGTCCGATCGTTCGGCACCGCGCGCATCTAACGCCCGCGCTCCCGCTCAGATGCGAACGCTTGTTAGCCGTGCAGTGGATTAAATTTTCAATTAAACTTCTGATTTTTTGTATAAAATTCAAACGGTGTTTAAAATGTGTGGAATAAATTTCATAATTCTTCTAAAATCGAGAGCAACCCATTTTAAATACTTTTAAATTTTTTAGATTTTTTTCACTTTTTCAATTTTTTTGATGTGAAACTAGGAGAAGGCACTTATGAAATTTACATGTACACTAGCGAAACTTGGTCGTATGCTGATGAAATCTAATGAAACTTCGATGTAACCTGATGAAACTTGGATGAAACTTGTTGAAACTTGATGAAACTTGAATTGACCTGATGAAACTTGAAGAAACTTGTATGAGACCTGTTGAAACTTGATGAAACTTGACAGTTCAGCAAGTTTAACGAATATGAAATCCAAGTTTGTTCAGGTAAGTTTCAAGATTTATATGGCAACATATATCTTGTTTTGTTCGTAAAAATACGAGGAACACGTTGATGCAAACGATTTGTGAATTAGAGCACCCAGTCAAATTTTATGATCATCAAAAAACAGCGTGTCACGTTTTTTCACGTGGGCCCCACCCCTGCATGCCTTCCCGCGCACCGCGCGCACGTCCGATGTGCTGGACGTGCGGGCTGGAGCCTTCCATGTGTACATGTTTATGTGGCTCTATTCTCCACGTGGGTTGTTTTACTTGACAAAATTACATTCAAAACCGTTTAAAAGGGGTATGCCGCATCTGAGCAAACAACAAACAAAAATAACTAAGTAATATATTATTCTTAATTATTATTTTTTGTTGGCGTGCTTCGAAACTCATAAACCTTTTTCATTTTCCACTATCTTTTAAGTCAAATCATTCTCTTATACAATGCGCTAGCATTGTAACGTCCGGCCGACACGTGTCCTCCGATTCTGCCGTGTCCACGCTGCTGCATCCTCTTTCGCCGTCGATTGCGTCTGCTGTCCCGATCCAACGGTCTCTTCGCCCATCGCAAGTTCACAACTTGCGCGCCAACCTCATCTGAGAGCCTCCCCTTGATTTTTTGCACAAAGGCCCTCCATCTTTACGAAATTAACCCGCCATCCCTAGCTAACCATAAATCGATTTCCCTGATTCCCACCCTGCTTTGAGCGCTCGGCCGTCGTCTCCCGCTTCCACGACGCCGCTCCTCCCCACGCTGGCCCTGCGCCTCCACCTCCGCTGGGGCCTCGCTTCCTCTTCCTACACGCCCACTCCGTGCTGCCTTCTCCGTCCCGCGCCGCCTCCTCACACGCCCGGGCGCTGCCGCCTCCTTCACGTCGCCGACCCCCCGCCCTGCCGCTCCAGCCGTTGCCTTCAAGAAGAGCCGACCCACCGACGACGAGCCAAAGGTTTTCCCTCCCGTCTCCTCTTCGACTACATCGCTTGCGAGCTGCGCCTCGACGCGCTCCGCCACCTCCGCAGGCGCGCCGTCATACGGACCACCCCTCTGGACGACGGTGAGGATCTGAACAGCATGGATGAAAGCCCCAAGAGGAAGAATAGGATGACTTCAACCTTTCGATACCTCGAGTTTTGCCGCAGAGGCGCCACGGCTGGATAAAGCAGGTATCGGTTACCTTACAATCCAGTCCACTGCAAACTTGCCCATTTAATGCATTAAGTCATTAAGCTACGTATTGTTGCTTCCAAAAATTTCTTCACAATCGAAATTTCTGGTTTCCTATCTATGTAATTCCCTTGATGTAGCAATGCTGGTTTAATGGAACAAACGTAGTTTTGGTGCGGTTTGTAGCAGTATTGGCATAAGCAGTTAAGTATGTTGCTCATTTGCTTGTATAGAACAATAGTGGACGGATATCTCCTCTCTGCGGGTCGTAGCTTCAATTACTCCATGTCATATCAGATATGCCTATTTTTTAGCTGCTAATTTATGAAGATTTTTATCTACCGTAGCGCGTAGATCTCCTAAAAACATGCATGATATTCTTTATTTTTTATAAGGAAATTGTCTGAGAACACCTATATTATATTATAGGTGCTTCATTTCTGCACTAACTTCCTACGACTTATTTTTGCATCTAACAACACCATACATTCTGCGTCTGTGGTCTTTTTAACCCCCTAAGACTAGTTTCATGCCAACTTGTGTGCTACATCGGCGCCACCTAGTGGAACCATCTCGCACCGTTTAACCACTTTTTAACCGCCGCCTCCCTCTCTCCCCTCTGTCTCTCTCTTTCACCCGATGTGCCGTCGCCGCCGAAGATCTTGACCGCCCCTCTCTTCTCCACAACTAGCTCCTCTAGCGAGCCGTCCTCCTACTTTCTCCTCCTATCACAGACGTTGGGGCCCACCGAGCAGCGGGGACGAGCTTGGTGGTGGCGTCCATGATGGCGAGCGTGGCGGTAGCGCTCGTCCATGGCGGATCCGAGCAGCGGAGGCTCTTGGATATAGAAGAAAGAAATTGGAGGGACTATCACAGAGGTTGGGGCCCACCGAGCAGCGGGGACAAGCTTGGCGGTGGCATCCATGATGGCGAGCGTGGCGGTAGCACGCGTACATGGCGGATCCGAGTAGCGAAGGCTCTTGGACAGAGAAGAAAGAGATGGGAGGGAGGTGGAGGGAGGGAGGAAGAAGAGGAAGCTTTCAGTGGAGGGGGGAGAGAGTGAGACCCTATGGGAGGAGCTTCACAACGAAGAAACCAACAACAACCAATGACTCACACAATGTCCAAACAGATCACATGTAGCAATGAAGAGCGCACACGAACGGCTCACATCACTACTAGGGAAAGGGACTTTAGTCCCAGTTGGCAATTGGTTTTAATCTTGGTTGCCAAATCGGTCGGGACAGCTCCTAGTTCCTCCCAACTGGGACACAGGACCTACCCACAGTATAGAAAATATCTCAAAAATATAACAAACCCAAGACTCGAACTTAAAACCTTCTGCCACCACGGAACTCCCCACTCGCTCTTCTAACCAACCCACCCAGCCATGCGTATTTATTATACTAGGATATGCATTCCTTTTGAAGTATGCTGAAACGAGGCTTTAGTCCCGGTTCGAAACACAAACCGGGACTAAAGCTTACCTTCTAACACGAACTGGGACTAATATGTGCCCGTGCCAGCTGGTATGTACCCGTCTGGAAAAGCGCTATTCTGTCTCAGTTCGTGACACGGATCGGGACTAATGTGAACGAAAAATCATGTTTTTGGCCCAATAGCCATGAACCGGGACTGCTGCCACTATCGATCCAAGTTTGTGACTAACCGAGACTGATGAGCCAATATGAAAGGTCGTTTCCCTATTAGCGTGTGGTGTTCGATGGATAAACTCGCGACGTATGTCCGACGAGAAGCTGCTCCCTTAAACTAATAGTGATAAATTAATATTGATAAATGAGTGAAACAATAAACTCGTAAAAAATGAGGACAAAAAGAAATATGAAATATTTGCCCCCTCAGATGACCAAAAGAAATATGAAATATTTGCCCACTCAGATGACTAAGATCACCAACCCTGTCATCTGATACTTCCTGGAACGAGGAAAGCTAGCTAGTCTTGTGCAACATGCATGACACTGGTAAGTTGCAAAAAGGAATGTAAAGCTATACTTAATTTATTCCAGGTCGTAAATGCAATACTTTATTAATTTCAACTTGGACACTTGGTTCCCTTTTCGCTTTGGATGGCAGGACGTCGAGGCATGGTGTGTAGCCAAGTACTCCCTCCGGTGTCAAAAAAAAAAACTAGTCTTTTAGCCTTTTATCTAAAGTGTTAAAAAACTTGTCGTTTTATAGGCTGTTTAATTGCCTGCATTCAAGGATTTTGCATCTAGAAATACAAAATTAGGGTGTTTGGTTGTCTTCTCACCCATCTAAACCAGGCTCTCCAGATGCAATTACCATCTCCGAGCCAGGCTCTAGAGATACGACCAAATTGGGCGTTTCCCAGAGCCAGGCTCTACGGACGCAGCAACAACCATGTGCGCGACACATTTGATTCATTTATTTTCTATATCTTTTGATTAGTATTTTCAATTACCGAACCGATTTAAAAAATGGGTTATTGATATTTTTTCGAACAAAACGAGACCACACTTGCCATATAAATTTTAAAAGTTTAAAATTTTCATTTTTGAATTTTTTTATTTATGAGACTTTCTTTTGAATTTTTTTATTTTCGTAATTGATTTTTTGTTATTTTGATTTTCTAGAATTTATTTTTGGTACAACCTTCGTGCAGTCAGCCAAACAACATCTACACGCAACCTGTAAAATCTCATACACCTAACCAAACAACAACCATTTGTATGATCTCAGCCTGGCTCCAACAAGCCTGGCTCGGCTCATACAGCCTGGTTCAACTGAGAAGACAACCAAACAGCCTATTAGCCTTTCGTCTAGAGTAGTAATTAGATGAAACCTTTGGGAAGCAAAAAAGAGATGCATGCAGATGCATCTATTGGTTCATGGGAAAAGTTTTCATAAATTCATTGCTACCAATTAATGAATCAACTAGCCTTTTATAGGGGGCCTTGGTATTTTAAATTATATCTAAAACGACTAGTTTTTTTACACCGGAGGGAGTATACAGTACAGCTTAGGCCCAGAGCCCCAGATTAATTTCCACCAACCAAAAAAAGCTTTATTTCTCCGTTGGGATTTGATGGTACTATTTAACCTAGCTAGCCAGCAAATTAATGATGAGCAGGTACACTTGGCGAACTTAACTTTTCTTGTCAAACTCGTCATACATGCGCCACGCGCGGTATATGTGTCCATATATCAACGGCATACTCTTCTCGCGCATGTCAATGTGACTTCGCCAAAAAAATCATTTCAGTTTTCTTTTGAAGAAAAAGATTACTTAAAAGATATATACACACAGCGTAAGTCAAACCAAAAGAAAAGAAAAAAAAAAGACAACAAGAAGATTAATTAGATTGCATGGTACAAAACAATTAATTATTTTTGATCGAGCAGCAGAAAGGCACCGGATGATATGTTTAGTATTTCGGTTTTGTTCAAACCCAGTTGTCCGGGCTACGCCGTAAGCTCGGCGACGGATGGGCCTAAGAGAGATGCGCGCGCGGTCCAGACGACTGTGCTGGAACCGCTCCCTTAGTATTTTTTTAAAAAACAAATGCCAGTCGAGCATGCATTACATGAGTTTACATGATATTGCTAGCATGCAGATGTCCTGCAGCTTTAAATTCTAGCTAGCTATACGTATATCGGTCTGGTTAAATTTGTGATGTGCTAGTCGTGCTGACTGCTGATCTCTAGGCGTTTTGGTTGTTCGAATCTCAACTTTGGACGGGTGTTTTCACGTATGGTACGGCGTCGTCCCCATTTAATTCCAAGTCCCCACATGTAAATATGTAATACATGTCTAAAACTCTGGATTAGTACGTAGCTAGATGAGATCGCCGACGATGAAAAGCAGTACGTTCTCGCACCTTGATCGCCGCCAAGAACAACAAAGGCAACTTTTTTTATCGGAACGGCTATTTTGCAGGCGCCTGCGCGCGGCGAAATCGCGCAGGCGCTTGCGAGGCGCATGCACGGCAGTCACGCACACCATGCGTTGTACGTTCATGCTTTTTTCCATTTAAATTTCTTTTTTTCATTTCTATTTTTATCTAAAGTCCAAATTGCGTAGAAAAAATTTCATAATTCTTCTAAAATCCTAATAATCAACCCATTTTAAATTTTTTTCCTTTTTTTTGATTTTTTGCTATTTTTTATTTAATTAGCACTCAATTATTGAAAATTCCACTAAATTTCTATTGTTTTTTCGCATTTTTATTTATTGGAAAAAATGTTTTGCGAGAGTGGAATTTTTTACGAAAAAAATTTACTTTTTTCTACTGTTTTTCCACATTTGTATTTATGGAAGAAACGCTTCGCGATAGTGAAATTTTTTGCGAAAAATTTCACTTTATTTCTACTGTTTTTCCACATTTGTATTTTATGGAAGAAATGTTTCGCGATAGTGAAATTTTTTGCGTGAGGTCGATTTTTGCATAGATATATTTTGTTTTATGTTTATTATAGATTTATTTTTGTTTTTCTATTTATTATAGATCTATTTTTTGTTTTCTGTTTATTATAGATTTATTTTTGTTTCTATTTATTTTAGATTTATTCTCTTTTGTGCAGCACATATTTGCATGGTTGTGCTACGTTTGCTGCAGGCGCCTGCTAGCTAGCAGGTCCCTTATTTTATATTCATGGCTAGCTTTCGGCGAACAAAGACAACTCGATCAACTCCATGTCTCCATACGTTAATTTCCACAGCTAGTTAATTAAAGCCCATACTAGGCGTTTTTGGTACAAGTTCTAAAAGACTTACGATTCTCTCTATGGAACGTGTTCTTACATCAGTCTATGTCTCAGGGTAGGGTTACATGCATGCATGCAGCAGGTATTTTTATATATATTTAGCAAACGTTTAAACGTATCAGGACTCATGAGCATCCATGGTCAAGTTGTCAACCGGTCAAACCATAATCATGGGCTAGAGGCGGCCAGTTCAAAGCTGAATTCAAATGTAGTTTACGGCAAAGCAATCGCTTCGCGCCACCTACTCTTTTCCCGCCATTCCATTGCGCACTATTCCACTATATATAGAGCTGCACGGAGAAAGCAAATCGTACAGCCCAAGCAAGCAAGCAGGGACTCAGACGATACGAGCTTAGCTGCTACTGCTAGACTCCAGTCTCTTGTTGCGAACTCTTTCTCCATCCCCAAACTTGATTAACGAAAGAACAACTACTCCAATTATATCCATTCTCCGATCCCGTTAAGTCTTGACGGCAATGGAGGTTAAGGTGTTGAGCTCCAAGCTCGTCAAGCCCGCCTACAATGGCGGCGCCGCGCCGCCGCTCGCCGGCATTGAGTACATCCCTCTGTCCATCTTCGACAGGGTGACGTACCGGATGCAGATGGCCATCATCTACGCCTTCCCGCCGCCGGCGCCCTCCACGGCGGCCATCGAGCAGGGCCTCGCCACCGTGCTGGCCCAGTACCGCGCGTTTGCGGGGCAGCTCGGGGCGGCGCCGGACGGCACGCCGGCGGTGGTGCTCAGCGACCGCGGCGCCCGTCTCGTGGAGGCGTCCGTGGACGCCGACCTCGTGGACATGGCGCCGGCGAAGCCCACGCCGGAGCTGCTCCGGCTGCACCCCGACCTGGAGGAGGAGCTCCAGGAGGTGGTGCTGCTGCAGCTCACGCGGTTCCGGTGCGGGTCGCTCGCCGTCGGGTTCACGTCCAACCACGTCGTCGCCGACGGCCACGCCACAAGCAACTTCCTTGTCGCGTGGGGGCGCGCCACGAGAGGGCTCCCCATGGGCCTCCCCCCGGTGCACCACCACGAGGAGCTTTTCAAGCCTCGCGCCTCGCCGCGCGTCCAGCACGACCACCGCAGCAGGGAGTACTATCTCCCGCCGCCGCCGTCCGCCTCCGCGGACGTCGTCGTCGTCTCCAAGCACGGCGATAGCGGCGCCGCCGACAACATCGTCATTCACAAGGCCCACTTCACCAAGGACTTCATCGCCGGGCTGCGGGCCAAGGCGTCGGAGGGGCGTGGCCGGCCGTTCAGCCGGTTCGAGACGATCCTGGCCCACCTGTGGCGCACCATGACGCGCGCGCGGGGGCTCAGCCCCGACGAGACCTCCACGATCCGGCTCTCCGTGGACGGGCGACACCGGCTGGGCCTCCCGGCGGAGTACTTCGGCAACCTCGTGCTCTGGGCGTTCCCGCGCGCCGCCGCCGGCGATCTCCTGGGCCGGCCGCTGAGGCACGCCGCTCAGGTGATCCATGACGAGGTGGCGCGCGTGGATGGCGCCTACTTCCGCTCCTTCGTCGACTTCGCCGCCTCCGGCGCCGGCGATAAGGAGGGGCTCGTGCCCAGCGCCGTGCTCAAGGACGTGCTCTGCCCGAACGTCGAGGTGGACAGCTGGCTCACCTTCCCCTTCTACGAGCTGGACTTCGGCACGGGGTGCCCCAGCTACTTCATGCCGTCCTACTTCCCCACGGAGGGGATGCTCTTCCTCGTGCCCTCCTACCTCGGCGACGGCAGCGTCGACGCCTTCGTCCCCGTCTTCCAGCAAAACCTCGAGGCCTTCAAGGAATGCTGCTACTCGTCGGAGTAGGCCGGCCGGCAAGCCGGTGCAACGTGCTCCGCGTTCAGTAACGTGGTAATTAATTTTGGAAGCAACTGCGTACACGTGCCAATCTGCATGGCAACGCGCGCGGTTGGTGGACGTCGGGGTCGATTTGGTGAGAGGTGATTATTTGGTTCGGGCGCACGTTAAGGCGCCATATTCATTGATTAATTATACCGTACGACACTACGACGTTACGACCTAAATAATGGTTTTCGTTAATTAATCCCGTTGGTTGTTTCATCATAGCGTGCATCTGGGTCGAACGAATCACGGGCATTTCCGTGCATCGTCGAGTTTTGGGCCCCTAACAAGTAAGATGACCAGCGCGTTTGCGTGGCTAGATTTATTTTAGTATGCAGTGTTTATCTCTAACTCATAATCTATCTCTAACATATCAGATCGGATGTAGAGTTTATCTCTAATATATTATATCAACTTTAATATTTAATATGAATTTATAATATTTTCTTTTAATCTAAGCCGCATAGATCTTTTATTTTTTTTCTTTGATTAATCTATTCCGTTATAATTTGGTTCCATAGTTGATTGAGCGGATAAAATAACCATGTTATATCATCTTTAGTATTTAATCCAAATTTCTAATATTCTTCTTTTAATCTAAGCCGTTATAATCGGGCCCCACAAAATCAACGGCATAGATCTTTATTTTTTCTTGATTTATGTGAGAATTTCTTTGATTGATCTTAGCCGTTATAATTTGGTCCCACTGTTGATCTAACGGCTGAAATAATTTGGATGATGTGGACGAACGTGGTTGGTTATTTTCCCCTCCTTTATATATATAACGAGCAAGATGACCCGTGCGTTTGCGTGGCTAGGTTTGTGTTATATAGATAATATATTAGATTAGATTTAGAATTTATCTCTAATATATAGATCAGCTTCTGTAGTTTGTTATAGAGGTTAATATTGACCGCTAGATTTACATAATAATATCCATATTCAACGATGTAGATTTTTTCTTTTTTCTATGATTAACGTGATATTTTCTACTATTTTTCGACTAATGTGGGGAGCTAGATTTGTGTTAAGATATAGATAAAATATCAGATTATATTTAGAGTTTATCTCTAATATATAGATCAGCTTCAGTAGTTTGTTATAGAGGTTAATATTGACCGCTAGATTTACATAATAATATCCATATTCAACGATGTAGATTTTTTCTTTTTTCTATGATTAACGTGATATTTTCTACTATTTTTCGACTAACGTGGGGAGCTAGATTTGTGTTAAGATATAGATAAAATATCAGATTATATTTAGAGTTTATCTCTAATATATATATAGATCAGCTTCAGTAGTTTGTTATAGAGGTTAATATTGACCGCTAGATTTACATAATAATATCCATATTCAGCGATGTAGATTTTTCTTTTTTCTATGATTAACATGATAATTTCTACTATTTTTCGATTTCGATTAACGTGGGAATTTCTAGGGTTTTAGGATTAATGTGATGGCTCCGTTTAACTCTGCTTTATATAGATAGTAGATAAGATTTAGGGTCTCTGTACTGATCTCTCCATGCTAGCTCGCCCGGACTGCGACCATCGACCATCTCGAGTTTATCCAGCTCTTCCTTGTACGTAGTGTATACGGCGTAGTGTAGTGTGCTTGGTGCACTATATAGCTAGCTAGGCTCAAAAGCTTGACGAGACCTTCATTTGTACGTGACTACACCAAATTTTACTGTAGTCACCATACGGATCATGAACAATCTCGACGGCCAAAGCCGTCGAGAAAGCCCCGGAAACCGTCGAGAAAGGTCAATCTCGACGGCTGGCCGTCGAGATTTGGCCCTCGAGACAACGTGGTCGAGAGAGACGACCTGTCTCGACGGCCTGGCCGTCGAGATTTCCTATCTCGACGGCTTCTAGCCGGCGGTCGATAGAAGCAGCCTGGTCAACGCAACGCGAGGCTGACAGGCTGTCTCGACGGCCTTCGAGATAGATGAGAGGTAGGCCATGCAGCCTCATGGCCCAGCCCAACAAGCCTTATTCTCGACGGCCATAGACTGGCCCTCGAGAAAAACTTATTTACAGAAAAAAAATATAATTTTCTGCAGCTGATGCTGCACCCTAAAAAACACAAAATAGTTCACAAAACTGCTCTTACTAAAGAAATTCAACTTTCTAAAATCATCTGAATATTTCACAAGGAAAGTTAAGCTAAGTCATAACATTTCTTGTGGATGATGAAAATCATTTTTACTCACTTAAAACTAGCCCATCAGAATTAATTAGCCTTTGCAGATCGGAGGAGTGCTTGAACAATAACATATGCCGGCAAACTGACATTAAGTACTCCACTGCCAACTTTTCCTGACTTTGTCTCTTCAATATTTTTTGGTGTTATCACTCCTTCAGGAACCAGACCGTCGCCGTGGTGCTTACACTCTATGAATAGGTGATCTAGCAACTAAACAAAATTATAAGTCAGTTAGTCTGCACAAAAATCAAAATGCAACGTAATAAAGGCATGAAGTATAGTGTAGTCTCTAAAAGTACAAAAAGTTCTCTCTCCCAACATAATAGAATACATGCAAGCTCTGTATAGATAAAACAGCAGTATCAATAATCCTTATGTATAGTAAACACAGTGCAGCAAAATCTGTTGTTTTTTAACATGGAAAAATTACCTTAAATGGATTGAACTCATCAAAGCTACTCTTAAATGATGTAACACGTGATGGGGCTTTCTTCCCATGATTCTTATCCTTGAATGAGGCAGGCCTTGATAGTGAACCACTCTGTGAGGAAGGTTCATTTTCCCGATATTTAAACCTAAGCATTTAAAATAATTGTTCAGTTTCACTTGCATTATTCAGAAGGGCTAACATAAGGAGGGTATGAAAATATGCAATGGTATTATACTTGAGATCAACAAGACTGCAATGGTAAGCTTCATGATTTCAGTGCTAACAAGTTAAATCAGCTATACTTGAGATATAGTATTATGCACCTGATAAACCACAACAGCAGCATATACACCTAGAGGAACACTTGAGATGATGGAGGCTACAAAGGCTCCTAAAACAGAAAATGGCCAGTGAAGAATAGCAAGACCAGCAAATGGCACACAAGCTGTCTCAAGAAAAGGCCCTTCTCTGCCAACTAGATCTTCGATCAACCGCTTCCACCTTTGAATAGCATAACAGGGGACTTATGTAAACCTGAACTGTTTGTGCATGTAGGAACAAATGTCACTGATAGCAAACAAATACAATAAACAAAATCCATGAGAAGATAGTACTGTTAACATCTTATATGTAGGTTCCACGATTCCACAATTCCACACTAGCTCAATTCGTTCCTACTTCTTCTAGCATGAATGACATCTAACACGAGTAAACTAGTTGCTCAAATGGTTATCCAATGCAGGGAAGCACGCATTTCACCACAAATTGCAAAATATCAATGAAACACATATCGTGTTTTTTAGAAAATATAAATAAAAACAAAAAAATATCTCGTGCTCAGAGCAAGATCACTCAAATTTCAGGAAATTCACCCAAAAATCCCATCGGACTTGACAATTCCAATAGCCTGAGACGATAGCGCTTAGACTTTGCTAATGCCTGCATCAACAACTATTGACTCTTGACTCCGAAAACACAACATAGAAATGAAATTTCCAGGGAGAGAAGGGGGGCAGTGAACTACTTGGAAAGGATTTGGGCATCGAGATCCTTGCGAATGTTGAAGGCTGATCGGTAGATTGCTTCCAACACGAACCTCTTCTTCTCCGCCCAGAACTTGGCCTCCTACGCGCAAGCGCACCCAACCATCGGATTCAGCGTTAGGGTTTTGAAGAAACGGAACAAACCGAGAGGACAGGGCGACTGGCAGGGCGGTACCGATTGGATGGTAGCCTTGAGCTGGTGCGGCAGCGCAAGGTCGCCCTTGACGCCGGCGTTGACACTGAAGCGGAGGGTGTTGTGGTTCTCGCCTATCTCCTTCCTCAAGCCGCTACTCACCATCGAGGGGGAGGCGACGGTGGCCGCGGCGGCGGGCGCGGGCGGCGGCGGGCGAGGGCGGCCGGGCGGGGCGGCGGCGGGCGCAGGCAGCCGGGCGGGGCGGCGGCAGGCGCGAGGAGGCGGCGGTGGCACGAGTTGGCTGGGGACTTTGGCACGAAACCTAAGAGGGAGGTTCACTTAACAACGGGCTATCTCGACGGCTGCATGCCGTCGCGAATGCCAGCATGTCGGCGGTCGCCCAACCAGGAGGCAAAGCTCGACGCAAGCTAGCCGTCGAGACTGATACCGCCGCCGGTTTTACATGTGGTCCCAGGCCTATCTCGACGGCTATTGGCCGTCGAGAGCAGTCGAGCAGCCCTGACACGTTCTCGACGGCTAAACTTGGGAAGCCGTCAAGACTAATCTGTCTCGAGGGCCTCCTCTGCCTACCGTCGAGATAGATTGTCTATCTCGACCGCTTTTCCTTAGGCCGTCGAGACTGATGTTTGTCTCGACGGCTAGCACTGCATACCTCCTTTGATGGTCAATCGAGTTTCTTTTATTTATTTGAAAAATTCAAAAAATATTTTTTTGGTGCATGTTGGCTAGTCTTGCTTAACATATGAACGTACACCACGATAAAAATTTTTACGGTGAAATTATGTCTGAAATTATAGGTCCATGTGTAGGTTGTCATATCGGTCAGAGGTTTAGCTAACATTTTAGTGAGTTGTATGAAATATGCTAGAGATGTGCACATCATTTTTCAAGTATTCACCATTCTATCCTAACATCGATGTATAAAGATCATTGCACTCTAATGTTACAAATTATAACATTTTACAATATTTTCTACGCAATCTGTAATTTTTAAACATATATGTACATATTACACGACACATTATGTACAACAAAAAGCATAACTAAAATAAAAAATAACATGATTTTTATTTTGTAAGTTTATTTAGATTTTTATTGAAAAATGAGAATGTTCCACCTATTCTTACAAATTATAAATATTTTTAAAGATTTACAAAGGAAATAAACATGACTATAAATTATAAAACAATTTTAAAAATTCAAAAAGAGATAATGGGTCAGCCCAATATTTCTCGGCCCATTGGACATCGAAGAAGTCGGTCCCTCTCTCTCGACGGCTTAGATATGGCCGTCGATATAGATGGTTTCCCGCGCAAGCGAAAAGCCGAAAAATGTGAAAGAGGCATCCTGGAGCGAACCAGTCTCGACTGCCAGGCTCAAGCCGTCGAGACTGGCAGGCTTTCTCGACGGCTTAATCCTGGCCGTCGAGACTGGTGGACTGTCTCGACGGCTTGATCCTGGCCGTCGAGAATAAGTGGTCTCTCTCGACTGCGTAGGTTTGGCCGTCGAGATGTTCGGTGGCCCTCGAGATTCCGAGCGATTCCTGTAGTGAGTAATATGTATGTGAATAGTAAAATTGACTATTACTATAGTAACAAGTTTAGAAAAGAATTTAGCATCAATACACATACGTCTCCATCCATCAGCATCCGCAGCGGCCGGGAATCTTCGCCGGAAGACCACGCCGCCGGCGCCGTGGACCGGTCCTGTAATAACTCGGTAGGCTCTCGCGTGCACGCCCCCACACTCCACAGCCCGGCCCGCACGTCGCGCGTGCATGGCGACGTCGGGAGACCGTGCAGTAATTAATCATCTGACGTCGATATTATAAGCATTTCGAAAATAATTTTATCCGTCCATTGGCTTCAGATAGATGGAGAGAACAATTGTTCATTGATTGCAAAAAGCTAGTATGGGATATACTCCCTCCATCCTGAAATAGTTGTCGTTTTAGACATGTCCTAAGTCAATGTTTTAAAATTTTATCTATAAAATACTTCTAAATCATTTATATTTGAAGCATAAAATTTATATAGATGAATTCGTTTCGAATAGAACTTTCATAAAAGTATAATTTTAATGCATGTTAAAATTAAATCACAATAGTTTTTAGTGGTCAAAGTTGTATTTTGGAGACCGTGTCAATGTCCAAAACGACAACTATTTCATAACGGAGGGAGTAATACATATAGCTTGAGGATCGTTGAGGAGCTTTTTAATCTCCATCGTCAACTTATACAACAATATCGAGAAAATTAGAATGGATACCAAAGACATTAATACGTGTGATCACAGAAGAGTGATACCACGTGTGCATGGTATATACCTATGTAATCTAACACTCCTCGTAGTTAGAGCGGTAGAGGAACGCTTTGACTGAACTGAGAAGCCAACACTCCTCCGCAATCGGAACATCTGAGGCACGGATGTTTAGACTGGAGTGGAATTCAGTAAAGACCGAGGAAGACAGACCTTTGATGAAGTTATCAGCATACTGAGATGAAGTCGAAACATAGAAAACGCACACTTGTCTGAGTGTGACACACTCATGGACAAAGGGCAAAAGGATGGGAGCCATGAAGGGTAAAGAAGGGAGTAGGATGAGAAAGAGAGGAGGTGGGATTATGGTTAAGAAGATAGATGGCTTCCACCTAGTAGGAAGGAGGTAGGCTGGCTTGAAAGAGAAGGGAATGAATGACATTTTGGTGGTGTGGGGCAACAAGGTGGAGGAGGAGATACCGAGGGAGGAGGGAGAGGAGGGAAATGGCCGGGAGAGTGAGGGGGAGGCGGGGACCCGAGGTGGAGGATGGGGGGAGAGGGAGACCGAGAGGGAGTGGTGGGGAAGGAGAGGGAGAAGAGAGGGGAGAAGGAGGGAGGTTGAGGAAAGGGGTGGGGGCACATGGATGAGGCGGGTGGAGGGAGAAGAGGAAAAAGAGATAAAAAGGAAATTGAAAGATTGAGATGTAGCCTAGAGGAGGGTGAATAGGCTTTTCAAAAAAAAAACAGCTAAAAACAACACGGCGGAAAGTCAATATCGGATGTTTGATATTATATCGGATAGTCCAATATGAATCAAACTATCTGATATGCAAACTATCCGATATTGCTGAAACTTGGGGTTGACAAACTAAGTTAAAACAAGGATATATCACCTGCGCCAAATAGTGTTAGAGAGCAAGCAATAAGGAGACAAGTAAAACCAAATTCACAAGGAGACTCGAAGAAATTGTTCCCGAAGTTCGGATCTTTGAGGAGATCCTATGCCTCTGTTGAGACGGCTCGGTCACATTTGAGCCGGGTCCCTCTTGACCCTTAACCTCCCAGGTTGCACCAAGCACTCCCGATTTCACTCTTTGAATCCTTCCCTTTCGGAGGAGACACCGGCATTCACAAACTCTCCCTAGCCACCACACCAAGCACTGGTGGCTCTAGGGCGACTCCTAATCGTCTAAGAACCCTCAAACTCCAAGAGTAGCAAATCTGGCGGAAAACCAACTTGGAGAATAACCTAGTGCTCAAGATTGAAGCTTGACCAACACAAAGCCTCTAGATCTAGCTTCTTCACCCTCACAAAGGTGCAATCAATGGGATTTAAGTTGGAGTGAAAATGGAAGGTGGGGAGCTAGGGTTTGCAGTGCTCAGCTGAAATGAATGTGAAAGGCAACCCTAGCCCATGGGAGGAGGGGAATAAATACTCCCACCCACAAACTAGCCGTTTGCTGCTGACAGATATCGGATAGTCCGATGTTATACATCGGATATTTCAATATGAAAATGAGCACAACCCGACGCAAAGGCTATCTTTGGATTGCTGGAATGATTAGTTCTGATCCATATCGGAACATTCCGATCCAACATCGGATAGTTTCAATATTTTTTGCGACTGGAGACAAAGAGGGGTCAATCGAACCTATCATCGGGTTGTTCCGATCCATATCGGAACATTCCGGACAAATTATCGGATAGTCCGATATTTTTCGACTGGGAGACAGAGAGGGGTCAATCGGATCAAGGATCGGATATTCCGATATACATCGGAACAATCTGGTTCAACATCGGATAGTCCGATATGTTTGTAAGCAAAAACTCCCTTAAATTTGATTGGTGGATAGAATATGTTAAGTTTCTTCTACCAAGAGCACTTGGAACATCTAGAAATGGTTTTCCGTCACATCCCTCTTAATAGTACAGCGTGTCCTTATACTCAATTCAAAAGAAAATATCTACGCTTAAATAAAATGTACACATCTTCTCCCTTTAGCTTTACGGTCTCCAAATGTCTTCCAAATCCATTTCCTAATAATAAAATACGTCCAAGACTTCATAAAGTAAATTAGCTCTTTAATTTGCCTATCATCTATCACCAAAATCCACATAGGACCTAGATGCACTTTCAGAAAGAAAAAAGAGAAGAAAAAAAAAGAGGATAAAAGAAAAGAAGGGGGAAAGAAAATGGAAAACGGAAAGAAAGGAGAAAAGAAAAATTAATTTTGGGATTGAGTTGCAAAATAAAATATTGGAAATGGATTTCCAAATCTTTTTGGAAATCTAAAATGATTTTGTTTTTGTTTTGTCTTAAAATGTAAAATAAATCCTTTGAAATGCAAATCTAAATTTTTTGAAGTTTTGAAATGCTTTTAATTTGACAGGCTTGTTTTTTAAATTTTTGAAAAAACGAGGATGCCACACAACTCTGTCGGTTCAGTTTAGATCCAAGTCATTCCTTTTAGGCTGATCAGGTGACTGAATTTTTTTTTCTTAGGAAATCAGGTGGCTCGTTAGAGCATCTTCAATGGTTCTTAGGCCCTGTTTGTTTGAGCTTCTAGCCAGGTTTTAGCCTCAGAAGCCAGAAGCTCAAACAAACAGCTAGCTTTGGAACCTCCTTCAAAGAAGCCAAAAGCCACCAAAATCCCAATTTGTATTGTGATCTGAGCTTTTTCGAGAAGCTAGTTTTTTGTGGCTTTTCTCAAAAGCAGCTTTTAGAGAAGCTGCAGCTCAAACAAACAGGGCCTTAGACAACTAACTAAATGAATTTTAACTCAGCATTTTGTTTATATGGAGAAAAGAAAAAAAAATAAATATAGACTAGCTACTAAGGGTGCGGTTGGCTACTTGTAATAGGTTGAACCTGTATAGGATGGTACACGTTGAGTGAGATGTTTCTATATGGTATGTTTCAAATAGGATGTTTTGTTGGTTGAATGAAATTGTACAAGATTTTGTTTGGTGCTTGTATGAGATAGCGTTGCATGGTTCAAGTAATCAAGTATTATCAAATAAAACTATATGCCTTGAGAAAATTCAACCTTACATATTTAGAAGGTTCAAACCAGACTTTAAATTCAAGTTTCAGATCAAATTCAATGTTCAAATTGGATAAACTCAAACTAGATTTAACATTTAAAATTTACATCAGAGCGAATAGAGTCATACAACATATTAAAAAAAAATATTTCAGTTTTCTGTATCCCATCGTTTACGGTATTTTGGTACAATTCACCCAACCAAATACATTGGTAGATTGACGCAGATTTTGTACCATCCTATGCCAAAACCATCTTATTCAGGTAACCAAATGCACCATAACTTATAGGTTGTCATTAACTGATCTTAATACACTTTTACACATGGATCCATATTAATCTTATAGACTATATTATAGTTGGGGCAATTGAAGAGGTTGTCTATATGTTATCTATAGTTTGTATATCTATTTGTTATAACTAGTGGTCGACTATATCACTAGAGATGCATGCTATTATTGCCCTAGAATCCAGAAGCGGTGCACTGACAATAACACGTACCTACGTACAGTGCGCCACTCCATCCGTAAGTCCCCAATCAAGATACGTTGTTTGTTGTGTAGCTTGGGCCGGGCGTCTTTCTTACATGGTTTCCAGAAGTTTTGGCCCATTTTTACCATACTAGCTATAGCCAAATGTCAGTGCATGCTTTGCTAATTGCTATGAGAACATTCAAATTAAACTGAGGCCATGAACAAATGTGCCATACAGACATACACCTTCGATTTCGCTATGAGCAACTGGCCGTGCTACGTACGCATGTGGCATCAGTCGCTCGTGAGCGCGAATGGCAACACAGGTCTGCACGGCTATAATCTGGTCCCATGCACAGTAGAATTTTGGGTAGTTAAATAAGATATTGTTACGACCGATATGGCATGCATGGTGAATAATTTAATGAAATTTGACATTAATTGATCAATACTCATGAGTACCACCACTAGACTCTTGTTACAGTAATGATTAACTCATTTATTAAATAAATATACATATATTCTCGATATGTAGTACGTCTCACATATATTCTCTTGTATGGCAATTCTGCCTGTGATTTTTGTTATTCGACGATTTTTGCAATTTGCTGTTGGGAAATTTAAAAAAATAGAGCATCGATGTGCATCATCGAGTATCGGTGAGGATCACGTAGTGTGAAACTACAAGTATTATTATCTTTCACATTGCTCCGCTTCATTTCACGAGTCGTGTTCGACTCTGACAATGGCGTGATGGCCACACCCAGGCTTTTCATCCTCCGGTCATCCTTCCCCTTTCAATATGTTACTATGTTAGAGTTGAGATTAAATATATGTATATACAGAGTTACATAGACTTTAAATTATAATAGACTGTGGAGTATAGAGTTGGACGGTCCAATTCTATACCCTAAATTCTATATAGAGGAAGCATTGTCATTATAACCTATTATGACAATGTAGTTGTAGGCTTGTAGCATAGGACGTGAAGGGTTAATGGTTGGTCTGTGATCGTGACCCGAGGTGGCCCCATATGCTTGTGTTGTTGGGGAGGAACACCCACAATCAGAGCTATGCAGATGTAGACAATCATACCGAACTATGTAATAACCAAACATCATGTCTCCTTTGTCATCTACATTTCACATGGTGTTATATTTATAACACAACAGCCCACGACATTGCAGTTGATGCCACCGTGTCAAGGATTAGCTCTGTTGATTGTGCATGTATGTGGCTCTATGACACTACAGGGAAACGATTGTAGACTCGAGTGCTCGTGGACGACAGCCACTAAAAAACCATAGTGTGCAGTGCTGGAGTACACTCGATGGCCAAAAAGTAGTCATCGAGTGTACCGCTTCTCCTGACTATTCCAACATCAGTCGTCAAGAAACATTTATGTACCCCTTCCCAAACGTTTGGAAAGTAACGATGTTAGGTATGGCTAGACGATAGGCGGTTGAGAGTAGCCTATACAACCCATTGGTCCCACCACTCTATACTAGCATGCATGCTCTCAACGACTTAACACGAAACCGTTGAGATAGTTTTTTAAAAGAGATGACGTAGCGGGGGTGCGGAGTCGAACCCACAACCTCATGAGTGAGTACCGCGCCGCATTTGAATTTAGTCAAACTATAAGGGCCAGAAAACCTTTGTTGCTTAGGTCTGCTATAGGGCTTTCTCGATGCCCTGGGTGCAAGCTGTCAAGAGAGCCCTATAGCCCTGTACACCCAGGAGTCCCCCTACTACATGAATCGCTCGGAATCTCGAGGGCCACCGAAGATCTCGACGGCCAGATCGAAGCAGTCGAGAGAGGCCACTTATTCAGACAGCCAGGCTTAAGCCGTCTAGAAAGCCTGCCAATCTCGACGGCTTGAGCCTGGCCGTCGAGACTAGCTCGCTCCAAGTCGCCTTTGTCACATTTTTTGGTTTTTGGTTTGCGCGGAAAACCATCTATCTCGACGGCCATGTTTTCGCCATCGAGAGAGAGGGATTGACATCTCGGATGGCCGATGGGCCGAGCCATATTGGGCTGACCCATTTTCTTTTTTCGAATCAATAAAATTGTTTTACAATTTACAGACATGTTTATTTCCTTTGTATATATTTTTAAAAATGTTAATAATTTGTAAGAAAAGGTGGAACATTCTCTTTTTCAATAAAAATCTAAATAAACTTATAAAATAAAATCATTTTTTTATTTTACTTACACTTTTTGTTGTACGTAATGTGTCGTGTCGTGTCGTGTCGTGTGTGTATATACGTTTGAAAATTATAGATTGCATAAAAAATATCATAAAATGTTATAATTTGTAACATTAGAGTGCAATGATCTTTATACATCGGTGTTTGGATAGAATGGTGAATACTTGAAAAATGATGTGCACATCATAAGCATATTTCATACAACTCACTAGAATGTTGGCTAAACCTCTGACTGATATGGCCCCCTACACATGGACCTGTAGTTCCAGACATAATTTTGCCGTAAAAAATTTTATGGTGGTCTATGTTCATGTGTTAAGCAATACTAGCTAACATCCATAAAGAAACTATTTTTGAATTTTTTAAATAAATAAAAGAAACTCGGTTAACCATAGAAGAGGTACACAGTGTTAGCCGTCGAGACAGATGTCAGTCTCGACGGCTTATGAAAAAGCGGTCGAGACAGACAGTCTATCTCGAAGGTAGGCAGCGGAGGCCCTTGAGACACATTAGTCAAGACGGCCCCCCAAATTTAGCCGTCGAGAACGTGTGCACTCTCGACGGCATGTGGCCGTCGAGACACCCGTTTTTTAAGTGAAGCTCCCTCTCGCGACTTAGCATTTCGCCTAAGTCCCAAGCCAACTCCCGCCGCTGCCCCGTCCGGCCGCCTCCACGTCCGTGTGCTCCTCTCCTCCTGGACAAACAAATCACGCGCCTCCGGGCCGCTCGCCACCCAAGAACTCCTCGCCGCACTACACCTGCTACGCCCCAAGTCAAAGCTCGAAGACTTCTCGGGATGGCCCTGCAGGTCGCCGGCACCGCCCGCCGCCCTGGCCGGCGGCGCTCTGGCCGCCCAGCGGTGGTGTTGGACGCGGTGGCGCTGGAGGAGGAGGGCAAGGTGCTGCCGGGCGGCTCCGGCGTCGCCTTCACCAAGCTCGGCATCGGGGCCCGGTCCGGTGGCGACACCACATACTGGAACGAGTTCCAGTGGGACGGTAATTGTGTGGCCATTGAGCCATTTGGGCGCAGTATATATTTTGTGAACTATTTTGCGGTTTTTAGGGTGCAGCATCAGCTGAAGAAAATTCTAATTTTTTTTCTGTAAATAAGTTTTTCTCGAGGGCTAGTCTATGGCCGTCGAGAATAAGGCTTGTTGGGCTAGGCCATGAGGCTGCACGGCCTACCTCTCATCTATCTCGACAGCCAAAGGCCGTCGAGATAGCCTGTCGGCCTCGCGTTGCGTCGACCAGGCTCCTTCTATCGACCGCTGACCAGAAGCCATCGAGATAGGCAATCTCGACGGCTAACGAGACAGGCTGTCTCTCTCGACCACGCTGTCTCATTGACCTTTCTCGACGGTTTCTGGGGCTTTTTTGAAGGCTTTGGCCGTCGAAATTTTCCGCGATCCGTGTGGTGCCCCCTTACTCGATTGTCTATTTTTTGGCCGTCCTGAGTAGGTAGTTTTGGCACAAATTTTAAAATTGTAAATCCAGTTTTATTATGTCATTAATACTTTTAAAAAAACTGAAAAACTATATAATTTATTTTGGTGTTTAATAATTTGATTTGAGTGCTCTATGATGGAGCGCTAGGGACAAGGGGAGGTGCTCGGTTGGGAGAAGAAGAGGAAAAAGAGAGAAGGGTACTTTTAGAAAAAAAAAAATATTAAAGAACATATGGTAAATTTTTTTATAACAGCATATTTTGAATGAATTTGGCCATGGTAGTAGACATATTCTCTATTTGTAATATGATGTTTTGAAATAGGCTAATTCACACATGAATAATTAAACCAATCAAATCTATCTTGTCATATATAAAACGTAATAAAACGAGACACCGCGTTAATCCTAAAATACTATAATCTCCCACTGTAATAAAAAGGTGGAAGTTTTCACGTTAATTAAAGGGAAAAAAGAAAAAGACATACCATCGATTATAGTGAATGGAATTATATCGGCTCTATATCTACTGCGGTTATAAAATAAAATAATAAAATTTGGAATAAAATAACAGAAATAAGAGTTCATGTTATTTTTAAAAAAGACCTAATATCAGCTACAATAAAAGATTATATATATTCATAATAAATATAATAGCCATGTCAGGTTAAACATTAACATAAATAATTGCGGAAATAAGCAGAACACCCTGTTTGTTAAAATACTAAAATACTAGAAATTTCCATGTTAATAAAATAAGAAAGATAGTTCTACACCGTTGCGTTGATTACGGTGAAATCAGAATATAATGACTTAGATTAAAAGAAGAGTTTGTATCAACTATAACAAAAAAATAGTAGAAATAAGAGTTCATGTCAACTAAAAAAAAGTACAATAAAGAAATATAAATTTAAAATAGCAAAATTATATCCACACAAATGCACGTTAGCATGCTCATCTATAAAAAGTACATAGCCGGGTTGAGCCCTCTCCACCTCGCCACATGGCGCTTCCCTGCCCACGGAGCCCACGTCGCCCCGTCACGCGCAGCCGTTCAATCGTGTGCGCCAGGGAGATACAACCGTCCATTTGTTCGTTTACCTATAAAATAATTTTTTTCGCACTGCTGTCAACAGCGTGGGTGGCTTGGCCAGCTGGCTAACTGAGCCAACTCTCAGCCAGCCACCCGCGATTCGATTCCTACCGCCCGCCCCGTTTTATTTCTTTTTCCCACAGGCGCGTTGGGCCGCGTGATGCGGCTAGTTGATTACAAGAGCCAGCTCGAGAGAGAAAAAAGTCTCGCCTACGAGACGCACATGAAGCAAATGATTACAAGAGCCACCTCGAGAGAGAGAAAAAGTCTCGCCTACGAGACACACCTGAAGCAAAATAGAAGGATTAATTAGTGGATGTAATCACTACTATTCCACACCGACGGCTAGCTAGCTAGCTAGCTTAGCACGGAGCCTTCTTATCTATCCGATCGCCGATCTCAGCTGCGGCCTCCACCACATGCTTCATCCGCTTCGCTTTCCATCCGGCCGGCCGGTGCCAAGGTCCTGGATAATAAGCCACCTACGTACCAAACTGGATCGATCGATCCAGTGATCAGCACGAGCCACTGATCAAAAAGCACATATGATCAGCTTGCGCACAACGGATGCAATCTCTCCTGCAATCTCGCCCGAAAAGGTTGAAGAAATTAGGCAGGTCCTAATCGATCAATGGTTTGATCACTAGCTATCTCGGGGGCTAGCTCGCGACCTCGACGTGTTAACGACTGAAAGCTTCACGATCGAATCACGACATGTTTACACAGCTTAATAAAGCCCTAAGCATGGCCTGGCTGCCGGCCATGTGTGCACACAAAGAGAAAAAAGAGAGAAGGAAGCTAGCGAGAATGCATGCACGGAAGCGGTAGCTCGGAGGTCGTACACCGATCACTCGAAAAGCATCAAGGAACAACAATATGGTCGGAATATCCAGAAGCTAATATATTCGGTGAATGGAATTAATTAATGTTAGCCTGGGGTTCTCCTACCAACTGTGCAGGTATATTAGTACTCAAATCAGAAAGGAAAACCAGAATCATGATAGCTCAATCATCAATGATCTGAGAAAACTATATACAGTACTAGGTCTGTTTTTTTCTGATCCTGTCGTATATATATATATGATGCCTCAACAACAGCCGCTGTCTTATGTGTAGATCTTATTTATTTGTGAGGCTTCTTCCATCCCATGTGATTAAGATCTAACTACCACATTGTCGATCCTGATCTTGTGTTTAATCCCAATTATCGTTGATGATTGTGCCAGCATTCCACACCATCCTTTTTTGAAGAAACGCACTCCAATCTATCTAGCCTGATCGGACTTTTTCATGAACCGATTCATGGGCCAGTGCTTTCAAACTTTTTGGCGACCGATGCACCCTGCAGATCTATCATGTCCTACACATGCTGTAGGGCATGTGTCCTACCTCGATCCGATCCTGTCCTTTAAACCATGCGTATTACTGTATGCTGCCGATCGATACTATTGGGTTTATGTCCAATATAATGATGGATAAGGCCGCTTCGTCCGGTAGAATTTTGAACGCTGGTAGAACACAGCTAGCATACCGGCCCGTATAGTCGCAGTCAGCTGCTACGTACCAACAGGATCTAGCTGCCCGGCCGGCCCGGCCAAGTTCGATTCACCAAACGGGCAAACATGCGTGGCGTTTGGTGACACTGCAGATTAGCCCACACTAGACAGTAGTTAAGCTGATCCGTCTAAATCTAAATATATAAAAAGTACGTCACCAAGCGTCCAAACCACGCAATCGCATCAGAAGCCACGGGAACCTTCCCGTGAGGCCGTGCCAGCTATAGCTCTCCATTGCGACCAAAGCACAAGCTCCCCCAAAGGTTCGCGACATCTGTCGTCATGTATACCGCTCGATCGCCGTCATCGCCGAGCAGTGAAGCACAAAACAAACTTAACTTGGTCGCTCGCTCGTCGAGCCATCCCACGTACACCTACGCGTGCATGTTCGTTTCCGCCACATTTCTAGCTCGATCAGGCGGCGCCTGCCTGCGGCGCACGCGCGCGCGCGCGCGGGCGCAGATGAAAACGAGGGGTGTGCGTGGGTGCATGCGCGCCGCGCGCGCGTTTGTTTCTCGCACGTCTCTGTAGCTAGGCTGTGGCAGTCAGAAACGCGCGCCGCGTCCGTTTTCTGCGACTCGATCGGGGTGGGGCGGGACCATGCTTGGCAGAGGGGCAGCCTGGCACATGGCGAATTCATCCCTTTTATGTGCACCACGTGTGTATATGGCCTGTCACATGTGGAAGAGAGCGATTTTGCTAGGGTATGGCTGGGAGGCATGCACGCTGACCACTGTCGGACGTGCATTCACCAAGATCTACGTATGTTTTACTCCAAACATTACTCGTATATTTTTTAACTGAAACACCATGTAAAATTAAAGAATAGATTTTTTTCACAAGTCAACGGGTTGCAGTCGGCATCGTGCTTCTCGCGCATTGCTCCAAATAGATATCCTGCAAAAGCAAATAAGGGGTCGGTCGCGAAATAGTATAAGAAGAAACGATGGATATAGTAAAACACTTATAGTTTTCTCCTGAGCAGCTGGCAGCATCGTTGATTGTGTGTCATCGCGGGGCATGTGTGCAGCGGTCCACACGGTAAAACCATCAGGCTCCAGTTCTATCTCTACCTCCTACAAGTAGATTTTGAATATAACATTGAAAACCAAAATGACAAAGCTATGGTTGCAAGGTTCTTACCAAAACCTGAACAAGATGGCCCATGCCCCATCTGCCAAGATAGATGACGCAAATCTTGGGATTTGCAGCTCGGTTACCCCCCATTTCTTTTGAACATCTCTATCCACTATGGCGAGCCTCACATCTTACATAGCTCCCTTCAAGCCTCGATCTAGGCACTTGTCCATTCAACCAGGGCGCCTAGGTTAGTACTATTTGGCCTCGAGGTACTCCTTGAGGGCCTGGTTTCTGTCCATTTCCGCCCTACACTCTTGAAGTGCTTCACGAATCACGATTGCATCCTGACAGCCTCCCCTGATGATGTTTGCCACCATTGTGTTAAGTACAGGTCTTGTAGACCTACAGTGATTTGCAGAAGCCTCAGGGCCAAGGCGATACCTAACCTGAAATGAAACATAGACACGTGAAGTTAGTGTATAAATTGAACGAGAACATTAAAAAGAAGTGATAATTTGAATTTTAAGGAAAACTCATTGATGCATTGACCGCCAATGATGGTTCCGTTGTTGTCCTCCACCAATGAGTAGTCACTCCAGCTACACACCAGTCGTCGCGCACTACCCTCGCCCACTCTCCCTAGGTAGTACAATCTCAAGAACGCGTCAAGCATGTGCCACGGCTCTTGCTTGCCCTTATTCACACACCATACCCATGTACACAAAAGTCATAACAACGAGTTAGTATGAGTTTTTAGCATTTAAAACCATCGACATGTACAAAAAGCACTAAAACATATCTTTGCCCACAGCAAACATCCATGGGCTGTCCAAAATGTTGATAGCCCAAGAGCGCAACGCCTTTTGTACTAGAACCTAACGAATCACCGTCTGGGAATTCCTTATGAAAATGTGGAGCGCTCCTAAATGGAATTGACACGGGCTCGGCTAACTCACATGTGCAATGCAAAGGTTAAACGCAAAAAAGATTTTAAAAATAAACACCAGCTCCTATGTATTCATTCTCATCGGCTCCCACCCCGGCCCACCTCGACCCCCCCTCCGATGACCTCCCCAACAACTCCGAGGGTGTCGCCTCTTCTCCCCCGTCTCCCTTAACAGCACTACCCCTCCTCCGCCTTCTCTCTTGCTGGCATTGTTGCTCCGCGCACCTCCACTCCCTAGTCTGCCAAAGACAGGCCACCTACACGCAGCCATGTGCGAGAAAGCCCCCTCCACCGCTGCCGCCCGGGCTCCATCGTGGAGCAAATTCGTATTTTTCATTAACAAAACTTGGCGATTTTCAAATAGTCGATGACACAGTTCTACATGCTAAAAAAATTGGCTAAGTACGTACTCGGGCACGTTAAGGCAGATGAGGTTGCTTCAAGTGCCCGAGTGATGACCGACGCACTGGTCGAGCAGCCGAGGAGGCGCCAGTGACTTTAGGCAGCCAAAAAGGGGCCAACGATGTTGGTCCGAGGTAGCGGTGGCGGTGGCGGCTGCCCGGAGAGGCACCGGTTGCAAAGGGCGGCCGAGGAGGTGTCGTCCGAGTTGGGCGCCCTAGGAAGCAGTGGTAGCGGTGTTGATGACCGCCCGGGGAGGCACCAGTGGCGTTGGCCGGCTGAGGTGGCTTAGGAGGCGGCGACTTGTCAATTGGGAAAAGGCAGCATAACTGCATAAGTATGGACTAGTGCAACTGCCAAGTCCCTAATTTGGATACAAGTCTGTGTCGTCGGTCGACACGCGGACAACAATACACATGCTTTCTTGGTAGGACAGTGTCAATGGTTCTATGATCTGTCCACCGACACTGGTGAAATTTTGGTCGTCAGCTCGATTACCGAGCATAAGCTAATTTCCGGTAGTGCGAGTATATGAACTGGATGTATAACTATTATCCCTGACCCATGGGAGGGCTGAATTAGGATAAAATTCATTGTCCTGTTGGGAAGGGAGATCTGTAGAAATCAGACAGTGTGTTTTCCTCGCCTCACAAATATACAAAATTCAATGAAAAGTAGGGGAAATTCCTGTACACCGACCCTCCCTTCCTCCTAGTTTGGTGAGTGCCCTAGTCAATGAAAGCATCCCCAATAGCCCCCCACATGAATAGTATTTTGGGGGTGGGATAGAGGGGCTGTTGGGGATGCTTTGAGGGCAGCGATTATTAGTGCCCCTACCAGTGACTACGATGGCCCCACCTCCACTGGGAGCCACAGGATCAAAGGGAAAGGGCGGTGCCATAGTGGTGGGAGGCTACACCATGGTGGTTATGAACTAAGGCCTTGTTTGTTTCAGTTTAAAATTACTGAAAGTTTTAATCTGAAAAAAGTTCTGACCTTTGAAATTGGCCTTGGAGAGTTTTAAAAATATGAAAAAAATATTTTCGTAGCTCTATAAAATATTTAAAACCCCACAAAAATAACTACAGTGTACTACATCGTTTAACTTGTAAGAAATAACAAATTTTTATTTAATTTAATTTAAACTGAAAAGAACAACGGCGTAAGGGCATCTTCAATGTATGGCCAACTACTATCTACTCCCTCCTGTGTCAAAAAACTAGTCGTTTTAGACACAATTTAGAATACCAAGGCCCCTATAAAAGGCTAGTTGATTCATTAATTAGCAGCAATGAATTTATGAAAAATTTTCCATAGACCAATAGATGCACCTGCATGCCTCTCTTTTTGACTTCCCAAAGGTCTCATCTAATTACTACTCTAGATGAAAGGCTAAAACGACAAGTTTTTTAGCACATTGGATAAAAGGCTAAAACGACTATTTTTTTTACACCGGAGGGAGTATAAGAAAGCTCCATATCATCTATAGATAGCTTGTAGACAACATCTCCAATGGATTAGCTATAGCATTGGCTATTACATTTAATATGGACCCATATGTAATAAATGCAATGTACCTTGTAATCCGCTATAGATGATATATTAGTTAACATCCAGTCTTTATGCATGTACCTTGTAATCCGCTATAGACGATATACTCTCTCCATATTGCAAAAAGTAGTCGTTTTAGAGTTTTTGAAGAGATTTTTAAAAGCTGGCGTTTTGCCATTCCTCCTCTAATTACTGCTGTTGGAAACAGTAGCATCATTAATTACTACAAGTGCTAAGGAGGAAAAAAAATGCATCCACCAGTATTTGAACCACCAAGCTAAAGTACTTTACCTGCTCTAGGTATGAGATCTATAGTTAATACTCCTTAGTATCCCTATTGCCATCTAAAACGACTACTTTTTGCAGTATGGAGGGAGTATTAGTTAACATCCAGTCTTTATCTCTTTTCTCTTCTTTCTTCTCCACATAGGCAAAAAGGTGAGGTGGACTTATTATAGCCAGCTAAGATGTCCAAAGACATCGTTCGATGGAATGGAATTTAAAGTTTTAAAAAGGGACGACTTTGCAATAAATGTTTAAGAGGGGAGGTGGGGACGAAACAAATGTTTTTGGCACATATCCGGTGTCAGTTGTGAATGCACCCGGTTCCCAACTTCCCATGTACACTGTGACTAACATTTCTTCATGCAAAAATATTCTTTTATGTCCTGGTTGAGTTGCTACAGTGCTGGACGCTGCAGAGAGATGGCTCCATGAAGCCGAATATTTAATTTAGGTCGAACAAACGGTAATACTACAAGCCATTTGCCAGCACAACCTTGGTGCTTTCCTGCATGTTAAGGCCCTGTTTGGAAGCAAAGTTTTTCAAAACTATGGTTTTGTTATACCATGGTATTTGAGTGTAGTTACCATAAATACTACCCAACCCTCTTGAAACTATGCTATTCCTAGGAACTACAAACTGTTTAGTAGCAAAGTTTTTAGTTGTCTTGTTTTCCAAAGTATTGACCATAACCCCCCTCTCTCTCTCTCTATCTCCAAAGTTTTGACCATGACACACATCTCTCTCTTGTGTGTATATATATGTACGTACCATGCTGGATAACCAGACAAGCACAATGCTATGCTAGATACATTCACCAAACAAGCACAGGAAAGGTAGTATCGAACATGTGGAGGAATTTCTTTAGTAGAAAGAGAAGAGATGATGAAGAAATGGAGATTGTCAACCGGTATTTAACTAGAAGAAATAGTTCTCATGAGCGTACACCTGTGCACACTTCAATCCTTACGGGGAAGATGCATGTCGAAGAACTTCTCCAAGGTCACAAGGTACGATGTAAGCGAGAACTTCGTATGGAGAAAGAAATTTTTCTCAAGCTCGTAGATGGCCTTCGTGAGAACAATCATTTTACAAATAGTGGAGAAGTTTCGGTTGAAGAACAAGTAGCTATGTTTCTCTAATTCCTTGCAACAAATGCTTCCAACCGTTCAATCTAAGAACGATTTCAACATAGTGGTGAGACTATTAGTCGGTATTTCCATATTGTACTGGAAGCTCTTGTTTCATTGTCATCAAAGATAATACAACTACCTCCAATCAACACTCCACTGCATATCTCTAGTAACCCCAAGTTTATGCCATACTTCAAGGTAATTTTACTAATGTGTGAGTTGGCTTTTGCATTTTTTTTATAATTGCTGTTAGTAACAAATTTTTTTTAGGACTGTATCGGAGCGATTGATGGAACTCATGTACCTATTACTATCTCTCCTAGTTTGCTAGATCCATATCGTAACAGAAAGGATGGTTTATCACAAAATGTAATGGTTGCATGTGACTTCAATGGCCGATTTGTGCATGTCAGTGCTGGATGGGAAGGGTCAGCTTCAGATGCTCGAGTATTACAGGATGCATTGGCTAATGGTTTTTATGTTCCTACTGGAAAATTTTATCTAGTGGATGCAGGATATGCTAACACTCCGAATTTCATTGCTCCATATCGCAATGTCCGATATCATTTGCAAGAGCAAGGCAGGAGTAATCAGAGACCAAGTAATGCAAAGAAATTATTCAACTTAAGACATGCACAAGTCCGCAATCATATTGAACACATTATCGGTGTTCTGAAAATGTGTTTTCCTGTACTAAAATGTGCAACTTACCACCCTATTGATTCACAAGCAGATATTGTACTTGCTTCTAGTGTGCTTCACAACTTCATCAAAATAAATGATGGGTCTGATCATTGGATTAATCAGGGAAGTATGGATTTCAATCCATCCGAGATAGTGGATGTTCCAGATGGAGATACAGAGTATACAAATGATGTGCTATCTCTCAATGAGCGTCGAAGGGCAGGAAATTTGAAAAGGGATCAGATTGCGCAGGCAATGCTAAAACGCTTTTGCTTCATGGCAGTCGCCTGCCCGCTGCCGCGTGCTGGCCGACGGCTGGGCCCGCGGGAGGCGCAGGCGCGGGCAGGCGACTGCCCTCAAGGCGCTCCCATGCTAAAAGGCCAAACAAGCACTAGCGTTTTGACCGGCTCAAGCCTTTCACCACCTCGTATGGTGTACAACAATGTGCATGTGGATCCATCCAGCTTTGCAGTGACGTAAACGACAGTACCAAACAAGGCAAGGCAAGATCTGTGCCAGTGTAGACGCGCCACGCGCGCGACGTCGCGTTTGATCAATGGCAAGTAGCTCCTCGCGCGGTGCAGAAAATGTCAATGGCTACAATATTAACTTCTCCGCCCTCGAACAAGAGCTAGCTAGCGGGACCGAGAGATACACCAATGTCTAGTGTGTGCGCGTCAAACCGGAGTTGGTTGATGACAACGACACCCCAATTTACTTGTAGAGATTCCCAGGAACAAGTCGACCATCGATCCCTGGTTAATCCAATGCTAATTATCCGCAGGTCTCCGCTGCTAATCACCTACCGCCGCTCGCAAGCTGCTTATTTATATATAGCGCGCCGCGCAGCAAGAGGCAAACAAGCTTGCATAGCTCATGCACTGCCACTGCCACCAGAGTACTTGCAGTTGCAGATATCGTCGTCACTTGGGTGCTTAGACTTTGCTGCAAGTGAACAAGCGAGCTGTTGCTGCCATGGAGGTGAGAGTGGTGAGCTCCAAGATCGTCAAGCCGATTTACCCAGCCGGCGCGCCGCAGCCGGACACGGCGGAGCATGTGCCCTCGTCGGTGTTCGACAAGGTGACGTACCCCATTCAGATGGCGATCATATACGCCTTCTCGCCGCCGGCACCCTCCACGGCGGACATCCAGCGCGGGCTCGCCGCCGTGCTGGGCGTGTACCGGCTGTTCGCCGGGCAGGTGAGGCGTGTGACGGACGGCGCCGCCGGGGTGTTACTGAATGACCACGGCGCGAGGCTGGTGGAGGCGGCGGTGGACGCCAACCTCGCTGACATCGCGCCGGCGAAGCCGTCGCCCGTCGTGCTGCAGCTGCACCCGGCGCTGGAGGGGGAGATCGAGGAGGTGGTGCAGGTGCAGCTCACGCGGTTCGCCTGCGGGTCGCTCGCCGTCGGGTTCACCGCGAACCACGCCGTCGCCGACGGCCACGCCACCAGCGACTTCCTCGTCGCGTGGGGCCGCGCCGCGCGCGGGCTCGCCGTCGGCCCGTCGCCGCCGCACCACCGCGCCGGCCTATTCCCCCCGCGCGACCCTCCGGCGCCGGAGTTCGAGCACCGCGGCGTCGAGTACTACCGGCCTCCGCCGTCCCACTCCGCCGGCGACAAGCACGGCGGCGGCAACAACATCGTGATCCACAAGGCGCACTTCACCAAGGACTTCATAGCCGGGCTGCGGGCCAAGGCATCGGAGGGGCGGGGCCGGCCGTTCAGTCGGTTCGAGACGATCCTGGCGCACGTGTGGCGCACCATGACGCGCGCACGGGGGCTGGGCAACCCGCACCAAGCCTCCACCATCCGCATCTCCGTCGACGGCCGGCAGCGGGTGGCGGCGCCGGCGGGGTACTTCGGCAACCTCGTGCTCTGGGCGTTCCCGCGCGCCGCCGTCGGCGACCTCCTGAGCCGGCCGCTGAGGCACGCCGCGCAGCTCATCCACGACGCGGTGGCGCGCGTGGACGGCGCCTACTTCCGCTCCTTCGTCGACTTCGCCGCCTCCGGCGCCGTCGAGAAGGAGGCGCTGGCGTCGACGGCCGTGCTCAAGGACGTGCTCTGCCCGGACCTGGAGGTGGACAGCTGGCTCACCTTCCCCTTCTACGAGCTCGACTTCGGCGCCGGCTGCCCCAGCTACTTCATGCCGTCCTACTTCCCCACGGAGGGGATGCTCTTCCTCGTGCCCTCCTACCTCGGCGACGGCAGCGTCGACGCCTTCGTCCCCGTCTTCGAGCACAACCTCGAGGCCTTCAAGCAGTGCTGCTACTCCATGGAGTAACCCACAGATCTACCAGCCACCACATCGTACAAGATTATCCCTCCCGGCTCATGATCGGTCTTGCTCCGTATACATACATATATTTCATGCATTGATGCATGCATGCAATGCATGCAGGTATTTATCTCCGTATACCGGCCGTATGCGTACGTACGCGGCATTCGAGTATTGTAAGCGATGGGTAAGCTTTAATTTTGTCGTGCCAGATGTTTTGGGTTCTGTCGCCTATGTTTCTTCTAACGTAGGATATGATCTTGCGTTTTGGTACGGGTCAGATAATAGAGGGATCAGGCGTCAAATATACAATCAACCTTTTTTTTTGCAATTTTATGTTTTTTCCTGTGAGAAGGCCGACAATTACGTATTCTCGGTGCTTTGTTAAAACAAACAAATTTTGATTGTATGGATGCATGAGCTACAGCTTCCTAGCTTGCTTTTCAGTTTTGGCATATGAATCAACAAGGCTGTTTGCAGCGAGTGAACAAGTGAATATGGGCAAAATTGTAGCATCGATCAGAACAGGCTGCTCGCCGCAGGTTACCAATCCCACGGAATTTGAACGTTTTGATTTCGGACCGAAATCTCTACCCCCAATTAATCTAAAACCGCATCAAATTCAAAATTTTAAATTCAAACGGCAAAGTTGGAATTTTTTTGGAGATCTCGTTCAGGATTTTGACAAACTCTTAGCGAAATTTCGTTTCCAGTCTGTTGCCGATCCGGAAATTTTTATTCCAAAATTTCACTGAATCCAACCGGATTTCGCTCGTAACTTTTGAAGTTTCCGATTTCAGGGAAAACGAAGATTAAATCTGAAGCCTGGCTGGCTGGACGTCTGTACTACCTACCGAACCGCATAAAAGGAGCAGTACAGTGTCCTTGGAAGATAAATACTCATGTACTGTACGTGCAGCATAACGTAGAGACGGTGAAGCAGTAGTACAAGCGGCAGCTAACCTAGCTCGCGCGCTGCGCGTGCACACGTACGAAACACGATAGCTGCGTTGCATGCGACGGATCGAGCTCGAGACTGGGATGTTGCGACCAGGCGAAGGCAGCGCTAGGGCCGGAGTATGGGCCGAGCCATTTAGGCTGATCTGTGTATGGTAAAAATAGTAAAGCGAATGAAACGTGCCGCCATGGTTTGATTGGCAGGATGAGCCATGCCTAAACATTGGACCCGTCGTGCCGACCGGCACATCTTGATCGCTCATGTTGTGTCTAGACCGACAAGGCACCGCATGGGGGACCTGAAAGTTGGCCCAGCGGCCAACACCCCAAGCCCCCAACCCACCAAGACTCCATGATGGTCCAATGCACCCACACGACCACCACTCGTCCACCAACTTTATCTGATACAGTGCCCTTTTTGTCTCTCTTATCCCCGATTCCTTCCCATCCTAAAACCCTAGCAACAGAAACGGCAGCTGGTGGCGCTTTCAGATCCACCGCGAGTCGGCGATGGCGCGAGCGGCACTTCTAGATCCACATCGTCGACGCGGGCGGCAGACAGTGCACCAAGCAACGGCGCGGTCACTCGGTGTACCAGGCAACAACCGACGACATGGCCACGCGATGTAGTCGTCATCTCCACGGCGATGATGACCGCCTATGGTATATGGTTACGGTTTACGGTATGCCTTTCGACCTTTTGTCCTTAAATCTCATGGAGTCATGAGTATGAATGTTGCTTCGATTTTTCCATGATGAGTAAAATCCAACTGACCTCCCGTAGTACACTCTAGCCTAGTGGGCCCCGGACTAGGCCAACATCTATGCCGCTAATAGGCCAACGGCTAAGCTGACACACCGACGGTTGCCTGGTGGAGACTAGGCAGGCGGCTCCACTCAGGCCTGACGATGGGGTGAATTGGATGGGGGAAATCTCTAGGTTCACTTCTGATACATAGCTCAAGGACAATTTAGTCATTTTAAAAGAACTCTCTCGACTCCATGGCTGTAAGTCGGCAAGAGTGTCTCTCAACAAATGAAACCAAAATTAAAATGTTATGTGGTAAAGAGGAAAAATTATAACGGCATATAGCAAAGAGGGAAAATTTACGGTGCCTCACAGCCAATTTTGCATTTTTATTGGTTGTTTCTATCCTACAATTACTACAGCTGTGTAGTCGTCGCAACTGATCCAACCTTCATGCTACCCTGCTACATTTGTGACTTACTAGTCCATTCTTGTGTTTCAAGATAACAACAAAAAAAAATTCTAAAAATAACAATAAGTTTTTTCACGAAGTTGGAAAGCTTGAGGGATGGAAACCTATGCACCGATTTATAAAACTTTGTGGACATAAACAGAAGTAAATCAATGGCTTGTATATGTAGGATGCATATTGTGTATATCTTTTGTGGTAAAGGTTGGTTGAGAATATTACAGAATATCATGTGGTGAAAAAATTTAGTAAATGTGACCGCTCGTTATTGCTCATCCCAAGAACTTTTTAACAGTATAGATGAATGATGTTCAATAAATTACTATCCGTTTGATCAGTATGTCGCAGGATTTGGTACCGGGTTCGGTGGTTGAATTGTGTTGGGATTATCTTCCACGGTGATTCCGGCCACCCGGCTAATGTCATGAAAAGTTTTTTTAAAAAATATTGGATACTACTCCCTCCATTTCAAATTATAGATCGTTTTGACTTTTTTGACACATACTTTGACCATTCGTCTTATTCAAAAAAATTTATAATTATAATTTATTTTTGTTATGATTTAGTCTATCATAAAAGGTACTTTAATAATGACTTGGGTTTTTTCATATTTCACTAATTATTTGAATAAGACGAGTGGTCAAAGTACGTGTCAAAAAAGTCAAACGACCTATAATTTGGAACGGAGGGAGTAGTATTTACCGCAAAATCATTCTTTGTCTTTCTTGCCCCCTCATCATCATGGTAGGCATCGTGCTTTCGGTCGAAATTTCTGGAATGCGTCGTTGCATCCATCCTGATTCCTGACCTATCTAGCCAAAATTTCCATAACCGTCAACATCGTGTTTTGAATAGGGTACCAAAAGTTAGACCCGCTGTATATGTATATGTGCCCTCGTACGTGCTTATCGTATCAAATACGTATATAGTAGTAGTTTATAAGCATAAACCCCGCAGAACACGAGCGGGATGATCGCATGGTCTAAATTAAACGACGAAGAACATAATTTTGGATGTCATCGATCGAGTGGTTGGCCTCCATGCGATTAATCAGCAATTCAGCACGACCAGGTATTTTCAGCGTTGACTGAGGCACATGATTAGTAGGTTTTGAATGTGGAATCGTGTAACATTGTGCCATCTTGCTAGTTGCACATATATCTATTCTCTTTGATTCAACTTAGGCTTACTGACCATGCAAATGCCATAGCCCATAGGCAAAAAATACAGACGAAAAATACATTATACATCTACAGCGTATATACGTATATGTACAAAGCTAGCTAGGAGAGCCTACGTACGTGGTACGTACACATGTTAAACTATCCTGACCCCTGCAAGCTCGTGGAGCGTTTGGATTGGTAGCATTAATTTCGTTTTGATTAGCGAGCATCCAATTTGCGCCTTGAGGTGGGCAGGTGGCTCGATATACATCAGACTGTTGCGTGCGAGTGTGTGACGACATCAAACTGTTTACATGTGGTTTACTTAATTACTTTGATCGCTCGACCACCAGAGCAACTGAAGAAACGGACCAATATATCTAGCTTTAAATCATAGTCAGCGACTTGCTGTCTCGATCAGCTTACGGGTTAGGAGTAAGGATTACGGTTACTGTACTTCTTCTACCCAAAATGCTTGGTTTATCGAATTTGCTTCACCTAAAACCGAGTTGAACCAAATCTTAAGTTACGCGCTCAGCCACAACTAAAAGGAATTGGCTAGTGATAGATGACTCTTTTTGAGATTTATGGTAGTCATCTGTCCAACATTAGTTAACTCCAAAAAGATAATAGAAAAAGTACATACAAAATTCTATAGAAGTTTGTAAAAAAATCCAAATATAGTTAATCTAAGAAAACTTACAAAACAATACTTTAAACTAAAACGACAAGCAAGCAGTCGATTAACAAAAATATTAAAAATTTAACTTTTCCAAAACTAATTTACTAAAATATCAATGGAAAAATAGTGTAGACTTGTTGTAAAAACAGTCACCGCTCAAAATTGAAACTAATTAAAAAAACAGTCACCTGCTCAAAATAAAAAAATTCTGCAACTAAAAAGCAAAGGAGAAAAGAACGAAAAAAATGGCTCATCTTTTCTTCACTTTCTGTACCTAGGCCTTGAAGCCCACTTAACCTAGATTAGGCATAAGCTTATTAGATTGGGCCTAAGCCCAGGCAGACGACCATAAAAATTAACTAGGAGAGCCCATGCAGCCATGTTGACCGGTCACCCACAGCCACAAGAGCGCAGGACATCAAGCCAGATTCATTTTCATTTATAAACAGATAGATTGATCTATATCGGCTCATGCTCTTTCGGTGCAGCCATGCTCGAGCTTACCGTTAATGTCTCCGTTATGGAGCTTAACGGGGTGTCTGAGCTTGTCAACTTTTTTAGATCCTCTGAGTGCTATTTGGCCAATCTACACCTTTTATTTTTTAAATCAACGTTTAAATCGCAAAATCAGCGCCAGTAACCACAAGAGTTTTGTCGGTGATCCTTGCTTTTCCCCAACCTCAAAGTAGTCATCGCCATGCGCGTGTGACTTCCTTTTGTAGCGGGATGCCCCACTTATTGAGCATGAGTGCAACATGTGTGCTCGTGATGATATATGATACGTTCGTTCTTGCATGCCAATTCTAGAGGACAAACTATCTTTTTTGCATGATATGTTGATTCTGGCAATATATTTCAATATAAATAACCTTTCTTAAATCCCCTCTTCATCAACTGGACAACATATGTCATCAACGTATCCTCAACGACGGCACTTATAAATCCTTATACGCTAGCCACGTACTCTTGTGTTGCACTTTTTTCGGTGTACATCCATGCTCTATCCATTATCTGCAAAATTTAACATACAATCAATTTCGTACATATCTCTTGACCTGTATATCTCATCTCTGTACACATCCCAAAACTCTATCCATTAATGTCTAAAATATGCCTTCATAATTTTATATGTTTAAAACTTGGCAAAAAATACATCTCCTTTTAACCCCTAATTGAGTGATTCAAAACTCTATTTTTTCTCTTTTTATGAGATATGGTAGGTAATACTATGTTTTAAATAAAATATAAATCCAAAAAAATAATTTTCACCTCCAAATTTGGCTACACAATTTTATCTATTATGTATAATTATAACTTTTATACCTTTCCAACATGTATACAACTATACACATATTCGATATTCTCAAAGTGCATGCTCGCTAAATAAAATAAAAGAAAATATTAATTGCCCTTTCTCCCATACATTAATACCATTCCAACAGCAAGAGTTAGCAAACATAGCAGGAGATCAATAAAAAATGAGGTTGGAACATTAATTATATGTTCATTTAGATCTAGTTAAAGTAAATCTAGCTAGCCTCCAAACCACCCAAATTTAGTAAGAAAGAGTGCGATTAGAGAGGTACCACTAACCTTCCAATCACTAAAACACTTCAAATCCTTAAGAAATGAGCAAATTTTGGATGCTTATTACTAGACCCGATCATTTGTCAGGTTCGGGCGGGTGCAGATTGGGTTTTTCAAAACCCAGACAAAAATCAGTCGGCCCGCGTCCGACATGACCCGGTGCACCGAGTCACAATCCAGGCCCGAACCCGACCCAAAACCCGAAAACCCAAAACCGAACGGCTGATTTTGTAATTTTTTTGGACCCGAACCCAATCCGACCCAATGGTCAGGCATCAGATTGAGGCCTGATCCGACCCGGTGCGCTGGCTGGGTCCGGTCTTGCTAGGCACGTCGGACCAGGCTACCCATGAGCAGGTCTATTTATTACTGTTTTTCCTATCCTTTGCCGCTACATGACACCACAATGTTGGGAGACAGCAGGTGATGAGCAGCAATAATGCGACCTCGAACCAATTATTGCGGTGTCCAGAACTATCACAAGCGATTTGAAGCTAAGATTCGAAGCTACATGATGCACACATTGCATTCGAGTTGTAAGTGATGGGTATGCTTTAATTTTGTTGCGTCAGACGTGTTGGCTTCTGTCTCCTGTGTTTCTTTTAACCATAGGATATCTGGATATGATCTTGCACTTGGTACGGATCAGATACTAGAGGAATCTGGCGTCAAATTTACAATTGACTTATTGTTCACCGTGTGTATCTTCTGTCCATCTTGTTCACCGTGTGTATCTTCTGTGAGATGGACAGACCATTACGTGTCCTCCTTGTTTCATCTATCTATCTATTATCTATCTACTATATCTATATAAAGCAGAGTTAAACAGAGTTACCACATTAATCCTAAAATCATAGAAATCCCCACATTAATCGAAAAATAGTAGAAATTCTCACGTTGATCATAGAAAAAGAAAAAAAATCTAAATCGTTGAATATGCATATTATTATGTAAATCTAGCGGTCAATATTAATCTCTATAACAAACTACAGAAGCTGATCTATGTATTAGAGATAAACTTTAAATCTATAAAGCAAAGTTAAACGGAGCCACCACATTAATCCTAAAATCCTAGAAATTTCCGCGTTAATCGAAAAATAGTAGAAATTCCCGCATTAATCATAGAAAAAAGAAAAAATCTACATCGTTGAATATGCATATTATTATGTAAATCTAGCGGTCAATATTAACTTCTATAACAAACTAAAGAAGCAAATCTATATATTAGAGATAAACTCTAAATCTAATCTAATATATTATCTATATCTTAACACAAATCTAGCAGCCACCACATTAATCCTAAAAATTCCAACGTTAATCGAAAATAGTAGAAATTCTCACGTTAATCATAGAAAAAAGAAAAAATCTACATCGTTGAATATGCATATTATTATGCAAATCTAGCGGTCAATATTAACCTTTATAACAAACTACAGAAGCTGATCTATATAGTAGAGATAAAGTGTAAATCCAATCTAATATATTGTCTATATCTTAACATAAATCTAGCCGTGCAAACGCACGGGTTACCTTGCTTGTTTTTACAAAAATGGAGTTTTGATTGTATAAATGCTTGAGCGCTTCCTACCTTGTTTTTCCACATGCATGTGAATCAACATGGTTATTTGCAACGATCGAGTGTAGGCAAAATCGGCCTGAAGTCGGTACCCACGATCCAAAACCGAACCAAATTTAAAATTCTAAATTCAACTGTTGGGGAAAAAAATCCTTTGAAGATTTCGCTGAGGCTCACAAAATTTTCGCTCGTAATTAAATTTAAGACAAAACGAGAAAATAAATCTGAATCCTGGCTCTGTGTGCTGTGCCGGGTGGCAAGGCGCTGGCGGCGGCGTAGCCGCAGGCTCGAGCAAAGACAGTCGGGCGGCGGCGAAGGTTAGGTCGAACCGGGTAGTGCCAACAGCTGGGCGGAACGTCAGCCGTTCGATCTCACCCGGGCCCATCCACACGCCCATCGCCTCCACTTCGTCCCCCACCTCCCCGTTCCTCTTCCCGTCATGCAGTCCCTCGTCCCTGGTCTTCCACTCCCGCCGCCGCCGCCATCTCACTCCCTCCCTTCCCGCCGCATCCTATCGCCGCGGCGCCGCCGGAATTTGAGGAGCTTTTGGAATTGATCCAGCACAGTCCCACGTGCAACTCTCCAGTTCACTACCACCTCGAGCTTCGGTGATGGAGAAAACTGCCGCCTTCGCCGCTGTAGACAGTTATTCCATTTCGGCATCGACCGCAGCCATTTCTGCCTCGTCTGAGGCCTGTACAACCGCTGCTACCGGCGATGCCTCAGCTGACCTCACCGGCGGCGGCGGTGATGACGAGCACGACTCAAAAGAGGTCGTCCTGCGCTGGCACTTCCTCCAGGAGTGGGATCTTGTATCCACCATCCTCCACCGCATTGTCGCTGCTGGCGGCGTCGCCGAGCCTACTGACGTCTACAGGATCCGCTCCATTGTAAGCTCTCACTCCCCACCCGATCGCTGAATGCTCCCTATGGATAAACCATAGATTTCAACCAGAAGAATGCGTAGCTCTGCTAGCAATGTTATCTTTTGTTTGGTTAGTTCGCAATTACTAAACAAGTGTGAATTAGAGAAAAACTAATATGCTCAGCGTTACTAGATACACAAACAAAATCTGAAAGGGTCTTCATAAGAACTCAAGCTGCCTGTTAACTCCTGGGCCCTGTTTGAAACTTTGAATGTTGTTCTTGTCCACTAAACACTAGGCGAGTAGCATAGGAAATGATTTAAGCTGTTTGGTTGATTAGTAAGCAAATGCCCACTGTAATTTTGCAAATAGTTAGGATTTAACAATCCAATGAATTACCTTTATGCCAAGTTAGTAATGCTTTGATCTTCATACAAATAATTCTCTTGTCTTTTTTTGAGCAATAGATGGACAAATATCAAGAAGAGGGTCAACTTTTAGAGCCATACCTAGAGAGCATCATCTCACCGCTTATGGCATTAGTTCGGTCAAATACAATGGAACTTGGTGCTGGCAGCACCGATGAACTCCTTAACATTGTCAAGCCTCTGTGTATTATCATATATACTCTAGTCACAGTGTGTGGATACAAAAGTGTCATCAAGTTCTTCCCACACCAAGTTTCAGATCTAGAGCTTGCAGTTGCTCTCCTTGAGAAGTGCCATACAATGAGTTCAGCGACTGCTCTTAGGCAGGAGAGCACAGGAGAAATGGAGACTAGATGTGTTGTTTTGTTGTGGCTTTATATACTGGTTTTGATCCCGTTTGATATTTCCACTGTGGATACAAGCATAGCTACTTCTGATCACATAGATAGGCCTGAGGTCGTTCCGCTAGTGACAAGAATATTGAACATCTGTAAGGATTATCTCTGCAGCTCTGGTCCAATGAGAAGGATGTCAGGGTTGTTGCTTGCCAGGCTCTTAACTCGTCCAGATATGTCAGAGGCATTCAACAGGTTGTTCTTGCAAATATTTTGTTACGACTAACAAGTCTCATACACATACAATTCAAACTGATATAATACCTTCAAAGGTATCATGTCAATGTAAACTGCCATGTTTCTATCATGATAGTGAAGATTGATTGTCTGTGATGATTGTGAAACATTAATAATTTCTATTTAATTAACCAATACTTTGTAATTCTATGCCATATATTAGATGACAATGTCTTGAGTTGCGTTTATTCTTTTTTCAGTTTTATGGAATGGGCACACAATATTTTGATGTCTGTCACAGATGACTTTGTGGATCAGTTTAGGTCCATTGGTATAGTGGAAGCTTTAGCATCAATATTTAAGGTTTGTCTCTACCTTTTTTGTTTACCTTTTAACATCATAATACACATGTAGAAGAGATAACCTTTTCTTCATAACATAAAGAATCGGAGGACCACTATTATCTATTTTTCTTTCTTTTAACATGTGATTTTTCTACATCTATGATCCATTTAGTTACCATCAAAAGGGAACATGTTTTTTTTCATTTTTGCCAAAATACAACCTCTCAATTTTCTACATTTTTTGTTCTGCATGCAGATCGGTAACCGGAGAGTACTATATGATGCTGTATCTGTTATTTGGAATGATCATTCAGTTGTGATGACGACTAATGCTGCAAACAGAAGTCCCCTACTTAGAAAACTTCTGGTGAAGCTGGCTCAGCGAGCTGCTCTTGTTATCTTGCCACCTTGTTTGCTGTCATGGCACTATCAGGTTTGAAATATCTTATTGTTGGCTGTTGTTTTGAATCATTAATGATATGCACTTGCAGTCTGATTAAATTGTATGCATTATGTGGAACCCCAAATCATGGAAATTGTTCGAGCATATAGATGTGTGAACAATTCATATAGTAGCAGTTGGAGAAGAGCTTATCTACCACTCATTGTAACTTCAATGCCTGTGCTCCGTTTAGGAAACTTTCATAGCTTGATTCTAACTTAGTAGTATACTAATAAAAACAGTTCAAGGTGCTTTGATTTAGTACTTATGATGCAAAATACCATGCTAGATTATAGTATAATTTAGAATATAGGGCTTTCACTAGAATATTTAATTGTATGGTTTTGGCAATTTGGCCCCTCTGAGAGTCTAAATATATAAGTAGGAAAGGCCTTGGAAGGCAATCAGTGTAAACATGTCTGGATCAGATAGGGGGACACTAAGCGAGTTAACCGCATCAAAAGCACATCATGTACTATGCCAATCTCCTGCTTTTGTACATCGCTAACGATGATTTAACCTCCAATTTCCCAGATGGCTAATGCAGAAGAATCATTTAGAATTAATGTCATGTTTCATATTTTCTTTTATAGAAAGCTATACTGAGAAATGTTTGGCCTTGTTTTATGTCTTGTTCTTCAATTTATTTCGCCTTCCTTTTCGGGTTTAAGATGACGTTCCTACTGTAGTGTTTACTGATTTTCCCTCGTGCAGTCAATAAGTAGTTTACTGGGTGCAAACCTTTCAAGTTCTGCTGCTGGAAAAGGGAATTCAAGTGGATCAACCCAACAAATGAACTTTGATCAGACAGACGCATGCTATTCTGAAGATATGGATGTTCCAGAAACTGTGGAAGAAATTATCGACACATTGTTGACTGGTCTGAGGGATTCTGTATGTTCTCATCCTAAATTCATGCTGTAAAGATTTGAGTTTGTTTTCTGCAATGTGTTGATAAATTTTTTAATTGCATCACGTGTTCTTCTTTACTTTTGTTAGACCCATTGTTAATAACAGTCTACCGTATTTCCTTTGTTCTCCATGTGTGCTGATTAATATCATTTCTAAGCATGTGTTTTTATCGACGAATATTTTCCCTTTCTAAAAAAAATGTATTTTTATCAGCCAGTCTTCCACCATTGCATCATCTATCGTGAATATGCTGTTGAAGTGTATATCGTTCTCTATTGACCATAAATGTCATCCAGTCCTTTTCAATTGAATTTCTTGAATAGTTAATTACATACAACTGAACTATATATATTACATTTGTTCACTAGCACTTGTTTTAATGAGTTAGAAGAGAGATAATAAAGCAGTTATACGGTGCATTCTTGCATGTTAATCTTGCACTGTACCTTTGTGTGAACAGGATTGCCTCAAACAATCGACAACTAAAATTAAATGCGTTTTGATGCTTTATCCAGGATACAATTGTACGATGGTCTGCTGCCAAAGGAGTTGGTAGGATAACTGCACGTTTAACACCTGCACTATCAGAAGAAGTTCTATCATCGATCTTGCAGCTTTTTTGTCCTGGAGAGGTCCGTACATTACTTGCAGAACTCAAAACATCCTTTCATTGTTTGAATATCTCGCAGTTTCTATCTCCAGCCTTCAAATTTTCTCGCTTTGTTGTTCACTGAAGTAAACAACTTATGCCTTTCATATTTTGAAGGGTGATGGCTCCTGGCATGGAGGCTGCTTGGCTTTGGCTGAACTTGCTCGAAGAGGACTGCTGCTGCCTTCAAGCTTTCCTGATGTTATTCCTGTTATAATAAAGGTATGCATAGAATAGTACCAGATACCACTATGTATATACTGATGATGTTTTTTTTTTGGCATCAAATATGAAGAGTATTTTTGCAACTCTTTAATTGATAACCAGACTGTTTCTAAATTTTGGCACACGCTTATTTTTTGGCATTAAATGCAATGCGTGCATTTTGCTGCATGTCCCATGTGGTAACATATTTGATGCTCTTAAAGTATTGATAGTCTGATACCCTAGTAAAGTGCTAATCTAGCACACAAATTTAGTCTACCAATTGATCTCATGACATGCTAGCATTGCAGGCTTTACACTATGATGTGCGAAGAGGTCCACATAGCATTGGTTCACATGTAAGAGATGCCGCAGCATATGTTTGTTGGGCATTTGGTCGTGCATATACGAATTTTGATATGAAGGCTGTCTTGGAACAGCTTGCTCCCCACCTTCTAACGGTTGCTTGTTATGATCGAGAGGCAAGTTCCTTTCTGTATTAATTGTATTTTTCTATGTTCTAGTATCCAGATGTTTGTCTACTTTCTCTGATGTCAGTATTTGAATAACTAGATCTCATGTGACCTTCCTTGCACATGTGATTCTAGGTTAATTGTAGAAGAGCTGCCTCAGCTGCTTTTCAAGAGAATGTTGGAAGACAAGGGACTTTTCCACATGGCATTGACATTGTGAATACGTCGGATTATTTTGCACTGGCTTCACGAACAAACTCTTATCTGAGTGTTGCTGTTTCTGTTGCTCAGTATACGGAATATCTTCATCCCTTTGCAGAAGAGCTACTATGCAATAAAATTACTCACTGGGTATTGTAATTGTCTGCAATTTTTTTTATGGTTTAAGTGAGTGCTATTTAACTATTTCCAATTCTGACATTGTTTCCTTGACATCGTGCTTTAATCCTACTAACTTCTGACCTCTACACCCTATCCCTGGAATTTGTAGCTAGGTTTATAGATTGATGTAGAATCATTTAAAAAAGTATATTTGCGGAGGCATTGTTTGCTCCGGAATACTGTTGTAACAGCAATTACCATTATTTTAATAGTGTTAGCTTTCTTGCGATATCAATTTTGTGTCACCTTTTCATCATGCCTTATTATATCTTTTTGCAGCAGTGTACTATTCTCTTGTTTCACTATTTATTAATTATTTATCGATGCATAAAAGTTTTGATTATCTTTTTCAAAGAGTATTGCTTTTGTGATATTTAATTCTTTGGTCCGTTACAGATTGTTGCTATTTTAAATTTTATTGAGAAGAGCTTTCAAATTTTCACTAGATGATTTTGGCAAATCTTTCTTTGATTTTGGCAAATCTTTCTTTCTTTCTAGGAAAAAAGCTTGAGAGAGTTGACAGCTCAGGCCATTTCTTTGCTTGTACAATACGATGTGGATTACTTTGCTGGGCATGCCCTTGAAAAGTTAGTTCCCTGCACTCTTTCATCAGATTTGTGTACTCGACATGGGGCCACTTTAGCTGCTGGTGAGATTGCTTTAAAGCTGTATCAGCTTGGTTATACTTTTACCACAGGTAATTGATCGATTTATTCATACGTGGATAATATTTTGCAATACTTTTCTTCTTAACTTTTTTGTTTAACTGCTTACCCTAAAATTTACCTTATACTTTACTTTTTAGACATGCAGAAAACTTTGTCAGGTATTGTCCCTGCAATTGAAAAGGCGCGCCTTTATCGAGGTAAAGGAGGAGAGATTATGCGCTCTGCAGTTTCCAGATTCATTGCATGCATTTCTGTGGCTGAGATATCCTTGAATGAGAAGACAAAGAGAAGTTTGTTAGAAACACTCAATGAGAATTTGAAGCATCCCAATTCTCAAATACAGGTAAACTTTCCTCTTTTTTCTGGTACCAGGTTTCTGGATGTCCATTCATTCAAAAAGTAGCCTCTGCAATGTTATATTCTTGCTTGTTGTTTGAATTTGACTTTTGACATGGTAGTATGGTACCAAATGTCTGATTAGTTAGTGTGATCCTACTTTCCCAGTTTTGATCAAGCATCACAGTGTTCATCTGCATTGTGGGCTGAATATTTTTTCACAATTTTGTCCAGTGTGCTGCTGTTGACACATTGAAGCGGTTTATTCCAACTTATCTGGTTTCTTCTGATGAAAAAGTTGTTCATGGTATCATTTCAAAGTATATGACGCTCCTAGATGACCCAAATGTAGCTGCAAGGCGAGGTGCAGCACTGGCTCTTGGAATTTTACCATACAAATTCTTGAAAATAGAATGGGTGTCTGTCATGAGTAAGCTCTGTAGCTCATGCACAATTGAGGTATTGAATTACCTACTGACATTTTAATTGTGAAGCAGATATAAAGTACCAAATAATAACTTGTACTGTCGCTGAACTTCTTGAATGCCAGAAATGAAATTCTAATTTGATCTTATATGTAGGATAAGCCTGATGACCCTGATGCTGAAGCACGAGTGAACTCTGTTAAAGGCTTAATTTCAGTTTGTGAAACATTAACATGTTCTGTTAATGAAAGCTCAAATGGTGGAGATTCTGTATATGCATATATAAAAGATAATGTTATGCAAACTTTATTTAGAGCACTTGATGATTATGCTATAGATAACAGAGGAGATGTGGGATCTTGGGTTCGTGAAGCAGCAATGGATGCACTGGAACGGTGCACGTTCATTCTCTGCAAGAGAGATATTTTTGCAGCGCAAACAATACAAACTTCTGGACTTGAGTCTGAATCAAGCAAGATGAGTGATCAACTATTTGATTCTGCTATTGCACAGGATCTGGTTGCAGGAATTGCAAAACAGGCGGTGGAGAAAATAGATAAGATAAGAGAAATTGCAGTCAAGATTCTGCATAGGATCCTGTACAGCCAGGAACAATTTGTCCCATTCATACCCTACAGGGAGCTGCTGGAAGAAATTATTCCCAACAGTACAGATTTGGAGTGGGCAGTAAGTGATTGTTTATCAATTTCTCTCCTATTCATTGCAAAACTCACAACAAAAAAATCATATCTAATGCAGTTTTTCGTGGTATGCTGTGAGGACTAGCTGCACTGCCTTTTAACTGTGATCTCTTAACACTAATTGTAGTCATCTTTGAAATGAAATATTAGTGGTTTAGATTTACAGCGACTAACCTTCCAAACATTTTATTTTGAATAATTGATTGTTACATTGTTTTCTTTCGACAAATTTAGTTCTTTTTTTATAATATTGCTTTTTAGTAATTTATACTGCCAAAATTCTTGCCACATTTATGTGCATAATTAATATTTGGTTTGGTGGTCGTATTGTCATTTGAGATTCCACTGACAGCCCTTTACTTTGATTAGGTTCCTTCTGTATCATATCCACGACTAGTGAAGCTTCTTCAGGTCAGCTGTTACAGTAAGCCTGTGCTTTCAGGGCTTGTGATTTCTACCGGTGGATTGCAAGAGTCCCTCAGGAAAGCTTCAACATCAGCTTTAGTAGGGTATCTGCAAGATTTGGATATCAATGCAAATAGTGATGGAAAAAGTAGAGAGTATCTACTGAGTCGTGACCTTCTGTGGGTTCTTCAGCGTTGCCAGAAATGTGACCGCATAGTCACACCAACATTGAAGGTAACAAGAGACGTAATCTGTCTTGTGCAATCCCTCATAACATATGCATACAAATGCTCGTAATAATTATTGACCTTTGTGAAACTCTACATAGTTTTCTTCACTGTTGATGTTTCCATTCCTATAGTTTTTGAGTGACATTGGTTTTTGTTGTGGTGCTCTCACTTATTTGATAGATGTGCTTCCCTCAGAAACATTGGATGCTTTTTCCCTAACTACAAACTCAATTATGTTCATATGGTAGTTCTGGTGATTTGGTATTGATTTGATGCTTTTAATTAGTAAAAAAAATATTATTGTACCACACATTTTTTTTTGTTTACTCTTTTTAAATCTGACATGGGCTTTGTATTGCAGACTATTGAGGCTCTTCTGAGTAAAAAGGTTTTCTCAAACAAGGTGAGTTTATTTTAGCAACGGAAAAGGTATTTATAATAAAATGCTAATATTGTGCTTGAGAATTGCAAGTGACAGAATCTGGCTTTTAAATTTCCATGCTTTTGGCATCCATGCATAAATTTGACTGCAGAACATTTGGCAGAAAAAACAAAAGAAATTTTGTTAGGTCAATAAGATCGATGTAGAACATGATGATCAGAGGACATGAATACCATTAATGTACCATGCATTTTTAACATAGATATATATAACTTGAAAGCTTGTGGAGTAGGAAAAACTGGACATTGTTTTCATTTTACTGTAAAGGAAATAATATCATGCCAAGAAACTGGTTGAAGGAACACCCTTCCCTTATTTTGTTTTACAAGGTGTACATATTATGCTCTTACAATATTTGACAGGGGTATGGTGAGTTCCACAATGAAATGATAAATTTGCTGGGCTCTGAGCTGAAGGGATCCAAGGACTTTTCAAAATTATATGCAGGCCTCTCAATTCTTGGTTATATTTCTTCCCAATTGGATGGAACTGGCACCAAGGCATTCTCTCAACTCCTCACTTTCCTAGGCCACAGATACCCCAAGGTAACACTTAGCATTTCTAGTCTAATACGTGCACTACACCATGCATGATAAATTGATCTCATATATTTTCCAACATACAGATCCGTAAGGCTGCAGCCGATCAGGTGTACCTTGTACTGCTGCAAAATAATATTTTGATTTCAGCGGAAAATATGGATAAAGCCCAGGAAGTACTCGCAGAGACATGCTGGGAAGGAGATGTAGAGGAGGCGAGACGCAGAAGGTCAGAACTAAATGAGATGGCTGGTTTCAGTGTCGCAACTTCTCAAAAGCCTGTAAATCGAGATACCAGGAGAACATTTGACGTACGAAATGCTGCTTCAACTGATGAGAACGAATCTTATTCTTCACTGGTTGATTTTAGTGGATACTAAGACCGGTTGCTGGGTTTTTCCCTTTTATTTTGTCGAAAGCCATGCACCTGTACATTGTTGTGCATTAACATTTTGTGCAATGTTGTGCATCACCTTATTGATTTACTTTGATATCTTTTACTGGTGCATGACTCTTCACGCTGGCTTGCGGAAGTGTGTGGGCGGAAAAAAATGTTTGGAGAATAGCGATTCTCTCTCTTTTTTGGGAGAAATTTGGACCAAAATTTACAGTTACATATTTGTATCCGAAGATATCCCGAGGAGAAATTTTGGCCATAATTTCAATATGCAAAACGAGTTTCAGAGCTTTTTTTTCAAGTTTAAACCCCCACTGGTCATACTGATAACCGGTGAAATTTTCAAGATAAAATTTTACATGGTGTGGCTCCCACGGATCATACCGATGAAACCGGTGAAATTTCAGGATAAAATTTTACTTGGTGTGGCCAAGGCCCATCGAACATGTTGGCCGTAAGGGATTTAGCAATCGATCAGAAAACCGCGAACGGCCACCATTTTAGCATTCTTACTCCGAAAACCACTAACGGTCAGTCCAGCGGTTTTAGCCCCTAAAAGTTTTTCCGTCTTACCATTGTTTAGAGCAATTTTAGGTTTAATAGAAACATGCATGAATTCAATAGTTTTCTCAAAAAAAAAAAAACAAGGTGTTGTAGGCAGAGATTCCTCGAGGCACAACGTGGAGCAGTTTGCGTTGATGTCTGAAGTGGTAACACGGCTTCAACCATGGAAGACATCGGGCGATGAGGGCAACCTTGCTGTCAATGTTGAAATAAATATGACGTTGACATCAGATTTAAGAAAAAAGTTTATATTTACCTCTGAACTATGTTTTTTTATCTACAAACCTCCTAGACTATAAAACCAGGTATTCCACCCTTTAAAACCAGAGAAAAGGTGCAAGTAACCCTCTGATAGCGGTTTGAGTGTGGTTTTGTCTGCATGGCGGATGAGGTGGACAACAAAAAAAGTGAGATTGAAAGAGAAAGGAGAGAGAGAGAGGAAGGAGAGGGAGATGCGGCGGGGGGAGGAGGCGGCGTGGGAAGGGTGCGGCGCGGGGAGGAGGCGGCGTGGGGAGGAGAGGAGCAGGAGGAGGCGGCGCGGCGTGGGGAGGAAGCAGGGAGGAGGCGGGGAGGCCGACGGCGGTGGGGAAGGCTGTAGGCGGTGGGGGCGACGAGGGGAGGCCAACGACGGCGTGGAGATGGCGCAGGGGGGGACGATGGCGAGGGCGCACGGGGAGGCCGGCGGCAGGATAGGCAGTCTGTGGTGAGAGGAGAGGCATAGAGATGAGAGAGGGGAGAGGAAGAGGAAGAGAGAGACATGGGGGCCCCACATTTAATTTTTTTCTTTATTTGTGATTGGGTTGTCACGTCAGTTGCCACGTGGGCAAAACCATGTCTAAAACCACTACAGAGGGTTATTTGTGCCTTTTTTGGTTTCGTGGGCTAGAATATCTGATTTAGTAGTTCTGAGGAGTAAATAGATGAACGGTCATAGTTCAGGGTGTAATATACACTTTTCCTAATCTAAACGATATCGGAGATATGATGTTTGGTAGCATAGTTTGTCTCTCAGCATACATTTGAGGGGCAAGGATTATGGATGACCCTTCCCAACAACGCAACATACCGGTCGTCCGGGCCACGGCCTCATGCTGGCCGTGACCATCTGCAAGGCTATGCCGCTACTTCTGTCGTTACAGGTTAAATCAGGGGTGCCTCCCTATTTATACATGAGTCAGAGTACAACCCTAACATGACCCTCCTCTGTCTATTACAACTCAGAGTTCATGTAATCTACTTGTACGCATGTTCGACACCAATTCTAATAGTCAAAACTTCAACTCCCGTTTCTGTCACCTGAAGGGCATAGGAGAACAAAAGGAGCAAGTTCATGTAGACTTTTCTAAAGAAAAAGTTCATGTAGACAAATCAACAAGTAGCTAAGACCAAATGAATATTCTTCGTGAGGTAGGTTAGAAATGAAACCAAGATAATTCACCAACTTAAGGGAGTGGCTTGATGGCAGTCGTCTGGCCACCCCCGTGCCTCTCGTGGGCCCAGCCATCGGCGAGCGCGCGGCGGTAGGCAGGCGACTGCCATGAAGCCAAAGCGCACTTAAAGACAAAAAAAAAAAGACATGTTTACACTCACTAAAAGGGTGTGCTCAAACTGAGCAATCCGTTTACCGCTTTACCCTATGCAGTCACCGCAGTCCACTCATCAGGCCATAGACGGAAACTATTTTTCTTAGGTTTTTATAGTCCTTAAGGATTCTAAAACTATTTTTAATTATTTTTTAATAACATTTAAACCTCTCTTTAAAAACTTTCAAAATTTGCTGAAACGCTACGCTACGCTACAATAAGCTGAATTGTACAAGGCCTAAGTTGGTAATGTCAAACTCCAATAAAATATGGAAATATTAAGAAGAATAATGCTGGCTAAAGCCACTGTATTTCGTAGAGTTATGTCTGGCAAATAAATACCAATGTATTAAAGTCATGAAAAACAAATTATAGGCATTGGAGATTACTAGTGTGAGACATTTGCCTGTATTTACTATCATTGGCTTGATTGTAAATGTCTGCCCCAGGTTTTATGATAGCAACAACCAACCATACATCCATACCTCAGAGTGGATGATGTTGTGTAGCACTTCACATAAACTAGTATACGATAGCTGCGTTGCATGCGACGGATCGATCGAGCTCGAGCCTAAGCTGGGAAGAAGGCGAGCTCATAATGAGCCGGCAACTAATCGGCTGCGTCGACGCGCTCTGCACGCGGCCGGCGGCCATGGCGGCAGCACGTCGCCGTCGATCGCTGCACGGCGCTAGCTGCGGTGGCCGGCGAGAGGTTGGGATGTTGCGACCAGGCGAAGGCAGCGCACGTCCACTGATCAGTCACCCGCGCGCGCGCGCTCAATCCCGACTGTCTCGATCGATCGGTAGGTGCGGCGATGGAACTGCGCAGCACACGTCAAAGCATGCAGCGCGGCCGCGGAGCGGCAGGCCGGCAGCCCTCAGATTTTACTTGCCTTTTCCTTTTCGCTGCTGTCTTCTCCTTGTCCTGGTCCGAAACATACGAGGGAGGGAGTCAGGGAGACAATTGGAGACTGTGGTTGGACAGCTGACTCACTGCCGCGTTTGTGACTTTTATTTTTTATTTTTTGTAAAAGGGCCTAACCCAATTCCATTTCGAGGAACAGAATTTACAATGTTCAGACACAAAACAGTAACAGTACTCATAACAAACACGGTAGCCATTGACAACCAACATCATCTAGGATAATTCTACAAGACTGTTAGACCTATACATGTGCACGTATGCATGATTGGACCCGGGCACCTTGCGTGCCGGACGGGCTACAGCAGCCGCACCGCATGCCTTTGTATTTGGCCGATAGGCTATTTTAGGTATGACTAGGATCAGATGCAAATCTCCTGTAATCTTTCCTTCGGTTGTACCTCCTCTATTTATATGCCTGATTGGCCAATGCAAAGATTATTGCGTGAGAAATATTTCCGCTTTCATGGGAAATATTTTCGCACCCAGAGCGTGATAGACAGGTGCAATAAATCTGACGACCTCTACCCGTTGCTGCCATCGCCAACCACCTCTCATGCCATGATCACCACCAGCGCCTCCCTTTGGCACCGTCGACTTGGTCACCTCGGCGCCGAAGCTCTTCATCATCTAGCTCGCTCCACAGCTATTTCATGTAACCATGGCACCAGTGATGCTCTTTGTCACGCTTGCCAGTTGGGTCGCCACATTCATTTACCGTTTCCGTCATCTAGTTCTCGTGCCACTTGGAATTTCGATTTAATACATTGTGACCTGTGGACCTCTCCCGTTGCTAGTGTCTCTAGTTATAAGTACTACTTGGTTATTCTTGATGACTGCTCGCATTTCTTTTGGACTTTTCCCTTACGCTTTAAGTCAGATACTTTTACCACCCTCTCCCACTTTTTTGGGCACGTCCAAACCCAGTTCGGCACTACAATCAAGGTAGTCCAATGCGACAACGGCCGTGAGTTTGACAACCTCTCGGCCCGCACGTTCTTTCTCACCCACGGTGTTTCTCTCCGAATGTCGTGCCCCTACACGTCTCAGCAAAATGGCAAAGCTGAACGTTCCATTCGGACCATCAATAATGTCGTTCATACCCTTCTCATCGAGGCCAGTATGCCACCACAGTACTGGGTTGAGGCACTCCACACCGCCACCTATCTCATAAATCGCCACCCAACCAAAACCCTCCAGTTCTCCTCCCCTTACTGTGCATTGTACGGTTCTCCACCTTCCTACGACCACCTTCGGGTCTTTGGCTGTCGATGTTACCCCAACCTTTCTGCCACTGTTGCCAACAAACTCTCACCGCGTTCCACGCTATGTACTTTTCTTGGCTATTCCTCCGAGCACAAGGGTTATCGGTGCCTCGATATGACCTCCAATAGGGTCATCATTTCTCGCCATGTCACTTTTGACAAGAACAGTTTCCCCTTTGCCGATCTCACTCCATCGTCACCCACCGACACTAACCTTGATTTTTTATTGGATATGGAGCACACCCCGCTGCCCATTGGGCCGCGTTCTTCTGCAGGTTCTACAGCAGCTGCCCCTGCTGGCCCATCGCCGACAGCTGGTGCTAGTTGCCTCGGCGCTTCAAGGCCGAGAGTCGCTGCCCCCGCTGGCTCCCCGCCACGGGTTGTTGCCAGTGACGCCGGCCCCCACCCTACGCCTGACTCTGCTGCCCCTGCTAGCCATATGCCGGCCCACGACACCGGCACAGGCCCAGCCTCGTCGCTCTTACGGTCCAGCCCTGCTGCCCCCGTTGGCTCCTCGCCACGGCCTGTTGCCAGCGGAGCCGGCCCGTCCGTCGTCTCATCGCCGCCTGTGTCAGGTCCTTCTCTGACCAGCACGGCACCAGCGCCTCTCGCCTTGGCTCCTGATGTGCGCAGCCGCACTGGGGGGCCTCCCGCCATAGTCTCCGTGCCTCCGGTGGCCAATGCACATCGCATGACCACTCGAGGCAAGACCGGTTTCCGTCTTCCGGCCGACCGGATGAATCTCCATGCTGCAGCCCTCTCGTCGATTCCCAAGACGTATCGTGGGGCTCTTGCCGACCCAAATTGGCGAGCCGCCGTGTCCGAGGAGTTCGCTGCACTCCAGGCGAACGCTACTTGGGATCTCATCCCTCGGCCACCTGGTATCAACTTAGTAACTGGCGAATGGATTTTTTGCCACAAGTTTCATCCAGATGGGTCTCTTGATCGCTATAAAGCCCGGTGGGTGCTTCGGGGTTTCACACAACGCCCCGGCATAGACTTCGATGAGACTTTCAGCCCTGTGGTGAAGCCCGCGACCATCAGGACAGTTCTGACTCTGGCACTCTCTCGTGACTGGCCCGTTCATCAGCTTGATGTTAAGAATGCTTTTCTTCATGGCACTCTCTCCGAGACGGTCTATTGTGCACAACCTTCTAGGTTCACTGATCCAGCTCACCCTCATTATATTTGTCGCCTCAACAAGTCCCTTTATGGGCTCAAGCAGACGCCTCGTGCTTGGTTCAGTCGGTTTGCTACACACCTCCTCTCCCTGGGATTCATTGCAGCCAAGTCAGATCCGTCACTGTTTATTTTCCGTCGTGGCACTGAGACGGTCTACCTCCTGCTCTATGTTGATGACATCGTCCTCGCCGCTTCCTCGGATGGTCTTCTCCGCCACACTATTACGGCCCTTCAGCAGGAGTTCTCCATGAAAGACCTCGGCCCACTGCATCACTTTCTGGGTCTCTCAGTGACCAGACGGAATGGCACCATGCATCTATCTCAGCGTCACTACATTCTTGAGATTCTCAAGCGCGCGGGCATGTCTGAGTGCAAACCATGCAGCACTCCTGTCGACACGCACTCGAAGCTCTCTCCCGACGGTGATCCTGTTGATGATGCCACTGACTATCGGAGCCTCGCAGGTGCCTTGCAGTATCTGACATTCACTCGCCCCGACGCCTACGCTGTTCAGCAGGTCTGTCTGTTCATGCATGACCCCCGGGCACCTCACCTTGCACTGGTGAAGCGTATTCTTCGCTACCTCTGTGGCATGCTCGATCACGGTCTCCTCCTGCACCGGACGTCCCCAGCCAATTTGGTTGTCTACACTGATGCTGACTGGGCCGGCTACCTCGACACTCGAAAATCCACATCAGGCTATGGCGTTTTCCTTGGTGATAACCTCATCTCTTGGTCCTCCAAGCTCCAGCCCACCGTGTCCCGCTCCAGTGCAGAGGCTGAGTATCGTGCTGTGGCGAATGGCGTTGCTGAGGCCACATGGCTCCGCCAGCTCCTGATGGAACTTCACTCTCCCCTCGATCGAGCCACCTTGGTTTACTGTGACAACATCAGCGCCGTGTATCTCTCCACCAATCCGGTTCAGCATCAGCGGACCAAGCATGTGGAGATCGATCTACACTTTGTTCGTGAGCGTGTTGCATTGGGCCAGGTTCGCGTTCTCCATGTGCCTACTTTGTCACAATACACGGACATCTTCACCAAAGGTCTTCCGACTACTGTCTTTACGGAGTTTCGGTCCAGTCTCAACGTTCGGCCTTCTACCGTTTCGACTGCGGGGGAGTGTTAGACCTATACATGTGCACGTATGCATGACTGGACCAGGGCACCTTGCGTGCCGGACGGGCTACAGCATCCGCACCGCATGCCTCTGTATTTGGCCGATAGGCTATTGTAGGTATGACTAGGATCAGATGCAAATCTCCTGTAATCTTTCCTTCGGTTGTACCTCCTCTATTTATATGCCTGATTGGCCAATGCAAAGATTATTGCGTGAGAAATATTTCCGCTTTCAAAGACATAAACCAAAATAGGCCCAACAATATGTACAACCAACCACGAAATAAAATAAGAACCACCAGCCACCAAACATTACCAACGATTAACTCTTTTCCCCTCTAGTTTTTAACTGCAACAGAAAGTGCAGAAGACCACAAAAAAACTCAAGCAATGAAACTTCTCTCAATCAGTCCGCCTTTTTTTGTCCCAAGCTCCTAGAATCCAAGAACAAGCCTCCATCACCCTGATCCTTAGTCATCTTCTGGAGAACTTTCTTTAGCTGATCCGCGCCTAAACGCAGGATCTCCCTGTCCCCTTCTGGGTAAAGACCTGCCCAATAAGATACCAAAGCACATGCATAATTTAATATCGAAAAGGGAGAGTGCACAACACATCCTTGAAAACACCACTTGTTTCTCGCCAACAAGATGGCCCAAATAATAGAAAAGGCGCACACCTCTGAAAGATGATTGCCTTCAGGCCAAACTTGATTAAACCATCTAAAAGTACCACCCCAAGCTCACTAGTAGACTAGCAGACCGAAAGCAAAGAGCCACCACAGTCCAAATCACCTGAGCAGTCGAGCATCGGAAAAACAAACGATCAATGTCTTCAAAACAAGAGCAGAAAATACAAAAGGGATTCCCATTCCAACCTTTATTAACAAGCTGATCTATAGTTAAAATGGCTTTTATGAAATACTAACACACAAAGATCTTAATTTTCGGTGGTATTTTAACTCCCCTGTAAAACGAACTGACCTGCACTCTACAATCACCCGCAACCAGTTTGAAAGCAACTCTGGACCAAGCCAACGTTTGAAAGAGAGATTCCACTTCATCTGTCTCACCTCAAACACCGAGATTTTGATAATCATAAATAGCAAACAAATCTGGAAATCTAGATTTAAGTGAATAAGCCCCAATCCACACATCATTCCAAAAATCAACTAGCTTGCCGTCACCCAACAAAACCACCCTTTTACACAGATACAAATCTCTTGTGACCATAATATTTTTCCAAACAGCCGAATCCTGAATTCTTGTTCTAATTTGAGATATGGGTTTATTTTTAACATACTTATTTTACACAAATTTTTTCCACAGACTCTCATTGTCAGAATCAAGCTTCCACCACCATTTCAAAATCAAACTAATATTCATCTCTCTTAAATGACGAATACCAAGCCCTCCTACCCCCTTCGACTTACACAATTTATCCCATCTCAGAAGATGGTATATTCTCCTAGAACAATTACCTTGCCAGAGAAAAGATCTACTGATTTTATCTAATTTGTAAAGCACAATTTTGGGAAGCAAGAAAAGAGACATAAAATAAACAACCACACTAGAAAGAGATGCATTCAAAAGAATAAGACGACCAGCAAGAGATAAATATTTACTTTTCTAGTTAGCCACTTTCCTCTCCATCTTGTCCACAAGAAACCCCAGTCTTTCAATCTAATCTTTTGAACTCCAACAGGAACCCCTAAATATTTAATAGGAAAGGAACCCACAGAACAGGTGAAGATTTCAGAATAGGTCAGATCCATTTTCTCATCACCATTTATGGTGACTATTTCACTTTTCTCAAAATTTATTTTAAGCCCAGAACAGTTCTCAAAAAGAGCTAACAGAAGTTTCAAATTAATAGCACCATGCACTTCATGCTTAAGACATAAAATAATATCTACTACATATTGGAAATTCACTAAACCCCCATCCATAAAAATTTTCTGCCAAACCACTTAACAGAGCATTTACCTTTGCCAACTAAATCATCTTAAACCATCAGCTACCAAATTAAAAAGGAGAGGAGACAAAGGATCCCCTGTCTGACCCCTTGATAGCTACCAAAATAATCACTAATCTTACCATTAATACTCTCACTCAAAGTACCATTAGAAACAATCTTGATAATCCAATTACAGACAATGGGATGAAAACCTCTCAGCTCCAGATATCTGCGTAGGAAATCCCATCTAACTTTGTCATAAGCTTTTCAAATCCAATTTAAACACTACCCCACATGAATTCTTTTTTGTCTCATGAATCACCTCATGGAGAACTAAAATACCATCCATAATATCCCTACCTTTCAAGAAAGTACTCTAATTTTTTGAAATAATTCTATCCATCACCTTCTCCAATCTCACAGTTAACACCTTAATAAACAGCTCATAGATAGTATTTAAAAGACAAATAGGTCTATATTAAGTAATTTTGTCCGCTCCATCACATTTAGGAATAAGAGTGATAACCCCAAAGTTTAGCCTAGAAATATCCATTCTACCAGAAAAAAGTCATCAAACATGGACATAATATCTCTTTTAAGAATAGGGCAATAGGCTTTGTAGAATTCCACAAGCATCCCATCAGGGCCAAGAGCTTTATTAGAACCCATAGAGCACAGAGCACCGTACACCTCATCTTCAGAAAAAAAAAAGGGCAATTAAAAAAATCATTTTCAATCTCTGAAACTCTCTCCTCCACTTCCCAAATCCCCTCCTTAAGATGAATAGGACTCCACTGACTATGCCCAAATAAATTTTTTGTAGAAATTTGATGCATACTTCACTAAAAAAAATTGATCCACCTGAATCACATGAGAGTCCGCCTTAAAATTTTCTATCAATTTTTTTTCTTTTTTTACCATTAGCAACCTTGTAAAAATAAGAAGTGTTGTCATCTCCCTTAATAAGCCAATTCTCCTGAGAATAGGCATGCCACTGAACTTCTTCCTCCTCATATAAAGAAAAAAGCCCAGTTAAAAAGTCAACTATAAGGCCAAACTGCACATCATCCAACATGCTCCACTCCTCCAAATCTTCAAAATATTCTAATTGCCAAAAAATAAAATCCTTTCTTTTTTTTATGAGACCCCATCTATGCCCCCAACCCTTAAGTTTATGTTTCACTTTTTTAACCTTCCTTTTCAAGACAGAAATACTATCCCCACCAGAAAAAGAATTCTCCCAAACCCCTGAAACCAATTGCAAAAAACCTTCCTGAGCTAACCAATTCGTATTAAATTTAAAAGAACCAGGGATAAAACCCTCATTCACCCCCTCCCTCAAAAGTAAGGGACAATGGTCAGATAAAACTCCAGGAAATTTCAACACAGACACCAAAGGAAACTTATCCTCCCAATCAGAGGACATAAAAACTCTATCAATCTTTTCAATAACTGGATTTTTCTGCAAATATTAGACCAAGTATACTTACCCCCTACCATATGAATCTCCCTTAGCTCAAACATATTAATAATAGAATTAAAGCAATGACTAAACCGGGATAAGGAGCCATCTTGATTCTTATCACTCAAAAATCTAATAATATTAAAATCACCACCTACCAACAAGAGAGCATCTGAATTAGCACAAAAAGAAGTCAAATCTCTAAGAAAATCTTCTTTATCTTTATAAGCAGGAGCCCCATAAACCATCACTAAATTCCACTTAAATTTCATTTTAATGTCCCAAAGACTAAACATCAAGTGATAAGAACCTTTTTTAATAACCAGAATAGCATAAGAAAATTTTAATATGCTACAAAGAATACCTCCCCCTCCCTCTAGCAGAAATCCAGTGCCAAATAAAATATCCAGCGGGATCAATTTTCCTAAAGAAACTATCTGAAAAAACACTTTTCTTAGTCTCCACCGAACCAATAAAATCAACACCATGTTGCCTTATCAAATATTTAATAAGAGCACCACAACCCTTTTTAGCAATACCTCTACAATTCCAAAAAATGCCAGAAACATTCATCATGAAAACTTTTTGAAAATATTATTAGAATCAGTCCTCCTTCTTAAAAGAATAGTACTTCTCTCCCTAGAGGACACCACCTTAGACTCTTTCTTCCCACCAGAAGATTTCCCTGAAACAAGAGGCTTCCCCTTCTTTCTACAAACTTTCTTAGCCCTACTACCCCTCCTAAAGTCTTTTATCTAATAAAAAATCTTCTTAATCCGAAACGTCGGACTCCCAATCTAAAAATAAAACCTCCTCATCTTTTTCTGTAACTACAGAAGTCTCTGGTTTTTGAGAGGACCCCTTTTTTTGCTTAAATAAATCAAACCTAGCCCGTTCAATATCTTTTAATAAATTAACTTGTTCCACAAACTCATTATTACCATGCATACCAACTTTTTCAACAAAAGAAATAATAGCAGAAGTATCCATGTTAACAAAAGAGTTAGCAATATGAATATTACCTTCTAGATTCATTTTCTTTGCCATAAAAGAAGCTTTATCCAGGATGTGAACCCCACCATCCTTAATTCGTGCACTTCTTCGAATATCCATCAAGCATTTTTCTCCCCCATCACTAGGCATAGGAATCTCCTCCCTCAGCTGAGGCCGACCTGTGATAGGCATGCAATCCTCTAGACCTCCTCCACCCTTGGCAGTCCCCTCAGAATCTAGTTCCTTGATAGAACAGGGACTAATACGCAAACAAGGATTCAGCTTTAAGTTGATATTAACCTCCTTAGATAACTGACCAGGATTATTATACCACCACGCCGAGATCATGGAGGTGTTCACTTGGAATGGTATGCTCGTTCCTGTAGTTCCTGTTTATCTATTGCTGTCCACTAGCTCAAGCACGCGTCTTCTGAACTCATTTTTTATTAAACAAATATATTGCTGATTTTTTTTTACAAATGAAAATATAGTCTTATTTTACTCAGAATGCATTGTTCAATTAGGTTAGTAATTACTCAAATTAGTAGTTCTTGGATCTTTTTCGAATTGAGAATAAGTGGTGTGCTAATATACATAGTTAAACTATTTCACCTTCTCGTAACCAATTGTTTGTGAATATTTACATCAGTCAAAACTCCAAAGGAAATATATTTGAGCATATTATTTGTCAAAAAAAGACTACAAATAATAATTTCAAGGTTTAATATGTACAAAAAGGCTGCATTCCCTCGTAATGGGAAACAATACAGACTCTATATATCATGTTTGCCGTATTCAAATATAGCATATCACTCTTCTCGGGAAAAAGCCATCCATAAAAAAGGAATAATCGAAGATTTGCAATTCCGAATATTAGCATTTGAGGATTTGCCGTTTAGTTTGGAATCCACGTGTCATTGACTCATGAGTCTAAATACTCAATTAGTGGTAAATCCTCCGTTCTTAGATTGAAAAAAGAGAAGGCATCGGCAACCCTCCGACAGAAGCTCGTTGCCCCTAACTCTAGTGACCTTGTCGGAGGTGACAGGGGCCTCTTCTTGACTTGAAGTATCTTTTTATTCATATCTAGATATTTTAGGGCTATGACTTGTTGTTCATCCTTTCCTCCATAGCGGCATGGACGCTGAAGTAGCTTAATATGATAATAAGCTCCTTTCTAAGGTTCCTTCACCTGATGGTTGACATCGGCAACCTTTGTGACAACGTATTTGATGGGTTTGTACCAGTGGTACCCGATTTGATCACGGACTATTGGGATTCGTCTCTCATGTGGTGGGTGTTTTGGGTCAAGTTGCTGTGCAAAATTCCTCTCCATGATTACGTTGAATGCTTTTGCCGATTTGTAGCCGTAGTCAACGGGTGTTCATGTATCATCTCTGGCAAAGAGCACATGTTTTTAAGAATGTGCATAAAATTCCTAGAATAGTTTTACTAGTGCAAAGATTGTACCGGACATACTACATACTAATACTTTATCTTCCAGACAAGAAAAGTGCAAATTTATCTTAATACAACCTCCAGTAGGTATTTGATTCTATGTGTAAAGTTGCATTGTAACGGTTTTTTCTATCACCGTAACCCACTAACCTCTGGTGAACGATGTGATGAAAATTCCAGTGTTTAAATAAGGATCCTGTTCTCAAAAAAGGAAAAAAGGATCCTCACTTTTTAAAGAAAAACACCAATGGCGCCAACTCGATGGGCCGTAAACCACCGAAATGCATCAATAGACTCTTCACAAGTATACACTCTGGGCCTGGATCATTACGGAATGGCGCTGAAACGCGCCTAGAACTTTCCAGAGCCACGATCAATTTTCTGATTTCTGAACAAGCACACCATTTGGAAAAATGCAGGCAAAAAATCGGGTATGTTCCTTCCATCCTCCGACCCGGTATTTGTTTTTGTTCGATTCGTTTTTTTTTGTCGATCAATGCAGTGCACTCCCCTGTCTTTTATACGCTACGTACTCGATCAGTGATGCGAACAGGATAAGGTAGCGTAGGAAGGAAAATCGATGCTTAGTACTACTGTTTTCCTCTTAACAAGACGCACATGGTTGATGGTTCGATGTTAATCCTAGTTTAATCATGCGATCAGTGCCTCGGAAGCTCTTCTGATTGTCCGCACCAGCTAAAAATATATATATATAAAAAAAGCTCAGAAATCAGACGTGCAGACGAGAGCACACAGAGAGACACACAATCAGGCAAGGGGCAGCTGCTCGAACGCATTTCGCATTGCTAGTCCCTTCTTGCAAGACACAGGAGACAGGACACACAGCTTTACTTTGGATTAACTCAATTTGTTCCTTTTTTATAAACCAAAAGCTTCAATTCTTTTGAACTTTAAATTAAGATATTAGTGTTTTTCTTAAAGTTCTCAAAACCAAATTTTAATAATTTTTCGGTGTATCACCCTTTCTGACTAGGAATTGATCTTTTTAACAAACCAGGAGCTTCAGTTCTTTGAAGCCGTTCAATTAAAGATTTTAGTGCTCCTCATTGAAGCTATCAATATTAATTTTCAACAATATTTATTTTGTTTTAGGCAGATAACAAATTCCAGTCCCTGCATGCGTGATGTATACACGGCCAATCTTAAGTTTACATAGCTTTTTAGGTTAAACCCTTAGAGCATCCCCATCTCACCCCTCAAATGCACCTCTATTTTAAAAATTTTCAAATGCAGCAGGAGGAATCGACGACGTGAGAGAAAGTTAGACTCACATGTAAACTGTAAGCGCTTCTTATATTTATAGAGGAAATTTGGAGGCCCTGCTAGGGATGCTCTTACGGCGACAATAAAACCGCAGCAAACGGCTGAAGGAGACGAAGAAAACAATGCTACACTCCAAGGGCAGAAAATGGAGAAAAGCTGAGAGAGGAAGACACGTGTGGGACTGTTGGGGCAGCGAGGAGGAAGGAATCCGGGTGTGTGTGGCGGCGGTTCACAGCATCCCGTGCTTTCGTGCTTTGCGTGGAGCGAGAACGACGTGGATGAAAGCCTTGGCTTCCTGCTGGGCCTGCGGGAGTGCGGGGAGACGGTAGACACGGTGCATGGTTGCCCCGGCACGGCCTCAGTGCCCCACTTGCGAATTGCGATGCTGCGGCTCGGGGCTCCGTTTAGACGATGACGTCTGACTGCGAAGCGATCAATTTTAAGATATACTAGCCGCGTGGGCGCGCCCGCGGCGCGTCGAGGCTGCCATGCGCTCGCGCGCTGCGCGGCACAGCCAGCCGCACGCTGGCGAATGCGTGCTTGCGCTGCGCGCGTGGGCGGTCGGCGGGAAGAAAAAGGAAAAAAAAACTCGCGCGAGCGGGATTCGATCCGTGGCTAACGGCGCGAAAGCGAGCGCAGCTAGCCAACCCAGCGAACCGCCCGCGGTGTTGTTTGGTGCGCGTGAAAAATTATTTTATACGTACAAATGGAATGAACGGCCAGATCTGAAGGGCGCGTGCGATCGGACGGCTGCGGTGGCGGCTGGCGGGAGGCCGACCGTGGCGCCAATGACGCCGACGCGTGTTCACGCTTGTATCTATTATTGATATACTGTCATAAAACGTTTGTTCCGTCTTATGCCATTAAAATTCTTTAAAATATGCTATTATAATTATTTTCAAATTTGTTCACTGTCAGTCGTCTGGGCGGCAGTTCACCCGCCCAGGCGACTGCCTTCCTTGCTCATCGATGCAGGTAATTTGGGGAGGGCGTGATAGGAGGAGGAGAGAGAGGAGGAGCACTGCGATCATCGTCGTCTTTCCTCTCACATTGACCGCCGCCGTTCAGATTTGTCCATGGCGATCGCCGTGTCGGGTTAGGGTTTGGGGATGGGGGTGGGGATCTCCGTGCCGCCGAGTGGCCGTGGAAGGCGGCGGCCTGGCAGTTGGTTGGGGATGGAGTGAGGGCGGTGGCAACGGCGGTGCTGCTGGAGCCGTGGAAGGGGGTGAAGGCGGTTGGGGTGGCGATGGTGGCCGGGTTAGGGTGGGCGGGGCGGCACGGCGGCGGGAGGGAGTTGGGGGCCCATGGTGAGGGCGCCTCTGGTCAGGGGTGGAGGAGGAGGGGGCGCATTCATGGGCGAGACTGGGAGAGAGAGATCTGGGCTATTGGATCTCAATCCAATGGCCTAGAAAATCTGTTAGTCCTATAAAGACCTAGTCATTTGTAAGGGAGTCAATCTCAAATATTTTTAGAGCATAATGCTTCGGACATTTCCTCGGCCTCCAACCATTTCCCCCTTCTTCGGCTTCTTCTATCTAAAACAAGTTCTACAAGCAAATAAATAAGTCAAATAAGATAACTAAATCAAACATGTCTCTAAAAGCTCTATAAAATAAGTCGTACAAAGGAAGCCCGGTTCTCGAGGCCACTTTGATAAACCCTCAAATTAATTAGCAGATGAGTTAAATAAGATAAAGAGAATAGGCTATAAAATGTTGAATGCTGGCAAGCTGAATCCCTCTCTTCCTCGCTTACCAGTCGAAGCCCCTGCCTGCTCCTCTGAGCCATAAACCCCTCGCTGCCTCGCCCCACCTTCATGGCTTCACGTCCCGAACGGAGAACTTGCCCGTTAACAGCGCCACCGATCTGCCATGCATCTATCAGAGCATCTTCAATGGTGCTAGTTATAAGAAAATGACATGACGCTAAGAGATAGTATATAGACAATATTTCTAATGGTGCTATCTATAGTGTTGTCTCTAGAATTAATTTGATTCCATATGTAATAATGTGTGTCCACCTTATAATCCGCTAGAGACTATCTCTTGGTTAAAAGCTAGTCGCTATTTCTCTCCTCTCATTCTCTCCTTCACATAAGCAAAAAAAACTGATTTGGAGCTTTTATAACCAGCTGATGTGGCCCGTTGAAGATGCACTCAGGCAACCACCATTCCGCTTCCAATCGTCAACGGAACACCATTCCGCTACGTGCGGGCGACTCGCAGGACAAGCGCCGCCTTCCGTGGCGCTGGGCGTGGAAAATGAGATGGTTGCACGCGGGCGCGGCAGCCGGCAGGTCGCAGTCGCAGGTGGAGGGACAGGGGCGTACGTGCCGGCTCGCCCCAGACCCTTGGCAGGCGCCAAGAGCCATTTTGAGCTGGGGGAAGGTGGGCGAGTGGACGCTGCTGCCAACACGGGTCCTAGTAGGACAGAAGCTGACATCTGGGCCATCACTAGTCATCCCTGCTTCGTTCTAAAATATAAGCGCAGTCAAACTCACATCACGTGTTCACAAGTACTAATGAGAGATACCAAAAAACTGTACGACATTTTTCTATTCGTTTTAGGTATAAAAATCCATGTATTGAAGGTATCGTCGAGTATCAAAAATAAGGGAGGCACTATTTGGTAGGCGCCTACAATTTCAGCATTTGAGTAGGCATATGGTGTGAACATGCGTGCAGACCTCGCACAAAAAAATTCCACTATCGCAAAACATTTTTTTTCCAATATTGGAAATGTGGAAAAACTATAGAAATTTAGAGGAATTTTTTACGTCTGCACGATTTCGCAAATTATACGAGCAAAAAATATCTCGCCGTGAAAAATAGAAAACAAAATAAAATTTATAATATACAGAAAATAAAAGAAATCTATAATAAACAGAAAACAAAATAAATCTATAATAAATATAAAACAAAATATATCTATACAAAAATCGACCTCGCGCAAAAAATTCTACTATCGCGAAGCGTTTCTTCCATAAATGCAAATGTAGAAAAACAGTAGAAAAAAAGTGGAATTTTTTACACCTGCATGTTTTGGCTGATTGCAGGCGTCTGCAAAATAGCAATTGCGCAAAAATAATGCGCAAAAAAAATGTAGGCATCATATTTAGTATCAATGCAAATATTATCAAATTCAAGTAGCTAGGTATCACGATACCTCTATTTTAATACCCGCTCAAAAAGACAACTGTATACATGTTAGAGAGGTATCATTTGATATATCATCAAATCTTGGGCATCGTCAAATATTAAAGATTATCAAGGTCTTGTTTGTTTCGACTTAAATTAAATTAAATTCAATGAAATGAAATTTTGTTATTTTTGTATAAGCCAAACGATATGATATTTTGTAATCATTTTTGTGGGGTTTTAAATAAGAGTTCGTAAAATAATTTTTCATAATGTTTTGAACTCTTTAAGATATATTTCAAGGGATTATAACTTTTTCAGATTAATTTTTTAGCAACTTTTAGCTCAAACAAACAAGGTCCAAGTAACACAAAGTAGGTATCATCTTGAATATCAAGGGTATTAAGGGGTATTAAGTGCAAAGAGATATTAGGCCGATTATCAAGGTTATTAAGCGCGCAGTGTGTCAGGTTTAGTATTGGAGGTAACATTGTGTATCAATTTGAGTATTGATCATAACAGGTTGGAAGTATAAGAATGTGTATCGAGAGGTATCATGTTAGGGGTATCATCGAGTATTAATGAATCACCATATATGAAAGATATCATCGAGTACCCGGGATATCAAGACATTGGTATCAAGGTCGATTATATTAGGCTGAGTATCAAAGGCACCATTGAGTATCAAGAGTATCATTGTGCATCGGATTGAAAATCAATCAAGTATAGGAAATCATGAAAAGGACCATGTAGATATTGTCAAAGTATAAAAGTATTGGGTAAGTATGGTCAAGTATCAATGCATCATTGAGTATTAAAAATATTTTAAAAACATATGTTAATAAAGGGAAAATGAAATAAAATTATAAAAATAGGAAAGATAAACCTTTTTATTACGAAAAGGCTTGCATGCATACGTCCGATCGATCGGACTTGTCGACCCAACGAGCACACGCGGTGCACCTCGATCACCTCGACGCGATCCCACCTCGCTTTAGCAGATGCAGATTTGCCCGAACTCACATGAGCCAAACTTCGCCATGCGCCTTGAACTGCTAAGAAAGGCACTGTACCGGCATGCAGGTGGGTCCCACATCATTCTTTTTCTTTTGGTGGCCATATTTTTTGACTGGGTGCTCTAATCCATAAACCGTTTGCACCAACATGTTTCTCGTATTTTTACGAATAAAACAAGATGTATGTTGTCATATAAATCTTCAAACTTACCTTGTAAAACTTAGATTTCGCCTACTAAAACTTGGGTTCGCTAACTGAAACTTAGGTTTCATACTCGTTAAACTTTGTCGAACTGTCAAGTTTCAACAGGTTTCATCCAAGTTTCTTCAAGTTTCATCAGGTCATTCAAGTTTCATCAAGTTTCAACAGGTTTCATCCAAGTTTCATCAGGTTACATCGAGATTTCATCCAAGTTTCATCAGGTTACATCAGCACACGGTCAAGTTTCATCAGCACACGGTCAAGTTTCGCTAGTATAGGTGTAAGTTTCATAAGTGCCTTCTCTCAGGTTCACATCAAAAAAAATGAAAAGTGAAAAAATCAAAAAGAATTAAAAAGAATTTAAAATGGGTTGCTCTCGATTTTAGAAGAATTATAAAATTTATTCCACACATTTTGAACACTGTTTGAATTTTATACAAAAACTAGAAGTTTAATTGAAAAAAAATCAACTGCACGACTAACAACTTGCTTGGGAACGCAGGGGCGGGCGCACGCGTCAGTAGCGTAGGATTAGCCTTGATCTTGGCGATCGACGGCCGGGTTGGTCCGCATGAGCGCTCCCACGGACGTCGACGCTGGGCGCTAGCATTTTTATTAAAAATATAGATCTTATTTTGCATTAAAAGGAGTTAAAATGAAACAAAAATTTCAAAGTTAAATCCTTTGTTTTTAAGTTTTTTTTTGTGCTTCAAAAACCGGTCCCAAACATCTCATAAACAAGCTTAACCGAAGTTAATCTGACTTTCTGACCTCTCTCGAAAAGCTTTGAAAGTTTATCTTATAAGCAAATAAGATAGTCAATAAATATACATTTTTTTTACAATCGTTAACGTTGTCGTTGAATATTTGTCTTTTCAGATTCTAGAGAAAAATTCCTGGCATGTTTAATCACACATAATTATGTTGGCATGAATCTGTTAGATAAGTTCATGTATTTACCCTTCTGTTGTGGGAAAAATTGGTGAAATAATCTACTTTAAATTTGAAATTAATAAAATAACACACAGTATATAAAAATACCCCGATCGGCACCGGGTCCCGCCGCCCAGTGGCGGCCGCCACGCCAAGACGGCGGAGCTCTGCCTCCCATTACACCGAACGGCGGAGCTCTGCTCCCGCCATCTGGCACGGCGGGATAGCGCCTTGACGACGCGGCGGCGCGGCGCGCGGCCGGCGGGCGACATGGCGATCCCGGCGAGCTCCCGCCACGCCAGACGGCGGGAGCAGGCGGCCCGCTGCTCTAAGGCCTCTGCTCCTGAATTTCATACAAAACGCAGAGATTCAACAGATTTTTTTTTAGCTGCTTGATCACCTCATAATTCCTATTATTTCATGTTAATTTTAATAGGAGGACATAAGAGCATTGTATTTATTTTAATTATTTACACGAAAATGTATTGATCGGACTGAAATTTTTTTGTAAAATTGAAAGTGATAGAAAAAATATTTTTAAAATTACAACAAGTTACGCAGCATAGTGTTATCCGATTCTCTCATTTTTTTAAGGCATTATCAAATACGATAGCGTTATGACATTATCATTGTTTAACTAATTTGTTCACTCCGTTCAATTAAGTAAGAAAAATAAAAAAAAGTAAACAAATGAAAAATTTGAAACGGTAATTAATTGTTTTTGTCGGAGCAAGTAAACGGCTTATGGTATTAGAGAACCGGAGATTAAATAATAAAAATTTAGATTACAACATACAAACAATGGCACGCGTGATGCATAAGACAATCTACCGTAGTAGTGCATCATATCTAAACCTACATGCCTTAGGAGATTTAAAAACATAGTTGTCATTAACGATAACCATACTCTCATGCGTGCGCGGGGTATTTCTTCGCAAACGCTGCTTAGGTCCTACATCCTCGCTCTAGCAGCCCTCTCGCTTCTTCGGTGCCGCGGTTTACACACGACGCCCGACATGCAGGCACAAGCGTTCCATGCGGACTTGCATCTCTAGTGTACGGTTTGTTATTTCGAGACGTTGTTCGAGATCTGCGATCCTGCGTGCGTAACCGTGATGTATGCATCTGCTGCCATCGGAAAAGGATCATCCATCCATGATGTCATACGACAATCGCTTATCTGTTTTGCAAAGGATACAAGGTTAGGTTACCTACGAAAATCAATTCGTTATATATGAATGTAAGTAAACTCATCGCGATAGAGGACATCGGTAGAATCTTCGTCCGGTCCAACCAGACATCGGTCTATCGAATGTCCGCACGATCGCATCAATTCCACATGAACACTTGGGCGATCCGATGGATGTGAGGGCCGGGCCGCATGATGGTTGATCATCACGGTAGTCATGTTTCATTTTGATCGGAAGGTCCTCCGAAGGGTAATGGGCCTGACCTCCCGGACCGGACGATTCCCATCAACTTGGCCTAATCCATGCATTGCTGGAACGTTGTTCGGCCATCGTACTATGATGGAAAATGCAATTAGTATCCATAATTCTCATAATACATAATATCCTCATAACAACTTTTAATACCAAACATTAAATATTCAGGTCAACACATACAATTAGCACAACCATAAATATTTTGTTATAACTACTCTAAATTATTCTCAACAAAACAACTAATCTCTGCAAAATCATCACGCATGCTCATGGTAGTTTAATAACATGCATACCTTGTTAAAACTTCTGCAGCGAACACTCTTCCTGTAGATTATTTCCTGTAGCACTGAACGTACCAACACCTGCATGCACATTGAGATGCAACATGTACTGAGAAAAAAAACATGAGAGTCCCTCAATGAGAAGAATGCGAAATCAAAACCAGCAGAGGTCTCACTGAGCACCGGGGCAATGAAATGTGTGGGCAGCGAGAATGGTGTGAAGCGAAGTGAGCGGAAGTCCTCCTTTTATAGCTGAAGTGTTAATTAAATTATCATGAACGTACCATTAATTACTCACTAATTAATCCTTTACTAATTAAATAGGGTTTAAATGCTACCGCGTACATGATAAGACGTGTGCATGGCGAGCGGGACAACTCGGTGGCGTATATGACATGACGTGCAGAAAAGTTCCTTTTCCCCGCATGCACATGCACGCATCAACCACGCACTCCATGACGGTATCCGAGGCATGCAGTGGCCGGGGCGGCCCACCAGCAGCGGCCGACGCTGCGTCGACTAGTTGTCTTCCGCCACCACGCGTGGCGAAGGTGGTTTCTACGTCAGGGTGGCGAAGCCAACCTTCCGCGCTGGGGTGGCGGAAGCCGAGGTTCCGTCGCCATGGTGGCGAAGCCGAGGTTCCGTCGCCATGTGCGGAAGCTAGCACATTTTCGTAATTACAAAATCATGTAGCATAGTTTCCCAATTTATATTTATATGTGTTTTATTCAACCAATTTTTCCCTTGTATGAAATAATCTCGTCAGAACGTATTTTTTAGAATATATCAATCATGACTAAATGAGTCAAATTTCGTTGAAACAGACCAACAAATAAGAAATTTCCATTGCACTTATTACATTCATTACATATGAGAACATGACAGAGAGCACTTATCCCGGTGACCCCTTGTGTCGTATGTGCTTGGAGTGTAGTGGTCCGGTGGATTGATGGTACGCGACCTGCGCCTGCGAGGGTCCAAATCGAGCTTCTTGTTGTTCTTCCTCCCGCTTGGTATGTACCCGCTTGAACTCGATGGCGTAGCTAGAACCCCCAAAATATGGAAAACCGGCCATCATGCTTTGTTCATATGGGGTTTGCTGACCTTGCACGACCTGCGGCTGGACAGTATATGGGGTTTGCTCCCCATGCATAAATTCTCTTGAGGACACCATAGGGTGTCCGAGCTCGAACCGCTTGGACCCTCCCGCCGATCCGGATGGGGATGGGGCTGGAAAAGGTGGCTTGGCCGAGTATATCCTCGAATGTATGAGTCGACGGCAATGCACAATCCAGCATTGATCCTCCCATGTTTTGCCATGCGGTATCGTATGTACTTTCATGTGTGCCTAAATAGTCATCATAGTCCTGTGGTGATGGCACTGGCATGGCGTTGATGTCGAAACCCATCTGAGTACCTTGCCCTATGAAGGGCGGCGGAGGGTGGGCACTTGGGTTCAAAGTGTGTTGACGTGGAAGCCCGAGGAGGTTCAGACTGCCGACGTGGGCCGGGAACGCCTATCCATCGATTGTGTTCTTGCGGGAGCAGCGGATGCTGGATGAACTGGATGCTCGGGGCTATCTTCTCGCGCAGGGCTTTCTTGTCCATCATCCCGGCGTGACCTATGCCCACCAACCCCCCTAATTGCAGCGGATAGGCGATGTCCTGCCCTTCTAATCAGGCCCCTCAGAGACGAATTGGATGATTGGCCTGTCCGCGGCGGTTGTGATATTAGTTGCACCGCATGGTCGTGCAATGATCCTGCCTCCTGTGTCTGCAATGACCAGTAAAAAGGCCATATGAAGCATGGAACATAGAAGAACCATAGTGACATAATGCATCGTACCAGAACATGAACGCGTTGGGCGTATCCCTCTGGTTGGCGTAGTGGTGGTGCTGCAGCCTGTGGTGCAGCAATCTGGCATCTCGTCCTTGCCCTGTCGTGCAATGATCCTGCCATGCAACATAAAGATGAAGACTGGGATACAATGGATTTAATTGTCTTATTACAATATCATCAACTGGATGAAATAAAACGTCGCACGATCATACGGTTATCCCTGATTAGGACACCGCCTACGGTCATGGCCTGACTGTTTACATGTACGACAACGCCACAAACCATCACCAGCCTCGGCAACATCCATGTCACTGGTAGTCGGCGTCGTGCTTGTGACGGCCGGAGTTCACGACGCTTTGTAGTAGGAAATGGATGGAATGTTGGACCCTCTGATGTTTTATAGCCAGCACCAAGATTAATTGATGACATCTTAGGAGCCCATGTTTGTCTTATCGCATTCATGGTGTAATACGGGGAGACATATTGGGTGCCATCATTACCAGCTAGATCTCGACAGCCGCCAAAACGCGTGCGAGCATGGGATGTGTTCAAGGCGAGGCTTGTTGCAAGTGCAAATCGCCTCGTCGCCCCAAGTTGACACCTATGTTGATTATCTCCGCGGCAAATCCAAATGTACTTCCGCTTGCCTTTGACATGAAGATGTTATCATTCAAATCATATATTGATGTGCGGTGGTCTTTGAGATTTACGACGACGCTTTTCTAGTATGGCTTCCACGCGAGCGAACATCTGGTGGTTTGCATTGCAGCTATGCCTCGGTCGCGGAAATAATCTCTTGTCCTAAAAAAGGTCATCTCAATGATTGTGCATATTGGGAGCCCCCGCACGCCTCTTAGCACATTATTGTATGACTCGCTTATGTTTGTTGTCATCACGTGTATCCGCAACACGAGACGTCATGAATTTACGCTCCGACGGAATGAAAAATGACATTCTATATCTGAAACACTTACCGGAGCCATCGATGTCATGGGCAAGAGACCATTTCTCCGCCGGTTTGCTCGCTACCCATCGAGCAAAGGTCATGTTACGGCGGTTGGTCACCGCCGCCTCTACTATTTGGACCCTCCGGTTGTTTGCTCTTCTTGGACCATCGTTTTAGTGCGCTCGTTGATTTGATTGAACAAGGCATTGAATTTATGCACCTGATTTTGCAAACACATTGTCTTGAACCTCTTAACTAGAGGTTTGCTTTTGAAAGAGTGATAGATTCGCCCCAAGTGACGCATGCACCATCGAGAACGCACGTCAGCCACATTGGTGCGTCACCCGTGGTGAAAAATTCTATTGCATTTAGGATACCTATGTGGCGGTCCGAGATGAGGCACACTCTAGGCCGATCCATGACGACGTGAATTTTTAGCAAATCTGAGAACCACCTCCGACTATCATTGTTCTCGCTCTCAACAACAAAAACGCGAGAGGTACTATCTGTTGTTCCCATCACCGCTAATGCGCTTAGCGAGTACCGTAGTACACCATCGAGGAACGTCCCATCCACACATATCAAGGGACGGCGGTGGCGGAAGGCCTCAATGCACCGCCGAAGGACCAAAACAATCTCATCAAGTAGAAGTGGTTTGGCGCGACACTTCCATCTTGGAGATATATCGGCTCATGTGCGAAACATACCGTGTCCTGTGGTTGCTCTCCTCAGATCTTACGGAGAAGGCGAGGAGCCCAATTGTATGACTCCTATAATCCCGAACAAGATTTTAAGTGCCTTCGCTTTGCTCTCCATGCTTGGTGATAATTGATAGACATGCCAAGTCGGCTCGCACCTCACCCATGATGGAGTGTGGTTTCAGGATATGTCTGCTGAATTGCGCATAACAACATCTGGCTATGAATTTGGAATCCACATTCTTTAATATTATGCGTACTAACTCCTCCGTGCGGTGTGCGGCTCATACCTCATCGATTATAAAGTGATCTCATGTTTGAGCGTGCTTGAACATGGAAGGAGCACTCAGTCTCTTCACACACTTCACCTCGTACATGGTCGGATTGGACCGTGCGACAAAGTGCTCACGCCGTGTGGTTACACCATAGTTGGTCACAAAGTGGATGACCTCTTCCTTCGTCTTCAACTCGTGCCCCACCGCTATGTCCCCATGCATATACCCCACGTGGAAATATTGGAGTGGTCACCTATGACCCAATTTGAAGCATCGAGCACGATATCTCGCGGCATGCATCGGATCGTCCTCTTCTTCCTCTGCATTTTCACCACCTTCGTTACCCTCTTCAACGAGGGCCTCGCATCTATCTCTCCCACGCCCATCGCGCCCCGGCTCCGTGTCCGTGCCTAGTGCCTCAACACCAATCAAGACACTAGCCATCGGGTCTTCCTCATTGACGTGCGGCATTGTATTCTCATCCTCCCTTCTACGGTATTGCTCGCCCGACCTCGAAGCTCGTGGCTCGTGGACGGACGTACACGCCAAACCGAAACCCTTCTTCTTCGGACTTATTCACGTAGTACGCCCAAGCCCCTTACTTTTGAGTGGCCATAGGTTGTACACATACATCGTACTATTTGGAACCGGGCATGGTCTAACACCGTGTAGGACCAAATTGTATTCATGACGGTTTATGCCGAAGTTTTCTAGTAATTGTCCTCGATAGCATTTGTAGCTCTATTGGCATTGTTATTGTGGTTCGCACATGGTCGCATGGGTGCATGCTAAAGAAATTCCTTGCACCGCCAAGGTGCATCTCCGTAAAATATATGCGTGGTGCCTCCATCTACGTCCGTAATCTGGACAACTAACAACTATTACGTACATGAAAAATAAAACTACGTAACAAAATATAACTACTATGGTCGAATAAAAATATATGCATGTCAATTAAATAATCACTAAGCCCAAAATAAAAAATTACTACTAACTCACTATGCTCAATTAAAAAATACGCATGTCAATTAAATAATCACTAAGTCCAAAATAATAAAATTACTGATTATTCAGTAAGGTACAATCAAAATTTATTATTATTCCATTTACATAAGCCTACATAAACAGAAAAATATGTATGCACTACATATGTCATATTAATAATGGGAACTAACTAGCCATTATTATACGTCCTTGTTTCAAAGAATGTTTCACTAACTAGCCATTATTATACGCATACAAAAATTACTAATTAAACACTGAGCCATAATTAAATTAATTATGGTTTTATTACACTAAGTCCTAATACAAATTTAAATATAACTCACTAATTAAATAATGCAAACTTGCTCACAAAATAATCTCTTCCAAAATGAAACCGAAACCTGCTCGCAATAATTAGGAAAACATCATTTCTTCTGACTAATTACTTTGTACGCACTATAAACTTTACATTGAAGCCTAACATAAAGAGCTAATTTAACCTCACAATTAGTCCATAATCTCTATTATTTATCATTTTACCTCATTAATATTACTAAAATATTTTTTATCTTACATGAACTAATGAAATATTATTGTTATGTAAATTTTTATACATAAAATACTAAGCACGGTTAAGAATTTTTATACATGAAATATTACCTCAATACGTAAGAAGTGCGAACAAATGAAATCGACTGAGCAATGAAGCCGGAGCAATGCAGAACAAATGCCCGTGCACGCTTCTCAATCGACCACCAAGTTGAACCGCGAATGAAAGCAAGCGATGGAGTGAGGTCGCCGTCACATGCAGCATCGCTTTATATAGGTGAGAAATCTCATTATTGTGCTTGGTAATTGCGATTAATTAGTGCCGAATGGTAATTACCTTTTGCTAATGGGTTGGTGGCCGTCGGTGGTCGGTTTATCGAACAAATGCATGTGATAGCAGTGACATGAAATGACAAAGAGCCCCGCCGCCGCCGGATTCTCGCTGCCGCCGCCGGCCGCCTGCTCCGCCGCGTCGGGCGTGGCGGAGCTTCGCCGGCGCCGCCACGCCGACCGCGATTACAGCTGCGTGATTGCGGGCGGCTCGCTCCGCCGGCGGCGTGGCGGCGAGCTCGCGGGACCGCCACGCCGCCCGGCCGGCCAGCGCCGCGCCACGCTGCCGCGCTGCGCGCTATCCCGCCGTGCCCGATGGCGGGAGCGAGCTCCGCCGTTCGGTGTGGCGGAGCTCTGCTCCCGCCGTCGGCGTGGCGGCCGCCACTCGGGGCGGCGGGACCCGGTGCCAGTCGGGGTATTTTTATATACTGTGTGTTATTTTATTAATTTTAAATTTAAAGTAGATTATTTCACCAATTTTTCCTCTGTTGTGAATGATCAATCATATCGTACAGCTGCGCATGTTGACATGACATTGGTCCCATTTTTCGAGATAGGATCCGGCACCCGTACGTAGAGGCAGAGATCAGATCAGGATTCAAAGAATCAAATCTGGGAAGGAGACCGGAACCACTCTCTCCTTTCCTGGGAGATGCGCGAGCCCGAGCGCCCTGAGTTGTCGCCGCGTCAGATGCCTCATTCTTTCATCTTCTTGCTCTCTTTCCACCTCCATCTTCGAATTCTTTTCGTTGCTATCCATTCGGCCATTTGATTCAGGGGCTAATGAGGACGTATCCGGTATAAATGCCCATTGAGTGCTAACAGGCTAACAATATATCTGGATCATCGGATCCATCAGGAACGGTCCAGATCTGGAGAGGTATAAGCCACTTTTCTCACTTAAACACTTTCACAAAAAACCCCCTGACTTTTTAAATAGAAAGGGGCTTCCACCTTTTTAAATCTAGGTCACTCCTTATGGATCTGATGGTCCAAATCTAATGTTGGCATGTTAGCACCAAATAACCATTTGCATTGGATATGTTGCCGGAGCTAATGGGCTATCATGTGCATCTATTTTAACCTGGCAACGGGCGTACAGATATACCACTATATCAGATTTGTGTGTTTGGTTTAACTTTCTCGTACAAGTTAGATCTGTGTTGTGAAATTTTTTAGACGCATGCATAAAACTAAGCAGATACATTGAAACGTATACGATATAGACTTATGGGATAAATTCAAAAACTTCACTGTTCGCTTTTCTTTATAGCAAATGAATATTTTTTTTTAAAAAAATCGGAAGTAGGACACACACGGAGACACATAGTCAAACGTGCACCAAGCCCGCAAGGTATAGAGGCAAACCGAAATAGGGTTTAAGAGCATCCCAACAGACCCTGTCACACCTTTTAAAATACTATTTATACACACATGAATAGTATTTTGCGGGTGGGATAAGGAGACTATTGGGGATGCTCTAGAATATACAGATGTACACCATTTTTTTTTGCAAAAATATTTTGATCGCTACCCCTCAGGCCCAATCCCCTTCCCTAAGTCTTTCTCCGTCTTGGTCTCCCAACCACCGCGGCTCGACACAAAGCACTAGCAAAATAGCAATGAACCAAAGAAAATCAGTATGAAGTCTTAGTCCATTCACTATTCGTAAAAAGATATGCACGTGTTTCAAAGCATACGGCAATTATAGATAATAGAAAATCAGATATAGTAAAACCATTCTAACTGAGATGGTTGGTATTATCATGTTAATCGAAGAAAAATCGAAACCATTAATATATGGGACTGTCTAATCTACAGTCGACTGTTTTTTTTTAACTTTCAGTCGATTTTCTGGACCGTTGGATTGAGATCCAACGGTCCAGATCATCCTCGCCCACTCTCTCTTACTTTCCCTCCCTCCTCCATCGCCCCGACCTCGACTCGTCCCCTCCCGATCGCCTCCTCCTCCTCCTCCCGCCTCCGCCTCACTTGCCCACCGGGCGCCATGCCACCACGCCCTCGCCTTCTGCCTCCCGCCCCCATGAGCTATCCGCCAACCTAACCCGACTCGCCACCGCCAATCCCCACCGCGTCCTCCTCAAGGCCTCCACCACCTCCCTGCCGCCTCCACCACCCGGCCGGCGGCGTCTCGCCGCCCTCCTGCCCTGCCCGTGCCACCCCACCCACCCTAACAGACGGGACGGCGTGGTCCCCTACACCGCTGCCCACCTGCCTTCGCCTCCTCCCCGGCTCCAGTGGCGCCACCGCCGCCTCGCCCGCCCAAACAAACCCTCCCACCGCCGGTCCACCGCCTCCCCGACCTTCCTCTGGCCCGAGAAACCCAAATGTTCCCTAACCCAACCCGAACCCTAACCCTAAGCCCAACAAGCGGCGGCGGAGAGGAGGAGCTTGCTTGGGGGAGGAGGGCCATGCGGCCAGCAGCAAGTGACAAATCGATTGAAATCTCCCGGTTTCAACGATGATGATTAGCGTTTCCGTTAATATATTGACTAGTAATAGTGAGATTAGAAGCAAAAGTCAAGAGGTAGAGCAAATGAGGTGAAAAAATGATGAGAACAATAAAAGAGAATAGTCACTTTTCTACAATTAGTTGTAGCGAACTTGGACTAGATTTCATGACATAGATTGTAGGGTAAAAAGCGTACATGCCACTATAGAGTCGTCTCTAGACACAAATACCACCGTAAAGTCTCTAATATCATGGACGCTATTATAAAGTGCTGATTCACACATGTATGCCATTATGGAAGTTTTACCGGGTATACAACCTCAAAATACGAGAGTATATATATCTGACAAGTGGGCCCACACGTCATCCTCCCATCTTCTTCCTCCTCCCCACCCTCCTCTCTCTCTCTCACTCCTCTCACTCTCTTCTCTCCCCTTTCTCTCGATCTGCCTGCTCTCTCTCTCTCCCCCCCCTCTTTTCCTTTCTCCCTTTGGTCACGCCAATGGTCTGCTTTCCCGTGAGGCGACAGTATTGCTCGTTTCTCCGCTTCCCCCTACCGCCCTCGTCTGCGTGCAGCTGTGCTACCTCTGCTGCCACCTTCATCTCCTTCATCGCCGAGAATCCGCCGCGCCGCCTTCCCCCACTGCACCGGGAATCCACATGGCTCAAGGCGACACTCCGACGAGGTGACGTGGCGGCAGCAACTCAGCGAGCTGGGACGCCGACGACTTCCCCAGCTTGACGGTGAGCTCGGGCGGTGCTCCAGCAAGGCGGCGCGACGGCTCCTCTTTCTCCATCATCTCTGGTTGCCGCCCTGCCTACTCCCTCACCGGAGCTAAGGTAGAAACACAGCAGAGGCGGGCGTCGCGGCTCCACACGAGAGCTCACGAAGAGAGCCTGGAGAGAGGAGAGAAGAGCAGGGGAGAGAGGAGAGAGGGGGGAACGATTGGAGGAAGAAGAAGAGGAGAGGGGATGACACATGGGGCCCACTGTCAGATTGCATTTTACCGTATTTTGGATTGTATTTTTAGCTCATATGTCCCTAGCTAGGGCCTTGCTTGTTTTAGATTAACGTAGAGTTGTGTTTTGTTGTAGCAAATTTATGACCCCCTCAAAATACGTTTTAACAAGTTCAAAAAATTATGAAAAAATATTTTACAAACTTTAAGAAGTACTACCTCCGGTCATAAAAAGAAGTCGCCGTTGACTTTTGCACACGCCTTTGACCATTCGTCTTATTCAACTATTTAGTTCAAATATATAAAAAATATAAGTCATACTTAAAATACATTTAATAGTAAACCAAATCATAACAAAATAAATTATATCTATATAACTTTTTTGAATAAGATGAATGGTCGAATGCGTGTCCAAAAGTCAACGGCGACTTCTTTTTTTGACCAGAGGGAGTACTATTTAAAACCCCACAAGAATGACTACAAAACATTACATCATTTGGCTTATACAAAAATAACAAATTTTCATTTAATTTAATTTAATCTGAAACAAACAAGGCCTAGAACTCTCCAAAATGCATATATGCAGATTATTCACTCTGTAATGACGTTTGTGATATTAGGGAAAAATTGGTTGAATAATACACAGATAAATGGAAATTGGGAAACTATACGGTATACAAGGGGAATTATAGAAATGAGCTACTATCCGTCACCCACAATCAAATACCCGTTTCGCCACCGGGCTCGTCGAAGTCTGCTTCCGCCACGGCGCCGGAAGCCGGCTTCCGCCACCCGTCTTGCCGGAAGCTTCGCTTCGCCGCCCGATGGCGAAGCCAACCATCTCGCCATCTGGCGACTCCGAAGCGTTAGCGCCCGGCCGGCCCGGCTCCTCCGTCGCTGCCCGCGAATCCCGCGTGGGTGGCCTTGATGTGCGTGCCGCTTTATTGAATTGCGTGGTGTATTATTAGCCCGGCGTCAGAAGCAGCACGCGGGAAAACAGTGTCGCTGGTGCGACGTCATTTCATGTCCCCAAATTATCTGTTAAACCCGCGTTTAATTAATTTAAAAAGTAATTAGCCATTAATAAATTACATGCTTAGGACGATGTAATGACACACGCACGACTATATAAGGAGGGGTGTCCTCGGTTCTGTGCACATCTTGCACTGCCCACTGCGAAGTTCTACGCAAACCATTTCTGCTGCCTGGTGCTCAGCTTGCTGCTCGTTGCTCAGCTTCCTGCTGGTCCGTGCTAGTGTCTTTGCTTTGGTGCTCGACTTCTTTGCTTGATCTTGACATACGTTTGTCTTTGGTAGCGTTTTCTCCGCCTTCATCAAGGTGATCTTTTTTTACTTTGTACCAGTTTGAATATAGATGAAGACATAGTTTGAAAACTTTCATCCATTATTTCATGTGCTTGAATGCGCAGGTGTTAGTACCTCGTGAGCAGACTGTTTATTCGACATATTATTAGTAGGTATGCATTTTAATAAACTTTTGTTCGTGGGCTTGTATATTACTGTAGAATCAAATATAGATTAATGTATACTACTGACTAATTTATAACGGTGGTAAGAAAACAATAACGCAGACCGTGCATGTACCATTTAAAGTAAGTTAAATTAAAAATAATTACAATATTTGCGGTGTTAAGAAAACGTTAATGCAGACTGTAAATGTAACATTTCTAGTTATATGAATTAGAAAAAAATATAATTATTTTACAACATTTATATGTTCATAGTTTGTTATAAAGGTAAAAACTATTAAGATCAAATATGCATGTGATATTAACTCGCACTAACCGAAAGTATATTATGCTTTATGTTTAATGCGTCGTAATTAAAAAGTTAGTCAATTAATTTGTTATCATTAAAAATTGTTATCAATTAATTTGTTATCATTTAAATTGGTTGATTAATACATATTTCACCACCTCCCCACACACGCGCCGCCTGCGCTTCGCCTCGGCTCACTTGCGCCTCGATTCCATCGCCGGGATGCGTGCTCGATCGTGCATGTATTCGCTGAAAAAATAAAACTTTCCTGCACGCCATCTCATGTCCGCCACGGTGTATATTAGTGGTTTATTTAGTTGCTAATGAATAATTAGTGCGTAATAATTTAGTAAAAGAGTAATTAGTGATTACTAAATTGTATTGTTATGATAATTTAAACATAATTTGGAGTTAAATTGCATGCATGCACGCCGTGTTGATTACAAGGTGGTGCGCGGTCATTCAACGCCTTGTCGTGCCTGCCATGCATATGTCTTATCATGTCTGCCAGTAGCATTTGAACCGTAATTAATTAGTACAGGATTAATTAGTGAGTAATAAATGGTATGTTTATGATAATTTAATCCACACTTCAGCTATAAAAGAAGGACTCGTGCTCACTTCGCTTCACACCATTCTCGCTGCCCAGACATCTCATTGCCCCGGTGCTCAGTGAGGCCTCTTGCTGGTTTTTACTTCGCGTTGTTGTCTTTGAGGGACTCTCGTGTTTTTTCTATTTCTCAAGACATGTATTTTACGAATGTGCATGCAGGTGTTGGTACGTTCAGTGGTGGAGGAAACAATCTACAAAAGAGTGTTCGTTGCAGAAATTTTAACAAGGTACGCATGTTATTAAACTGCCATGAGCATGCGTGATGATTTTTCAGAGATTAGTTGTTTTGTTGAGAATAATTTAGAGTAGTTATAAGAAAATTTTTATGGTTGTGCTATTTGTAGGTATTGACCTGAATATTTAATGCTTGGTATTAAAAGTTGTGATGAGGATATTATGTATTAACGGGGGAACGATACAAGAACTCGTACGATATGTGTGGAGTTTTAGTGCTTGAAATTTCATGTCAAATATTATACATGATGCTTGCACGGCATGTGCTAGAGGAGTAGTCAATTAGTTAATTAGCTCTTTATTTCATGCATGCGGTTGTAAGAAAATAATTGTGCAATAATAATGCATAGCATTTTTAGTATCAAGTCGAGAATCGTGTTAGAAAATAATAGGGTTAAGTAAAAACTCAAGTGGTTATTATATTAAGGCATTTCTAAAGACAACAAGGTTTCTAAAATGAGCGGTGCATTATTTATAGAGGAGTGATAAAATTATTTAATGACACATGGACAGATCTTTATGGCAACAACGTTGCATATTTTCTATGGGGATGCTCCAACACAAGTGCGAGTGCTTTTGTTAGCATGCACAGCTTGCATGCACACATAAGCCGCAATTGATCTTCCTATAGGACCTAAAGACTTAATAGGGTGGTTGCTGAACACTTGCCATAGATCGCGGAACTTCAAAGTGCGCCTCTGGTGATTCGGCCTCGTTACGTCCCCAACACTTCGCATGTAGTATGCAACTTTGTGGGAGCTTGAACCGAGGTTCCCGGGACTTGTATGTCACAAAGTCTCATTAAGGAAGCGTTCGAGATTGGTGTGTACGCTGAAGTGGTACCACGAGAGGAGGGAGGCACAAGTGAATCATCAATGGTCAGAGTGCACTACGTGTGTTCGCGATAACACGGTAGAGATTGGGGACTCATCGGAGGTAGAATCGTGGAAGTAGAGGAGAGGTTGGAGGACATGATACGGTTGTCGTGCGGAGAGAAGATTGATGTGGCGGTAATGGAAGATGATGAGGTCGACGTGGCGGGAGAAGGTGAGGATGATGGTGAGGATGATGCAGGACTGCAATCGCATACTTCATGAAATACAAGCAATGAATGCGTTATGCCCGATTTCTCCCAGATATCTAGTCGGGGATATCAAGATAGCGATATACAAGTAGGACAAAGTTTTGGGAGTAAGCGGGGCGCAACACTTCATTTCAATTTCGCCATCACCACACGCCGTGAGCACAAAGTGCTCTTCTGCGGGCTCGATGTCTATGTGGTCGGTGTAGAAAAGAAGGGAGTGCTCGTGCACTGTGCACGGGCCCATAGACCAAAGAATGATGAATATTTCATTATCTCACGGCATGCGAACCGCACACTTGTAACACGGAGGGTGTCCTAAACATGAGCAAGGTCATGGATGCGGTATATAGCCCGACACTCCTTAGCATAGTCGAGTCGACATCAAATTAGCACCAAACACCATAATTACCGAGATGCAGAGCCGAGCAGGATGGTAATCCCGCACCACCTTGCTTGGCGGGCAAAACAAAAGGCGCTAACGATGATATTTGGGGATTCAAAGACTCAGATAACTGGGCTCCCGTGCATTACGGCGGATAGCATCGACCAACCCGAGCGTAATGGGGAATTGACCACGTCTGCAAACCGCAAATGGTTCTTACTCAAGGTCACATGTACTGTTGAGACTTTGTTGGGCTTTTGGTCCATGCATAGAAGCATTTAGACACCGCCGCCGCTGATTTGCGTGGACGGTACATTTCTAAAAGGAGGTACATCGGGGCGCTTTTGATCACGCGTTAGAAGCCGATGGCAACAATCGATATTACTGTTGCCTTCGCCATTGTGGAGAGTGAGAACAATGACGGTGGCTTTGGTTCTGCGGTTCGTGAAGACTGCGGTGGTCGTGGATAGAACCGGTGTTTGTGTTGTATCGGACCGTGGGTTGGGTATATTGCATGCCTTTGGATGTTACGAAGGAGGTCATGACCCGACTTGTGCTTGACCTGATGTTCAATCGAGGTGGTGCATGCGACACCTTGGTGCAAATTTATACACTGCATTCCGGAGCCGCACGATGGTCAAGAAGTTTAAGACAATGTGCTTGCAGAACCAATTGCGTAAGTTCCAAGCAATTTATAGGGACCTGAACCAACGCACACAAAGACTTATCGCCGATCAGGAGCAGGAGGCCATGCAGATGGTTGGAGGCGAAGGAGCTGCTGTGCGTCGCAACACAACGTTCGCGCAGTGGATCGCGGGTAAACCGGCGGAGAAGTGGGCACTAGCTCATGATACTGACGGCGCTCGGTAAGTAGTGCCACTTGATCACACCCCTTTATGTACAAATGTTATACTAATAAAACGTACGTGTCATTTTATAGGTATAAGGTTATGACGACTAATATCGCCGAGTCGTACAACAACGTGCTTCGAGGAGTTCGTGCTCTTCCGATATGCTCAATCATAGAGCTTACTTTCTATCGGACCATGGAGTACTTTCGAGACCGTGGCTATGCAGCAGAGCAATCGGCGTGCATGTTTGCTCCACGCGTCGAAGCGCTCATCGAGCAAAGACGCTTGAAGGCGCAATTCCATGTAACCCAACTTTATGATAGGGCCACCAACGAATTCAAAGTAAGCTGCCGACGGAAGCACGTGTCGGGGTTTAGCGCGGGTGACACCGTGCAAACTTGCCACATTGGAAGCTACGAAGCAGTTTGCTCGTGCAACAAGCCACGATTGGAGCATATCCCATGCTCCCATGTGCTGGCTGCCTGCCGTCAGCTTGGTGGCAACAATGGCCTCCAATTCGTGTCCCCGTACTATACAATGCAAGCAATCCGCGACACATGGAGACCGAAATTTCGCAACTTCGGTGATCGAAGCTATAGAAAAATGGAGGCACCCTGTACATGGCTACTGTTTCCAGCTAACAAGCGAGACACACCGGGAAGGCCACCCTCTGCACGATTAGTGGGTGACATGGATGAATCACAATCGGGGGGTGGTTTAAGGCTTTGTGCTAGATGCAGGCAGCCTGGACATGACCGTCGCAGATGCCCAAACTAGACGGGCACTAGCTCATGTATTTTCCAACTAAAAGTTATGTATCTGTACACCCTTGTAGTAATGTATTCTAATATGGTCACCGTTAATATATTGCTGTTGTATTAAATTCAATGTGGTTACAAGCTGTATTTGTATTCCGTTAAGTTCACACAGGTTATAAGATGGAACTTCCGGAGTTGTTCAAAGAGGCCATCGACAGTAAGCACCGGGCAAGAAAAATCATAGCCGGTGTACAGGTGACATTACATTATATTGCTTGGAATGAATGCATATATGATTTTTACGGTAATTTGCTATTTTCATAGCTACGACCCTTTCGTCTGAGGGGATCCAGGCTGCTTAAAAGATTAGATGGGAGATTCCGTGTACCTCTGGCGCACTGTGGATTGCTCCCATTTGCATTGCTCATGGATGGGGCAAACTTGCCAGGTGGAGCGAGGACGCCTCTCCCGCATCTGCGATCTGAACTTTTAACTGCACTTGCGGACAGATGGCGTCCTGAGACACATGCTTTTCACTTTTCGTGTGGGGAGATGACGATCACGTTGCGAGATGTCGCAATGATTACTGGTCTTCCCATGGAGGGTCGCCCATTTGTTGTCATCAAGCCAGAACGGCTTGAATGGCAAGAGTACATAGAGAACAGGTACGAAGCAATCTATTATTCGAATGTTTTGCACAATTAACCATTTCTATTTGTACACTTACAACAAGGAAACAAAACTACAGGTTCGGCGCTGAATACGGTGCGAAGAGTGACTAGGGGGTGTCATTCTCGTGGCTGAAAGCATTGGCCGAGTATGGGGATTGCCCAGAAGAGGCCGACATTGATACCGTGAACAGGCACTACGAAGTATACCTTCTTCTATTGCTTGGAAGTGTTATGTTCACGAACACAAATGGAGATTTCGTTCTTGCGCATCTTGTGTGGGTTGCTTTCGCCACCTTCGCGTCGATGCTCTTCACGGAACCACCGGATGCCTTTAGGCGGGGCTCGCTTATTCTTGCCGACACATACCGCACTTTGTGAGAGGCATGTCGGAGGACAGCGGATAGTTCGAACATGGCGGGTTGTCCCATCCTGCTACAGTTGTGGTCATGGTTCTATCTGCCCATGCTTCGACCGTGCGTTAAGCACACGTACTATCCGGTGGACGTTCCCGATGACCTGCACGAGTTGGAGCGCCCCACACTTGGATATAAATATATGCATGCCACGCTTCGTTGGGCACAAGGGGTTGATCACGGGTCCTACATGCGGTCGTTCTTGACCAGATTTTATCACTAAAACGATGTCTGTGGGGACCCGTTCTCTCCATATGTTATGCATGAAATTGCACAAGGAGGACGCATCTCGGCGACTTGCTTAAACAATGAAGCGTCTTGGTTGACGAAATGTCATCTGTTATGCATGAACGCCGCCGAGGTGTACTCACCGAGCGTGTTTTGCGCCAATTTGGATACCGTCAACTAGTCCCTGTTCCTCCACCGCGAGACGCCGGTCGCTCGCATGGGTATGCTTTCTATCAACCACGTTTATTTACACTCGTCACATTTTATTTTTGTTCGTAATAACCAAGCTGATTATTTGTTATTTCAGGAGGACCGGTCAGGGGCACAACCCTAATTGGATGGTGCAAAACGCGTCACACATCGCTCGCTGGATGGAGGCAGCCACTGTGGATGTCGTCGTGCCTGTTGGACCTTACAATCCGTACGACTACAATGCCTATTATGATTGGTACATGGCGATGACAAGATGCCATCTTTTAAATCGTCGGTAGCGGCGCGGAGCAACAACCGTGACGCAGCCATCAGAGCTGAACGAGTTCACCGCTGAATGCGTGTGGATCGCTAAATGTCTTATCATATGTTCAAGTTTATATATTACGTACCTAACGGTTGTTATATGTTTCAATACGATACAGAAAGCGCCAGACGCAAGACGAGGCGGACTTTCGATGACCCAAACGGAGCGGCGGGGATCGCGCGGTGCGAATCCCTTCGTAGTTTAATCCGGCGATCGGGCGACCGATGCGATCCGCATACAGGCGTCGGAGGTCGCCGAACCAATATAAATAGAAGGGACGAGACAGTCCGAGACCGCCGATGCGCCGAGCCTCTCTCGAACGTTCCGCCCCACCAATGAGGACAATGTCCATGGAGAGGCAAACAACATGTTCCGTTTCGATCCCCTCCCGATCCGGCACGAGCTTCGACATCGGCCCATGATATAGGTACCCACCAACATTCAGCTTTTACACCGTTTGCATCCCCACCGGTGTACGGGTCACCCCATGGGTTGGATATTAATCGTTAACCAACTCAATCGGTCGGGAGGGAAGAAGACATGCACAGCACGCATCAATCTTTTGGGTATAGGAGCGATGCACCCACACAAACCATAGCTGATTGGGAAAATGAGAACAACGCGTGGCAACAAATGTTTGGGTCGGCCGTAGGATTCACTGATTTGTTGAATACGGTTGCTACACCCCACCCACTGCCCCACAACCGCACCAGCCAGCGGGTCGAGTTGCTTTATCTGAACACCGCTCCACCACCGCGTGAGGATACATTTGCTTGATTGGCATGTATATAGTGGGCAATCCTATCAATTTGGCACCACTCCTCGGTGGCGACCAGCCCATGCCGCATCTGCCGACACGGTTTGGGTATCACAAGTCTGAGGATCGTGAAACACGACCTCCTTTTCATTGGACACCAAAACTTCACAAGAAGAAGGGGCATAATAAAAACTTACAAACCGCGTCTGTTAATATTTTGTTTTCTTGGTTTTCAAAGTTTTGTATTCTTTCGACCTAATTGTATAGAAGCCAACATTTGTAAATGGTGAAATATATTTATACACCCTTACCATATTTTTTTGTTGAATTTATGCGGCGTCAATTGTTATCTTGTTTTTTTGACCTATCTTAAATGAAAATGAAATTCGCTATGACAATTAAAGACATTGCATTATATGACCATTGAAAATATAATTCTTGCGCTCTGAAATATAACATTGATTTATAACACATGTAAAATATGTGACCATTGAACACTCGTTTTGAAAATCGCTTTCATGGTATACTTACCTTTTATTATGTTCAACTCGCTTACATATCCGGTGAATGTGTTTTATCGGCCTCTTTATGTGTAGTACATGGATAGCATGCATAGTACTACTCGTCCATTTGTGCCACCTAGATGGTGGCTTTCATCTGATCTAGGACTTGAAGCACACGCATCCTCAAAGATTTGCCGATCGACGAGAGCTCACTACAACACAAATCCGGCGATGCTTAGAGATCCCGAGTTCTATAGAGGATGGCGAAGTGCCTCCACGGGTCGACACGGTCGTGCAGTTTTTGATCGTGTTGCGAGATGGTTTTACGGGCCGTAGGTTTTACCGATGTCCCATGTTTGGTCGTATACCATCAAAAGTAACCTTATTACGTTACGAAAAGGTTATTAACAATAAACTCGACTTTTCACGAGCCGCGATTGTGGCTTCACAAAATGGATGGATGATCCGTACCCCATGGTCGCATCGACGATATAAACCGCTCGCGGAAGAATACAGCGATTCTGACATCGAGTAAATGGTCTCTTCGAGTGTGCAAGAGAGAGTGGGAGCGAACACGATTAGTCCTTGACCCACAATTTGAGGTGAACCCCTATGCACCAATTATACATGCCTTTGTGGATGTCACTACCCGACAGTCCGAGCGAACATATGCGCTTCTGGTGAAAAAGAAATTTCGAGGAATACGGGCACCTCGAAGACCCAGACTTCGTAGAAAACCTTTCATGCAGTACTCGATGGTGCATTTGTAAATGTCATTTTCCAGATATGTTGCCTTAAATTCATGCGTACTTGTATTCCGATCGAAGTCACAAAATACGCAGGGTCATTTCACCTTGTGCTATCATGTCCGGTTGTCACCGTCAAATTTTATAGTTTTCGGAACCAGTGATTCCATAATGAAATGGGTACGACAAATATTTTTTGTTGCATTTATGGATCATCAGCACTTATGCTTTTTTGTGTGACCTACCTTAAATGAAAATGGAAAACGAGAAATCGGCAAAAAAAAAAATCCTTTCGGTGCTATCCAGGTTTACCGAGCAAGCACTTGTAAAATATTTTACCGCACAAGCATTTACCATTATGACAATTACGGACATTAATTGCATTTACCATCGTAGTACGATGGCCGAACAACGTTCCACCAATGCATGGATTAGGCCAAGTTGGTGGGAATCGTCCGGTCCAGGAGGCCAGGCCCATTACCCATCGGAGGACCTTCCCATCAAAATGAAACAGGACTATCGTATGCGATCAACCATCTTCAGCGTCTGCCCTCACATCCATCGGGGCGGCGAAGTGTGCATGTGGAATTGATGCAGTGGTGCAGACATTCGATAGGCCAGTATCTGGTTGGACCGGACGGAGATTCTACCGATGTCCTCTATACGCAGTGAGTTTTACTTACATTCATATATAACTAATTTATTTCAGTATGTAACCTGACATTGTGTCCTTTGCAAAACAGATTAACGATTGTCGTATGACATCATGGATGGATGATCCTTTTCAATGGCAGCAGATGCATACATCACAGTTCTCCACGCAAGGATCGCAGATCTCGAACAACGGCTCGAAATGACAAGCCGTACATTAGAGATGCAAGTCCGCATGGAGCGCTTGTGCCCTGCATGTCGGAGGCGTCGTGTGTAAACCGCTGGCACCCACATGTTACGTACTTTTATATTCGGCTAAATCATGCATGCCACTGTTTATGTATGTCATGCTATTAACTGGTGTGTTTTTTCGTACTGGTAATGTAAACATGCAGAGCATCGGACTCTGTGTTTGTACCATGTGATATGTTGCCAGCAACACGTCTGCCAAAGTGCCCTATCGTCTGTGCGACTTCAACCCGCACTGTCAAAGTGTCTTACAATCTGCGCGACGGGACTCATCGCTGGTAAAGTTATCGCTGGTAAAGTGTCGTACTCTGTGCGACGCGTCACCGATCATCGCTAATCTCGACTACACCGCTGAAGTGATCTATCATCGAAAAGTTCTGCGGTGACACATCACATCATGCGAATCGTGTGGTCGGTAGCCTGTTGAAGTGATCTATCACTGCAAAGGTCTGCATGACATATTAAATCATCTTGAATCAGGCGGTCCAATGTCCTCGTTGAGTGACCTATCACGCAAAGTCTTTGCGTGACACATTAAATCATCTCGAATCGCGTGCGTTGCGTATGTCTTATTCAATTCGACCACGTTATGCAATATCACCTATTTAAACCCATGCGGTCTCACTACGAACAGCACCACCAACAAGAGCATTCTAAGCACTTCACTTCGCAAATCTCTCAGGATCAAGACAGTCATATGGAGTTCCCATCGCCACCAAGGGAGTCTATCCACGAATCCGTCCCACAAGGTGTTCACCGCCCATATGTCTATCTGCGCGCTCTTTGCTTTTGAGGTCGTCCCAAGCCATGGGCTATACTTATGGGAGAAGGTATTGGAAGTCGCAAACTATCGTATGACCGAACTGCCGAGATGGAGAGGAGGGTAAAGTACCCTGTAAGTCACTTCTTACTTATTTCTTCCCTAACAAACATATACACGCACATGCTAACTGTCGACGGTTGAGATATCGATCTCAAGTCGCTAAGGTTCTTAAAGATTGAGATAGGAGACACGCCGAACAACCACTGACAAAGAACGAGCAGAGGATGGGGGTTTTATCCTGGTTCAGGCCTCTCGGGAGAGATAATAGCCCTACGTCCAGCCTTTCTTATATATCAGAGATGAATACAAGAGGTGGCCCGACGAGACGAACAAGTCTCGGCGAGATTATGGGTGTACAAGTGCGATAGCGCAATGATCTGATGTCTACGAGGTGCTAAGATGCAAAAGCTCTTGGCCAGGGTCCTTCTAAACGCCATAGGGGCCCTGTTTATATAGTGCGGAGCAAACCGACCTACCGAGGGAATATCGGGCCGGGCTAACCACGAGTTCGTAACGAACTCAGTGCATGCCAAATATATCCCGAGGCAGATAAGGCATGCTCTTAATCTTGGGAATCACGACTCCTAGTCCAATCCGGGAAACCAACGTCCGGGTCTTCACGTAGCCGTGCAGAACTCTTGTTCGAGACGGACTCAAACACGATTCCTTACCACTCGCACCATGCCGCCAGAAGGCGTTGGCGATGCATATGGGCCAGATAGAACCTTCCAGAGAGCTAGGCCCTGGTAGGCTGTTTGATCGGGCCGTCAGGGAGTGGGCCATGGCAATGGGTCGTAATTTAATCCCCAACACTAACCTCAATCTTTTTAGCCTCCATTATGTGAGTTTGTGCAATTTTTGGACGCGGAGCAGACTCCCGAAATGGAGCGGCATATGCAGCGGGAGGCGGCCGAGCGCAGGGCCAGGGCCGAGGAACGGTGGCAAGACGCCCTCAGCGAAGAAAGAAACAAGCGTGCGAGAGAAGAGTTTCAGGCACAGCGCGAGGCTCACCGACAGCGCTACTTCAATGAGCGTGAGAGAGCAGGTGCGTGCGAAAGCGAGAGGGGGCGCTAGAGCCGGGATCACAGGACCTAAGCGCATTTGCGAAGGGAAAATACCCCCGCTGCACCCAGTAGTATGGTTGTTGTGTATGACAACTATGTTTTTAAATCTCCTAAGGTATGTAGGTTTAGATATGATGCACTACTATGGTAGATTGTCTTATGCATCACGCGTGCCATTGCTTGTATGTGGTAATCTGAATTTTTATTATTTAATATCCGGTTCTCTAGATTAACAAGTTAAATGAATTATGCTTCCGCCGTCTGGAATGGCTTAAGCCGTGCCTGCTGGCTTCCGCCATACGACGTGGAGAAAATCGTGCTAACTACATCGGATTCCCGCTCGCTGCTGCGTTGGACTGCGTGCCACTGCAGACTATGCACCATTGAACCGTGTTCCTTATTGCCCCGATTCCGGCTCGCTGCAAATCATTCATGGGCTGGCGTGAGCTGTAAAAAGACGCACCTGGTGTCCGGTCATTCGTTGTCAATCACGTACCCGTCTTTTTTTGTCTGCCACGAGTATTCATACACATTTAAATGAAAATTACGAAAGTATTAAATGGTAGAGAAGACGATTCTATTATGATGTAATCCGAATTTTTATTATTTAATCTCCGGTTATCTGAAACCATAAACCGTTTACTTGCTACGACACAAAAAATATTCATCACATCTTAGAGAAAAGCCCTGCAAAGTCCTAAAAATATTTTTTCGATAAATTTACAAATAAATTTAATGGTCTATGCAAAAATAACAAAAATTACAATCCGAACAAAAACAAGAACTAAAATGGGCATAAAATGATACAACACTATCTAAACTCGTTTTCAACAGTTTAGCGGAAAATTATTAAACATTTCTCTCGTTTTCAGCGATTCACCGTCGTTTTGAGCCGCAGCAGAGAATCGGCGGCGCCGCGGAGCTAGCGACGCAATGACGCGCGCCGTTGTTTCCGCCACGCTGCGGCGAAATCCATCGCTTTAGCCACCCGATGGCGGAAGTTTACTTTTGTCCCGGCATGGCGAAGCCAGCACATTCGCGAATAATCAACTCCTGTGACATACTTTCCCAATTTCCATTTAAATGTGTATTATTCAGCCAATTTTCCCGTGATATTAGAGACTCTATGGTGGCATTTGCGTCCAGAAACGACTCTACAGTGGCATGTATGCTTTTTACCCTGGATCGTAAAGATTCTGGTAATAATTTATAGAGGTTTGGTCAGATACTTAAAATTATATTCTGGCTTCCAACCAAATTAAATTGTAATCCGACACCTTATCAAACCCTCCTCTCCTTACAAAGTTACAATCTTATCAACCAAGAGAGAAGATGTCTGTGCGCCACTATAGATCAGAATGCCCATGAGATTAGAAGTTGACCGGAGCCTAGGGATGAGACATGCTCCTGCTATTGCTACATGTCTCAGCGAGAAAAAGTAGTTGCTCTGTGTTTAATCAAGGAAAGGTCGACATTAGCACATGGAGGAGATATGCTTCTCAAATCTAGCCTATAGTTTAGATTTTAAATAAGTTTTTAAGTTGAATTCATAGAAAATCGTACCATCATCTATAGTTGTATAGAAAATTGCTTCAAAGACATATTGAATAAAATCTGACTAATAAATCTAGCACGCACAAATGCACGGGTTACCATGCTGGTTATACGTAATTAAAAGTGGGTCCAATGTAGCAACCACAAACCCTAAAATCTAGAAATTTCAACATTAATCGGAGAGAAAAGAAAGAGCTACAGCGTCGATTATAATAAGAACCGATTATAATGGGTTAGATTAAAAAAAGAGCCCATATAAACTGTAATAAATAAGTATATTATAAATAAGATTCCATGACAACTATAAAGCGTGAAAAATAGTCTACGTCAATTACAATTAAAAACATAAATTTAAAATAAGAAGCTATATACGCGCAAATCTTGTTCGTTGTCCGAAAGAGATGGATGCCCACTCCCTCCACCTCTCTCGCACGAGATGCCACGGCCCATGCATGCGTACTTCAACAGGCTGCACTGTGGCACTGTGCAGACTGCAGTAGCAGAGCATGCGATGCAACTAGCAAAGGCGCATGCAGAGCGGTGGCAGCTACTGTCAGAGAACAGCAACAGCCAACAGGTTGCTTGTGCTGAATGCTTCATCGATATGTAATCCTTGTTCCCAAGACACGTCCTGATTAGCTAGGAGTTAAAGGTCATACCACGGCTTTGTATATTTTAGCTTAGTGTAGTGTTAAGCTCTTTCTTAAATTTTGTTGAAACGCTACGCTATGCTACGTTAAGCTGAAATGTACAAAGCTGTAGGCTACAGTAGCTACATGTCAGCTGCTTGCACTGTGTGGGAAAATGTGGCCTGTTTCTTGGTCTTTGTGAGCAACTTCCAGCTGCATGCAGCGCATGGAAAATAAAAATTTCAGTCTCCAATCAGAAGCCGAGGGGTTTGGGAAAGGAGATCCACATGAGTTCAGCGGATCGGAAATTCGGAATATCCTCTCAAATATACTATAGTAGCTACCGTTGTATAGTAGTTTTCATGTTTAGCGCACGATGTGTGCATCACAAAACCATTGAAATGTTTAGAATATATAGTGCATTTGGTTGCATATATGACATATAAGAAAAAAGAAAGAAAGATGGCAGAGCATATCCCGTTGGAAAAGCATGTCACGGGGCACGCAGAAGCGGATGGTTTCCACGCCAAATTTAAAACGGTACGGAGGGAAACAAAGCGCCGTATTGATTTTGAACGGGCAAATAATACACATGGTGAGCATGATTATGGCGTGCAAGTTTGATCCAAGCAGTCCTTGCCGATGGCCACAGGCCCACAGCCTCCTAACCAAGGACACCCACTTCCCTGTGCGGCTGTGCCTGCTTGTTAGATTAGCTAAGCAACTGCTCTAATAAGTTACACGGTTTGTTATAATATGTGAAAAGTTATGCGTATTTGTTCGAACCTTTGGTTTGTTTTGAAAGCTTCGAAAGATAGCATTAGTCTTTAAAAAAACACTACAACGACTTAGACGTTTGGTCTGAATTTTTCTTTTGTACCATAGACCACTACTGGAATCTCCCAATTTCGCGAGGGCCAAAAAATATACACGAGGGCTGAAACAAAGCCCTCGTAATAAAACATAAAATCACGAGGGTATACTACCGCCCTCGTTAAAAAGAATATATTTACAAGGGCCAAACCGTAGCCCTCGCAAAAAACAGTAGCAGCAGGATACTCACGAGGGCTTACTTCCGACCCTCGCGAATAACGGCGCAATAATTGCTCACCTGCGTGTCCCTGTCTGCAACGTGCAGCTAATTTGCGAGGGCTCCGATATGGCCCTCGCAAAAAAGGCTGCCTCAGCAACTACTCGCGAGGGTCCTATTCCAGCCCTCGCGACTAAAAGGCCTACAAATTGAAAATCAAATCCCTCTGTAAGCCTGAAATCTCCCACACATTGTGGTCTTATCTCGTTCTTCCGCAGAAACTTGGTTAACTCCGGTATACCGTGAAGGATTCTTCCCCGAATTCGAATTTGACAGAGAAAAGACGGAGTCATCATCAGTCTCCAGAGGAGACAAGTGTTAAATAGTGTGTAATGGGTAATGCGTAATGTCTATAATTCATAAATAATATATTATATAATTTCATGAAATGAATTTCCGAAATGTATACTAGAATGCTTAGTATATCGATAAGCTGATAGTGTGAGATAAGAAAGGGTTAATATCATAAAAATTCGTTTTATGTTTTATTTTTTTCCTATTGCAACAAATGGTATATTAAAGAATATTATTAACTTAAACATATTTTAAACTATTATTTGATATTTTTTAAAAATAATTTGAGTGTAGGAGGGAAGAAGAATATTTATTAGTAGCGAGGGTTCTTCCAAAAACCCTCGTATATAAATGTTATATGCGAGGGCTGGGAGACCCTCGCGATAAAGCTACCAGGCCTGTCAATCGCGAGGGCATAAAAAAACCCTCGCGATTAACTATTCACGGGGCCATGTCCTCGTGTTCTGTCGTTATTTGCGGGGGAGCGGACGCGAGCACCTATTCACGAGGGTCGGCCCTCGTAAGTAGTAAATCGTGAGGGCTTCTGTCTTTATCGCGAGGGTTTTGAGCCCTCGGTATTGAGGGAGATTCCCGTAGTGGACTACGGTTTAAGTTTAAGCTAAATCAATCAAACATTGTTCTCGTCTCTGTAGAAAATCTTCAAAATGATACGACAAGCTAGAGCTCGTCGTTAGCCGTTGCTCAGGTCTCTTCTCTGCACATATCTTAACATCCTACTTCAACATCTAATTTTTTGCTGAGAGATGCGCCTGTTGATGAAAATATTAAGCACTTTCAGGTTCATTTTATTTCAAATTTAAATCATGAACAAGATCTAAAAATAAGCACCATGAAATAGGAGCTTATCTTATGCACTAACGACTCACATATATCTCTCTGATAAACTCGTAAACATCGCAGCAAAAAATACGTATGCGAAGAGACTGCGATTCAGCAATCATAGAAGTTTATGTTGCCTGTCCATCTAGTCGTTTGAGGGTATTGATTGAGAATCTTATTCCAAACTCTTTCGGAGTACGAGCTATGAAGAGTCAAATGGTTGATGGTTTTTGAACTATTTTGACATAAAACATAGATGGGTTAGTGTGGCCATCCTTTCCAAGTAAAGACATCAGCCGTATATATGTATGCATCCATGGGAGAGACATGTGTAATAAGCATATTGACTAGAAGATAAAATACTAACATAAGATGCTAAGATAAAATACTAAAATAAGATGTTGCGATCGGTTCAATATTTAAACTCTCGGGGATAGGAAAACCCTCTCAACTTTTTATTCGGAGCGAGAATGTTGGATCGTTGGACCTCGAAAAATCATCACCGGCGCTCTCGATTCCAGTGGCTAATGATGTGAGCATGTGCGTGCTTTAGCTGCGCTCTCCCGGCGACCACCCCGATTAAACCCTAGTTAAACGTCTGCAATTGTTTTTAGTTAGCCTTTTCATGACTAATTAATTAATCACGTGGCTGGGCTGGGTTGGGTGGCATGGTCCGTAGCTCTAGCCTGGTCAGCAGAGCACCACGCCCTCCCTCCCTCCCTTTTCCACCCGACAAAAGGAGCATAAAAAAAATATTGCAGGGTCTACGGTCTACACCACGGCGCGGCGGCATATTCCCACGCCTCATTCCTCTCGTGTTTTCTACGAGTTTCCGCCCGCACCGTCGGCTCGTCGCGGCGCGCTCCGACCCTGGTGCTCCGACCTGGGCCCTCTCGTCGGCCCACCTGAGCCTGAAAGTCGTTAAAAATTTCAGTTCAAAAAAATTATGACCCATCAAAACAAGGATTGAAGAGTTCAAAGTTCTAAAAGAATACTTTATAAATTCTAAGAATAACTATTTAATAACCACAAAATAGCTACAGAGTGTCACATTCTTTGTCTCGCAAAAAAGAAAAAACAAGCTAACTTTTAATTTAGTTTAATTTAAACTGAAAAGAATAAGATCGTGAGCTCCATGGATCCTGATCCTCTGACTTCGGGGGAGCCGAAGTCATGGTGATTTTGTCACTGACAATGGGGTCGGCGCGTCCGAGGATGGGTCCCGCATGGAAAACATGGTGCAAGGTCCCACCTGTCAGTGACAAAGTCACGGGGCGAAGTCACCAAACTCGAAGTCAGAGGATTTCAATCCGAGCTCCATGGCATGGGCCGATACGCGTACGATCGATACGATGGCTAGAATAATTTCAATGGCTGCGCATAGCGTTGGTTTGCTAGCCCCAAACTATATTAATACTGAAAGCAATAGGGTTAGAAATAAGATATAAAAGAAGAATGTAGGGATTATATAGGTGAAACAGAATCAAGATTGAATAGTGAATAAATAGTGTTGATAAAGCTATGATACGACTAACAATGAACATGGCCTAAGGCAATTGAATATATTTGCTATAAAAATCAAATAATATGTAAGCATGCATGTTTTTTATATAGTTTATTTAATCCGCTTAGGACTTTGATACGTTTCTTAAACCAAAATGTTTCAGCTTATCTATGCCGCTTCTTATAGCCCTCAAAACTTTTTTTTGGAACATTTTGGTTTTCTAAGCACACTTTAGTGAAACCTGGGTCCACCACTATTAGACCATCTCAGCAGCCATCTCGCTTCGTACCAGCCACAAGGTGATAAAAAAGGTGTTAGGGGTAGGCGGACTGCTCTGTCTCATCTGAGCCGTCCCGCTGTTAGGAGCGGCGGCAGAAGCAATGGCAGCGACGACTGGCGCTAAGAGAATGATGGCTACAGTGGGAAGACCATTAATGTGTACTGTGTAGCACGTTGTAGCCCAGACTAGCCCGTATATATAAGGGCTGGGTGGTGCATCGGGTTGGACTCTGCTTCTCCTTGGAGGATCGGATCCAGAGAAGCTAGCCAGTTCACACGTTGCACAGAAGTTCGAGCAGGATTAGGGCTGTTACCCGATCAGGGGGCCTGAATCTGGGTAAACTCTTGGTGTCTGTTCTTGAGTCGAGAATCGTCCGCGGGAGGAGAGGAGTGCCCCGATCGCGCACACTCCCACAGCCGTACCATCGGAGTAGGTCCTAGAGAACTTGTCAGCTGAAATACGTCGACATATACATTTTATTTTTTTGCAAAGATAAAAATGATAATGAGTATTCATACCATGAACAATAAGCCCGCAGTGTGTTCTACACTAGTTGTTCCAAGCATGCTCTCGAGTCCAAATGATAAATGTGTCCTTCTTGCAAGATTTTAGCTACATTGTCGAGCGAAGAACCAAATTATTGGTCTATAAACATTTACATTACCTTTCCAAATCACAACTATAAACAAAGTCCGGTGGAATGGCTATCTTGTGGCAAAAAAGAAACAAAAATACAACATAACACAAGTTTTTTTTTTTCACACTTTATGATGGTTCTTCGGCTGCTACTACAATAATACTACATGTTTCGAAAATTATCCGTTATTCTTAATTATTTTTATGGCTGCTAAAATTGAGCCTAGACAAGTATAAGCCAACTCAGCATCTCCTGTTTGAACTTTCAACTAGGGATCCAAGCACAGGATTAGACAATATACAATCCTACCTCACAGCGGTATGCCGGCCTCCGGTTACAAAAAGAAGTCACCGTTGACTTTTAGACACACTTTTGACTATTCGTCTTATTCAAAAATTTAATTCAAATATGTAAAAATATAAATCATACTTAAAATACATTTAATAATAAACCAAATCATAAACTAATAAATAATATTTATATGATTTTTTTGAATAAGATGAATGGTTAAATGCGTGTCTAAAAATCAACAGCGCCTTTTTTTATGACCGGAGGTAGTATAATCACATGGCAGGCCGAACCAGCGCACTGGACCAGCCAAATGCAAACGCGAATTGGCCAACCGGCCCTGTTTTATTGAGCCCCGACCACCAAAATCAACATAAACTTTGACCCGATTTTTCAATTAAATTTTTAAAAGAGATTTCATATTTTAAACATCGCCGAGATAAACTTAGGCGAGGTGGCAGCGCCGCACGCGTATATATATAAACACACAGTGCTCTCGGCAGTGACCACAAATCCGCTCTCTCCTCCACATCCGCCTCCACAGCCGCTGCCCTTTCCGATTTTTTTTCTCTCTCTCCTTTTGCGCACGATTGATTTCCTCTTCCGCTCTCGGCTTTCCTAATCCGCGAGATCGAGAGCTGGAGACCTAGAACTTGGGATTTAATGACGGTGGAGGAGGCGGCGGAGAGCTGCGGCAGCCACGCGGCAGGGGGCGGCGGGGCGGCGGCGGCCGCGACGTCGTCGTCGTCGTCGGCCGCGGCGGCGCAGGCGCGGAAGCAGCAGCAGCAGCAGCGCCACAAGCTGGAGGTGTACAACGACGTGCTCCGGCGCCTGCAGGACGCCGGCGTGCCCGAGGCGCGGTCGCCGGGGTTCGACGACGAGCTCTGGAACCACTTCAACCGCCTCCCCGCGCGGTCAGTCGAGGGCCTCCAATGTGAGGCGGCGGCGAGAATGCACTGCTGCCGATGCGGCGGGCTGAACTGATTTTGATTCGGTTTTGGCCTGGGTTGCAGCTACGCGATGGATGTGAACGTGGAGAGGGCGGAGGACGTGCTGACGCATAAGCGGCTCTTGGAGCAGGCGAGGGATCCTGAGCAGCGCCCGGCGTTCGCCGTTCGGGCCGTGCAGGTGAGGTCTTTGGAATGCAATCCTGAACGCTACGCGCCCCTTATGGGAATTAATCATGTTCTCAGTTGTTATGCGATGTGACTGTTTGCTGATCATACCTTGGTTGCTCGGGGATTTTTTTTTTTTTGCAATTGTGATACCTTTTTTAATAATCGTTTCCGTTCTGTAGTTAAGGGATCAACATGAGCGCGACAGTGCTTGATTAAATCGGGGGAGAAAACTTACTTTCTCAAATGGCTTTTAAACCTACTGATATTCTATGAAGGATTGGTTGATTTCGTTTATTACCTTTTAGTGTACCCCTTCTGATTCGAACAGCTTGCTGATCCAACAGCTGTCTACATTGTCAACAGTAAGAACTAAGAATAACCATATGACTATTGCATCAACACAGGCTCAACTCTAATTCTCTGGGCAGCCGTTGGCCTGCCTGCTCTGTAATTATCTCCTGTACATTTTGAATTATCTGTGCGTAATAGAAATGGCAGTGCTTCTGCCCTTTTGCTAAAAATAATTATTGCATTAACACTTTATTGTATTTGAGAAATGCCATGTAAGGGTTTTGATCGGTCCAGTAATTTTTCACTAGCTTAATCTCACTTGGGTTCTTCGTCTGCTAGTATATCGCAAATCTGACCTTTGTTCTACAAAATTAATACAACCGGTTCTAATATTGTTATACACTGGTAGATCTTGTTCCCTGCTAATCAGTTCGAACGCTTTTATGTATTTGGTTGGGAGGCACACTTGCTACCTTAAGGTACAGTGAGAACTTGTGGTTTTGTGGGTGACGACTGATGACTTGCATCTTGTTTTCATTTCAATGTTAAGTAAATATGGACATTTATATCTACACTCTCAATTTGGCTGATCTTTGACTTAATCAAGCCAGTAGCATGCACCGTTCTATGCTTTAATTGGTTTTACTAACTGAATCTTTCAACTGATAGTTTGAGCTCATCCATTGATTAACACTGTCAATGTTAGTTTTAATTTTTTTAAGTGTTATTCTTTTTAAATTTCAGATTTTCATTCTCTGTGCATATTTTAATTGTAAAAATAGTAGGAATCATATACAAAGACCTACTATCATTTGCCATTATCCTTATTGGAGAATCTTAATTCGTTAGGTGCCTCCAATTCTTGATGGGAATCAGACTGATGCTGATTCGAACACTGCAGGGGAGGAAGGTGCTTCAAAGCTGTTGAACAGGCAGCAAAGGTACTTGTGTCTTTACATCTGTTGTTGAATGTTTTGTTGATTGGGAAATGACTAATATCTGGCCTTATTGCGATGCATTGCAAAATATATATCTACCTTCCATTCTCCATTTTTTAAACATGTACGATGTGTGCTTTTTATTTAGCATCCACCCTCCTCCCGCCTTTGGTTCATCTACAAATCTTGAGGCCCTTGCTCTTGAAGCAAGCAAGTCTCAGAACCAAGATCATGATAGTACCTCAGATAACATTCGGTCTCTCTTCAGGTAAGTCTTTGCTTCAGGTTACCTTTGCACTATGTTTTATCTTACTATTTGTGCATTTTTTTTCATTTTTATCATTACGTAACTTGTGAGTTAGCATAGTATATGGCATAGGAGCAACCCTATACTCTAGCCATTGCATTTGTACTTTGGAAGTGTTTGTCTCTCTGCACTGCAGCATATATTAATTTTCTTGTATTTGATGGCCTTACAGACCCATGCATGAAATCACCTTCTCAACCATCGACAAACCAAAACTTCTCAGTGAGGTAATATTATGCGTATTTGGGGGTTTTTGTTAGGAACTTTTATATATCTACAGAAGTTGTGTATATGTCTACATCTTTGCTTCTGCACTCGCGCACAAACACGTTCTAGATTTTTATCAACATAATACATGGTCTTTCACCTCTTTTTTTCTTTTTCTTAATTGTTGCCATGCTTCTGATACTCCAGCTGACATCCCTGCTTGGTGAACTTGGTCTCAACATTCAAGAAGCACATGCATTCTCAACAAATGATGGCTATTCACTTGACGTCTTTGTTGTTGTTGGTTGGCATGATGAGGTATCGCAAACACCTAACTCTGTTCCTGTGTAAGCCTAACTTTGTAGTCAGCATAAATCTGCACTTGACGCTTACAGCTGAAAAAAAGATCTGAAGTTGTAGAAGTCACAAGTCACTTACTTGATGGAAATGTTTTGGCAATTTTGTGTATGTGCACGAGATCCTGTAAAATTAATGAAGTAATGTGGCTGCCCATAACATTAGCCCATTACATTCCAACTGCTTCATTTTTTTATTTATCTACTTCAAATAATTACAGTATCAACTATGAGCCAGTGCATATCTTTAAGTCTACCTTTTGTTTTGTATCTTCTCATCTGTTGTTTGGCTGTTTACTTATTTAGGAAACAGATGATTTAATAGAAGCAGTACAGAAAGAAATTGGCAAGATTGAAGAGGTGAACCATGTGTAATTTGTTGCAATTTAGTTAAGTTTCTATGTCCTAGTTATCACATGCTTATCTCTTCATTTTCATTTTCTGCTTTGTCTTGGATTTTACAGACGCAAGGTTGGTCAACGTCTCATTCTTGGTCTTCCCCAGTTGAAAGTATGCAGAATGTGGAGAAATCAACAGCTGATCACGTTGAAATACCTTCGGACAATGCTAGTGAGTGGGAAATTGATGTAAAACTGCTCAAGTTTGGAAACAAAGTAGCATCCGGGTCATATGGTGATCTGTGAGTGTTTAATGTTGGCTATCATGAAAGTCCATTTCTAAGCTTTAATGTTGCAACTTAAGAATATATTTCTCTTTCCAGTTACCGGGGTACATACTGCAGTCAGGATGTTGCTATTAAAGTGCTCAAACCTGAGAGGATAAATGTGGACATGCAACGCGAATTTGCCCAAGAAGTATATATTATGAGGTTGGTGTCTTGGTGACAATGTGACATGGCCTTTTGCTGATATTTGTACTGCTGTACCTTGGCATGATAATTAAATATACTTGGATTTTTGAACATAAGCCTTTGTCGTAATTATGTTCCAATCTTATATTAATTTTATCTTAGTTTTTCTTCTATGCTACCTTGAATGATACCCTAAAAATGTCGGTCCCAGATACTCCTATTTTCCCATTACCGTTGCTAAAAGCATTTACTTGATGCTAGGATCTCTTGTTGACATTTACTTACCAACATTTTATTCTATCAATCTTTTCTTTATCAAATAATTTCTCACCTACAATATATGCAAGTTTATTTACATGTTAAAGGCATCATCCTTATGCACAACAGTGTCTTCCATTAGTGCTTTTATGTTCTTTTCCATTTACCTAATTTTATGGAGCATATTTTGGATTTTAGGAAGGTTCGACATAAGAATGTTGTCCAATTTATCGGTGCGTGCACTAAACCCCCAAATCTATGTATAGTCACAGGTATGGTTGAAGAAAAGCCAATCCTTTCAAGTTCCCCATTTTCATATTGTTGATAGTAATAATGAGTGAACTTGCATATTCTTCCCTCTTACAGAATATATGTCTGGTGGGAGTGTGTATGATTACCTCCATAAACACAAAGGCGTCTTCAAGCTTCCTGCTTTACTGGGAGTTGCAATGGACGTGTCAAAAGGCATGAGCTACTTACACCAGAATAATATTATTCATCGGGATTTGAAAACTGCAAATCTTCTTATGGACGAAAATGAGGTAAGCAATATAGGAAGGCTACTCCCACAATATGCAGTTTTCTTCTTTATTTTGAAATATGCAAAATGTATGGATTGTATGAAAACTGCAAATCTTCTTATGGACGAAAATGGGGTAAGCAATATAGGAAGGCTACTCCCACAATATGCAGTTTTCTTCTTTATTTTGAAATATGCAAAATGTATGCATTTTATGAAACAAGTCCTTTGTGCCAGTTAGTACCAGTTTGATGCTGGTTCATTGGTAGGTGAAGAAGTTTTGTCTGACAGCCTGCACTACTGCAGTTTCCAACCTGTGTTTGGCAAATCTTTGCTCAACTTCTCATTTTTTAATAATACGATAATGCCATCATCATCATACCCCAGTGTTTTTGAGGTAACTCTTGCAAAAGCGGGGTGGGGTGGGGGGGTTGCTGGGTCGGTGTACGCAACCTTACCCCTGAGATAAAAAATTGCAGAGAAATTCCCGTTTGACCCTTGGTGATACTAGAGAACTCTTTGTAACTTAATGATCAAAGTCTTCTCCAGTTCTCGTTCCTGGTTGGAAGTCCATTATGATGAACTGCAGAGCTGCTGATAATTAAATTTGTTTATTTTATCCTGTGCATGATACATAGTGGAATTTGCCTGATTAACTTATTGTTTCCTTCTGCAGATTGTTAAAGTTGCTGACTTTGGTGTTGCGCGTGTAAAAGCTCAATCTGGAGTAATGACTGCAGAAACTGGTACATACCGTTGGATGGCACCAGAGGTGATTTCCCTAATTTTAACTATTCTGCCACTCTCTCCAACCTGGTTGTTTATATCATATTTATACGCATCGAAGGTCTGAGTTCATTTTCATAGTTCATGCTTGACATGGACAAACTTGATGTTTTTACATATATTTGAGAGAAGAGGAAACTCCTTTTGTTTATTTAAATTTGTACATAACACATATCCAGACAATGATTACCAAACGATGGAGATGTATGCAACTAGTTTTTTTTAGACTTGAAATTAGTTTGTTGGCAAAGCAAATATTGACAATTTCGATGCTATGATAGCTTTGTCTCATCTTTCTCTGTACCGCTGTGACAGTTTGACGTTTTCTCTCGTTCTCTCTGCTTAATACTTTGTCTGCAATTGGTATATACCTTACATATTTTTCCTGTATTAGGTCATAGAACACAAGCCCTATGATCACAAGGCTGATGTTTTTAGTTTTGGAATTTTGATGTGGGAACTGCTCACAGGGAAGGTACTTGCATTAGTCTTCTGTTACTCTATTCATTCATTACATTAATTCCATTGTTCTAAAATAAATTGGTATGTAATTTGTTCATCCCTTTCTTATTTGTAGATTCCTTACGAGTACCTCACACCATTGCAAGCAGCTGTAGGCGTGGTTCAGAAGGTGAACATTGCCTTCTTTTTTTGTTTGAGTTCATTTTCTTGTATGCCCTTGCATAGTCAGATATCACTTAATGGCACATAGGGCGATAACTATACTTAAACACGTTTTTTAAACATAAAAGGTTTATCTTAAAAACACCAAAAAAATTTGAGCATTCAGATTGCTGCATACTTAACACATTTTTTTTTTGAGGATTTTTGAAATGTTTGCTTAGTTTATACAAAAAAGGTTTTCGCCCATGGCATATAGGGAAATAATCAAACAATTGCTATGGCATAGAAGAGATTAGGCTTTAAGTGATGGCATGTAAGATATTTCTTTTTTTTTTTTCTTCTTGCTGTCTTTTTTTTCTTGTTATGTTTAGAAATGGAATATATCATGTTTACCACATTGTACCACGATAATGATCCTCTTGTATGTTTCGGGCTATTGCACATGGAGACATGCCTATTTTGTTATTTTTTATGTTCAATGAAATCATGCAGTTGTTTGAGATATAAACAGTGTAAAAGTTGTATCCTAGGTAAGTTTTGCTATGCACTAGCAAGCAGTCAAGCACTGCTTAGTGACATTAGGTCTCTCATATATCAAGGTTTTTGTTTACCACTGCCTGATCAAAGTGAGGAGGCCGTTATTGTAAGAATAATATCTTTTTGGTCTTGTTAAGTCTCTTGATCGCATTAGAAATTTTTTTCTAATATGGTAAACTTCCTTCCCAGGGATTGCGGCCTACAATACCAAAAAATACTCACACCAAGCTCTCTGAGCTTCTCCAGAAGTGTTGGCAACAAGATCCAGCTCAGAGGCCAGATTTCTGTGAAATATTAGAAACTCTCCAGAGAATAGCAGAGGAGGTTCGTGACTGAGACTTAATACCGACTTACTTTAATGAAATTATGATTTATTTTCTATGTTAACCGATAAGACAGGTTGGAGATGAACATGAGGGTAAACACGAGGGAAAGCACAAAGAGAAAATTCTAGGGGGATTATTTTCAGCATTGAGAGGGCGGGGACATTGAAGTGGTGCATGTACATGGTTTCAATCCATTCAGAAGGATCTGAACAAAGATCAATGCCAGTTCCTCAGCATGCCCAGCTGTGGCAAATTGAAATGTATATGGTTGCTGCAGTTGACTGAAGTGGCAATTTTCAGCCCCGGACTCTTCCATCCCTAGCTGTTCTTGTAGTTTTATGCCTGTTACTCCCGGGTTCCATTACATGATGTAACATAGGAAGAGTGGTTCTGAATTGTACATTATTGATCTGATTTTCTAACATGCTGTAATTTGTAGTTGAAATAATAAGCCAAAAGCAGGGCGTGCTATGTTTCTTTTTAATACCCATCAGTCCTGATAATCTTTCTGCATACTGCCTCCAACTCAAGAGTGTCCTGCTTACGTACTGTTGCGTGGGACCCATGCTTGTTAATAGTTTTTTGTGGTTTGAGGATGATGATTTCAACACAACCGTACCCTGATGCACTCTTATCAATCACGGTGTGTTACTGTGTGCGAAAATGCAGAGCTGCAAATTGTGATCTGAACAAGGCACATGCATGCCCAACTGTACTCAACAAAGATGAGTTAAAGTTGGCTGCACTCTCGTGCCAATATGTTGTCCCTGCATTGCCATGAAATAAAAGATTCTGAATGCATCCTCAGCAACACGTACATGTGAATCATTCGAACCGTTGCCCGTAGAGGTAGCGTTCTGATTCTAAACTTGCGTTACCAGCATTGCTTTTCTGTACCCGTAACGATTCTAACTCCTTTTATCAAAAGGGCAAGGGATCAATAAAGTGATGTTGCAGCTGGGAGCATGTCACTTTTATTCTTCACCTCCAGAGGCGTTAGTTTTCACCTATGACACGACGAAGCAACTGCACTTGCTTTACACTCTTACCTCTAAGGTGTCCAAGTGCTGTACGAACTATATATCAAAATTATTCCCTAGTTACTTAGGGCCACTGGAATTTATGGGTTTATCAAGCAAACGGTTTCTCATTGTACCGATATGAATTCTGGTGGTAATGTAAGAGGCAAGCCCAACCGCCCAAGGGATATGTTGTTCAGATCCCAAGAGTCAGGGCGATGTGATCATGGTTTGCTAGCAAGTAAAGTAATAAACAGAACATTTGCTTGATGTCACGAGCAATGGCTTCTGGTTTGCATATTAGCCTGTTCTGCTGCTGATCTATCAGTGCATGCTTTACCAATGTCAGGCTGCATTTGGCTGCATAAACCATGATTTGGGTTAGAGATCCGTAGCTTAAAGGTTAATCACTGATCACTTCTCTTACTTCTGCTTCCTTTATCTTTTTTTCTGTTGTCCCTTTCTTTTTCTTTTTCCCCTTTCACTCATTTTGCTCTATTCTCCTACTGTATTGCTTCCTTTTATAAGCTCATACTTTAAGCATCTTCTCTTTGCTTGATAAGGGAGGCGTGGAACCTATTATATTTGGCATTGATGGTCTAAATACATTTACTATCACAACATTTCAGCACTGGTAACCTATGCTCTTGCCATCATGACAGGGCTTAGTACCGGAACACCTATTGTTAAGGTGTATCATGAGAAATCCATGATCTTACCTGATGTGTCAAGGGTGCTTGCATGCCTCTATGAGAAGGATATCAAATTTGAGGCTCACACAGCCTCGTACAAGAGCCTACTCAGACTCCAGGTACCTGATGTCTCGTTCTTGTTAATTATGTCTGCACAGAAGCAACTGATTTTACATTTTAGAGCTTAAGCAATTAATTTCATTATTATGTTTTCTTCCTCTGCACTTCACAGGCATCGAACCATGCTCCAGTTCCATTCTATGATGGACCTACATTTCTAGAAGGTAAAGCTTCACATATGAGATTTGTGAAAATCATTCACCATTCCCCAATGGACCTACATTTGTAGAAGCTTAGTTTTTTCTACAGTTAAATGATCTTCTAGTTAGCTTGCTACTAAGACATTTGTACAAATCTACTAACAACCTACTACTGATACTGTGAAATTTTATCCCTGAAGTTTCTGATTTGCAAAAGAGCGAAAGTTTCAGTACTTGACCATATTATATATTCTTTCATTTTGAGATGGTAGTTAGTGGATGTAGATAGTAATTTGTTATACCCGCTGCTGATCGCATATATTATCGAAGGAGAAAGCGTTCCAACAATGCAGAGCAGCAACATGCAGTTTAGCTGCGCTTACCAGGTTTGCAGGGTTCAAGTTTGCAGTTGAGTCTTATTAGCTGTTAATGGTCGAGTGTGTCGGTTGTGTGGGTTGAGTTATCCTTAGCCATTCAGTTGGGGTTGTTAGGCAGCTGCGCCTGCATAGGAATAGGGAGTCAGTTGTAATCTGCAGTCTTTTTAAGGGAATGGAAAAGCAATGAAAAGGCATGCTTTTGATGCCACATATCTAGTCTTTTAGGTAGTGGCTCCGAAAACAGCCAATCCCTCTCGCCGCGGTACCGCGGCGAACTCATCTTCTTCTTCATCTCTGGTTCGCTCGGGATTACGCCTGGGAACTCACGCTTACAAGGTGACCCATCCAGCCGGGGGTCACAACATAATTCCTGCTAAATAGTTCACTTTGAATTATAAATACTAACAGGAAAGTAGATCTTACACTTTGCACTAAAACAAGTACATAGATCAGTCATTAGACTCCAGAAATACAGCTTTGATAGAAAAAATAGAGCATAAAAACTCCCATGTTTACTGGGGATGATCTACCAGATGAATATTAATTATAAATTTATAAGACCTATTGATAAAAAAAATTATAACACCAAGGATTTGTCTTTCAACACCATTTGTTTCAGGATGATCTGTTCCTATTAGGTGGCATATGAAATTGAATTGTTCCTTATTTTGCTGGTAAATAGAAAACAGTTCCAAAACATTATCGGAAATATTAAAATGGAATTCAAAATATAAATGTTATTTGGCATTCCATCTTTGTTTACATTATTTCATTCCCTAGTGATACAAAGTCTCTTATAGTATTCTGTGGTGTTTTTGAAACAAGCCTTTTATCAAAAAGATAAATGGCTTATGTTTTACGCAAAATGCTGTTCTATCTTCTAATTTCAGAATCAAGAGAAATCTGCCGCTATATAGCAGAAACTTATGAACGTCATGAATATCCATTCCTCCTTGGGAAGGATGCCCTGGAGAGGGCTTCTATCGAGCAATGGCTCCACCATGAGGAGCATGCTTTCAACCCTCCGAGCCGGTCCTTGTTTTGCCACTTGGCCTTTCCTCTGGATGATGAGGACGAAGATGAAGACATAGTCTTGCAGAAGAGAAAGCTAGAAGAAGTTTTGGATGTTTATGAGCAAAGGCTCAGTGATAGTGAATTCCTTGCCAGTAACGAGTTCACCCTTGCTGATCTCGTGCACCTGCCAAACTCCCACTACATCACAATGTCTGACAAGTTTGTCTATCTGTATGACTCGAGGAAGAATGTGCAAAGGTGGTGGAATGCTATTTCTACCCGGGATTCTTGGCAGAAGGTGCTGAGGGATATAAAGAAGGTGGAGGAACGGACGAAAGTGGAGGAACTTGAGAAGCAGCAGCAGCAGCAGCGGCAGAAAAAGCATCCTACAAACACTAACCACCAATTTCGTCGACTAGACTATCAAAAGCATTTGAGCAAAAAGGCAATATTGGTTCCTCCCCCTGTTCATTCCATCTCAACATCTCTCATGACTACACAATCAGAAACGCCTGATCCTCCTGAAACTTGCCCTGATGAGACACCAGTTCCCTCAAACCTAAGTACGCCTATTTCTCATTTAGCTGTCCAAAGCACAGATACTTCTTACTCTACCGCCCATCGAGAAATTCCACCAGTATCACCTGAAAAGCCCCCTATCCCTTCCCAAACAAGCACCCCCTTTACCCCGGCTAAGTTCTCTACCACTGCTGAGAAGCAACCAAAAATTGATGCTGGTAAGTCCAGCATTAGAGATGCTTTAATTCCTTCGGAAGACACTGAAACAGACCCACCTAATGAACCCAGGCCAAGTTCATCCAAGGAAGTACCTAATAACTTTCCTGTGTCTGATTTCTACAAGACAAGAAGCCGTACTGATGAAGCAGCAACATATTTTGAATCTACTTCGGAAAGGGTTTCAGAAACACCGGACAAATTCTCTGGAACTAACAGGCCCATTAATGCCACTGGTCAGACTGAACCCGACCCAAAATCAGCCAAAGAAGATTCTGACCTACCCAGTGCATCTGATTTCTATAAGAGTGACAGCACAGTTATCAATGTTGATTCTCGAGACAAAAAAAGAGTCCAATACACTGAGCATACCCCGCAAAGACCTCCTGGGACTATTTATGGCAGAGCTACTGTCCAGGGAGCTACAGATACTTCTCCTGGCAATCTCCATTCACTGCAGGCTGAGCAATGGCATGCTACTGCAGCTGGATTGAGGCACCTAAAGGGAGATGCTGGTCAATCAGTGCCTATTCAACAAGTAAAACCTAGCAAAGACGTGCAACAATATTCATCACAAGATTCAGAGGGAGCAAGCACTAGTCCTTTTGATCAAGAACCAGTGAGCATGGATGGCCAACTAGTTGAAGGACAAGAAATGAAAGCTCAACCTCAAACACCCAACATTGATAAGAGAAAATATGTTTCTTCTATGCTTTGGCGACAAGCTGCTGATGCTCGAGGATTTGCTGAGGATGCTGAAGTATCACCTGGTGATAGAGATTCTGCACTGCCCCCTGATACACAAAAATTTGCAGAGGAAGCAAAGTTGCTCTCAGCTACTTCTCTGCCAAAGCGTACAACAGATAAAGATGCTCAGGCTATACCATTCCAAACAGCACATGATAATGCTCATGATGCCACCAAGGAAGCAAGAGAAATTGCTTTTTCACCAAGGCAAAGTAGGACTCAAGATGCACAGGATACCTCTGAAGGAATTGGGACTTACAATTCTGTATCATCTGGACCACAACAAATCGATGCTGCACAGGATGCTTCTCCTCCAAAGCAGGAAGCATCTGAAGGTCCTCACCGTGCAACCACATCTTCTCCATTAGGATACTCAGGTGCTCAAGAGTTCACGAAGCAAGCTAGGGAAAATCTTGCATCAAGGTCAACAGTACCTGACAATGCCCAGCGCAGCACTGAAGAAGTGATTGTGGAATCTTCATCATCCAAAGCACAACTGTTGGATTCTCAAATTATATCTGGAGAAAAGAAGACTGCTGATTCTATATCTGGAGAGCAATCTTTTGATCGTGTGCAAGCTAGTTCTCTATCAAGGCAGGCAGCAGCTGAAGACTCCCGTGGTCCTACTGGGGGAGTCAAAGAGTTGTTCACTGGTGAGACAAAACAGTCACACGATGTTAAGGACACCTCTAATCGTTTTAGAGGCACCTTTAAAGAAACTAAAGGTCCTGGCTCTACATTGCCGAGAGCAGAATATTTGGGTGCTCAAAATGCTGAGCCCACCCAAGCATCTACAGCACTGACTAGTGATCAAAGGAAGGTTGTCTCAACACAACTTCAGTCCGATGTTCAAGATGTATTTAAGCAATCGAAATCACCATCTCCCCAAGAGAAAGTCTTGGGTTTACCACCATCACAGACAGAAGCTGGCAAGGCTGCTCAAGTCACCATGAGTGAAGAAACATTCTCAACTGATCCACGTAGTAAGATGCATAAGGAAAGTCAATTCACACCACCAAAAGCAAAGGCTACAGATTCTCGGGGCCCTATCAAGGTGGAAAAAACACCTTTCCATCAGAAGGAGCATCTGGTCACACAAGACAGTTCTACATCACATAGTCAACAAGCTCCAGTTGTTTCATCTACCATTGATGATGACTCAACTGTATCGTCAGCACCAAGAGGAAAAGTTCATGATGACCATGGCACTGAAGAATCATACAAAAAAGGCACTGTTGATGATCGAAAAGAGGTGCCATCCCATGGGGACCAAGAACCCACTTCCCAAGTCCAGCGTGCCTCTGAACTATTACAAGAAGCAGCTCTTGATGGAGATATGTCTAACAAATTATCCACCATTGAGCAATGGCAACGTACTTTGGTGAAATTACAAGATGCAACTCGTAGGTCTGGCGATGATATGCTGGATGTGTCTACCGCTGATAAAAAACCAATGAGTCGAGAAATTCCCAGTGCTCAGAGTGCCAATGAGATGGTCAAAAGATCTGTTGAGAAAAGAGTGGAACCACCTGCGCCAACAGGAGCACAAACATCTGATGTTCAACATGCTTCACCATCATTTCCAGGAGTTGCCATGGGTGGAAGGGCTGGAGAACCAGTACAAATGCAGGCACCGACTCTGGATGCTCATCCCTCTTCACCTCCTACTAAACGAGCGAATACTGGTGATCAAGGGTATGTTTACACATCTGTTGACGATGGGACAGCAACATCTCATGTTAGTAAAGCACAAGATTCAGACACTGGGCCTGATTCAACACCAAACCCTGTAAATATCGGTCCTACCAGTGGTGATGTTCTTGTCAGAAGATCTTTACGTGATCAAGGGGCACATCTACCTGAATCAACCCAAGCAGAACGACCTCTTCAGGCTCCACACGACTCTGCATCAGCCCAAGATGTACCTAGTGATGCCTTGGGCAAAACCAAATTTGCTAAACCAACTGTAACTGATCAAGAAGGTATGGAATCTAGAGGTGTTTCAGAGGCTGTCCATTCTGTACAGAAATTGGTTCCATTAGGTAGCTGATTTCTCTTTAGTATTGAAAAATTTGCAATTTCAGGAACACTTTAGGAAGATTAGCATCACAGCATGTGAATACTCTCAAAACTAATGCTTTGTTCATGCATTTCAGATCAGGAATCAGTTCGTTCTGCACAATCCCTCTCCTCCGTTGATTCAAAAAAACAAGATATTGTTTCTGCAGCTGATCAAAGCAAGGCACCACAAACAATTTTTCGACAAGAAGCCATACCATCTGCACCAATCAGAAGACAAATTTCAACCTCAGATACCCAGTATTTTATAAGGAAAATCAATCAAGACACTGCTGATAATCCTCCCAACGATTATTTGGCAACACCACATGTTCCAAGTCAAGAACAAGTTTCCCATGCACGACAAATAGTCCCCGGTAAAAAAGACATGACACCCGTACCAGGCACAGGGGATTCTGAAGTCTCAAAAACCCAACTTGCTTCAGCAAAAGCTCATGAATTCCCTCCTGATGATTATGCCACTGATGAGTCAACACCACTATTTGGCTCAAGTGAAAAACAAGGTTCGTGTGTTGTATCTAGTACTGAACCACTTGAAGGAGCATCACCTGATGCTCATGGGGGTGTCGTTGGCAAAGAGACAGACAAACCTCCATCTGGGAAAACAGAAGCTTTAGAAGCTAGGCGTGATTTGACACCAAGCCATGGTTTTGCTCGTCTTGTCAGTAGTGAAGATCCAGCCAAACTACCTGATGAGGGGCCACAATCACCTGCTGCAGCTCAAGCAACATATTTTCAAGCCGCACGTGACTCTGCGTCCACCCAAGATGTACCTGCTGATGCCTTAGGCAACTTTAAGGGGCGCGGGCCACATTCAGCCGATGAAGGAACCATTGTGTCTACACCTGTGCAAGCGTCAGATTTGAACTCTCAACCTGATCCCGCACCACGTGAAGTAGCCCCTGCTGCAAAGGAGTTCACCCTAACAGGTAATATGTTTCTCTTTCATGTGAAAAAGGCAATACACCGACCTAGAGCTTCCTAGGGAAAACAAAACTTTCTCAAAAACAGTTATCCTGCTATAACTGACATTGCTTCGTTCACTTTAGATCAAGTATCAGTTCATTCTTCACAGCAACCTTCACCGCCTGAGCCAAGGAAAGAAGGAACTATCATTGCTGTAGCTGAACAGATGACGACACTACCGACAACCATTGGTCAACGAGACACCCGTGGCATGAGGGAGGCTCACCAGCATGCTTCATGGGAAGTTCAGGAAGTTACTCCTGATGTTGATCTTGACACGTCAGTTCCAAGCCAAGAGAGAGTTTCTCAAGCTAGACATACTTTGGAAGACATACCTGCGGATACCTCTGTCAAAGCTCAGTCAATGAGATTATCATCATCTCCAGATGTTCAACACGGTAGACCTGGTGAAGCAGCCCTTGCCAGACAGAATTTTTCCTCATCAGGTAATTAGTTTTCTCAATGTGGCTATATAACAAACCATGTACCGACTTGAAAATGGTTAGGTGCAGAAAAACTAACCCAAAATATCAAACTTCCCTCAAATAAAAGTTCTACAAATACTACTGTCGTCACTTGCATTTTAGTTCGAGATTCAGTTCAATCTACACAGCTGCCATTCTCTGCCGAGTTAAGGAATGCAAAGGTCAAAGATTTAGCACATTCTGCACAGCCACTTACCACTTCTGCACGTGATCAAGCCAAGGATTCACAATCTGCACCAAACCAGATTGATGAGCTATCAAGTTTTTTGCCTCATCAAGCAGGACAACAACATGAAGAAACCCAAGCACCTCGACCTCATATGAAAGATCTTCATGACTTCACTTCCACCCAAGATATGCCACCTGCTGTCACTTTAGGCAAATCCACGCCATTGAAGCCAGCCTCTATAGAACAAGAAACCAAGGCATCTAGAGTAGCCTCTGCATTAGCTCCTGACAATCAACATGGTAGCAGACCAGGGGAAGTAGTTAATGCTGGAATTTCTTTTGCCTTCACTACAGGAAAACGAACTATTAACGTTAGCCAATGTTATTTACGTCGGCCCGAACGAAGCTGACGTAAATAATGGGATAATTTACGTCGGCTTGACCAGGCCGCCATGCCATGCCGAGGCTGTATTTACGTCGGCTCTGGCCAACGTAAATATGGAAAAGATATTTACGTCGGCCAGGGCCGACGTAAATAACCGCTATTTACGTAATTACGTCGCCGTATTTACGTTGGCTTATTTAGCTATTTACGTCGGCTTTTCAGCTATTTACGTCGGCCTATTACGTCTGATTCCTGTGGTGCTTGAAAGGCAATTATTTTTTTTAACTGTGAAAAACTGTGCTCTTTCTAGAAAGTCTGCAGGTTATTTGATACAAGAGAACTTCTGCAAAACCAACGGCTCTGACAGTACTAATTGGGAAGGTTGGTTTTTTTGCATTGTAGATCAAGATTCATCCCGTTCTTCACAGAAATCGTCCTCACATGAGCCAAAAAAAGAACAGACTACAATTTTAACACCTGATCAAACCAAGGCATCACAAACAATCTATGGTCAACAAGATATATTGTCTGCTCGAGCCAAGACAAAAGATTCATCTTCAGATGCACAATATCCTTCACGGAAGCTTCACGAAGTCACTCCTGAGGATCATCATATCGATGAGCCAATTCCAAGCCAAGAACAAGATACTCATGTTGGACACACTTCTGACAATCGTGAAGGATCAACTCCTGATCTGCGCACTACCATTGTCGAAGAACCCACAGCAAATACAACAGGCTCAACATCAGCACCAACCACTCAACGTGACATGGCACCAGGTAATTATCACATGAAATGAAATTTCAAGTATCAAGTAATTCGTTAATTGGTATAAATTTAAGAGGGACTACGGAATGTGCCTTCATCATGCCTACAATTGAGTACTTATCACTCACATGATAATTTTCACGAAAGTATCAATTATGCCCCTACTAAGGTTCTTTTCTTGTCTTTCACATCAAGATTCAGACCGTTTTTCTGAAACACCAGCCTCTGCTACATCAAGGAAAGAAGAGACAAGTGTTTCTGCAGCTGATCAAACCAAGGCAGAACAAACGATCCTTGGTCATGAAGTCATAATGCCAGCACCACGCACAAGCGAAGATTCAGCTGAAGATCTGCAAGTCAGCCCCGGTGATCATCGATCCAGTGAGTTAATTAACCACTTCTTCCAAGCCAATCAGAAGTTAGTTATAATTTCGTTCTAGAACAAAACAAGTTTCTCATGCTGGGGCATTCTGAATAACATGAAGGGCCAGCACCTGATGCACATGGTGCTGTTCTTGATGAAAAGACACCACCATCGCTGCTTGCACAGCCACACAACGTAGAGACTGGGCCTTACTCCAGGACAGACAATGGTGATGTTCGTCCTACCAATCATGATGAGCCTGCTACAGTACTTAAACGTGGACAGGAGACGCAACCAGAAGCAGCATCTGAAGCATCCCGACCTCGTGAAGCTCTCCATGACTCCATATCTACTCAAAAAGTACCTGCTAATGCCATTAGAAAAGAAGAGCTGCCGAAAGCAACCGTTGAAGTTACCGGTAATCAGTTTCAGACTGCAACAGATAAAGTAGGTGTTACCGAACAGAAACTTTCTTCACAAGGTAACGTATTTCTTTCCTGTGCGGAGTGCATAAACTATGTGGTTACTCGGGTTCTAGCAGTCTATTAATGATTGGGTGCGGCAAATTTCATTGTTCTGCTCATAACAAGGCTGGTTCTTTCATTTCAGCTCACAGTTTAGCTCGTTCTGCACAAATGTCTTTATCTGTAGGGCCAATGAAAGAAGATGGTGTTGTCGCTACACCTGATCTAACCAATTCCACAAGAACATCTGTTGGTCAACAAGACATAATGCCCGCTGCAGAAAAAGAAAAAGCTTCCTTCTCAGAGTTAGGCACCCACGAAGCATCAAGGGCAAACGCATACGAGGGGCAAGGGCATGTCTCTTCTCATGGACATGCTTCAAAACCACGTGAAGGGACCACTGTCGATGGAGCTAGCGTCCTTGTCGATGACAAGACAGCCACGCCTCCGTCTAGCCCCGCAAGTTCAGATGTTGGGTCTGTTTTGACATCTTCAAGTTTTTATGGGCCATTGACGGGAGTTATACCTGATAAGAAAATACAACGACCTCCAGTTGTCCAAGGATTAGCGCCAGGCACCAATGAAGCGGCCTTAGCTGAACAGAAAACTGACATATCAGGCGATACCGGTGATTTTCAAATCTTGAAACTTTCCCACATGATGCACAATCGCACATTGTTGCTAGCTTAGTAACGAACAATTAAAAATCATCATAAGTGATAGTTCCACCATATGAAGATATTTATTATAACACCCGTCAAGATTATGCCCATTCTTGTTAACTGTTTATTCTCTTTTTATCAGAATCACCTTCATCCGTTGAGTCAAGAAAAGAAGAGTCCACAAGTTCCAAAGGTTCCAAAGGTGAACAAGGCATATTTTCACAACCAACAAATGGTCAGAAAGACAATCGACATGCGCCAGGCATTTCAGAACCCTCTCCTGATGATGATCCGCTTGATAAGATGGTTGCAAGGCACGGGCATGTCTCTTCTCATGGACATGCTTCAAAAACACATGAAGGGATCACTTCGGACAGAGCTAGCACAACTTTCCATGACGAGACAGCCACGTCTTTGTCTAGCCACGCAAGAAGTTCAAATGTTGGGCCTGATTTGACATCTTCAAGTTTTTATGGGCCATCGACAGGAGTTATACCTGATAAGGAGACACAACGACCTCCGATTGTCCAAGGACTAGCGACAAGCACCGCTGAAGCGGCCTCCGCTGAACAAAAAGCTGACATATCAGGTAATACCAGTGATTTTTATACCTTGAAACTTTCCCGGATGATGCACAATCGCACAGTGCTGCTAGCCTAGCAACGAACAAATAAAAATCATCATAAGCGATAGTTCCTCCACATATGAAGATATTTATTATAACTCCCATCAAGATTATGCCTATTCTTGTTGACCATTTCTTTTGTCTTTATCAGAATCACCTTCATCCGTTGAGTCAAAAAAAGAAGAGTCCACAGGTGCCGAAGGTGAACAAGGCATATTTTCACTACCAACAATTGGGCAGGAAGACAATCGGCGTGCGCCAGGCATTTCAAAACCCTCTCCTGATGATGATCGCCAGATGAAATCAGTTGTAAGCCAAGAACATGCTCTCGCTAAAGAGCATACTTCCGAAACACGTGAGCAATCATCACTAGACTTTCGTGGTGCCTCCGCCGACAAAAAGACACCCACAACTTTTTCCAGCCGAGAACAGAATTTCGACACAGAACCTGATTTTCCACCAACCGGTGTTGATGCCGATGCTACCAGTAAAGATCGGGACGATCAGACAACTACAAGGGCATTACCCGATCAAGGGGCGCAGACAGCAAACTCACCATCATCTACCGAGGCTCCGACGTACTTCAAACCCATCCAAGATATAGCAAAGTCTTTCAATCCACCCTCTGTTGACGAAAATGTCATGCCACCTATGGCAGGACCAGCATCGGCCATAGGTGCTCAGTTTCAGACTGCACCAGATGTAGTAGGTATTACTGAACAGAAGCTTTCTTCACAAGGTAACATATTTCTTTCATGTGCGAAGATCATAAACTATGTGGTTTTTTTGGGTTCTAGGTAGCTATTGGTCATTAGGTGCAGCATATTTCATTATTTGCTGATTCTTTCATTTCAGCTCACTATTTAGCTCGCTCTGCACAAATGTCTTTATCTGCAGGGCCAATGAAAGAAGATGATGTTAAAGCTACACCCGATCAATCCAATTCCACGAGAACATCGGTTGATCAACAATATGTAATGCCCGCTCCAGAAAAAGAAAAATCTTCCTTGTCAGAATCAGACCCCCGTCATGCATCATGGGAAAACGCAAACCAAGGAGCAGCTCTTGATGATGATCCGCTTGATAAGATGGTTGCAAGACCACGTGAATGGACCACATCGGACAAAGCTAGCACCCCTGTCGATGACAGGATAGCCACACCTTCGTCTAGCCCCGCAAAAGGTTCAGATGTTGGGTCAGATTTGGCATCTTCAAGTTCTTATAGGTCATCGACAGGAGTTATACCTGATAAGGAGAAACAACGTCCTACAATTGTCCAAGGACTAGTGCCAGGCAACGCTGAAGCGGCCTCAGCTGAACAGAAGGCTGACATATCAGGTAACACCGGTGATTTTTATAACTTGAAACTTTCACGGATGATGCACAATCGCACTTTGTTGCTAGCCCATCAACGAACAAATAAAAACCGTCATAAGTGATAGTTCCTCCACATATGAAGATATTTATTGTAACTCCCATCAAGATTATGCCCATTCTTGTTGACCGTTTCTTCTCTCTTTATCAGAATCACCTTCATCCGTTGAGTCAAAAAAAGAAGAATCCATAGCTGCCGAAGTTGAACAAGGCATATTTTCACCACCAACAATTGGGCAGGAAGACAATCGGCGTGCGCCAGGCATTTCAAAACCCTCTCGTGATGATGATCTCAATATGGAATCAATTGCAAGCCAAGAACATGCTCACGCTGATGAGCATGCTTCCGAACCACGTGAAGAATCATCACCTGATGTTCATGGTGCCTCCGTCGACAAAAAGAAACCCACATCTATTTCCAGCCGAGAACAGAATTTCAACACAAAACCTAATTTTCCACCAGCCGGTGCTGATGCCGATGCTACTAGTAAAGACCGAGAAGATAAGACAACTACAAGGGCATTACCCGATCAAGGGGCGCAGGCTATTGCAACAATAAACTCACCATCATCTATCGAGGCTCCGCCGTACTTCAAACCCATCCAAGATATAGAAAAGTCTTTCAATCCACCCTCTGTTGATGAAAATGTCATGCCACCTACGGCAGGACCAGCATCGGCCATAGGTGCTCAGTTTCAGACTGCACCAAATATAGTAGGTATTACTGAACAGAAGCTTTCTTCACAAGGTAACATATTTCTTTCGTGTGTGAAGTGTATGAACTATGTGGTTTTTCGGGTTCTAGCTAGCTATTGGTCATTGGCTGCAACAAATTTTATTGTTTGCTGATTCTTTCATTTCAGCTCATGATTTAGCTCGTTCTGCACAAATGTCTTTATCTGCAGGGCCAATGAAAGAAGATGATGTTAAAGCTACACCTGATCAATCCAATTCCACGAGAACATCGGTTGATCAACAATATGTAATGCCCGCTCCAGAAAAAGAAAAATCTTCCTTGTCAGAATCAGACCCCCGTTATGCATCATGGGAAAATGCAAACCAAGGAGCAGCTCTTGATGATGATTCGCTTGATAAGATGGTTGCAAGGCATGGGCATGTCTCTTCTGATGGACATGCTTCAAAACCACGTGAATGGACCACTTCGGACAGAGCTAGCACCCCTGTCGATGACAGGATAGCCACGCCTCCGTCTAGCCCCGCAAAAAGTTCAGATGTTGGGTCTGATTTGGCATCTTCAAGTTCTTATGGGTCATCGACAGGAGTTATACCTGATAAGGAGAAACAACGTCCTACAATTGTCCAAGGACTAGTGCTAGGCAACGCTGAAGTGGCCTCAGCTGAACAGAAGGCTGACATATCAGGTAACATCGATGATTTTTACATCTTGAAACTTTCACGGATGATGCACAATCGCAATTTCTTGCTTTCCTAGCAACGAACAAATAAAAACCGTCATAAGTGATAGTTCCTCCACATATGAAGATATTTATTGTAACTCCCATCAAGATTATGCCCATTCTTGTTGACCGTTTCTTCTCTCTTTGTCAGAATCACCTTCAGCCATTGATTCAAAAAAAGAAGAGTCCATAGCTGCCGAAGGTGAACAAGCCATATTTTCACCACCAACAATTGGGCAGGAAGACAATCGGCGTGCGCCAGGCATTTCGAAACCCTCTCGTGATGATGATCGCAATATGGAATCAGTTGCAAGCCAAGAACATGCTCACGCTGATGAGCATGCTTCCAAACCACGTGAAGAATCATCACTTGATGTTCATGGTGCCTCCGTCGACAAAAAGAAACCCACATCTTTTTCCAGCCGAGAACAGAATTTCGACACAAAACCTGATTTTCCACCAGTCGGTGCTGATGCCGATGCTACCAGTAAAGACCGGGAAGATAAGATAACTACAAGGGCATTACCCGATCAAGGGGTGCAGGCTACGGCAACAACAAACTCGCCATCTTTTATCCAGTCTCCGCCGTACTTCAAACCCAGCCAAGATATAGAAAAGTCTTTCAATCCACCCTCTGTTGATGAAAATGTCATGCCACCTATGGCAGGACCAGCATCGGCCAAAGGTGCTCAGTTTCAGACTGCACCAAATATAGTTGGTATTACTGAACAGAAGCTTTCTTCACAAGGTAACATATTTCTTTCCTGTGCGAAGTGTATGAACTATGTGGTTTTTCGGGTTCTAGCTAGCTATTGGTTATTGGCTACAGCAAATTTTATTGTTTGCTGATTCTTTCATTTCAGCTCACGATTTAGCTCGTTCTGCACAAATGTCTTTATCTGCAGGGCCAATGAAAGAAGATGATGTTAAAGCTACACCCGATCAATCCAATTCCACGAGAACATCGGTTGATCAACAATATGTAATGCCCGCTCCAGAAAAAGAAAAATCTTCCTTGTCAGAATCAGACCCCCGTCATGCATCATGGGAAAACGCAAACCAAGGAGCAGCTCTTGATGATGATCCGCTTGATAAGATGGTTGCAAGGCATGGGCATGTCTCTTCTGATGGACATGCTTCAAAACCACGTGAATGGACCACTTCGGACAGAGCTAGCACCCCTGTCGATGACAGGATAGCCACGCCTCCGTCTAGCCCCGCAAAAAGTTCAGATGTTGGGTCTGATTTGGCATCTTCAAGTTCTTATGGGTCATCGACAGGAGTTATACCTGATAAGGAGAAACAACGTCCTACAATTGTCCAAGGACTAGTGCTAGGCAACGCTGAAGCGGCCTCAGCTGAACAGAAGGCTGACATATCAGGTAACACCGGTGATTTTTACATCTTGAAACTTTCACGGATGATGCACAATCGCAATTTCTTGCTTTCCTAGCAACAAACAAATAAAAACCGTCATAAGTGATAGTTCCTCCACATATGAAGATATTTATTGTAACTCCCATCAAGATTATGCCCATTCTTGTTGACCGTTTCTTCTCTCTTTATCAGAATCACCTTCAGTCGTTGATTCAAAAAAAGAAGAGTCCATAGCTGCTGAAGGTGAACAAGCCATATTTTCACCACCAACAATTGGGCAGGAAGACAATCGGGGTGCGCCAGGCATTTCGAAACCCTCTCGTGATGATGATCGCAATATGGAATCAGTTGCAAGCCAAGAACATGCTCACGCTGATGAGCATGCTTCCAAACCACGTGAAGAATCATCACCTAATGTTCATGGTGCCTCCACCGACAAAAAGAAACCCACATCTTTTTCCAGTCGAGAACAGAATTTCGACACAAAACCAGATTTTCCACCAGCCGGTGCTGATGCCGATGCTACCAGTAAAGACCTGGAAGATAAGACAACTACAAGGGCATTACCCGATCAAGGGGCGCAGGCTATTGCAACCGTAAACTCACCATCATCTATCGAGGCTCCGCCGTACTTCAAACCCATCCAAGATATAGCAAAGTCTTTCAATACACCCTCTGCTGATGAAAATGTCATGCCACCTACGACAAGACCAGCATCGGCCATAGGTGCTCAGTTTCAGACTGCACCAGATATAGTAGGTATTAATGAACAGAAGCTTTCTTCAAAAGGTAACATATTTCTTTCCTGTGCGGAGTGTGTTTAAATATTGGGAGTTCTTCCAGCCTATGATTGGTTGTGTGCAACAATATTTGATCAATTAAAGGATATGTTAGGACAACCACACATCTATGTAACCCTCCAAGTGGTTGAATATACTCCCTCCGTTATAAAATAGAAGGCACATAAGTTTTTAATTGTCTCCGACGTTGAACTTTGATCATTAATATGTTTTCCAAGATATTATCAACAACTACAAAGTTAACATGATATGAAAGTATTTTCGAATACAAATCCAACTGTCATATGCATAACATTGAATATATATATTGTTTTGATTAATTATTAGTCAAAAGTTATGAGCATTGTTTTTTTAATACATGCATGTCTTATATTTTGAAACAGAAGTACAATGCTAGGACAAGCATATGATACATCATTGATTAATTAATTCATGTGAATCTACTGTCCTGAAATTATAGGTACTGATCTGGTTTGGCCACTACAAGACGTTTCAAGCAATCAAAGAAATGCTATGACCCAGGGTGATCAAAGCAACCCCCTGCCAGATGCAAGCCTCTCAGCGAGCCAAACTGAAGGCATCCAAACAGAGAAAAAAACCGAGAGAGAATTTGGAGAAACTGAGCAGCAAATACAGACTAAAGGCAAAACACATGGTGGTGAAACTGCGCCGGCCTCTAACACTGAGCAGCCTAAACATTAAGATCTCCCATCACCAAGTACATGGAGTATCAACAGTCAATTTCAGGTAGAATCTTTCGATAAATCTGAAGAACAAAAACTTCCCCTACTATTTAGAATATGAAAAAAAACTCGAACAAATTAGATCGCTCGACCAATGACTGAAGTCTGGCAACTGGGAAGAAAATCCATCCTCATGAATGGCAGTGGCATCATTTGTCAACCAACAGAGCGTGCTACCGAATAATTGTGGAATTAGAATTTACTCTATTTGTGGATCCACCCTTCTATCTTGTTTATTTTTTTGTTAATTATTTTCAAAACTTTTGATACTTATTATTAGTAAGGTCAATGCTTTTGTCATCCTCGGATGATGCCGCTGCCATCTACTTTTTCTGTTCATTTTGTTGAACACAGTGACGTGCATACTTGCGAAAGTATTTGTAATTTTTATGGATTTTAATAATGAAACTGCAACAATGTTCTGTTTAACCTATCTACCATTGTTCTCTACAATTGCTATATTTAAGCTGGTGTCAATCGAAAACAATGATATGCTTCCGTGTATTATAGGACCCGCTGCATTACATAGAACGGGCGCCGTAAGACCACGCGGGAGATTGGTTCCACAGAACGGGTCGGTGGGTTGAGAGCTCGTGCGGGTCGAAAATGGCGGACGTATGAGGGCCCAGTAGGATGGCTTCCACCATCAGGATAAGGGTCTCCTCGCAGCGACACGTTGCTGCTTGGAGGAAGGCGATCCGTCGATGAGTCGGTAAAGAGAAATCCAAAATGTGAGTTCCCTCTTTTGCCCTTGGGGGAGGGGATTCATTTGTCTTTGGATGCCGGTTCTTGCAGTTTCCCAGACTTGGTTGGTTTCTTCTCCCATCTGTGGTGCTCCAAGAAACACCGCGAGCCTAGGGTTTTAGGGACGAGTGCATTCCTTCCTCAGGCGAAATCGTACACTACGGTTGTGAGAGATCCACGACTGATTTCATGCGCGATGTGGAGTAGAGGAGGGAGAGATCGTGGCTTCTTACCGACGGGTGGTGACCGTGGAAGAGGGTGTATTGGCTGGGGGAGAGGGCGTGGAGCCAGAGGTCGTTTCTCTTGGTCCAGATCTTCTAAAGGCTTGGAACAAGGTTCTTCCTTGTCAAATCCTGGTAAGACAAATGGGGATGGGTTTTCGGGGAAAGGGTTTTGGCAAGAAGTTGCAAATCCGTCTTCTGAAGATGGTAGGATTTCCCCTGAGGATGTTTGAGAGAAAAAGATCGTTTCTGTTGTTTCACCGTCTCAGATTCTCAAGAACGAGGCATGCCGAGAACGGCATGATAAAGTTCTTGATGAGTCAAAGGATGATGACGTTGTTCCTAGTAACAGATGGAGTCATCGTGTAGAAATGGCAATAGAAAGGGAACAGAGTTGAGAGTTGGAGGGAAAAGAATGAGGAAGTCCAGGATGATGGCAAGAATAAGCTTCTGGAGGAGAATGCTTGGAATCAAGGCAAAGAAGGTTCATCCCATGGTGTATTTGCTGGTGAAAAACAGATTGGACCTTGCTTTAAGTGCAAGAAAATGGGTCACATAGCAATCCATTGTCAGAGTGCCAGGAGTTGTGGTAGATGTGGTTTGGATGGGCATGTAGCCAAATGGTGTATGATTAAAATCCCATCTGATCATGCTCCAAAGCTATGTGGGTTTGCTGGTAAGGGTCAGGGTTTTTTCGCTATTGAGAATGTGTCTTCAGAGGCAAATAGCAGAGAACAGAATTGCACTGCTGTTATCAAGATCACAAGAGTAAGTGCAACTGCTAAAGATGTGGAACTAGATATTGGGACTTTGATGGGATCTAATGTTTGGAGGTGTATTGCCAAACCGCTCAAGGATGGACAATTCTTGATGAGATTCCCCACTGCTAAAAAGATTGAAGAAGTGAAGTCTATGGCTGTGATGAACATGAGGCTTGTGGATGCAGCTTTCCTGGTGGATCAATGGAAGCCAGATGTTGGTGCCAAAGGGACTCTCTAAGAGGTTTGGGTTAAGATTGGGAACATTCCAATGGATAAGAGATCAGAACAAACTGTATACAGTGTAGCTCATCTGGTTGGTAAACCGATTGAGATTGATCTGTCAAGTCTCTTCAGACTGGAAGCAGTAAGGGTTAAAATTTCTTGTAGAGATATTGAGGAGATACCTGAATCAGCTGAAGGGTCTATTGGTCTCTTGATTTATGACTTCTTCTTTGATGTTGAATGGCCATTTGGTTTTATGAAAAGAGGTCCTCCTGAAGATGGTCTCAAAGTAGACAATGAAGAAGGGAAAGATAAATCCAAGAGACAAAAGCAAGGGGATAAAAAATCTGATGGAAGTTTTTGGCAAAAGGATAATAAGAAAGAAATGTCTCAATCTACTCCACCAAAAACAAGTCTGGAAAAGGGAAAGACTGTAATGAAAGGGGAGGAAAATTTTGATATCAACTTTGATAATTCTCAGGAGTCTGAGAGCATGGATGAAGATACTATTTTATTACAAGAGGCCATTGAATTGTCCAAGATGGTGTCAAAAAACAGTGACACTTCTCAGTGTATTTCTCCTAAGAAAACTTGGTTGGTAAAGTGCTCTGAAAACACTAAATCTTGCTTGGAAGACTATGAAGAGATAAATGAATATGGATCTTTTCTTGACAAGAATTCCAAGGAGGTTTTGGAAGTGATTTCTGAGGAAAAGGACAGTGAGAAAGATAATCTGCTGTTGGATGCTCCTTCTAATAAAGAAGCTATCAAAGAAAAAGGTGAAAAGCAAATAGGCCCACCAGGAGAAGCAACAGATTGAAAGATTCAAATGTGAATATCCTTGAAAAAGCTATATCTCTGATGAAGAAGAAAAACTTGGAAGGTATGCTAGTGAATTCCAATTCTTTCTCTGTTCTTAACAATGTTGATTTAATCAATGTAGCTAAGAATGTGGGTGTTAAAATTAATAAAAGGGATGAAGGAAAAATTGATTTGTTAAGGGCCATTGAAAAATCCAGAGAATTGCTTGTTGTGAGCAATATGGATAAGGTCAAGAATGTAGAGGTGATGGATAAAAAAAGAGAGTTTGACCCTGAGGTAGGAAAGCAGGAGACATCTGTAGTTTTAGAATGGAATAATCAAAATGATATAGATGAAGAAATTTTTTCAGCAACAATTGGCAGAAAAAAGAAAAAGATAAAAAATGGTATTCAGCTTAGAGATCTAGCTGTTAAAACTCAACTGAGTAAACTGAGATCAGTTACTCACAGGAGAAGGATGAGGAGATTGTTGTTAAATAATCATAAAACCATTAATGATGAGTAAAGCCAATATAATTTTTTGGAACTGTAGAGGGATTAATAAAAGAGGTTTATGCTCATATATTAGAGATCTAGTATATGAACATAGTTTAGATATTGTTTGTTTGTGTGAAACTCAAAAGAGGCAGTATGATATGAAGTTTTTCAAAGGTATTGATCCTAGCCATCAATTTATGTGGAATTGGATAGTTTCCAGAGGAAAATCTGGGGGAATTCTTTTAGGGATCAAAGATATCAATTATGAGATTCTCAGCTGTAAAAAAGGGGATTATATGATCCTGATTAATATTTGGGATAGAATGATGAGGAAAAAATGGTGTGTAATGGGTGTTTATGGCCCAGCTCAAGTTGAGGAAAAATGGGACTTCTTACATGAAATGTATGATTTTTGTGCTAAGATTGATGCTCATGTGCTAATAGGAGGTGATTTCAATATCTTAAGGAATATTGAGGATAAAAATAGAGTGCATACTCTAAATAATCATTCTATTTGGTTTAATCATATTATTGATAATTTTGCTTTCAAAGAGCTTTCAAATGTGGGAAATCAATATACCTGGACAAATAATCATATTCAACTAACTATGGAAAAATTGGATAGAATTTTTATTAATCTGGATCGGGAGGATCTTTTTTCCATAATTAAAATTCAGAAAAAACCCAGAGTGCTGTCTGATCATAATCCTCTTATTGTCAATGCTGGTGTTGAGGAAAGAAAACAGGGGAAGGGTTTTAAATTCCATAATGTTTGGTTAAAAAATGAAGAATTCCTGAATGTTGTTAACCACTGTTGGAGTATGCCTTTTAACAATAAGGACCCCCTGGAAGTGTTTTTAGGCAAAATAAGAAGAGTCAAAAAAAGCTTTAAAAGGATGGGGAGGGAACCTTTATGGTGTTTAAAAAAAGCAAAAGAAGATTGTGATGCAACAATTAAAAATCTTGGAAGAAAAGGAAGTGCGGAGTGGGTTAAACATGAAAGAGATGGAAGATAAAACAGAGCTTTCTGCGAATTTACTTAATATGCTGGATGAAGATGAAAGAGATTGGCATCAAAGAGCTAGAAGTAAGTGGTTGTTGGACAACAACACTAAATATTTACAACTGATGGCTAAAGGTAAAAAAAAGAAAGAGACTGATTGAATCCTTAAACGATGATGAGAACACCATTGTTGGAGATGATGATCTGTTAGATCATGCCACAAATTATTACAAGACCTTGTTTAGCAAAGGGTCTGGTAGTAGCTTTGGGTTGAGTAATAAGGTGTGGAATGATAAGGAAAATGTATCTATGGAAGACAATGAAAATTTAACTCAACCTTTTACACTTAGGGAGATTAAGAAATCCCTATTTAGTATGAGTGTAAACAAGGCTCCTGGACCTGATGGGATGCCAATTGAATTTTACCAAACTTGTCAGGATATCATTAAAGAGGAAGCTTTAAAATTTTTTGATAGTTTCCACAAGAATGAGCTGAAGATTGAAAGGCTGAACTATGGAGTGATAATCCTTTTGCCTAAAAAAGAAAATGCAGAAAACATCAAAAATATAGACCTATTTATTTGTTAAATAGCCTCTATAAGTGGATCACTAAAACTCTGACCATGAGAATGGAAAGGGTGGTCTGTAGAATAATTAACAAAAGTCAGAATGCCTTCTTGCCTGGGAGAAACATTATGGATGGAGTTCTCTCCTTTCATGAAATTCTCCATCATACAAAATATAAAAAGCATGCTGGTGTGGTGCTTAAGTTGGACTTTGAAAAAGCCTATGGCATGGTTGATTGGTGCTTTCTTATGAGATGTTTGAGATGGAGAGGTTTTTCTAAAAAAATGGTGTGATTGGATCTGGCAAGTAATGTCTAAACGGACTTTAAATGTTTGTGTTAATGACAAATTTGGGGGGATGTTTCAGAGTAAAAGAGGGGTGAGATAAGGAGATCCCTTATCACCATATCTCTTTAATATAATGGTGGATTGTCTTAGCAAGATGTTTATAATTGGCCAAGAACAGAAAGTTATCTCTGGATTAATGGGGGTATTATTGAAAATGGAATTACCATCTTACAATATGCTGATGACACCATCTTGACTCTGAAAGATGATCACTACAGTTTGTTTCATACGAAGTTGCTACTTCATCTGTTTGAAATGATGTCTGGTCTTAGAATTAATTTTGCCAAAAGTGAAGTGGTATTGATCAATAGTGATGATACTAGAGCCAGACAGGTTGCAGATATTTGCAAATGTCAGATAGGCAATTTCCCAATTAAATATTTGGGAGTTCCTGTTAGTTACAAAAGGAATTTATGTGTTAACTGGGAAGAGATGATTGGAAAAATGAAAAAGAAACTGAGTGCTTGGAAAAGTAAAATCATTTCCAGAGGAGGAAAGCTTACTCTGGTTAATGCCTGTCTATCCAATATTCCCATTTACAAAATGTCAATGTTTATGTTGCCCAGAAGAGTAATTGAGAGTATGGATAAAATTAGAAGAACTTTTTTCTGGCTCTTTCAATAAAAAGAATTATCATCTCACGCAGTGGAAAGATGTTATTAAACCTAAACAAAATGGAGGTTTGGGGGTGATTAATTTGAAAAAAATGAATGAAAGCCTTCTCTGTAAATGGTGGTGGAAATTAGACATGGAAGATGGGATGTAGCAAGATATTGTGAAGGTTAAATACATCAAAAATGGTCTTTTGTCCCATGTTGTCAAGAAACAGTCTGACTCCCCTGTTTGGGCAGATCTTTTGAAAGTTCGGGAGATTTATAAAGAGAACATTTGTAAAAAAGTGGGGAATGGTTTAAATACAAGTTTTTGGCATGATAAATGGATTTATGACAAATCTCTAGCTGAAAAGATCTCTGGAATTTATGGTATTTGTATTGATAAAAAAATTCAGTGGCACAAGGTGTTAAAAAAAACTGGAATTTGGGTTTCAGAAGATGGCTAGACAGAGACCAAGATAAGGATTGGTTAAATTGCCAGATCGATTCATCTAACAGAGGAAAAAGATGTTGTGAAGTGGGCTCTTAGTGAAAAGGGCACGTTCAGTGTGAAGTCGGTGTATAAACACTTTCATAGCGGTATGACTAATAAAAAAATCAAAGGCGTCTGGAAGGCTAAGCTCCCTCTAAAGCTTAAAATCTTTGTGTGGTTAATGAAGTAGAGGGCGTTAATGTCCAAGTTTAACTTGAGGAAAAAAGGTTGGGATGGAAATCCCACTTGTGAATTTTGCAGTAATGTAGAACTCAACAGCATCTATTTTTTGGGTGCCACCTGTCCAGTCTAACCTGGAGCCTTCTGAGTCACTACTTTGGGGTCAACTGGACTCCATCGGACATGGATAGTTGTCGGAGGTGGGAGCAGAGGGTTATTGCTAACAAGAGGAACCTGAGTTACATGGAGATAACTTCTGTTTGTTGGTCGATTTGGAATTTAAGAAATTAGGCTTGTTTCGAAAAAAAAAAAGCAAATTAGCAATCCTCTGACTGTTCTTTACATGTCTTGTTCCTTTCTAAAATATTGGGCAGGTCTCCTTAAAATAGATGACAAAGAGCTGGTGGAGATAGGCATCGAAGAGATTTTCAAGACCATCAAAGACCTGGCGGGATGATTAAACTGATCATCGTTTTATCTTTTGTCGCTAGTAGAGGCTTTTTGTTGGTATCCCTGTTGATGATTGTGTGGGCTCAATGTAGCTCTGTATAACTTGGATGGTGGAGTAGTGCTCCCTGTTTTGGTTGAATTGTCTTTTGTCAGCTAGGAGCTTGGTGCTGATCACCTCCTCTTTTGCTGAGTTGTTTGTGGCTACTTGGACCATTGTGTTGCTATAGGCGACCGAGGCGGGAAAATCAGTATCCACGCACGCACAGGCGAGCAGCTGAACGCACAGGCCCTTACGGCCGAGGGAAAAATGTGCGCTGGAAAATGGCGCGGCAACACGCGTCGTGGTTTGCGAAATGATCAAACGGCGGAACGTTGCTCACAAGGACCGTTGGATGCTCACGGTATGCAGGATCGAACCGTCATAGTTGAGCCGAACAACGTCCGCGCGGGGCAAACAGCAAGACGGAAACGAAGACTGGTGTCGCGGTGGCGTTCGCTGGCGCTAGCGCTTTGTATATGTAAATGATGATGTCTGCCCTTGCCGAACGATGGTTTTTGTTGCACATAGTAGTAAAAAGAAGGCCTCTATATAAACAACTGAACCCTAGGTACAGCTACAACGTGCGCGATGGTGCCATGGCAAGTAATCCCAGAAAGTGTGGTGCAAATCAGCGATAATGTTCATCTCTCCATCCTCGTCGCCATCGTCGTCTCCTGCGCTCTGATCATTTCCCACCGCAAACCCGTCGAGCGCCACCACCTCCCGCCGTCCCCGCGGCGGCTCCCGCTGGTCGGCACTCGGCAACCTCCACCAGGTCGGCACGCTCCCGCACCGATCGCTCCGCGCGCTCGCGGTGGCGCACGGCCCCGTCATGCTGCTCCACCTCGGCCAGGTTCCCACCTTCGTTGTCTCCTCGGCGGCCGCCGCGCGCGAGGTGCTGCAGGAGAAGGACCATGTCTTCGCCAGCCGCCCGTCGCTCGCGCTGCCGCGGGCTCTCCTCTACGGCTGCGCCGACGTCGCCTTCGCGCCGGACGGCCCGCGCTGGCGGTGCGCACGCAAGCTCAGCGTCCTGCACCTCCTCAGCCCGGCGAGGGTGCAGGCCGGAGCCTCCCGCGCCGTGAGGAAGGAGGAGGCGGCGGCGCTGCTCCGGCGAGTGGAGCGCGCGTGCGGTGGCGGCGGCGGCGGCGCCGTGCCCCTGCGCGAGCTCGTGGGCGGCTTCGTCAAGGACGTGGCCGGGCGCTTGGTTCTCGGGTCGCGCGCCTCCGGCGCCGACCGGTGGCCCGCAAAGGTTGACGCGCTCATGGCGGAGGCCATGACGCTGGTGACCACGTTCCACTTCGGCGACTTCTTCCCGCGGCTGGCGTGGGTGCGCGCCATGGACGGCACGGACGCGAGGATGAGGAGGGCGTTCGAAGCGAGCGACCGTGTCCTCGAGGAGATCGTCGCCGACGCGAGCAGGGAGCTGGAGAGCGGGGTCGGGGATGCGCTGGTGCATGCGTTGCTGTCGACGCTCCACGAGGCAGATTCGCCGGCCGGGACGACGTCGCAGCAGGAGGGTCTCCTCACCAAGGACAACGTGAAGGCCATCCTCGCGGTAACGTCGTCTACGTCACTATGTACGTTCGTTTCTGCATGCATGAAACGACAGCAGCGTTAAACACTGCATACCAGATGCCTGGTTTTACATACATCGACTAGCTGGGCGTATAGATTTTGTTCCATCTAACAGGCGAATATAAATTTCAAAACAAATGTATGAATTATTCACTTATTACCGAGGTGAAATAACGTACGAAAGAACATCCAGACGAATACAGACGATAGAAGAGCGCATAGTGATCAGATGATAGAAGAGCGGATAGTGATCAGAGATATTTCTATAATACTATGTGCAAACATAAACAACTACGTAGATTTAGTGATATAGATTGTAGCTAGTGAATATTTGTGGTGATTATTTTTATATTCTTCGATAAAATAGGATGTGACATGTTTTAATTAATTTTAGTTAAAAAAATAAATGCTAATATCAAAATAACATCTATAATATATTACATTGCAACCATAATACCAATATCAGTATAAAAAAACTAAGAGCATGTCAAAAAAGTTTCGTACTAAATCACAAAGCATAAAAACAAAAAAAATACAATATAATTTTTTACAGTCAGCACGCAATATCTCAACATTATATGGACTGAAAAAAACTTTGTAATTGTTGTAGACAATGCAGTATGAGCAAAATAAACAAGTTAACCAAACTCAATACAAACAACATAAACAATAAGCCAATGCCATGAAATTCATCAAAGATCATGAATTCTTCAAATTTAAGTAAATAAATTAATAAACTCATGATCAACTCAAAGAGCAAAATCATGGTGGCCATCAAGTAATAAACCAGCAAACAAAGCTCAGGTTTAGATTGGGATTGCTCTTTGATTGCAAATTATGAGTTGCTAAATAAATTAGCCTTCCAACAAAAAATTTGAGCTTTATATATCACAGGTTATTAAATCTGAAATCAGGTTCTTGCACCAAAAATGGGTAAACCAATACTCAATATGTATGGCAATGAGCAGCTAGGTAAACCAGGAGTTAACAAATCAACTTTAGATTGCAACCTATCCGAAACAACCACAAAAACAGTGTTGAATACCAGCACTGCTCTAGTCACAAAACAATCACTTATTAACCAATAATAGACATTATTAACAGCACTAACTTTCCGGTTAACATTGATCAAACAGTAGTAATATGATCATGTAAATCAACAGCAAGTGCTATGCCATACATATTGAGTCACCAAAAACGAATTAAACGAATAATGCTACTCTAGGTTTATCAAATACACCTAACAAACAGATTAATAAGCCTCGAGATAAGCAATCATCACCAAGCTAAACAAGTATTTCCCACATAATGCACTTCACCCAAATTGAGATGAATCAGTCCCTTTTGCACATGGTAAGGTCCCCAAATCCATCTCAATCGGCACAGCGCACAAACAAAATAATAATGAAGAAGCCGAAGGTTTTACTGAGCACCGGATTCAAGTCGGCAAGCAGAGGCAAAGCGCGATGAAATCGCTGTCCTAGAAATCAGATCGCCATGCTATGAACGCAACACCGACAAAGAGACCTGGAGATACGATGCCATCACACCACCATGGCCAAAGGCCACTGAATGAGCCTGTCGACGGTTGAGATAACGATCTCAAGTCGCTAAGGTTCTTGAAGATTGAGATAGGAGACACGCCAAACAATGCGAACAGCAACGAACAGGGAGACAGGGGTTTTTATCCTGGTTCAGGCCTCTCGGGAGAGATAATAGCCCTACGTCCAGCCTTTCTTATATATCAGAGATGAAATACAAGAGGTGGCTCGACGAGATGAACAAGTCTCGGCGAGATTATGGGTGTACAGGAGACAATATGCTATGATCAAGTGTTTATGAGATGCTAAAAGCCAGATCAAGTCGTAAAACTCGTCATCAGATGCCCCCCCAAACGCCGTAGGGGCATGGTTTATATAGTGCAGAGCAAACCGACCTACCGAGGGAATATCGGGCCGGGCTAACTACGAGATCGTAACGAACTCAGTACATGCCAAATATATCCCGAGGCAGATAAGGCATACTCCTAGTCTTGTGGATCACGACTCCTATTCCAATCCGGGAAACCACGTCCGGGTCTTCACGTAGCCGCGCAGAACTCCTGTTCGAGACGGACTCAAACACAATTCCTTGGCCATTACGCACCACGCCAGCTAGGAAGCTGTTCGGCAGGATGCATATGGGCCAGATAGAACCTTCCAGGGAGCTGGGCCCTAGTAGGCTTGTTCAATTGGGCTGTCAGCTAATGGGCCATATTTTTATCCCCGATAGCTAGCCCCCGAGACTCAAGTGGAAGGACTCACTAGAGTGGGGTCTTCCTCTTGAGACTCTAAGTCACGAAGAGGGAAATTTCGCACTTATCAAGCAACCGAACAGGTTAAGGTTCAACCGAACAAGACTTGCTCAGGACCGAACAAACCCGCCCAGTGCCGAGCAACTCTGTTGCGCCGAACAGGAAATCACATCTACCCGGGCAGAACACTCAGCCTTCAGCGCGGACACTGGAAAAGTAGCCGTTGGCAGATTCCAACGGTAACTTCCTATCACTGCGCAGTGAAAACAGGCGACCGTTTTACCTAGCCGTTGTGGTAAAAACTAGCCATTTTGGGGCAAAACTGTTGCAGAGCTGCTTATACGGGACTATAAAAGCACCCAAACCCCCCGCGGCCAGCCACTTCTGTCCTCACGCCTTTCCTCTCCAGGCCCTAACTCCAACCACGCTTAGCATCAAAGAGCCGAACTCCAACCATCAAACCTACTCGTCCAAACCTGGGAACCGCCATGGCCAAGTTCACTGGCACTAGCCTGACCGAGGAGGACCTGAAGGTCTGGGAGGAGGAGGGCCACGTAGACACTGGTAGCTGGAGGCTGCCCGGAGAGGAGGATACTCCGGAGCCGCTCGAGGGAGAGTTCGTCGACTTTGAGCGATTCGCCTTTGTCGGGTTGAGGTCTCCAGCGACTTCGTCGAGCCTTCTTGAACATCAGCGATTGGAGGTGGCGAACCTCAATCCGAGCAAGATCCTCCGGATAGCCGTCTTCGCACACCTGTGCGAGGGCTATCTGAGAATCGATCCACCGGTGGGCCGTTCTGCACTACTACATGTGGACGAGGAGCAGCTCCGCCGCTTCAGCCTTCGGGTGCTACTACCTCAAGCTCAGACCATCTTGACGACGCAGTACCCTCGCCGCCGCCGCTTGACTCGATGGGCGCGTGGTGGGTGAGGTGGTTCTACAAGCAAGCGGCAATGACAAAGAAGCTCGTCTTCACCGGAAGGCACCGGCGAAGGGGACGCCAATGCCTCGGCCAGAGATGACCGCCGAGGATTGGTTTTTGACGAGGAAGATCGCCTCCTCGTGAGCCTCGGGCTCACGGGCGGGAGATCATCCGGGACTTCACAATAATGACGAATCTGTCCGTGCGGAGAAGGCCCTATCCCTTCTACAAGATAGAGGATGGGAAGACATCTCGGGGAGAGCACGGTAAGTGCCTTTAAGACTCAACCTTTACTTGATGATTTCCATCCGAGCAGAACCGACGATCCCTTACGTTGGGCGGAGAAACCCACCGACGCATGGGTGACCGAAGGGTCGACGCCATCTTGAAAGCGGCGAAGAAGGACAGCGAGGTCACCGGCGAGGTGGCCTATACCTGTCCGAGGAACGTGCTCGTCCGCACAGCCGAGGTGAGTTGCTCGAACCCTCGTCTGCGTCGCAGGATTTGCATCGCTTATTCACGCTAACCTTTGCTTCTCAAACACACAGGAAGATGAGTTGATCCTCGGCGGGATCGTGGAAGAACTCTCTGGTTCTGAGAAGGAGAAGGCGAAGAAGAGCAAGGCCAAGGTGGCCACAAAGCCCAAGGTGGCGGTCGAGCCTCGCGAGCTCGCCTTGCGACTGGCGGCCGCCAGACATTGAAAAGACCACCCACGGCGACGGAGGGCGCCGAACAAATAAGCGGGCTCATGGTCAGCCAATGAGGAAGAGACCAAGCCCTCCCTCCTCGCCGAGCAGAGTGACGAAGAGGTAAAGACCATGGCCCTCTGGCTTAGGCGTTTCACGCAAGCTCACCCCGGCCGCATGGGACGGTTGCAACAGGTCGCCGAGAAGAGGAGGCTCGAGGAAGAAGTCGCGCGCAAGGAAAAGCTTCTTGCGCTGCGCGAGAAGAGCGCCCAGCTCAGCCAGGAGCTGAGCTCATCGCCACGAACACCTAGGGGCCAAGGCGGGCAAGCCGCTAAGGAGCCCCCGAGGAAGAGGCGGAAAGTTCCGGCGAAGAAGATCAGAATCAAGCCTCCCACGGCAGGTATCCAAAGATCGATCTTTGATCTTTCAATTTCCTAACCGCGTTAAACTTAACGATCATCTCCTTTTCATCAGCTGCCCAAGAGGAGATTGCCACGGACGACATTGCCGCGCAACAGAAGCGATCCTCGCCGCCGAGCACCGCACGGTGCGTCGCGGCGATGAGTTAACCGACCTCAAGGACAAAATGGCGGTGTGGAGCTGCTCCCGCCAGCTCCAACGAAGCGAGATCGACGCTTGACCGAAGGGCGCGGTGGAACGGCTGGAGGAGGAAGAGGCGGCGAGCGGCACCGAGGACAGCGGGGCCAAGACGACGGCTCCGGAAGCTGCCCGGGGCGGGACCGAGCAGCCGGTCCTGCCAGGCACTTCGTCGCAGGGGCAGCTCACCCCTGAGGCGACGGATTCTCTGGCGGCGGTGAAATCCCGCCGCCAGGAGCAGAAGAAGCCCCGGCGGTCGCGCAAGTCGTCCTGCCCGTGGGAATACTGGCGCCATTCAGCGGAGCGGCTCTAATCTCGCCCGAAGCCTTCGGGCGGAAGAAGGGGAGGTAGAGGAGAAGGAGCGCGGAGACGAAAGCGCTTCGCCCGTCGCTCCTGCTCCCGAGCAGACGCGCTCCCGCAAGAAGAAGGAGCGAAAAAGGCGGCGACGGGAAGAACGCGCCCGTCTCATCCCGCACGAAGATCGCTTACGCCGGGGACTGAAGCACCGGCTTGGCAAGGTAAACTCCAAGACCAAATCTTGTTCAGCTTAGCTACATCATCGCAAAGCGGTTAACTTGTTCTTCCCTCTCAGGTCTTCAAGGACACCATGGAGGAGCTCGAGGACGGAGTCACCATCGAGCGGAGCGCCGTACTAGCGTCCCTCCGGGAGCACCTCCAGACGAGGGAGCCTGAAGCGGAGCCCTCTGCACTAGCCCAAAGCCGGAGCCGGCTGAAGGCAAAGGCAAAGAAGCTCAAAGCCGAGCTATCCCGAGAGAGGCGTTCCTCCGAGGCTCTCTTAAAAGAAGCCGAGGAGCTTCGCGCGCAAGCCGTGAAGGCTGGCGCCGCGAAGAGAAGCCGGGCCGCACGAAGTGGCTCGAAGAGCAGCTCGCCGACGCGTCCCACGGGCGGAAGGCGCTTGCGGTGGACGTCAAGAAGCTCAAGGCCCAGCTTGCCAAAGAGGAGCTTACCTCCGCGGGTCTCCAGGCGAAGATTTCAACCCTGTGGGCTTCACAGGAAGAGATCGAGGAGATGTGCGGGATGGCGGTGAGGGCGGTCACCGCGGAGAAGAAGGTCAAGGAGCTGGACGAGCAGCTCAAGACCGTCGAGCAGCGAGCTAGCCAGAGCGAGGCTCTGACCGACCAGCTGCGCGCCAAGACTGAAGAAGTCGAAGCCATCCGAGCAGAGGCTGCGGCTCAGGCCAAGCGAAGCAAGGAGGAGATCGAACGCCTCCGAGCAGAAGCCCGGGAAGGAATCAAGACTCAAGGCGAAGTCGTGCGCCTCAAGTTAGAAGTTGAGGAGCTAAAAGAGCAGCTTGCTCCTAAATAGCACCGCGGCTGTAACCCGAAAACGCCTTGTACCTGAAAACTTTTGATTAACGCAATAAAGTACTTACCATTTTTCCTACAAAAAAGAGCAGCAAAAAGACAAGAACGAACAGAAACTAAGAGAAAAGCGAAAAGCGCTAGGAAGTTTAAGAAAACCGGTAGAGCGCTTAGCCTAACTCCCAGCCCCCGTTGTGCATCTGCTCGGAAACCTGAGTTTGCGAACCCGAACAGGTGCACAAGAGAAAGAGCGACGCCCTAGCCCCCGGTACGGACGATGCTCGAGAACCTAAGCTTGCGAACTCGAGCACGTGCGTAGAGAGATAGAGCGACACCCGCAGCCTGATCGACTCGTTCCATGGACTGCTCGTCAACGTAAGTTAGGCAGTTCCGAGAGTAACCGAACAAGGAAAGTGCCTCTGCCGCGGGGGGCTTACGAGAGCGGACTTTGCCAAGTGGTCGTGCCAAGCAGTAAGTGCCTCTGCCGCGGAGGGCTTACGAGAGCAGACTTAGCCGCAAGGTGGAAAAAGCCGTGTTACGTAATCCTGAGTTCAGGAATTTGTTGAAGCAAGATACGGGCAGGGAAACCTGAAAAGAGCGGAGCCAAGAGTTCGCAAGACCGGGCAGTCGTCAAGTGTTACCAAAGAGATAGAGGTAGTCTTCAAAAGACAATAAGTGAAAAGGGCGCAGAGGCCGCGAGAATTCACTTAAGAATTGGATTGAACTTTACACGGTGCCCGAGAGACTTGGACAAACTAAGGCGCGAAGTTTGACAAAAAGCGCAAGGCTAAGCAAACACACAAAGAGACCTACACAAAGAACTTACGGTCGGTCGATGTTCCAAGTCTTGGTCGACTCTCTCCGTCCTCCATTGCCAGCGAACGGCCCGGGCGGCAAAGGAAACGACCGTGAACGGACCCTCCCAACGGGGAGTTAACTTGTTGGCATTGGACAGGTTCTGGACACGGCGCAGAACGAGGTCGCCCGCCTTCAAGGCCCTTGGTCGAACCGATTTGGCAGCGTGCCTGCGAAGATCTTGCTGATAGCGCGCCATTCTGACTTGTGCCCGGTCGCGTGTGCCTTCGAGGAGGTCGAGATCGAGTAGGCGCTCTTGCTCGTCGTCAACCAAGTTGACCGAGCTCGTGCGAGGCGAACCGAGTACTATTTCGGCGGGCAGGATGGCTTCTGTGCCATAGACCAATTGGAAAGGAGTTTCCCGGTTGCGGTGGCCGTAGTCTGAATCGCCCGAGGACGGAAGGAACCGTCGACCGAACTTTGTTGTGCTCATGGAGTGCCGCGAACACGCGCCGTTTAATACCCTGGACAATATGTCCGTTAGCTCGCTCGACTGCTCCATTGCTCTGTGGATGTGCCACGGAGGCGAAGCAGACCTTGGTGCCCAGCTGTTCGCAATATTCCTGGAATAGCTCGCTTCTGAACTGGGTACCGTTATCGGTGATAAGCTTATGGGGGATCCCAAAGAGCGTGACCACGTTGCTTTTGAAAAAGCGGACAGCCGTCTTGGCGTGAAGAGATGACACAGGCTCTGCCTCAATCCACTTTGTAAAAGTGTCGATGGCGACGAGCAAGTGTGTGTAGCCCTTGTACCCCTTAGGGAATGGGCCAAGCAGATCCAGACCCCATGTGGAGAAAGGCCAAGATGGGGGGATCGTTTGGAGCTCTTGGGCGGGCTTATGTGCCTTCCGGGCGTGAAATTGGCAAGCTTTACACTTTGTCACGATATCCCGGGCATCTTGTAACGCGGTTGGCCAATAATAGCCCATGCGAAACGCTTTGCCGATCAGAGTTCTTAAGGAGGCGTGGTTGCCACAGGCACCCTCGTGTATGTCCCTAAGAAGGAACACACCCTCCTGCTGAGAGATGCACTTGGAGAGGACTCCTAGAGCACCGTGACGGTAAAGGATGCCGTCCACAAGCTTGTATGGATCAGCACGCCTTGTAAGCCGGGAACGCTCGGCTTCGTCTTCGGGCAGGGTCCCATCTGCTAGGTACCGGACGAACGGTGTTGTCCAGCTCGCAGCCTGCTCGATGACGGAGACAGCACCACTTGTCTCAGTTGCCTCGTCCGGAGACGTGATTGAGGGCTTGTAAAGGTGCTCGACGAGCACCCCTGTCGGAGCAGGTTCGCGTGAGGATCCAAACTTGGATAGCTGGTCGGCCAGGAAGTTGTCCTTCCTGGGCACGAAGAGCACCTCGAAAAATCGAAAATGCCGCTCCAACTTCCTCACTTCAACCAGTGTCGCGCCATTGAGTCATCGCAAAGACCGATACTCCTTGTTAACCTGATTGATGACCAGCTGTGAATCTCCCTTCACAGTCAGCCGTTGGACACCAAGCGACTTGCACGCTCTTAGTCCCGCGAGGAGGGACTCGTACTCCGCAGCGTTGTTAGTCGCCGCGAAGTGTAGTTGGATAGAATACTCGAGTTTCTCTCCTTGAGGGGAGATGAGAACAAAATCAGCCCCCGAGTTTTCAGTGCGCGAGCCATCAAAAACATGGTCCAAGAGGGTTCATCAGGTTGCTCGGGAGCTTCCTGGGATTTGGGCGGGCAAGTCCATTCAGCGACGAAGTCGGCAGACTGGATGTGATAGCCGTTCGAGCGTGAGCGATGTAATATCGAATCTCGCTAACTCCATTGCCCATTTAGCTATTCTTCCGCCGGCTTCCTTGTTCCTTAGGATTTCTCCTAGAGGGAACTTGGTCGGGACCAGTATTTGATGCGCCTGAAAATAATAGCGAAGTTTCCTGGAAGACATGAGCAAGGCGTAGAGCAACTTCTGGACCTCAGGGTAACGCTCCTTTGATCCGTGAAGCACCTCGCTCACGTAATAAATTGACCGTTGGATGCCTTCCCTTTCCACCGTCAAGACCGCGCTCACCGCTTGCGGCATGCAGCCAAGGTAGAGCAAAAGCTGCTCGCCGTAACGCGGGATAGTCAAGACAGGTGGGTTGGACAGGTATTGCTTAAGATCTTGAAAAGACCGATCAGCTTCCTCTGTCCACTCGAAGCCATTGTGCTTCGCGCAGGCCTTAAAGAAGGGCAGCCAGCGCTCGCCTCGACGGGAAATGAATCGCCAGAGCGACCATCCACCGGTGAGGCTCAAACTTCCTTGACGGTAGTTGGAGCCTGCATGTTTTCAATGGCCTCGATTTTTTCGGGGTTGGCAGAGATGCATTGCGAACCAATCACATAACCGAGCAACATTCCAGATCGAACACCAAAGGTACACTTCTCTGGATTTAATTTTATTCGATGCATGGCGAGGTTACGAAACGTCTCGGCCAGGTCTTTTACATGTCTGGAGCATGCTTGCTCTTTACAACTATGTTGTCGACATAGACCTCCGTGTTTTTTCCGCTACTGCTCGGGAAAGTCTTCTCCATTAAGTCTTTGGAACGTGGCACCGGCGTTCTGCAGACCGAAAGACATGGTCGATAGCGTAAAGTGCGAAGGGGTGATGAAGGCGCTTTTCTTCATCCTCGGGAGATGCTTATTTGGTGATAACCGAGTAAGCATCCAAAAACTCAAGAGTCAAGATCCGCAATCGATCGACCACCGGTCTATCGAGGCGCGAAATTGTCCTTGGGACAAGCAGCGTTCAGATCTGTGTGATCGACACACATCCTCCACTTGCCGCCTTTCTTCTTTACAATGACAGGGTTGGCTAACCACTCGGTGTGATCAACCTCACGGATGAAACCAGCAGCGAGCAGCTTGCCAAGCTGATCTTTGATGATCCCCTGCTTGAAGTCCGAAAAGCGTCGAAACTTCTAACGAATAGGCTTTTTGTCCGGCCGGACGGTCAGTTTGTGCTCGATGACCTCCCTTGGGACTCCGAGCATGTCAGATGGTTCCCAGGCAAACACATCTGCGTTAGCTCGGAGGAAGGTGATGAGCTCGTTTTCCTATTTGGGGTCCAAATTGGCCCCCAGATGAACTGTCTTGGAAGAATCATCCAAAGACTGTGGAACCTCCTTGGTCTCGCCCCCTGGCTGAAGGGAGACTCTAGGGCGTGCAGATTTGGTCTGCGGAGCGTCGGGGCCTCGCGGCGGAAGCTGGTCGACCAGAGCAAGGGACTGCTCGTCGCAATCCAGAGCAGCTTTGTAGTTGCCCTTGACCGTGATCACGCCGTTAGGGCCCGATATCTTCACGCAATGGTATCCATGGTGGGACACGGCCATAAACTTGCCAAGAGATGACCAGCTGAGGATCGCATTGTACGCGGAAGGGAAGTCGACCACGTCAAACGTGATCACTCGTCCGGAAGTTGCTTGGATCGCCGAAGGTAACGCGAACAATCGCCCCAATGGTGAAACAGCTTCTCGGGACAATGCCGTAGAAAGGCATTGCGACTTCTTTAAGCTTGGGCGAGGAATCAGATCTCGCCCAAGACCTTTGCCGATAGCAGGTCCAAAGCGCCCCGCCGTCAACCAGACGCGCCAACTCTGGCGTTCTTGATGGTCGGAGCGACCACCAGAGGGAGACGCTGAGGCTTGATCGTCCCGGTGGGGCAATCATCCTTAGAAAAGAAGATAGAGACCTCGGTCCACTTCATCGATTCAGCCGTGGTTTGCCTTTTTCAACGCTGTGGACCTCCCGAGCGGCTTCCTTGAGGTCGCAGGAAGAGGTATAAGCCGAGGAGCCGCGAAAATAACGGCGATATGGTTCACGGGCTCTTGATATTCGTCATCATCGTCCCCGATCACCACCGTCGGTGGGCGCTTGTCCTTGCCGGCATCACCTTGTTCGGGCGGGGTGGGCATTGGGCCCTTGCCGCTGTAGAAATCCTCGAGCTTTGCGTTCCAAGTTCGCAATGGCGTATGTCGTGCCCGTAGTCTTTGGTGGAACTTGCAAAATCGGTCGCTTGACCTTTCTTGCCTTGTCCGCCTCCCTGAGCAGGCTTTTTCTCCTTGTAGTTATTGTTGAGCTTCTTCTGCCCATCCTTGGGAGGAGGTGCGCGATCTATACCAGCGACGGTATTGTTCGCATCACCTTTATTCTTCTTCTTCTAGGACTTCTTGTCACCGTGGTTGTTCTTTGCTCTTCTTCTTCTTCTCATCCACACCAGTCAGGGCACTTCGCCTTGTCGAACGCCTTTTTAGTCTCAACGCAGCTCTGCCGCGTTGGCATAGCGGTCACCGCCTTGAACAGTCGTTGGCGGTCCAGTCTCGTTGATCTCGAGGTCTGGGTGAGCCGCTCAATCCACGGACTCCGTTTTTGAAGGCGCGGACAACGGATTCGTCCGAGATGTTCGGGATCGTGTTGCGAATCTTAATGAAATGCTTCACGGTTGCGGAGGGTCTCCCGCTCATCCGGATCATCCGTGCAGATCATCCTCCTTGCCCGACGCACGTAATAGCTCCCGAAGTTGGCGATCGAGGCGTCACAAAGTTGGTCCCATGAGTGATGGAACCTTCCTGCCGATTGAACACCACGTCCGAGCGGCAAGACCTCAAGGATCGGGAGGTAATTAGCCATAACGAGCTCATCACCCCCGGCCGCCATGATGGCTGTAGCGTAAATGGAGAGGAACTCCTCTGGGTTCTGAGTCCCATTGTACCTCTCCATGTGACCGGGCTTGAACTTTGAGGGCATCGGACAACCTGGCTCGTCGAGAAAGCCCTGCAGCCCAAGGCATATGACCGGCCACCTTCCCCGGCAGAACCTAGTCTCGAGAAGACATTGGCCCTGTTGCGCGGAGGGACTCCTGCTGAACGGGAAGATTCCGCCTGGAGAAATTCTCTCCGGGACAATCCGCCACGCTCCTTCCTCGTGGTCGCGACTACACGCTCCTCACGAGGGGACCGTCCGTGATCATCACGTGCACGCTTACCCCTGTGGTCGTGACGACTACGGGGACTTGGCGAGCGACGGCGACCATGGGTAGCTTGATCGCGGACAGTGTTCATCCGATGGCGACGAGGGTCACGCGATCGGTCAGAGCTGTCCGAGTCATTCCGGGCAGGTTGACTGCGCTGCCTGGAGGAGATGTTGACTTCTCCTAGGGACTTTAGGCCTTCGGCCAATCACTCTAGGTTAGAAGCAACAGCATCACCCATACGGGCGAGATCGGCTTGATTGGTGGATCTGAGGACCGTTGCTATAACCTCGAGCCGTTCTCGACTCTGATCTATGGGTCCCGGGATCCCTGAATCATCCGCGTTCTGCCCGACTGGAATCCGGTCACGCGGGGAGTTGACCCGAACAGGGGAAGCTTCTGCCGGGAGACTTAGCGACGGCACGCGAGGTGGGTCGCGATGCTGTCGCTTACACCGGTCGCGAAACCGTGCCAAGGTCTGATTGATGGAGGTGTCGAAGCTGCGGCGAATGAAATCTTGCTCGTGAGCAGCCAGCGCGACCTCATCTTGCTGCCGAGCAGAAATAATCTGCCCGATCTCGCCTGCCGCCGCATCCCGTGCAGGATCTCCGGATGTTCCTGCATCGGCCATGTTGATGCTGCGGGGGCCATAAGAAGGTATGCTTGACGGTGTCATTCTTCGTGTCGCCATTGTGGAATCTACCGACATAGCCTTGGAGTCTGACAGATCTAAACCGTCGTAAAGATTATCAGTTCCGTAGTCATCGTCAATGACGGGAGTGCGATCTGAGGCTATTTCTGCCATATAGGCAGAGACTTCTGCCTCGGATACGGAAAGTGTTCGAGACCGAACAGATCGATCTGAACTGACAGGGGATGAGGCGTCCTGTCCTTCTGAGTCGTATCCCTCAGGAATAGTCTCCTGGTCGCTGATAGAGTTCGACATGCTCGATCTGCGTGTCCCCACGGTCGGCGCCAACTGTCGACGGTTGAGATAACGATCTCAAGTCGCTAAGGTTCTTGAAGATTGAGATAGGAGACACGCCAAACAATGCGAACAGAAACGAACAAGGAGACAGGGGTTTTTATCCTGGTTCAGGCCTCTCGGGAGAGATAATAGCCCTACGTCCAGCCTTTCTTATATATCAGAGATGAAATACAAGAGGTGGCTCGACGAGACGAACAAGTCTCGGCGAGATTATGGGTGTACAGGAGGCAATATGCAATGATCAAGTGTCTATGAGATGCTAAAAGCCAGATCAAGTCGTAAAACTCGTCATCAGATGCCCCCTAAACGCCGTAAGGGCATGGTTTATATAGTGCAGAGCAAACCGACCTACCGAGGGAATATCGGGCCGGGCTAACTACGAGATCGTAACGAACTCAGTACATGCCAAATATATCCCGAGGCAGATAAGGCATACTCCTAGTCTTGTGGATCACGACTCCTATTCCAATCCGGGAAACCACGTCCGGGTCTTCACGTAGCCGCGCAGAACTCCTGTTCGAGACGGACTCAAACATGATTCCTTGGCCATTACGCACCACGCCAGCTAGGAAGCTGTTCGGCATGATGCATATGGGCCAGATAGAAGTCAGGTAATGGGCCATATTTTTATCCCCGACAGAGCCCGAGGTGCAGAGAGAAGCAGCAGTGAGCTTGCGGTGACCACCCCGTGGCCACCGGGGACCAAGTCGAGGAAGACCACCACCACAGTAGCACGCACCGGCTGGCGAGGACGCCAAGGCACTGGCGAGTAGTAGGGCGACGGCTAAACAAAGGGTGAAGAGAGGGGACAAAACTAACAGCAAAAAACCAACTAGCACGAGAGAGAGTTGCGGTTTCCATCTAATAGGCGAGGGAAGTGAACCGCATCACGAGAAACCCGGACACCGAGGCCACGTCGCCCATGCCCACGCTACGCGAGGATGGCGCCAAGCGCCGACCATTACCACAGGCACCTGCCCCTATAGGGTTCAGCGACCCGAGCAGAAGAAGAAGCGAGGCAGCGGCTGCCCCTTATCCCTCTCTCTTATGTGGACCAGCCCAAGGTGAAAAGGGTAAAAGCCCAACAATGATTATCTGAAAAAAAGGCGTTCGAGCAAAACAGCCAAATCCAAGTGCCGGGTCTTTGCAAAACCATTAAAGAAAGGAGTGCTGCAGAGCCAGTGTGATCACATGTTGGGCCCACTGTCGGTGGTCAAGAACGGCGTGCCCATCGCTGGTTTAAGCAAAACCGTTAAAGAAACGCTGCTGTACATACTATTAATTTCTTAAAAAGCTTAAAAAAGCATATATATTTTTTGCAAAAGGGGACTCTTCCCCAATTCCATTTCACAATAGAAACAGAATTACAAGCACCACCACCGATAGTATTTAGTCCCCCATACACCAAATAAAAGGCTACCAAAACATCTTAAACGAGAAAGGAAAACACGGGGAAAAACTAACATCCGAAACACCACCATCACACCTCCAAACAAACCCGAACTCCAAAATACAGATATTAGAGCTACCAACATTAATCCGAACACAGAATGCAACCAAAAGTATCACTCCAACGTCAACTACGAATTAGACTTCCTTGCCCACTTAATCAGGTCTTCCGATTGGGACTTCAGTCGACAACAAGCATCTATCCTTCGGTTTCCATCTAATTTCAAGCATCTTTTGAATTGTTCCACTCCCTCAAGTAAATCCTTGTCATCTTCCACATAGAGCCCTCGCCTAATAAGATACAAACGCACAAGCGAATGTAGAATTGTATAAGGGAATAAATCATCCGACCTTGAAAACACCAATTATTCCCAGCCAACCAAATAGACCACAAAATAGCTAAAATGCAAACTCCTGAAAAAATTTTCCCAAAGAAAGCCAAACTTGATAAAACCATTTAAAGGCACCACCAAAACTTATAGGTCGACTTCCAATTAAAACCCAACGCCACCACACTCCAAATCACCCGGAAATCGAACAACGAAAAAACAGATGATCCACATCTTCTAGGCCCGAATGCAGAAAATGTAAAAGGGTTCCCATCCCACCCCTGCGAATTAGATGATCTTTAGTTAAAACGACTTTATGGAAAACTAACCAGCGAAAATCTTGATTTTCGAGAGGAATATTAGCTTTCCAAATCAATTTAGGCCATCTAAGCGAACCCCATCATACCACAAACGAAATCATACATATTTTTAAGCGAAAAACCTTTCCTAGAGGGGCTAGTTTTCCACTCAAAATATCAAGATCATCTGTAAAAATAACGAAAAGACACTCTTGAACCACCCCTCCAAACATTATTCAGATCGGGGTCAAGCCAACGTCGAAAGGGAGCCTCCACTCATTCCATCTCGCCTCAAACACCAAATACTTTGTAATTCACAAATCCCAAACATTTCGGAAATTTAGATTTAAGAGAAAAAGATCCTAGCCATCTATCGCACCAAAAATCAACTAATCTACCATCACCCACTTTTACTTCTCTATTGCTCATGTAAAACTCTCTTGTAAACAAAATGTTTTTCCAAATGTAAGAATCATGAATATTACTTTTAATGAGGGACAAAGGTCTACACTTAATATATTTGTTCTTCACAAAGGTCTTCCAAAGACTCTCCTCCCGTAATCAAGTTTCCACCACCATTTCGAAATTAAGCTAACGTTCATCTCCCTTAATCTCCGAATACCGAGACCTCCTAACATCTTTGCTCTACAGAGCTTGTCCCATCTAAGCAGGTGATATCTTTTCCTATTACCATTGCCCTGCCAGAAAAAGGCTCTCCTAATTTTGTCCAATCTATAGATCACCATCTTGGGTAATAAGAAAAGAGACATGAAATACACATGAATGCTCCAGAGTGACGCATTCAACAGGGTAAGACGACCACCAAGAGATAAGCAGCTGCTCTTCCAATTAGCAAGCTTCCTTTCCATCTTGGCTACCAAAAAATCCCAATCCTTCACTCTTAATTTATGAATACCCACAGGGACCCCCAAGTATCTAATAGGGAAAGAGCCCACCGGGCAAGTGAAAATTTCAGAAAAAGCCTTCTCAATTCCTTCTTCTCCATTCAGGGTGACAACTTCACTCTTATCGAAATTTATTTTAAGACCAAAGACAGCTTTTCAAAGAGAGCTAATAAAAGTTTCAAATTAATTGCCCTACCACCTCTTGCTTCAAGCAAAGAATAGTATCATCAGCATCAAGATTCACCAAACCTCCATCTATAAAGTTTTTAGCCGCACCACCAACAAAACTTTTCGTTTTAGCCAACTCAATCATTTTACCTAACCCATCACTACCAAATTAAAGAGCAGGGAGAGAGAGGATCCCCTGCCTAACCCCTTGAAAACTATTGAAATAATCCCTAATCTTACCATTTATACTCACACTTAAAGTACCCTTAGAAACAATCTTAACAATCCAACACAAAAATTAGGTGAAATCCTCCGAGTTCAAGACATCCTAAAAGAAAATCCCACCTAACTTTATCAAAAGCCTTTTCAAAATCTAACTTGATCACTACCCCACAAGAAGTTTTCTTTGTCTCATGCAAGACCTCATGCAAAAGGAGGATGCCATCCATGATATCCCTACCTTCGTAAAAGCACTTTGATTTTTCAAATGATTCTAATCAATACCTTCTCCAACCTCACAATCAACACTTTTGTGAAAAAGCTTGTAAATGGTATTTAAAAGGCAAATAGGTCTCAGATTGAGTGATTTTCTCCACCCTTCTTTCTTAGGAATAAGAGTAATAACCCCAAAATTCAAACGAGATATGTCCATCCTCCCAAAAAAAAGTCATCAAACATAGACATGATATCCCTTTTAAAATAGTCCAAGATCTTTTATAGAACTCTCACGGAATTCCATCAGGACCAGGGGCCTTATTATACCCCATAGAATTCAGAGCTTTGAATACCTCTTCTTCAGAAAAGGGGCTCACAAGGAGATCGTTTTCTAAATCTGACACTCTCTCTTCAACATTCCAAATTCCCTCTCTAAGATTAAAAGAACTTCCAGTACTATGACCAAATAAAGTCTTGTAAAAATTAGTTGCATAGTCCAACAAATTTTGATGTCCCTGAATTACCGAAGAATTGTCTTTAAAATTTTCAATTAATTTCTTTCTTTTCCTCCCATTAGCAACCTTATGAAAATAAGATGTATTTGCATCCCCTTTCAACAACCAGTTTTCATGAGAATGAGAATGCCATTTCACCTCATCTTCTTGATAAATCGAAAGGAGCTCCGACATATAATCCATTCGGAGACCAATTTTCTCATCATCCAACAAACCCCACTCCTCTAAATCCTCAAAATACCTAAGTTGTTGGTTAATAAACTCTTTTCTTTTTTTGATAATCCCATAACGATGTCCACCCCAACCTTTAAGTTTTTGTTTCACCTTTTTTAACTTTCTTTTAAAAATAGAAACACTATCACCCCCTGAAAAAGAGCTCTCCCAGACTTTTGAAACAAGCTGAATAAAGTCTTCCTGATTCAACCAATTCATGTCAAATTTAAAAGAACCAGAAACCCCACCATTTTTTTCTCCCTCACTCACTAATAAAGGGCAGTGATCTGAAAGAATTCTAGGAAGTTTCAAAACCGACACTAAAGGAAAAATAATTTCCCAATCAGCAGACATGAAAACTCTATCAATTTTTTCTAGCGTAGGAATTTTCTGCATATTGGACCAAGTAAAACTCCCTCCTACCATGTGAATTTCTCTTAAACCATATGAATTTATAATATAATTAAAACAATGGCTCATCCTAGATAAGGAGAAAACAGAGTTTTTATCATCCACTGATCTTAGCAAATTAAAATCTCCACCTATCAAAAGAGGATCTTTAGAACTACCACAAAAAGAGGCAAATTCCCTTAAAAAATCATCTTTATCTCCATAAGCAGCAGCCCCATATACAACAACCAAATTCCATCTAATTTTTTTCTTAATATCCCATAAACAGAACATTAAATGATAATCTCCTTTTTTAACACCTAGAATATCATAAGAAGCATTCAGAATACCACAAAGAATACCACCACCTTTGCCTCTAGCTGAGATCCAGTGCCAACTAAAGTCTCCCATAGGATCAATTTTCCTGAAAAAACTGTTTTTGAATTCCTTCTTTTTTGTCTCTATCAGATCACAAAAACCAACACTATGCTGTCTAATTAAATCTTTTATGAAAGCAACACAACCCTTTTTTGAAATACCCTTGCAGTTCCAAAAAACACCAGAGACATTCATCATGAAACACATTTATTATATTTATTACCAACCCTCCCTCTCAATTGAATGGGACTTCTCTCAACAGAAACAGAATTCTTAAAACGACTTTTCCCACTCGAAGACTTACTATTAGAATAACATTTCCCTTTTTTGTTAAAGCCTTTTCTCATCTTACCACCTCTTCTAAAATCCTTCTCCAAAAACAATTCATCTAGTTCAGATTCATCTGACACCCAATTTAAAAATAAAATCTCCTCATTCACAACTTGGGGATCAAAATTGTCACCCCGAGGAGAAGACCTATTCATTTTCTGATTTTGTTTGAAAAGATCAAAACGAGCCTGCTCCAAATCTTTAATTAAAGTTACTTCATCTACATCCTTATTATTGCATTGAATACCTACTTCCTTAGCAAAAGAAATAATAGCAGCAGAATCCATATTAACAAAAGATGTAGAAACATAGTCAGTACCTTCTAAATTTCTTTTCCTAGCCCTAGAAGAGGCTTTCTCCAATATATGAATCCCACCATCTCTGAGTCTTGCACTCCTGCGAATAGCTACCACCCCAGAATCAGCCCCATCTTTGACAGAAGAATCTTTTATCCCTATCTCCAACTGGTCCTTAGAAAGAATATTACCAAAAGAGCTACCTCCATCCTCCTTAACCACCTCTGAATCCAGTTCTTTAATGACACAGGAACTGGTTTTCAAAGATAGATTCAAAAAAGAACGCTCTTTCCCTTCCATGGATTGCTGTCCAGATTGCTCATTCCACCAATTCTTAGACTTATCCACCTCAACCAAGCTTGGAAAAATCCCAGATAACACCGGATAGTGCAGCATAGAAGGACATCTAACAAAGAATGTAAAAGGAGAATACACCTCTTTTGATGAAACAACATTATCAGAGTCACTCAAATTATCAAAATCAAGACCAATTTCTCGGGCCACCATTCTCATATTTTGGCACGCCCCCTCCTCTGAGGCTGATGACATATCAAACTCGTCAAACCTATCTTCCTCGTTCTCTGACAGTGCAGCCTCCTTCCCTGAACTTTTTATACCACCCCAAGTAGGCCAATTAGTAGATGAAGTCCCAGAACCAAGAGATCCCTTCATTTTCTGCCTCTTGGTCGTCTGCATTCCGTCATCCATGTTATCAGAAGACAAAACCCCAATCATATCCCCATCTTGTCCATCCAAATCATCCAAACCTTCTACCTGGAATATGAAATTAAAGATCCCTCTCCCGAGAGCACTAGGAACTGACTCTGGTACTTTACTCTTATCCATACAACAAATTCGAACACGAACGAAGTCAGTTTTGTTCATAGTAGAAGCATCAACCTCCTGAGGAATACCGACAAGTGAAGCAACTCTGCAAACAACAGAAAACACTCTAGCCCCCAAAGGAATTTTAAAACTACGAACCCAAACCACATCCATTATCTGATCTGCTTCCACCTCCGGTGACCAACGAGAAACTTTCATGAAGGAAGACACATTCTTAACTTTCATCGGAGGTAACACCTCCATCTCTTCAACTTTCCTAGGGTTTGGAAAACGCATCAGAAATTCATTCTGCCCAATGACTCTAGCAGTACAGCTCCAATTTGGAAAAGATTTGAATATTGCATTAAACTCTTGTTCGATATCCCTCACCGAAACAGGATCCCCTTGAACCGAAATCACTGCCATGTTAGTTCTCTCTCGAATACTATTTTCCAGAGGCAAATCACCACATGCATATAAACCTTGTCCCTCCGTATGAAAAGCACACAAAACTGCTCCAAACTCCCAAGGATTTCTGTTTAAACAGTTTTTAGCAACATGCCCCTCACCACCACAATATCCACATGACAGAAAACCCATGCAATTAAAAGACAGATGACCAGGTTTCCCACAACGAAAGCAAATACTAATAGCTTTGTCCCCTCTAGATGAACCCAATGTTAATCCATCATTCCCCCCAATAGCAGTACCTGCGTTTGGAAATCTCGATCCACCTTGCTTTGATTTTGAATCTCTTGATAAATCTGATGCTGCAGCCCTCTTCAAATGAGTTTGATCCTCTTGAACGTTAGAATCAGATCTTCCTCCACCTGAACCAATCAAGGCCTTGCCCTTGCCATCTTGAATCATACCCTGAGAAAACTGAGGTTGCGATTCCTTCGGTCTTTCCCAGATATTGGAGCGCCCTCTACCGCCTAGTCTTCCATCCCCCGAATCCTCTGCCTCCTCCTCGACCTCCCGCAAAATCCATCGGGAACCAACCCAATCCAGAGGAAATCCGATGCTCACTGCCCGACGGCTTCCAAGGAGGAACCCTAGACGCGAAGGAGGAAGGGGCCTTGTGTGAATGCCCGTACAGAACCCTTTCATCCAGGCCACCGATACTCCTGCGTGCCTGGGCCGAGCAAATACCACCATCCCAAGACCCAACACTGTACCAATGGACCGAGTTAATAGTCCCAAACCTTACCTGGCCTGATCGCCAAGCCTCGTCGGCGACGTGAAGCCCCGTTGTCGCCGGAGAAGACGCTCGCACAGCTCTCAACCCCAATGAAACCGCCATCCTCAAGAGGGGGCATTCCTCGTGGAGGCGGGAGGCGGCTCTTGGCGTGTGGAGAGCACAGCACAGGCGTGATCTTGGCGAGGAGGGAAGACGTCGCGCGTGCGCGTGCGCGTGTGGGGAGCACGAGCGAAGCGAGACGGCTCAAAAAAAAAAAAAAAAGCATATATATTACCACTGATCAGTACTGCTAGAAGTGCTAATTAAGTAACGGAGGTTACTTAATTTGGCAATGGTATGCGCAGGACAAGTTCGTAGCAGGGACGGAAGCGGCGATCATCATCGTGGAGTGGACTATGGCGGAGCTGCTCCGCAACAAGGCAGCCATGCGAAGGCTGCAGCTCGAGCTAAGGTAGTCCACAAGGCCAGGCACACGGATTGTGAGCACGCAAGAACTATCGATTCGGGCATCGACTACCTACGAGCGGTGGTGAAGGAGACGATGCGGCTGCACCCGCCATCGCCGCTGTTGCTCCCGCGGGAGTCCATGCAGCCCACGAAGATCCAGCAGTACGACGTTCCAGCCAAGACGAGGGTGCTCATCAACGCTTGGGCCATCACGAGGGATCCTAAGGCCTGGGAGTCGCCGGAGGAGTTCCGGCCGGAGAGGTTCATGGGCGGCGGCGGCGGTTTCCGCTACATACCGTTCGGTGGCGGACGGAGGAGGTGCCCGGGAGAGCACCTCGCCATGTCCATGGTGGAAGTCGCCCTCGCCAACCTGGTGTGCTGGTTCGACTGGGCGCCGCTGGGGGAGCTCGACTACGTGGAGGATCGGTCATGGGGTTCGAGCTAAGGAAGAAGGCGCCGCTCCACGCCTTTGCCATGCCATGGCCGTCTGGCCGGTAGACGTTGATCACTCAACTAAGAAGCAGAATAAATTATGGTGAACAGGTGAAGTTAATTAGCCACTTACTAAGGGATGTGCTATTGTGCAGGCGCTTGCATTTTAGCACTTTTTGCAGGCGCAACATGCAACAACAGCTTTTAACGCGGTCCCCCACGCAATAGTCCCCCTCTCCTACTTGCAGAATTTTTTTTCACCATTTTAAAACGTTTCTTTCGGTGAATGAAAAGGTGAAAAAACAGTACAAATTTACTGAAACTTTTAGCGTCCGCACGATTTTGTAATTTGCACGGAGGACGACGATCGCCGGCGACGCCACACAGAGCAAAACGCGCAAACAACCCTCGCGCTAAAAGTTTCACCTTCTCACAACGTTTCTTCCAGTGAATAGAAATGTGGAAAAACAGTACAAACTTACTGGAACTTTTAGCGTCTACACGAAATCGCAAATTTCAGGCGCCTGCGAAATAGCAATAGCGACTTACTAATTAGTTGAAGTTAATTAGCCGGTGCATTCATGTTGAGCCGTGACGTGCATGCAGCCGGATAATTAGTTGTTGAGGTCAAGTCCTCAAGATCGTGGAGGTGTGTGGCCGTTGTGTATAACTAGCAGAGTCATGCATGGAATTAATTAGTGGCGCATGAGTTGAGGCTGTTTGTGTGCGTGTGTTAGCTTATAAGGCCCTTCTAATTAGAGTTAAGAGTGGAGGAATAATTGGAGAAAAAGATACGGGGCTCAGTACATTGCGGCCAAAATATCGTTGTTATTTCCTCGTTCTTTCTTTGATGTTTGTTTCTACAGAGGACCATGAGTGGGAGATATGAGAGTCTGTTGAATGCCGGACGCCCGGACCTTATGTACGGACTTCAGGTCGTTGGGTTGCAAACTTGCAACACACTCGCAGGCTAAAAAGCAACGGGTCAAGGTCTGTCAGATCATTTCCCATTTTCTTTCAAAAGATTAGCTTAATGAAGAAGTGCTTCTTCACCCTTATAGCATGCACAACAGATCTCCTCAACATTTGAGTCGTCTCTTAAGCAAAAGTTGACTCTACAAGAGAATTAAGAAACTTTGTGTGTGAGGAAAATTACCTATAAAAACATGCAACCATCTCTATCATTGTATATACAATATCTAGTGTTGGTGTTGTCTGTACGTAACACGGTAATAGTTAGAATCAGCTATTGTCTCAACCATTGTATTTGTACATGCTCTTATAAGTATACTCAAAACACTTTTCATTGTCAATGGAACTAGCGGCTCCCTCGAACGGCAACCTCCACCAGCTCGGCGCGCTCCCGCACCACTCGCTTCGCACCACGGCCAGGTGCCCGCCGTCGACGTCTCCTCGGCGGACGCCACGCGCGATCGAGGTGTTGCAAACCTGATGGTGAGCTTAAGAAAGTTGATGCAATTAACACCTTCAACAACAGAGCGAGTAGGAAGTTGCTTCCCCGCATCGCTACCTGCTTCATGCGCATTGCGCCGTGCACACCCTGCCCCTCATCCATAGCCCCTGCGCGCGCTCAACCTCCGTCCCAGATCGAAGCCGCCGCCGCGCGTCTCCATCTCGCCGGTGGCCATTCCCAACCACACCTGGTTACCGCCTCCGCCGCTTCACGCTTCCTCACCAGTGACCATTCGCGTGTCGCCACTCGCCACTGCATCCACCCAGTACCCGGCCGCTAGCGCGTGGCGAAGAGATTTTTATTTCGTCGGGATTTCGTCCAAATTTCGGGAATTTCGCTGGAGAACGAAATTCTAAGACACCTCTTGAAACTTTTGAAATTCAATAAAATTTATGAAACTTCAAACTAAAACGTAAAAAAGAAGTCATAACATCCTTCTCCAGAGAATATACGGTAGCTTGGCAGATAGTCCATAGTGAATCAAACATGTTTGACTATTTGATTTGCTATTTTTCATAACCTTTTGTTTACAATTCAAAATCTCTATTTTCCTTTCGCCGAAACTTCATGAACTTCGAAAATTTCGTTGGAGGACGAAATTTTTAGGTCTCTAAAGTTTAAATCCCTAGTGGCGAGACGGCGACCTGCAAGTGGTGATGCGGTGGCCGACGACTACTGCCTGGTGAGGGCCATGAGGCCACGGCAATCTTTTGGCGTAGGGAGTGAGAGTCAGATGTGAGAAGGGACTGGGAGCCTAGGATAAGGGGGAGGAGGAGAGGGAGATCGGGAGCCAGAGATTTAAGAGAAGGGAGGAGAGGGGGAATTAGGTAGTAGAAGAAGAGATGAGAAAGATATGCGACCCCATTGTGAATTATGTTTTATCGGTTGTGATGCTACGTACGATGACACCATGACAATGTATTCATATTGATGACCAAGTGACAAAACCACCTACAAAGCAGGAACCATACTTCAAATATTAAAATAGCAAACATGGTTTAGAGATCAGGTTAGTTTTTGTTATATGACACCAACATATTCGGGATTAAATAAATTATTTGCATGTATTGTCAGGTCAACATTTTATATAAAATCATCAAATAAATCTTGAAAATATAATACAAATAGAAAACCAACTATAAAAACCCGGAATAATGATTAGGTAATACTTTAAAAATCATGCTTTTTGGAGTTTGTTTCTAATATTTGAATTAGAGATTATAGAATTATTTGTTTGTTTTATCTAAATATTAGGTATTAGATAATGCATGAGAATATTTATTTAGACCTGAAATATGATCTAGCTGTCCTAAAGAATCAAACTATTTAAAACAAGTTTGCCAGTTTAAATATTTGAATTATTATTTATTTATTTTTTATGTGCCATGTCAACCATACCACACTTGAACCAGTTAGGACTTAGGAGTAGGTGTACGTAAGTTGTCTGGTTTCGAGAGTTCAATGGTGCCAAAATAGTTGGTTCTAGTTTGATGGTTGATATTCATGCCTTGCTCAAAATTTATGGGGGTAAAATAGACTTTTCACTTTAAAATACGAAAGCTCCGATATATTTGTAGCCAGTATGGCCAAATAAGTTCATTAGACAGACGACATAAGCTCATAGCAAGCATCAATAAATCTGTAACCTTGCTCTCTCTCTCTTCTTCTTCTTTTTTTGGCATTATATATTCTTTTTTCAAAGATCAATGGCGACGCCGCCGCTGAAGACGTCCGTCAACGCCGTCTTTGACTCCAGCGACGCCTTCAGCAGCTTCACGCACTCTCCCGGCCGCAGGTCGACGGTCATCTCCTCCAGGGTGGAGCAGTCCTTGACCTCGAACTTCTTGAGCAGCATGACGGCGGAGATGGTGGACATGGGCTCGATGGTGAGGTTGTCCATGACTAGGTAGGTCACTACGTCCTTCACGTAGCCGCCGTCGCCTTCCCCGGCCGCCTCCGCCGCCTGCGCCAGCGCCAGCTTGCCGGCCGCGTCGCCGGGGCTCCAACGCATCTCCACCGTCATCGGCTGCCGGCACGCCGGGCACGGCAGGCCGGCGACGTCCGTCACGTTCGTCGGGTTCCCGCGGCATGGCATCGTGTACCCGGGGCACCGGAAGTAGCGCCTCGCCGGGGCGGGCGGCACCGGCGGCGTGGGGAGCGAGCCGGCCGGCAGCAGCGGCAGCGCGGCGGACGGCGGCGCGGGACTCAGCAGCGCGTCGCGGCTGGGCGGCGCGGCGAGGAAGAAGGCGTCATCGAGGGCCCGCGCGCCGGCGTAGAGCGCGGCGAGGGAGCCCGGCGCGGGCTCGCCGTGGTTGGCGAGGACGCGCGCGGCGAGGCCCGCCGGCACGCGGAGGAGGCCGATGAGGAAGTCCACCGCGTCCTTGCGCGCCTCCGCGTACAGCACGCGCTTCGTCCGCGTGTCCAGCAGCAGCTTCAGCCTCGGCGCCGCCGCAGCCGGCGTCGCGTCCTTCGCCGTCGTCGGCACGCCGCTCTGGTCTATTCGTGTAGATACTACTGCCATGCTCTTTCCAATTCGATGTCAAAGCACGTTAATGGAGGTTACTTGCAGCTAGCATCATTGCATATTTGCATTGCGCTGCTTATATATCGTGGCGTTTTGGTTGCAAGAACGGGAGACTTGCAGTGCAGGGACAGGAAAGGATGGAGCAAGATGCTGCCTGCATCCAACCAGATGATCAGAGAGGAAGGAAAAGGCTTGGTATGTTTGCATGTCAAGTATGCTTTTTCCTGAGGGTTTAGTGGGTTGGACCCAACACAAACGTTGCCTTCTGATTCAGTAGCAAGGTGTTCTTTCCTTCCTCCATGGAAAAACTATAAGCTAGTGCAAGAGATGAAGAGATAATACAATCCACTTGTACAGAAGAACACAGACGCACAAAAAAAAAGATTTGAAACGGGTCAATATTTGGTCGATTATCGCAGGATATTGTGCGATAGTACAGCTCAGATTCAAAATTTCGCAAGCAAATGTTGCGCATTTTTTTAAACCAATTTCTGTAGTCTATAGGCATCGCGTCGAGTGTCGAGTAGAATGCACACACTGCTTGAACGTTGCTAGCGTTCTCATCCTAGTATCAGGTCATGTTCAGCGCAGCAGTTCTGATTTATTATCACACTTAAGAGGCATGTTCAATGCTAACCCCCAACCTGCCCAGTACAATCACAGCTTCAAATTTCACTATTTATATGCATAAATACATTATTCGATGCACCAAATTTACTGTACTGTGCCAGGTTTGGGGCTAACACTAAACATGCTGGGAAGCAAAGCTTCAAAAAGCGTTTGGAGGGTCAGATCAATTCATCAGGTGCTGCATATACAAACAGGCATCAGGAATCAGAATACACGGCCACGGTACAACATTTTACACTGCAGGTGCAGTTAATTGTCAGGAAACTGATGTCTCCACTCTCCAGAGAGAAAAATGGGAAGAAAAAAACATTGCAGCATAGGAGTTCAATCACTTGCTGCTGAACTCGGTCTGCTAGTATAGACATGAACAAGACTACAAGAGTACACAACTGACAGGCACAGCTATGCGAGACTACGAGCTACTTGCATGACATCAAGGGTAGTTCCAATTACTTGTACGTAGAAATACACTGCCCTTGGCTCGCTAACGAAGCACAAAAAAATGAATCTTGTTGCTTCTGTACAGGGAAAATCTAGCTCTAGCGACCAGAACAGGATCTACTGATACCTGCCGACCTTGCTGAGACATGCCTAAAACCTGACCTTTCTCCGCTGCTCTTCAATCCCTTTCAGGAGCATCTCCTGCTTCTTTCCTAGCGCTCAAGTTCCCAGCGTACGTCCAGACCTTCTCTAGATCACCAGAAAAGAGCTTCTCGACCTTAACTTCTTGTTTTCCTTGCAAATTGCTTTTGTTCAATGGAGGTTGTACTCTTCCAGGACTGCCTGTAACTGGAGTGGAGGAACAGAAAGTGGGTGTAGCAAATGGAGAGGCATAAGGTGTATTCTGAATCGAGAATGGGCTTGGGGAGATTCTCTTCTGAACTGGCAAGCCAATGCCACGATTGAAGATTGAAACAGATTCAGTAGCAGCAGACTTCTTTGTTGCATCGTCCACATAAATCACATCATCGATTCTTGCAATTATGTTAAATGCCAAGCTCTCCAGAACCCTCGAGTAACTTTCAAGTATGGACTGCCCAACATCCTGGACAAGATACAGGGTAATTTTTTTTAACCAACAAGGTACATATATTGATTAATGGAGCTGTGCAGAAAGCTAAATGATATTACAAAGGCTCTACTGATACAAGTGCTGGTATGCTTCAGATCAGGCTAGAATATAATACAACACCACATAAAAATAAAAAATACACAAAGGACCATAGCAATCAACTGAAAACAATTTTATTCAAATAAGTAGATGGAAAAAGGCTAACCGCTAACCTTGTTGTACTGGATCTTGTTCATGTCAAGGGAAGTTTGTGGCAAACCAGGGTATCGTAATCTCAAACTCTGCAACAAACCATCAGCTCTTTGTGACAAAAGATTGCTCTTTTCTGCATCTCCAACAAGACCCTTCACTTTTCCACCCCAAGATTTCTTTGATTTCACTTGAGGAACCAATTTCTTTTGACCTTTTAGTCTCCAAACATGAATGGCAGCCTCTATTCTGTTTGCTACTTCAAGCGTGTGGTGTTCAGATGACAGGTCCAAACAATCGAGGAGGCATTCCGGTGAGAATTGTTCAGCTGTTATGTATCTGTAAATAATCTCACCCAAGCAAGATTTACCACTCTGCAGAAAAAGTAAGATATTATAATGGACGAAAGTAATTCAAAAATCCATTATCACTAAAAGGGAGAAAAAGCGATGTTTTGGCAAACACTAAAACCCACAGCATGCAGCACAAAATATGTCAGCCATAACTTTAAAAAGACTCATTTTTCCAGATCATAATAATTTCCATAAATTACTGGAAAAAAACAGCATGAAGATGACCGAAACATTCCAACTCCATGCCTATTCTTCAGTACAAGTGTTTGTATTTATATTATGTAAATTGACTGGACAATCAACATGAAGAGGGTTCCTGGTATGTTATGAACGGAGACGTAAGATAATTTGTATCAGCATTCAGCGGTTGCTAAAAGAATTACTTTAGTGCAATTACAAGCTTAAATGGAAAATGCAGCATTGACATTAGTTTTGTACATGATAGGTGTACCAAGTATATAGACAAAAAAAGGAAAGAAATCAAAATTGAACGTGACCTGAAATATGCATTTATGATGTTATTGAATGTAAACAAGGTTTGAGTACAGCATTCAAGACTTCAAGAGAAGCATTGATATTATTAGGAATCAAGACACATTTACTGAACAACGACTATGAAGAAGCATAGCCATGGCTACTTCAGTTCTTCCCAATCATAGCTCCACTGGCACTAGGCATGAAGTAATTTCTTCATAACAATAATAATGGAGAAGCTACAGATTTTTCATTGGAAACAAATTGTATTTAGAATGAAAATAGATAGAGCTACACAGTAGCTCATGCAAACCGACAAAATTGCCATAACAAGCACCTGGCACCTTGGTGCACATCTTGTACTAGCTACTAACAGATACGTTAATTGAGCTGCTGCATTTACAAGCATGTATGATGCAAAGTGGTCCCATGCACAGCAATTTCACGCAGTTGGTCTACATTTTACCAGCAACCAAGGTACGTACACGGTTACAGTGTTACACCTATGTTCTAACAATCTTCAACTCAACTCCCTATGACAGAACTATGGAAGTAAAGTTGGTGCTAATGAATCACTAATCTTAAGTGTTTACCTTTGGCAAAGTCTCCAAGTACACTTCCGGAATCTCCATCTCGGCGAGCACATCACTGTTAATCGCCATGGCCGCCTTCAGTATCTGGTTTGCACAATCCCTGCTCTGCTGCAGCTTTCTCCTTGCATCCTCGGACAACCCCTTGGGCGGCACTCGTGGGCATGGCAACCACCACTTCTCCTCTTGCCGCACCGATGGTCGCCCGCAAGATGACGACGATGGGAACGGCCCCCCACTGTCCTCAACCACGATACCTCTGTCCACATACCAGAACTCAGTCTCCTTGAACCCGTCGATCATTGTGAGGAGCATGGCGTCGAGCTTCTTGAGCGCAGGGAGATTCATGTACAAATCGCTGCGCGGCCGCGGCACCATGATCTCGAACTGCCCTCCACCGTCGGGAAGCTCCTGGATGGACGGTGTGAGCTCCACGATGGAGTCGGCCACAGAAAGCAGCCACTCCATCTCCCGCGTCCACATCGCCTTCCTCGCCGGCGCGAGCGGCTCCAGCCTCCACAGCTCGCCGAACACAGTAGCTAGATTTGGAAACCAGGACCCGTTCCATTTTGGGGGTCAAAAATCACGGAAATGTGGGTTAATTGCTGGCTGTCTGGGCGCGTAGGTTACCGGAGAGGTTGGTGATGGCATTGGAGATGGCGAGCGCGGTGCAGACGCCCTTGCCGCTGCCGGACATGTCCTCGCCGAGCAGGAGCTTGGCGAAGCGCTCCTTCATCATGTCGATCTCTGGCAAACGAAAGCAAGCAAAGCGCGGCTGAGAGGAGGAAAAGGAAAAGGAGAGATTTTCCCTGGAGTAAGATCCAAGCAAAGCGGGGGGGCGAGGCGTACCGGAGAGGTCGGAGGAGGGCTTGGGGATGTAGAATGTGGCGGCGGAGGCCGGCGTGGGGAGCGAGGAAGAGGAGGAGGCGAGGCGGGAGGCGGAGGCCGACGAGGAGGAGGCGAAGCGGCGGGCGGAAGCGGAGGCGGTGGTGGTGGTGGGCGCGGAGCAGTCGCTAGAGGTCTCCGACTCGCTGACGTCGGCGCTGGGGCTGTAGCTGCCGCAGCAGCGGTCGGAGGCGGCGTCGTCCTCCGACGCGCTCGCCATTCCGGCCGCCGGAGAGGAGGGCGGCGGGGTGGGCTAGGCACGTGCGGGGCGGCGGCGGGAGTGGAATCGCATCTGGGTGGGATGCGGAGGCGAGGTGGTGAGGTGAGGGGGAGGGAGGAGGGGAAAGCGATGGGAGCAGCGCTCACTGACGAGTACGACTGATACTGATGTGGCTGCGCTCCTTTTCTTTCCATTTTCTTTTTCCTTTTTCTCCTCTTCTTTGTGTTGCGTACGTTTTTCTTTTAACTAGCATTTGGCGCTATAAGCTGTTTATAGAGCAGATTAATTTTTTGAACTGTGGACTTTAAGAGTGCATTTTGTCATAACAAATGATCTGCCTGAATTAGCATGTGCATATAGTTAGATAATAATAGTTAAATGATCAGACATTCAAGTCCTCTTTCAACCAAAAATTTCACATGAAAGTTTCCATCATAACTTGTTGGGCAATTTGTCATAACTTGTTTGGCAATTTGGTTTGATCAAAATAATGTAATCTTTAGAGGGCATCCATTTTCACCACAAGTGTTTCGTTGGCTCTTTAAAAAAGAATTTCAGTCGGTGATACTTTGAGCCAAGAAGCAATATCAACTAGCTCTAACGAAGTGGTTCAATTTTTTTTGTTCCTTTTTCATTCTTATTGAAATTAGCTTCTATAATTAACACCTGTAAATATCCGCTGATCTTTTAATTTAATTTTTAGTGGGCCCTTCGCTCACTGTTTCGTAAAAAAACAAATTGTAGCACTCCTAAAATAAGAATGTTTCACTGGTGCCTGTTGTGGGAGAGTACACCCACTAAAAAAACTAATAGTAGAGTGACATTGTTTGGAAATGTGTCTTCATTGGTGTGAGGTATAACCAGAACCCTTGTTCAGAAGATGGTTGCAGAGACGGACGACATAAGGATTTTACCCTGGTTCGAGCCTCCGCAATGGAATAATAGCTATGTGTCTAGCTTCTTATTTATGAATGGGAGCGAATATAGGAGTGAATACAAGAACATAAGGTAAATGATCTGAGAACTACCATAGAGTCTAGAACTGGCTAAGTTGGGCACTACTACTAGGGGCAACGATACAGGAAAATGTTCTCCTTGCATGGTTCTTTGTACTCCTATTTTCTTTTGATCATGCGTGCTTCAGCAAGCCCTAGGACCCTATTTATAGGTAGGCAGTGGGCCCATTGGCCTCCAACCCCTGCGGATGCATGCTTTGGACCACTAGTTCTTACCCCACGCGTGCGAGTTGGTGGAATGGGTTGATGTTGGAGCACGTGTGGCTTGTGTCAGTCCATTTAATGCTCGCTAAGGATGGTACATCATCGCTTCATGGGACGCTCTCTGCTATCAAACCATTTGACTTTGGGTGCCTGCTAGTCTGGCCCACCAGTGACTTCCTTATAATTTTGTCTGTCGAGGCATCATCTAAGAAACCTGAGCTGAGGGCAGCTCGAATAAGCTTCAGAGGGGCTCCGAGAACGCCAGACCGAGGACGAGGAGGCTCGGTCCCCTAAGCTGCGAGCAGCTCGATGCGACGGACCTTTGCTAGAGACAACTCGAGGGCCTTTTGGCTAAGGTGAGATAAGACGTGTTCTCTTTTTAACAGGGGCGGAACCCCTTTATTGAGGGTAAATCTCAACCCCTGATATAGAGTGTTTTCACAAATAAATAATCTGTAAGCCTAAAGTATGAGTTTAAATAAATCACTGTATGAAATAATTTAAAGCTAAAGGGAAAGATGTAGGGTGTATCTTACCAGAAAAGCAATGTGAGGAGAAAAAGGACATATACCACCGGATACAACAAATAGTACTTAGGTTTAGACGGTGAGAGATACACATCTCCAGTAACATCCTATAAGGTGAAGGTATGCCATGAAAATGTTAGTCACCAAAAGAATCAAAGAAGGCAACAACTTACGTAGTCCATCCCTAATACTATTTGTATCTATCTATCCATGTATGCCATCCGATGTCATTTGTCAATAGGCAATGCTATAGTCCGTAGATTTGGCTGTCATCTTAGTGCCCTGTCGTTATCACATCTCTCTCGTTTTGCTCTTTTATTTTTAACGTGTAGTTTAACATCATTACAATACATGTTAGTTTTAAGAAAAAAGTTTTTTAACAAATGGTCATCACCTCGAGCAAGGTAAAATGAATCATCGATGATGGTAGTGGTTTGTAATAAGCCATGACGATTTATCATTGATGTACTAACACCAGTGGCAACCGACAACGAGTAGGTAAAACGAGAGAACGAGTCATGATGAGTTTATAGGTACTGTGATAGCATGACAGAGACATCAACAACATGAAACGAAATGCGTCACTAATGGCCGTTATAGCGAGTCATAAGCCATAACGTTTTTTTAGACAATATAATATATAACGCGATTCTGTCTAGAAGCAGCCGATATGTGGCTATGCTTCTGAACTCTGTTATTTGGATTGTTATGTCCTCTCTCTAGCTGTAGCTGAAAACTTAGAACTATCAGTTTAGATTGTTATGCGCTCAGGTCCTCTTTGGTTTGCGTTTAGGTTAGTTTTGTTCAATTAAACCAAAATTTGTTTTTTATAAACTATTCAATACAATATTTTGTAATAATTTTTTTGGAACCTTGTAGGGTTTTACTCAAATATTTCAAAAAATATTTTTTAGCCTTTTCTTTTTCTTTTGAAGGCTCTTAACTTTTGGTTCAACGAAACCAAATCGAATCGAACAGCGACTCGAAGGCGCCTCGATTAGTTTTTTTTAGAAAAGCTGGCATTTCCTGATAGCATTAAAATGGAATTAGTGACAAAAAGTGTGAATTTTAAAAATTACAGGGGGAATAATCATAAAATAATAATAATAATAATAATAATAATAATAATAATAATAATAATAATGATGATGATGATAATAATAATAATAATAATAATAATAATAATAATAATAATGATGATGATGATGATGATGATGATGATGATGATAATAATAATAATAATAATAATAATAATAATAATAATAATACTACTACTACTACTACATATTCTAATGTGGATTTTGCGAAACATATTTACATGTTATACATATAAAAATACACGTACATTTTGCTCTCTCTTTTTTGGCGACGCATGTTTCACCTTCCTTTACTCGGACCGAGGAGTATCGCCCGACGGCCAACGTTTTCCGGTCGACGGCGTCCACAGTTTAGATAAAAGTAGAGTTTTATTTCCCCCACATCTATTAAAAGTACAAGAGTGAGCTTGATTGCCCGGCCGTGCCCATGGCCCTTTTCCCCGCCTTTCGCCACGTCGTCACGATTTCGCTGCCGTCGGATTCGCCCGGCGTCCGAGATTCACCAGCGATCGTTTTGCAAAAAGCCCTTCACTTTCCGTAATCAACCCGCTCCCACATGCCTAACCCTATCTCGCTCTCGCCCAGCCGCCCCTCCGCTTTCCCGGCGCCGCCGCCTCTCCCTCTCTCCCGCAGCCGTCATCCCTCTCCGTGGCGAGCCGCCGCGGTGCAGCGCTCCCGAGCCCGCTCGACCTCTCCACCGCCGCGGCGTCGGCGTCTCGGCGCCTCTCCCGTCGCTCCGCCCCCGCCCACCTGCAGTCGCCTTCGTCGCCCTACGCCCAGATCCCCACCGGCGCCCATCGACCCATCGAGCCTCGCCTGCTCCGCCTCCATCCTGCCCCCTGCTCTCAAGAGGACCTGCTTCCCCCTATCCGTTGCCGCCGCTGTCCCCGCCGCTTGCCCCGCTTGCCGCCTTGCTATGTCGACGCGGGATTTGGCGTCATCCGCACCGGTGCCGCGTCTCCTCGGCCTCATTGCCTCCTTCCGACCCGTGCTCCTCCACGGCGCACCACCCAGTCCGCTCCTCCGCCGGATTTGGCCACCAGGCAAGCAGATCGACGGCGATGTGTCTCATCCCGTTCCTCCTTCCCCTCCTCTCTCCTTGACTTTCCCCTTCTCCTTCCCCAAACCCTAAATCTATAGGGTGGGTGGCGACGTGGTTCAGGTCTCATCTCCCCTGCCCCCGCCGTCATGGCAGCACCTCCCTACACCGTTGCACATGCCGCTTCTTCTTCGTCTCCTCCACGTTCGTCGACGGTGCCTCCGACTCTCCCACATGGCAGCTGACTCCACCGTTCTTCGTACGTCAGAAGCGAAGGCAGCGTGCGGTCCTTCACCGGCAACGATGGGTACGGACCTTGTGTCAAATCATTAGGCTATGCATATAGCGTCTTCTAGCTTTATTCTACTATCTACTTGCCTGTTTGTGTTGCAGCTATATGACATAGACATGTCCGCCTCCTTGCTGTATCATGAGCCATGCTTCATTTTTCTCACATAGTGCAAATTTAAATGCCGTATTGATTTGTTGCTCAAAGAAAGACGGCATGTATCGGACCTCTTTTGTCTGGACACCGTTTGCTCTTCCTTTTCAGAGTAATTTGACCAACTGTAGTTGCAACCCATTTGCCAGCCAAATGAAATACATGCATCCTATTTTCTTTTGTACACAGGAATAGTCTATGCAAATGAGTTCAATGAAAAAAAAGGTTACATGCTTTATTGGGCAATATACATTGTATGGGTCTCACAAATACCATACTTTGCAGCTATGATGGTCAAGAGGTGAGCAGGCTTATATTCTTTTTGTAGAGCGTTTGTTTACAAAGTATGGCTGATGCTATTTTTTTATTTTGGGTCTTGCCTCCTATATTATCTGTGATTCAATATGTGATTGGGCTTTGTAATAGTATATGCTTTCGTTTAGAAAAAGAAATCAAGCCATATCTTATGTGTCTTCTACTTTTATCTATGTAGGTTCCCTGCTATTTTCAGAACTAATTAATTGGATCAGCTATTTTTCTTGAACACGCCTTCATTAAACAAACTTAGTCTTGCTATTCAGTATGGGTACATTTCTTTGTCATATTGGAATTTTATTGTGGAGGGTCGATTGGTGAACTTGAGCTATGGTTAACCAAATAATTGGAAATTTAGCACAACCATCTTGATGTAAGGAGGCTGACAATATGGCCACTGTGTTTTTTTCCTTAATTGATTGTTTTTCTCTTTGAATCTCTTTCTGCAGGAGATTCGAATGGTGGAGCTCTACAGTTTTAATCAGCCCACGTGATAAATAGGACTCAATAAATTTATTTATGAAATAAAAGAGGAGAGGATTAGTTTGCAAATATTTAATTTGCATATTACACTTTTGTTTGATCGTTTATTATGCGTAGGTTTGGATATTTCAGCTAACTGCATAGTTAAAGTTAATCCAATGCATTATATTATATTGCTGAATATCTCATTTGGATGTTCAGTTAGTTGATTTGGAGGAGCAAGATAACAACCTTGGTTGATTCTCCTACAGACATCATGCTGTATGGTCGGTACTCTACTTTAGTGAATGTATCTTTTCGAATTTAATTCAGTCATGGATACATAATAAATATCATGAACGTAGTCAGTTCTCTCCTTCAGGTATAAAGGGACCTCGAAGAGCTACCCTCAAAAGTTTTTTCACTATCAGAAACTTTTCTATATGTAAGCACCAAGTAATACTGCCTTTTCAAATTCTTCTAAGAGTATAGTTTATTTATGTACCTCTAGGCTATATTATCGATTGGAGTCTGCCTTACAAGTTTGTTTGGAATGTATACTGGTTGAGCTTTATAGGACTATATCAATTCTCGGACTAGCAAAAAAACAAGGTCACGAAGGTTGTTATCCTTAGTGATAGATGTGTCGAACAAGTCGATAAGTTTTTTATTAAAATAATATGCTATTGTATATGATGAAATTTCCTACTTTATTTTATATACTTTTTCTATAGTGTTATAAAGTTCCTTTTGTTCTGCTTCTTTCAATTGAACTTGATATATATGTATTTTTTGTGATGTCATTATTATCTAAATTGCTTATTTCTTGCCAATTGTAGGGGTTGTGCATTTCTCAGCCTTGAGGAGGTGTATGAGGTATTATGCTACTGTGCAGAGTATTGGGGTATCATGCTGTGTGCATCTTCAGCTGATTTAGCTTCTTATTAGGACTGCACCACTTAGCTCTATATTCTTTGTAGGCGTTAAACAAGCTTGGTTTCTATTTGAATTCACCTGCCTTCTACACAGTATGTCAAGTACTTCTTATTCTAAGTTTTTCGGTCTTAAGGCAGATGTCATGTTTCTGTTTGTATTCGCCTGCCTTAAATCTACATAGTATGCCTTCTCTCATGTTCTTTTCGTACCACATCGGCACATCCTGAAACAAGCTTTGGATTTGCTTCCAAGTCTTGCTGCTAAAGAGCAGAATTTAGAGGTCTTGCCTTGCTATTACAGGACATTACAAGGAAGATTAAACTATGAATATATAATATAGCACTGTACATTTATCAGGTTTTATACGGTACATAGACATACATGTACGAGTAATGTATTTCTATGAATTGTTATGAACCACTTTCGATTATCACAGACTTGCTCGGGTTAAACCACTGTGTATATCTATGGGTTAATCTTTTTTGTGTGTGTGTGTGTGGTTGTTCGTTGGTTTGGCTTATATGGTACCGCTATATGGTACCTATACATAATGCACTCTTAGTTATCTTTTTGCATAGTGCCAGCAACTTTATTACCTTCTCCGTTATTAGTTTGCTAAGAGTTTGAGTTGTTTTGCTATCTCCAGCATGTGGTGCTTTTAGAGGAGGGTACACAAAGTCAGTGGTGCGAAAATATGATCCAGAAACAAACACTTTGGGTCCAGATAAAATGAATGGTGTAAATGTTGATTCAATTGTGATTGCTGTAAATGTTGATTCAATTGATATCTATACAGGAAGTTTGTTAGGTGTACGGAATGGTGATTTTCTGTAACAACTTTATTACCTTCTCCGTTATTAGTTTACTAGGAGTTCGAGTTGTTTTGCTATCTCCAGCATGTGGAGCTGGACCGTGTTTATTGTTTCTATTCAATTTACGTACTCAAATTATTTTGGTTTCAATATATGAAGTAGCCTGGGTTTACTCCATGCTCAGAACCTTGGATTTCAATGGATAGCTTTGTTGGAGTTCTCATTTCTCCTCTCCTATCGTGCATTGCTTAATAGTACCGTTAAATTGGAGCCCATGTACTCTGGATTAAAATCCTTGGTTCATTGTATTGTATGTCTGTTCTTTTTAGTTCTCAAGGCATACAGAAATGCATCACCAGATAGCCACCGTAGTCGACCTTCCAACTAGCGGGCCATGGGCCCGCTTATTCAGCTAGTTATGCAAATGCGCATATTTATTGTGCACACACGCACGCTCAGGCCGTGAACACCAAGCAAGTTAAGTAGCAATCATCGCAGCAGGTGGACGCTGGGTCTCGGGATGCGAGCCTCGTAAACAGTGATCACACATGATCGTTTGGCCCCTGCTAATATGTAGGTTTGTTTTTTTTCGGCGTATCGTTGTGCTGGCGTATTACTATAATAAATTTGAAAGCTCTAAAGATTATGAAAAGATAATAAAAAGTAGTTTTATAATATTTGAAATGACTAGTAAAAGCTACAAAAAATCGTTATAAATTATTACAACATATGGGCTATATAGAAATAATAAAATTTGCTAAGTAATTAGCACCGCTAAAAAGAACAAGGCCATAGAGTAGCTACTACTAGTTCCGTTCCGGGCAAAATTGTATGCGTCTTTTTCCCAGTTGGGCGTCATCAGCACACGGCCAAATTTCGCTAGTATAGGTGTAAGTTTCATAAGTACATTCTCCTAGTTTCACATAAAAAAATTAAAAAATCAAAAAAATTAAAAAAGTATTTAAAATGGGTTGCTCTCGATTTTAGAAGAATTATGAAATTTATTCTACTTATTTTGAACACTGTTTGAATTTTGTACAAAAAACAGAAGTTTAATTGAAAATTTAATCAAACGCACTGCTGCTAGCTAGTCGCCTGAAAACGCAGGACGCGGGCGCACGGCAGCACGTACGATTGGCGCGGTGCCATTGATCCAATGGCCCTGGTTGGTCCGGCGCAAGCGCCAGGCGCTCGCCTAAGAAATACGATGCACGGTTTCAATAAAGTTTGATAAAATGATAGTATTTGTGATAAAACAATTTGCAAGAGACAGTGTTATAATAAAATCAGGGGTCTGGAAAAATCATGCCGTGAAACAGAGCCTTATTTGCTGGGCCGGATCAGATGGCAGTTGCAATGATGATGCGCGAATTCCTTCTCTCCATGGGGCAGGCAGGCAAGCACGCATCATTTTGCGCCGCGAGACTTTGCCCTTCACGTGCATTCGTTAATCATGGTCTTGAACATTTCAACTTAGCATAGTACAATGTTTTACTATAATAAAATTTGAGAGTCTATAAAAAGATTTAAATATTATAAAAAAATTTAAAAATAGTTTTACCATCTTTATTAAGAGGACTACTAAAAACCTGAGAAAAATCATCACAAATCATCATATCAATTAGGTTATATAAAAAAAATAAATTTTGTTACAGTGAAACGCTACGCTACGCTAAACTGAAATATACAAGGCCTATAACAATGCGACTCAATCTCTTCGACTGGTTCTAAATTACTTGATAAATTTAATTGAAAGGTTGCAAAATCAAACTTTTTTTAGAAAAAAGTCTACTTCAGCCCCTCACCTATAGGCTACAGTGCTGCAGAGACTCTAACCCCCCACCGTCCCATGTGCAAAACCGTTTAAGCGGACCCCTGTATTATGTATAGTGTTGCACATAACCCCTGCAAAGCGGTTTTAGAGCAATTTTACCACCGTGGCAGCCCTCGTGGAGTGATGTCGCCATGTAGGCTACACACACGAAATTTCTTTTTACAAAAATTGGTTTTTATGTCATGGGTCACACATGTCGGTCCCACATGCCAAATCCCTTAATCTCATTTCCTTCTTCACTGCACTCTCCTCAAACTCCACCACACCCAGAGAGGGGAATGAGAGAGGATGGAGAAAGGAGGTGCCGGGTAGCACGCCGGCGAGGGCCGGCGCCAAGGAGGTGGCACCGGCCGGATGTGTGCAGCGTCGTGGTGTGGCCCGTCGACCATGGGGCGCTGGCCATGGGAGTGCGCCATACGCGCTGGCCAGGGGCGGCTAGTCAGAGGCGAGCCGGCTGGGGGCGACGCTTTTGGAGGCGACAGCACCAGCGGTAGGCGGTGATTCCGGGCGATGCGGGGTGGAGGACGGCCATGGCAATTGGCGAGAACGGCACTGATTTGGGGACAGCGGGGAGGTTGAGGGCGCCTGGCGGCAAAGGCCAGTGCGGAGGCAGCCTAGCGGTAGGCGGCGGGCTAGACGTCATCGCACGTGGATCTTGGCGTTGGGGGGTGTGCCCCGGTGCAAATGAAGTAGACGTCGGCGTGTCGTAGGTGCGGGCGGCGTGCTCCAGCACAAAGTAGGCTATGCAGTGACAAGTCAGGGCGCCGACGGTGAGCCTGACGACGACCTCGAGTCGCACCAGAGAGAGGATGGAGGAAGAAGACACGGGAGGAAGAAGATGATGAGTCAAGGACCAACATGTGGGACCCATGACAACCAATTTTTATTAAAGAAATGCCTTGTGTGTAGCCTACGTGGCAATTGCACTCCACGTGGGCCGCCATGGTGGTAAAACCGTCCTAAAAACCGTTTGCGGAGGGTTATCTGCATCACTATACATACTACAGAGGTCCAATTAGACGTTTTTGCACGTGGGGGTTAGTGTCTCTGCACCACTATAGGTGAGGGGATGAAGTAGACTTTTCCTTTTTTTTTTTTGAATTTTTTCTCGAAACCCCGAAGGAGTTTTTCTGAGTTTTTAAAATTAAACAAGTCGGACGCGGTGGACCAACTTTCTAAATTATCTCTAAAAAATCTTGAAGGTCAGTTCTCAACTGTTTCGAAATTTAGCATTGCCTTCACAACAAGTTGTTTCGGTTTAGCAAAGGCAGGAGCTCTGCAGATTTTGTTAAGTGCACACGAGAGCGAGAGCAAGTACAAGTTCGCTCAAAAGAGCTCCATAAATGGAAGTAATTAATTACTGCCTCCGATTATAAAAACAAGTTGCCATTGATTTTTGGACACGTCTTTGACCATTCCTTATTCAAAAATTTAGTGTAAACATGTGTAAATATAAATCATGCTCAAAATACCTTTAATGATAAAACAAATCACAACAAAATAAATGATAACTTGCATAGTTTTTTTAAATAATATGAATGGTCAAAAACGTGTTCAAAAGTCAACAACGACTTGTTTTTATGACAGGAGGGAGTACATGACAAGTAGAGGCGATGCCATAGACACAAAGACTAAGGACATAACATTCAATGCCGGCCCTATCGTAGCACTATCCATACACTATTTAATATAATTGCCATATTTTTTCTACATAATCCATACATATCTCTCTTATATTTTACCCCTAATTCTACTAGTGCGGTATTGGGGTCAGCAACAATATTAGGTTTGAACTACCATTGAACATGCTATAAGAGTGGGCTTTCCCTCAGAGGAAGAGGTGAAGTCTTCTTGAATTCTGATGGAGAGTTGAAAGACATGTTAGAGAATATGTCTATCGCTCTCTCTCTCTCTAGATGTTCTAAGCGATATAGATGACGAACATATTAAGGTCTTATTTTTCGCAATGGGGATCTTGAGGTGGCCAAATAGCACCATTCATGAAGATGTTAGTGAGCGAGTGGGTGGAGAACATCTAGAAATGTGAAGTTAAGCCTTCTAAAATGCAATGGATTACTAGGTTTCCACCACGAAAGAGAATAGGAGGAAGAGGCGCAAACTGGTTTCGGGGATTTTGTTTGTAGAGGTAGTATATAGACCGACGAGGCCCTCCTTTTTTTTTGGTATGGATGTCGACGGTATGCGGTCTATGCATATGCTATTTTATATTTGTGTCATGAGAGAGATGTCTAGCTAATGGAGTCAGCCAAACTGGAAAGAGCATCTTCAACAAACCATCTATCAGATATAGAGGGGCTGTCGAACGAAATAAATATTCTAGATTATATTACAAATTGTCAAAAAAATTTAAAAATAGATAGAGGGGAGAGTTGCTGGAGATGTCAACATGAAACCTTTCCTCTCCTTCGTTTCCACTAAAATTGTTTATGTTTATTCCTGGTCCTTGTGCAGCAGCTGTTTGCCTGTTTCCACCGGCCGGGCTGGCTTGTACGGCACTCTGTGTCTGTCCCCCAAAAGCAATGGCACGGGCGCACGGCTCCATAAAAAAAAAAGCAATGGCACGGCCATGCATGCATTATGATCTGAAGCAAGAGGACGCCGCTACAACAGTAACTTGTGCAACCTTTATCTACCTGCCACGTCGTCTGTCCTCCATTCTTCTGGAATTTCGTAGCCTCAGAGTCATAGGCCGGGTGCAAACCGCACAAGGTTGGCTGGCAGGCCAGGTGTCCCCTCTTCGCATGTAGTCGGTTTGACACACCCTCTGTTGAATAGTGCTCGCAACCCGTCCATATAGATATCAGAGGTTTATGTATTCCACAATGTTCCAACAGTTAGACCTTTATAAACGGTGCATGTGTTCTAAGCCGGTGGCATGAAAGCCAAGAGGTACTACTGCACGAGCGCGGTGTGCTAATTGCCAACACTGCCACGACGATGTGAATGTTTGGTGCGCTGCACGCTGCACAATTGTTTTTTCTCAGCTCCAATCAAGATTAAAATCTACACCCAAAAATCTATCAAATCAAATGCTTCAGTAATTTGCAGGTTTTTTTAAAAAATAGTGTTTCTTTTAGAGAAACTCAAAACTATATTTTAACAAAATTCTGGGCCTCTCTAGGCCGTCTAACAAATGCCTACAACTTTTTAGTATGTAAATCAACGTCACCTTTTTCGGTTGGCCATAAAATACAACTGAATTTTGATCATACATACAGATTCATTCTCAGGCTAGTACGTATTGCATATGGCCTGCGTCCTTTAGATCGAAAGACAAAAGCATTTATTCAGAGCATTGTTTCTGAAGGCAAACCATATATATTTATATATGAACAACTGTACCATGCACTAGCTGGGAGCATGTTCTATTAATCGTTGCAGCAGAGGGAGTACAGTGGCATGCATCTTCACAAAAACAGAAACACGATGATGATCCAGAGCACTGCACGGCATTATTGTTCTCGACTTCTCGTACTCGCGCCGCATCTCCGTATTAATAACTATCCCATTTCTCCCACGTTGGCGCCACAGCTTCTTTCTCTGCCACGGTTGCACACAACACCATATTAAAAAATTAATCCTCTTTTTATGTATGCACACACCCACACACATACACACATACATTGTCCAATCCAATCTATCGGATCAAATCTTTGTTGGCCTTCCTATATTACTATATACTAGCTTGTTCATTAGGAACCAGACAAAAATTGTTTCGCTGCACACTTAATCCTGCCAATATCGATCCCATTCATAAATTCGTTGTCCAGGGACGGCTGAGAGGAGTTTGCATGAAACTCCATCTGGTGCACTGGATGATCAATTATCAGTGTGTTTAGTTGCTTGCTTCAACACGAGCTTCGCCTGCAGTTTGGTTGCTGATGCGGACGACAGAGCTGGGCTAGCTCATGAAAAAACCTTATGCAGGCATCTTTTTTAGGATAAAGGAAAAAGCTTCGAGCTTTCGGCCTCTCCCAGGGTTTTTAAGGCCGAGGAGACGCACGCGGCGCGAGTAGCAGAAACGAACTTAGGTCTTATTCTTTTCAGCATATTGTTGTGTTGGTGTATTACTGTAGCAAATTTGAGTGCCTCGAAAAAAAATCTAAAGATTATAAAAAATAATTAAAAAATAGTTGTAATATCTTTGGAAGGACTATTAAAAGGCACGAAAAAATCGTTACAAATTATTACAACATATAGACTATATAAAAATAATAAAATCTGTTACAGTAACACGCAACGATACGTAACGCTGAAAAGAAGGTAGCTTGGGGAGGATATGTATGGCATGAATGATGGAAGCTCAGAGAGGATACAGGGGATTTTTTAGTCGCCGGCTCGAAGGAATTTTAGCTATTATGTTGAGAGCACTCTAGCACTGAGTACGTAGCTTTGTGTCTTCCGTATTTTTCTTTTGAAAACAATGTTCTTTCGAATACAAAGACCACGTCAAAATTGGAGTATCAAATTAAGAAGCTAATAATACTATAAAATGTTGTACCTTTTAGAATGATGTAATAAATTTTGCCGATTATCATGGTACTATGTATACTTGTGGGTATAGCAAGTATTATGAAGTTTCACACGACATGATATTCGGGCGGCAGTTGCTATACCGTTCAACACTTATATTTGTTCTTTACTTCTTTACCTGCTCAAATTGGCAATTCCTCTATGTTTCCATGCACCAGTTTATTTTTGAAAGAAGTCCACGTTGCCTCCCTTAACTATTAAAAAAGTTCACTTTTCCTCTCTCTGTGTTAAACGAGTGAGATCTGGCCGTCCAATCTTGCATCGAACGGCCACAAATAAGTTGAGGAGGGAAAAATGAACTTCTGCAATAGTTAAGGGAGGTAAATTGGACTTCTTCCTTTATTTTTCGAAAGGAAAATGCAGAAGTGGATGTGGATGGGCCCAGACAAGCCGAGGGGCACGAAAACGAGAAGGGGCAATACATGGGCCACGTGGGCCACGGGAGAATCCGGAGACGCGCCTGGTGGGAACTCGGGAAAAAGCTTCAAAAGCCCACATTGGAGCCCGTGCAGGTTCTTTCTCCAGCTTTCTCCTTTTCCTTTTCAGTTCGTTATTACATTCGCACGAGTAATTCCCGTCACTCGCAGCCGAGTATGAGTGCCCTCGAGCATCATCGAGGCAGATACTAGATGATGATTGATGGATGAACGGCCTCAAACGGCAGGTTAGTTTTAACCAGCAAGATTCGACCAAGTTCTAAACAAAGCTAGTAGTATGAAAACCACTTCATACTCACGCAACTAGTCGTGAACTGATCCAGTGCCGTCAGATTCATGTGTCAATCAGAGTGCAGTCAGTTAAAGAGTAAAGTTTTGCGAAACTACTGGGGTACCGAATAAATCAAACGCGCAAAGGTATTAACTGGTATGGAGCGATTTTGAGTTAACTTTTTTTTTTCAAATAGAATAAATTAAATACGAATATATTGTTTGCGCACCCGTCAATCGTTATTATCATTACAATGGCAGCTCACCTCTTCCATTTACTCGATTTTTTAATTCATGCTAAGCTTACCTTTTTCCGGCTACCACACTACCAATGCATGCAGCAGGCAGTTGCTAATTTAAAAGTATCCGTATTTGTCACGAATATGATACAATCACTTACAATGATGAAAGGATGTGTTTTAGCAACACATATCCAGAAAGCACGGCTCGGTTGCGCTCCTTGACCTTCGTTTGGTACTGCACCCTACAAGAGGCAATCATTTTTCATGGGTTTGTGAACTAGGAATCAGTAGCTACAGAATTTGATTTGTGCCAGAACCAATGTTACCTCTGGCCATCAAGCCACATTTCAGTTACTAAAGTCTCCCCGGGATAGACGTGCAAAAGAAACCGACCAGAGATACTTTTCACTACTGCTGGATCCCCATCGCAGAAAGACTTGATGACAGCGCGGGCAGCGAATCCAAGAGTACAGAGGCCATGCAGTATTGGACGAGTAAACCTACAAAAGTTCTTATCAGATGAAATCTCCGGAGAAACCAAAGCTCCGTGCATGGAAAGCTGAGTCTGGATAAAAGAGGATCTTGCAGTAATGCAGTAGGTACAGCGTACACATCAATTTTAAGAGCTTTTGTCGGGTCATCGATCATGTGAGGATGAAGCACATAGAAATTTCACTGGGACAGATGACTCGAGCCTAAATCATTACCACAAAATGAGGGACATCACTTGCGCCGCGCCAGCCATTTTGGCAGCAAGAGTTCCATGGATTGTGTTCAAACTATCCAAAGGAACGATCCATGTACTTAAGTTCCCTAGTGGCGCCATTCACTATTACAATAGAATTATGTTTGCGTTTTATATAGAGAATAAAGAATTGCGTTTTAACGAACATCCTTTGCCTAGCTATATGCTCCGTAGTTAGTGCATCTACCATGCTAAAAACTGAAAACTTCATCTACAGAACCTAGCACAGATGTTTCCTTTGTCATAGTATGAATATCAAGAAATGTTAAATTTGAAGTGCCATACCCTGCAACCTGTGCAATCATAGGATCTGAATGTAAAGGATTATAATCCCCAGACAACCTGTATAAGAGAGCCTGGAACAAAAATAAAAAAGAATCAGGTTTTGCATAACAATATCCATGTTAACAAACTGAGAAAATGATTGTTTTGCAAAAAAAAGTAACTGATCTTGTCTTCTGGATAATTGGTGTAGGATGAACACAGAAATCATGGCAACATAGACAATATGGAAATGGTAAAAATAGTCGTTCTGAGATAGTTGGTGCATATTATTGCCAAGATGAGTGATTGCAGAAACAAATAAATAACATGCAGTCCGATGAAGTACAGCTGTACAAGTAACATGCCTGTGATTTTTGTGTATGGTCTTCATGTACTGCAGAAGGTGGGGAATTTGGAATAGAAACACGAGAGACCTGGTTAGCAGGATAGCTAGCATATGAATATGGCCGGGATGAGTCTGAAAAGCCTCCAGCACCACGTAAGTAGATAGTACTCCTGCGTTCAGTATTTAACATGCATTGCTTCTTTGTAGTTCATAGAAATCAAATTGGGAGAGAAATCTTATCGCTAGCAGACGAACCTGTTCATACACAGCACTTCACCAGAATCTTTAAGACACGTGGTAGTTTCGAGCTCAAGAATAGTAGCTTTTCCTGCACATCAAAATAGCGTCTCAGTGGAACCAATCACAGATTTGGGCATAATCACTCAAGGTAGTAATACATTGCTCTAAATCAGTGGTGAATGGGTTCAAATGGTGCCAATGATGGTCACTAAAAAGTTATTCAAATTGGTCAATGGCATTTTGACCAAACACTCTTGCAGCACATTTGATTGCTACAACAATGAAGTTTGCAACTACATATCTTCTATTGTAAGAAGCATGGAGTCAAAGACTCAATAGAGCGAAGCACAAAGTTCAAGATTCAATCGAGCATAATAGTACATTTTATGCCAGCATTTCCTTCAGGAAGGATTTTGGTTGACTATGCTCTTTTTTCTTCAATGGTTTGTGCTTTTGTTTCACCCATTGTAGTTTAATAAAAGAAAGCTGCAATTTTTTTAGTCTACGAGATTGTATTGACCAACGCTGGTCTACAGCAAAATGTTGGATGATCCTTTGCCATATTAGCCCTAGGTCCATCAAATGTACCGTTCAGATCTAACACGAACATGGATCAAAGCAATAGCAATACTAAAAAACATGCATTATTTGGTCCTTGAATTTTGGCTCCGGCCCCAATTCGGTCCCTGAACTCCAAAACCAGTTTAGAGTGGTCCTCGGATTGTTAAAACCAGACATATTTGGTCCCTTGACCAGTCAAAGGGCGATTTTTGGCTGTTTGAAGCGGTTTTCACTGACGTGGACGCATGATATGGAGGCTTTTCCTATGTGGACGCCACCTGGACAATCCTATGTGTAAGACCAAGTCACCTATAAATGCCATATGTAGCTCCACGTTGGCGTCCCGTCAGCAAAAGAACACCCAAAACCACCCTAACCGGTCAAGGGACCAAATGTGTCTGGTTTTGACAATTTAAGGACCACTGTAACCCAATTTTAGAGTTTAGGGACCAAATAGGTGTTGGAGCCAAATTTCAGGAACCAAATATGTACCTTGTCCTTTCCACAATTGGAAGGCAAAAAGCACAAATGGTTGAATATGAATATGCAGCGCTGAATTATGGTCAGATGGGGGATATGTACCTTTGTCATGCAAACCTGCTACCTTAACCTTGTTTACAACCTGAAGAAAGGAAAAAAGGCTATCATTTCCATAGGTTAATGACAGAGATGGGTTCTTAATGAATCTTCATCCTAACGCTAATTACTTAAAGTAATCATCAACATGTGTCAATATACCAACAGTTCTTTCCATAATGGTGAAGAAATGCAAAAGCCAAGGTTAATATATTTTATCTTTTCAATTTAGAGAACGGCTTCCATGGTAAGCCATCCTATCCTTACAGCCATAATTAACAGGAACATGCCCATAAATTAAACAAGAAAAGGTCAATATTCAATGAAAATAAATAGTATATATGTTTATCCACAAGGAAAAATAATAATTCTCATATGTCACTAAGAATAATTCAAGCCATCTCTAGACTAGAACTTTGAATTTTTAAAAATGGCAATTGACAACCGAATGCAATAATGGCATGTATAGTCCCCCAGCCCAAGAATCTTCAAACAAGGTCTTCTAAAAAGGATTGTAAATGTACTTACACTGGCGGATGAAGGAATTGACCTGTAGATTTCTATGTACTGTTGACCGTGCAATAAAAGGCTTGCATCAAAGCTGGAGAAAAGAAAACAATATGAAGTACTTGTAATATATGTTCATTAAAATATGTCGACATATTAGTGCTGATAAAAACCTAGAGATGTGAGAAAGAAAAAAAACAAGTATCAAGAAGAATGATAAAGATTTCCAAAACTTGTGATAGGTCTTACTTAAGGCCTGGCACATCAACAAATCCAAGGCCATTGCTGTTCTTGTTGGGAAACAAAGAAACAAATGTAGGAAGAACCTGCAATACAATGGAAATAACAAAGGCATTATTGTTGGATCTTTTTTAAAAACACTTGCTGTAGAATTTACGTACAAAAAGTGAAACAGACAGCACTGTAGCAATCCAGTGCAACATGTCGGTTCAAAGGTAGCAAGAAGATACATTTTTTATATCTTATATTTTCTCTATTAGAACCAGATGGATTCCCTGTATGAACATAATATATGGATACAGTTGCTTTTATTTCAGTTTCAAATCAATTCACATTCAGCAAAATCTACCCTAATGTAGCATTTCCATTGGATTGCTAGTTCTAGGATCAGAATAAAAAAATGTCATGCAAGGTAAAATCATCTCACATCCTATATTTGTAGTTTCATACACACAACTGATAGCTAATGACTTATAAACTTGCAAAGGCTCACTGGCTTCACTAGAAGCTCAGTGTTATTCTCATTTGTCAATAGCCATGAACATGCAACTACTAGTTACATGAAACTTAAATATAAGTTGTAAGCCCCAGAATGAGCTGTTGAACTTGCAATAATTAAGCAATACAAAATCGACTGAAAAAATTAAAGAAAAAATATGTATTGGAAATTTTGAATTTAATATAAGATGCAAACGTTCATCGCCTCATCCTTGTTGAGTGACAACATTACTGGCATTTAATTTCCCCTAACTATTTCTGAACTTCGAGTCATATCACATCCCAGCACGTTGTGCACGGGATCACGAACAATTCCAAAATTCTATCTAGAAAGGCAGCACAACTTTATCAAACCATACACACGAATTTCAACCCAAATCAAATTAAAGAACAGAACAATCGCTACAATTACAGCATCGAGCACAAAACCAATTCGCAGCAAAAGAAGGGAATTGGATGAGGCCATGAGGGGAACCTTAATGTGAGGCTGCCCGTCCCTGTGGTACACGAAGTGGAGCTCCTTCTCGTCGACAGCGTCCGCGCCGCAAGCCCCGACCCCGAGCGCGTACAGCGCCACTTCCCTGCACCGAGAGCAGAGAGACGGAAGAGTAACCACGAGGAACCGACCACGTCAAATCAGGAACCGACAGCGCCGCCTTCCCGTCGAGCGGGCGGCGAGCGGCCTGCGCGCACCTCTCGTCGTAGGCAAAGGAGACCTGCGGCGCGGCAGAGGAGAGGGTTCATGAGATGCGGCCTGGCTCATGAGAGAGCTGAAGGGCTGGGGGAGAGGGTCGCTTACCTCGGGGAACTTGTGGGCGAGCACTACGTCAGGATCGACGGCGGCGGCGGAGCTCGGCGCCATGGTCTTCGCGCTCTCCTGCGTCCTTCTCGCCGGTAACGCGAGACAGCGAGAGTTGATATGGAAGACCGGGAAAGAGCCGTGCCGTGAGAGGAGAAGCGAACAGGTCATGAGGAAGACGAAGCACGCAGCCGCCAGAGTCACTGACAGGTGGGTCGCGGGGCGTACTCGGCTGACCCGGAGCAACCTGGGTGCCCGGAGCACATGCAAAGCTACAGCAGCTTTACAAGCTGCGGCAAATTCCAATGTTACAAATTTTCAGCTTCGTTGCAAACGTCCTTTCAGACTTTACACTACATTCTAAAAGATTCCCTCACCTGCCAGACACTTTATACGTTGCTGCAAATTTACAATGCCATATAGAGCTCCTACTAGCTTTGCTCGGCTCGTCATATGATATACTCCCTCCGCTCCCAAAAAAAAAAATCACCATTGCTCAAAAATAAAATCACCACTATCTTTTAAATACGCCTTTGACCATTCATTTTATTTAAAAAATTTATATAAACATTATTTATTTTGTTATGATTTGCTTTATTGTTAAATGTATTATAAGTATGACTTATATTTTTACATATTTGAACTAAATTTTTGAACAAGAGGAATGGTTAAAGACGTGTCCAAAAGTCAACGACGACTTCTTTTTGTGACCGGTGATAGTAATACCCTTATTTATCGGCAACGCAATTGACCGACTCCTAACATATTATATTATATTATATTATACTAGCATTATTTTTTTGAGAAAAGGTATCACTTCATTTTTATTAAACTTTCTACTTACAAGTTGACCCTCGTAGAAATCTAAGATTACAAACAACATCTCAAAGGGCCTGAACGCTGAGCACCAGAAGCTGCTCCTCAGTTTTCCCTCTCCTCTCCTCGCACTGGCCACCCGGATCCTGATGGATGCCGCCGAAGACCACAGCACCCAGCCTCGCTTCTCCGGCCAGAAACGACGGTATGAAAAGGTCAGGACCAACAATAAACAACCAGGAATACAAAAAAGGAAGTTGGAGCTGAGTTGCCGCCGCCACCGTCAGGACACCGTCTTCACCAAAGCCCCAACGCTGGAGCCTCCCACACCTCACCTATATTTCTAAGAACATCCACCATAGAGCGGGGAAACTTCTCTCCCATCATGTCGATGCCCTCCATCTGCCTGCTGCGGCCACTACCAGGATTTGCGAAACCGTTTTGAAGCTATGAGCTAGCCACTACACCAAGGCGGTTAGCTGCGGTAACTGTCGGTTTTTCATGGTTTTGTATCTAAACTGATATTTGAATTTTACCAAATTTTGAGCCGATCGGCCTGCGTGTGACTATGTTGCTCAAGTGGCCGGATTTGTTAGTGAGAAGGTGGACGTCGGGGGAGGAGATGCAATCGGTGGGCAGAAAAGAAGAAAAAGAGAGAAGGGAGAGAGAAAAAGAGAGGATTGACACGTGCAACCCACGTACGCCGCATGAGCTATCTATGTGGCAATACTACTTCACGTGAGTAGCCTCGATAGAAAAATCACCCTAAAAACTGCATGGGGTTATTCGTATTGCTTCACATACGTATGGAATGGGAATACGTGGTTTCCAGGTTATGGGTCTAAGATTAACCTGCATAGTTTTTTAGAAAAACTAACCTGCGTAGTTGAATGACAACATAGCCTGTGCAATCAAGTTTCTAGTGCAACCACCAAGAAACCAAACTAACAAAAGTCATGAAAAGTTTCTAAAAAATTGTAGTTATACTTTTACTCTATCTATATATAAAGTTTTTTAACATTTTTTTATTTTAAAAATCGTAAAAGAGAAAATTTTAACGAATTTATAGGCTCAAAATTGATAGAACTTTTTCTTTTTTTACTCTTCATATAGGATAAATTTGAACTTGCAATTTTATATAAATGTAGAGTAAGTGTAGAATTATATATGCAACTTGTTACAAAATATTTTATAATTTTTGTTAGTTTCGCTATTTATGATTGCACAGGAAGATTGATCCCATGCTCCAAGAGGAGTGAAGCATATACGACAATGACATTGGACGTGGGTGGGCCTTCAAACTATCTCGCGTTCGAGACAGGTCACAGGCCTGGTTAATGGGCCGGGTGTACGTACGTCCTTGTGCACAGGATGACACGATCCACGGCCCACCTTCCTTCATGCGTGTCGACCTTTTTCCACATCTGCCGCTCGAAATCCTCGAATGCTGGATCGCCTCGACCTCGAGGCGCCGCGCCGGCCGGCACCGCCGCCTCGCCGCCACACCACCTCCACCACCACCACCACTTCAACCGCCCCTCCGTGCATTCGGCAGCGCGAGTAACGTGGCCCTCGCGATCTACTCCTCCTTGTTCCCACGCGCCGCAGGCAGCCCTGCTTTACGCGGCCGCTTGCTCGAGACTCGAGAGCAACGCGGTGGTGATCCCAGGATGCTGCCGCCCCCGCCAATGTAGTTGCGATTTGCGAGCGGTGTATGCGCCCTGCAGCATAACCTTGGGTCCAGCTGCCCTCTGTCAATCTTATCCTCAATGGAGTCACATCGGTTTCGTACTGTACTAAAGCATGAATTTGGGAAAGATCTTTTGTGTGCCACTAGAGAAAACTCCTGATACCTCGCATCACTCTAACCTTATATGTCCCACCCATCTCATTGACATGTTTATTATTGTCTATATCATTGGTGGTTACTTTTTTTAATTTCCCTTAATTTTAATTATACAAACATTCCCAAAGGTCCAAAAAAAACGGATAAGAGTCATATCAAATGTACTTTTTTTACAACACATTCGTGGCAGGAAAAAAAATAAAAAAAGTCTGTGAGTATTGGATATTTGAGAACAGTTTTTTTTTTGGCCCAGGGTGTTGGGGATCTTCGGGCTGCTCGTGTTGAGTGTTCACCGCTCTCTAGAGCGGTTGTTGTACTCTCTAGTCTCTACTTCTTTAATGCAATGGTGGAATTCCCACCCATCTAGCTAAAGAAACAATATGCGAAGTTCTACACTTCACATATTTATACACTTTTATTTCAAATGTTTATATAATTTATGCAATTTAGTTCTCATTTATTACAGCAGAGAAACTATATACTTGATTGGTTGTTCCGTTCTCTGAAGCTGGAGTATGTCATAGGATTCTGCCTATTCATCCGCTACTGCACGTACATAGATGTGTGTCACTCTCACTCTCAGTATACTTGGATTGTGCTGATCCCTGACATGATCACTTGTGCAAAGGATAATGATCCCATGCTTTCTGTTATTTTTTAATGGAATTGACTTTAGTAGGACTTATATTTATACATTTTAGTGGGGTTCCAGGAAATCTTTCTTGGAATCTAATCTTGAATTCTGCCTTGATGTCCATTGGATGAGGGATAGAAAAGTGTGCTTGCAGTCATATTCAAGGATGCTTTTTGGATGACAATGTACGTCAGGTCGTCAGCTGATAGTTCCCATGGTGTACTGCTCTCAGGTATAACTCCCATGAAGTTAGATGTACTCTCAATTCTTAGGAGTCGAGCCATATCGTAAAGATTAAAGAATGGTCGGCATGTTAGTGTAAGGCATGATCTTGCTTATGGAAACTATTGTGACAACATGAAGAAGGAATTTTTTTAACAAGGCCTACCTTTCATGTGCTTATTTTCATATGATGTGCTTGAATAAAGAGGGTTTTTTTTTTTCTCGTGAAGAAGTGATTTATTGAGACTAGCAATTGTGATTTTTCATCTTCCATATGATTGGGTAGCATAGCAGAATTGCATACCTTCACTAGAGAAAACTAAGTTCGAAAACAAAATGTTCTTTCTTAAGAACCTTGCAAAAAAATTTACTAGACACTGGGATTTTGAGCACTGGAGTGAATAAAGTACCTCAGGTCTGTACCTAGCCTCATTGTTTTATTACCAAATCAGCACTACTAGAATATAGAACCAACTGCAAAATTCTAAGTTTTCACTTGTTTTACTCTGGTATGCACATCTATATACACATTACAACACATGAAGATGTACCCAAAAAAGAGTATAAAACTGCAAATCTTGAAGGCAGTGCTTCTTACTAGCTAAAATATAGGTAGTGATTGGCTAAGACCCTTAGAAACCATGGTGATGCTACTTTCATAGTTGCATGACATTACTACAGAGCTAAGGACTGCCCACTCTACCTCTGCTGAGGGCTTCCTCCTAAGCAAGCACATCACATACTCCATCACCGCTGCGTCACAAGGAACTTTGATCCTGTCTTCACTTGTGAACCCAAACTCATCCTCAGACATCCTTAGGAGCTCCCCAAACACTGGTGTACTGAGATATGCCAATGGAACTTCAAATCGCTCTCCATCAGCTGTGTAAACGATGCAGTGCCCCTTATCTGCGATGGTTGGTGTGTTCCGTAGGTTGGCATCCTTGATTGCTCCCATCATTGTAAGCCTCCGCCTCCCAATTTCTGCTATGTGTTGCCACTTCTTTGCCAGTTGAACTAGCCTATTAGGAGTGATCATGGTGTATTTCAACTGATGAGATGAGCTCGTGTCAGGTTTTGTTGAAGTGTGTGTTTTGGTACTTCAAGTATTGGATGGTGTGAAGAAGGTATGTTCTAATTTTATGTACTTATAGGATAGCAAGGGAATACTCAGGCCATAAGTTACATCTGATGGTGTAACCATCAGTATGACTAGTTGGCAAGAGACAAAGTTATGAGCTTAATCTTCCTAGAGGTTGCTGTCCTGCTCTGCATCATTGAGTTTGATTCCATTTTGCTTCTTGGCCTACTTGAGCACTCTTGCACTTTGGGTCCACTCTACTTATCTTTCTTGTTCCACTCTATTTGTGTCAATCTCATCCTTTCATTATGGTAGCCAGTTTTCTGCTGCCTGGTTCTACATTTGTAACTGGTTACTTTGGTACTGAGGGTGCAGAGGAAGGTGTTTTTATCTTTTATCAAGAATTATTTGAGATTTATCATGCAGAGAAGTGAGCTTGTTTGCATACTTTTGTTTATCTAGGGTTGGATAAGAACTAATATCTACTCACTCTGTTCCTTTTTATAAGACAAGCACACATTTTAAGATTCAAACTTTGTAATCTTTGACCAATGATTTGTCTAACAATATATAGATTTTTGTTACAAAGATAATACCATTGGATTCGTTTTTAAAAGTATTTTTAAATGATCATAACTTTGTTATTATGAACGATATAGGATAAAAGAAATTAAGTCAAAGTGTAGTGTGGAAGACTGTGCCAAGTCAAACCGCGCCCTATATTTTGAAATGGAGAGAGTAATAAACATCCAAGCAAAAGGTCCAAATTGGTGCTTCTACACTTCTGTCTATAAGTTTTGCCTACCTTTGCAGCTAACATAAAAACAAATTCTTAATTTAACTTTTGTTGGGCAAGTTCAACTTATTGAGAGAAGTGCCCACAAAAATCCTTGGTTATTTGCTAAAAATCCCGTCTGTTTATCCAATTCTTCATGATTTTCATTGCCCTAACAGATCAGGGGCTGTTTCTTTTTCTCCTTTTTTTAACAGAAGGGGCTGTTTTATATTATATTTTAATCAGATATGGTTTGTTAAGATACTTATTTGATGATGGTGTATGGTCAATTTTTTAACCACTTAATATCTGCTGTTCATCGTTTTGGATTCCAGATACTCTGTAGTGTACAGTCCATAGGTTATTCCAAATGTTTATCCTTTTTTCATAAATACTTCCATATCTGCTGTTCACTACTTTCAGTATCTCTGTGCTATATAGCCTGTGGATTCTTCATGCATTATTTTCATTGTCAACATGTGGCCAAATTCATGTCCAAACAGTCTTACAGTCGTTTCTTCAGCAGATATTCTTTTCTGGGTTCAGTCAAAATCCACTGGCGGTTGTACTTTCTAGTGTACTTGAGTTGCCATTTTTTCCCTTTCCATATCTGTCTGTGGTTGTTGCTGACTATATGTTGAGCAAATTACTGATGGAATATCAACTTGACAGAGTCAAACAACAGAATATATACAGAATTTGTACTTCGAAAAACTGAGCAAGAACGCTTCCATAATTGTAGTGAACTGCTTCTGTACTAGGTATTCTAGTATAAGACAAGAGAATCACGTAGATGATAGATTATGGAACAACAAAAGTTGAGTGACTATTCATCTCATCAAAACATCACTTCATTAATATTTAATAGTATGCCTTTTGGATTATTACTTTTTCAGCATAGAAGCACACCTTCTAATGGTGGTGGCGCCTCTTAAGCCTGAGTAATGTAGCTTATTCAGCATAGAAGCTTCTAAAACGTAAAGATCTGTACTCTGAAGCCTGAATCAAAGTAAACTACTTCTCATGCCTATGGCCTAGTGTTATGGACATTGGACCTTAGAGCATCCCCAGGAGACCCCCCATCAACACCCCCCATCGCTACAGTAACACGAATTTTGGTTTCCAGTGTGTTTTTGCCTCTCTAGCCTACTTCTTCCCTCCCTCTTCAATTCAAAAAAATTTGAAGTAGGGGCTCATTTGGAGGGTCTCCTGGGGATGCTCTTACATTTCGTAGTTAAGGTTATTGCAGGCGGCCAATCAGATGGAACAAGCTGGTATGATAATTTTTCATTTCCTGTTCTGAACTATTTTACAATGTATGGCATTGGCACAAGAAAATGCAAAATGTAGAGTTCCAAGCAGGGCAAAACTCTGCATATCTTCAGGAGCTACAAACTGCAAATTGTTGGTTCAGCACCGCAGGTGTCACCGTACAGCCTGAATATTGGCAAGGCGGCATCACTACAGAGCTGAGGAACGCCCTTTCCACTTCCTCTGATGCATTCCTTCTGAGCAAGCACATGACATACTCCATCACCGCTGCATCGCAGGGCAGTGTGATCCTGCTGTGAGCCGTGAACCCGAACTCCTCCCGGGATATCCTCAGCAGCTCGCCGAAGACCGTAGTGCCGAGGTAAGCCAATGGGACCTCGAACCGCCTCCCGTCGGCCGTGTACACGGCGCAATGGCCCTTGCCTGCCACCAGCGACGTCGTGCAGCACGGCTCGTCGTCGTCGTCTCCGGCTGTCGCCACCTTGGCCCTCTGCCACTTCCTCGCCAGCTGAGCAAGCTTCCTGGGATGGATCATGGCTGGTAGCTCTTGAACTCTTGGTTCTGACTTTCTCAGGTATGCTGCTTAGAAATGCTTAGCTTATGAGACTGAATGTTGTGATGGTGCCTTTGTAGCCAGCCAGAGTGTGTGTGTATATATATATATATATAGAGAGAGTACAGATACGTTGCTCCTAGAAGCACTTTAACTAGGGTACTTCTAATTTTATACGTTGCCACGTGTCCTTTCCATACAATTTTTTCCCAACCCAGCCGCCCGTGCATGCAATCCGCATGCAAGTGCATCCTGTTCATGTACGGCACGTCAACACGTGTGATTTCCTTCTCTTTTTGCGCTATAATTTTTTTTTCAAATCTCTAATTGAGAAACCGATTTCACCATAATATTACTGACACTTTTGTGAACAAAACTAGATTAGTCTCGTTTTTTAATATTTTACTTTACTACAGTCATAAATATAACTTTACTACTTTTTGTGAGACACTTTTCTACAACGTGTTGCATAGACGGTACAGGTAAAATATTGTATCGGCATAGTACTATGCATGTACAGTACATGCGTAGTACTGCACCCTAGCTAGTAGTAAAGTACACACAGACTAGAAAAGTAATATTTTACTAAAATATTGATTTACGACAATCATCAGTAAACTTTACTATTTTTTGTGGGACACTTTGCTACAACGTGTTACATAGACGGGTCAAGACAAATTTACACAATGGTGGCGTACAATATATTGATCTGCACATAAAAAATAATAATTACTGCATAACAGAAAGATGCTTTACTAACCCGAACACCATTACTTTATAGTGATAATGGAATGCTATTACTACATAACAGAAATAAACTTTAGTAACCTAAACAAGCAATAGGAGGGAATTTTAGAAACCCAAAAACAGGGCATGGATAAACAAAAATTCACGTTGAAAAAACGTACATTAATTTTTCACATTGTAAAATAAAGACACAACCTTGGTTTAAAAAGCAAAACTAAAACAACACACATCAAACATACAAAAATATGAAATAGAACAATAACAACATAAATGAAGCAAATATCAATTACTTTACAACCCTGATAAAATGATATTACTACATAACAGTGAGAAGCTTTACTAAACCCAAACAATCAATAGGAAGGAATTTTTAGAAACCTAGAAAACAGAGCATGTATAAATAAATTCACATGAAAAAAAAAACAATTTACAGTCCTAATAGAATGTTGTTACTACATAATAGAAGGAAGCTTTACTAAACCAAACAAGCAAAATGTATCAATACGAGAAACCAAAAACAGAGCATAAAAAAATCATATGCATAATATAAAAGTAAAAGTAAGTCATACTATACATCATATACACAGTATGAAAGTAAGTCGTACTATATAGTAAAGTAGGGGAGAAATGAAAGACATTATTGCTTGGGATCACGTTCTAATGCGTCGAAGATTTCGATACTTTTATGCAACTTACAAACGATGTACAGAGACCAATCTTTCTTGAAAAACACACTTCTAATGCAGCAGATAAGTGTATGAAAAAAAGATATTTCTAATGCAGTCAAGTGCATGAAAAACAAATATTCCCCTGGTTACCTACACATAGTCATACCATACTTTACTGCATATGACATTACAAATTTCTACGCAACATATAAATGCTTTACAGATCAGATAAAGATGCTTTACTGATCACAGGTAATTTCATAGTGATTTCAGTTGAGTTAGATTCTGAGAACAACATAAGGACCCTATTCTTAATCTAAACACTTTACTGCTACTTATAAAACACTTTAATACAACGTTTGTACACATTAATAGTATTGTACAGGCGGAGTACGTACTGTACAGTCAGAGTTACTGTACACTAACTAGCGGTAAAGTATTAAACACAGAGTAGTAAAGCTTTATTTATGATTGTAGTAAAGCAAAAATTTAAAAGTGAGACCGGTCTAGTTTTGTTCGAAAAAATGTCATGAACCTGATGGCGCAAACGGTTTTTCGATTTGAGCTTCTAGAAAACAGAGCATGTATAAATAAATTCACATGCAAAAAAAACAATTTACAGTCCTAATAGAATGTTATTACTACATAATAGAAGAAAACTTTACTAAACCAAACAAGCAAAATGTATCAATGTTAGAAAACCAAAAACAGAGCATAAAAAAATCATATGCATAATATAAAAGTAAAAGTAAGTCATACTATACATCATATACATGGTATGAAAGTAAGTCGTACTATATAGTAAAGTAGGGGAGAAATGAAAGACATTATTGCTTGGGATCACGTTCTAATGCGTCGAAGATTTCGATACTTTTATGCAACTTACAAACGATGTACAGAGACCAATCTTTCTTGAAAAACACACTTCTAATGCAGCAGACAAGTGTATGAAAAAAAGATATTTCTAATGCAGCCAAGTGCATGAAAAACAAATATTCCCCTGGTTACCTACACATAATCATACCATACTTTACTGCATATGACATTAAAAATTTCTCCGCGACATATAAATGCTTTACAGATCAGATAAAGATGCTTTACTGATCACAGGTAATTTCATCGTGATTTCAGTTGAGTTAGATTCTGAGAACAACATAAGGACCCTATTCTTAATCTAAACACTTTATTGTTACTTATAAAACACTTTAATACAACGTTTGTTCACATTAATAATCTTTGTCAAAGTAGTCACGTCTTGTCTGATCGAGTTCTTGTACACTAACTAGCGATAAAGTATTAAACACATAGTAGTAAAGCTTTATTATGATTGTAGTAAAGCAAAAATTTAAAAGTGAGACTGGTCTAGTTTTGTTTGAAAAAATGTCAGGAACCTGATGGCACAAACGGTTTTTCGATTGGAGCTTCCAGTGAAAAAATACGGGAAAAAAAAATAATATGCATGCATGCATGCATGAGGGTAGTACGCTCCCCATGCAATGGGAGGGAGCGGGCACGCGTGGGAGGAAGGTTGAGGGACAGGTGTCGTGTTTTAAACGTAGGAGCACGTTAGTTATAATACTCCCAGGAGTATTTTAGTCTTCATGTGTGTGTGTGTGTGTGTGTGTGTGTGTGTGTGTGTGTGTGTGTGTGTATAGGAAAAATACTCTATACTCCTAAGAGTAGCTACTCCCACCTATGTATCTCAAGATTTTGGACGTATCTGGTCGAACGGAAGGTATGTACATGGAGTATGTGATCATACTAGACCATCTAGGGTGGTATGTACCTTGAGTATTGGATTATACATGCAGTATGTGGACATACTCATTTATATGTACTAATATAAAGGTATATCAATATATGTTAAAAAATAGGGGCTCTTTTGCAATTTTTTCGTATGGTGACATTTAGTATATCTTAAAATAAGTATATAAACATACCCAAACTGATAAAAGAGTATGCAGACATACCTACGGTGGTTTTTTAAAGGTGGGAGTAGGTACTCCCAGGGGTAGAAAAGACGCTTCCTATATATATATATATATATATATATATATATATATATATAGAGAGAGAGAGAGAGAGAGAGAGAGAGAGATTAGCTAGCGTACTATCGGGACTCCCGAGTGGTTTTCGAAATTCGAGACGCCTAACAACCGATCCGAACCGTTGATCTTGTTCAATCTCATCTGAAACGTTGTCAGTGACCAAGTTTCATATTTTTTTGAATTTGTTTACTATTTGTTTCATATTTTTGAAAATCAACCATCCAATTAGTCGTGGTGCGTTCAAAAAAGCTGATTTTCGAACATAAGAAATAAATAGTAAACAAATTTAAAAAAATATGAAACTTGGTCACTGACAACGTTTCAGTGAGACGAACAAGATCAACGGTTCGGATCGGTTGTTAGGCGTCTCGAATTTCGAAAACCACTCGGGAGTACGGAGAGATCCGTACTCCCTAGAGTACGCTAGCTAATCTCTATATATATATATATAGAGAGAGAGAGATTTGCTAGCGTGAACTTGAGTGCGCGGATCACTCCGTGAACTTCGACGGGTTTTTGAAATCCGAGATGTCTAATGACCGATCCGAACCATTGATCTTGTTCGTCATGTCAAACCGTAGCCACCAACCAAGTTTCGTATGTTTTTGAATTTTTTTGCTATTTGTTTTCTAATTTTAAAAATCAGCTAGCAAACAAATTCGAAAAAATACGAAACTTGGTTGGTGGCTACCTTTTGACATGATGAACAAGATCAACGGTTTGGATCGATCACTAAAGTTCTCGGATTTCAAAAACCCGTCGAAGTTCACGGAGGCTCCGTGCACTCGAGTTCACGCTAGCAAATATATATATATATATATATATATATATATATATATATATATATATATATATATATATAGGAAGAACTAAGCGTACACCCAGTCGGATCTCTCCGTACTCCCAAGTCGTTTAAAATCCAAGATTACTATCGATCGATCCGAACCGTTGATCTTGTTAGTCTCATTGAAATGTAACCGGTGACCAAGTTTAGTATTTTTTGAATTTATTTACTATTTGTTTTTATTTTCAAAAACAGCTTTTTGGACGCACTACGACTAATTGGAAGGCTGATTTTTGAAAATACGAAACAAATAGTAAAACAATTCAAAAAATACGAAATTTGGTCACCGGCTACATTTCATGAGACAACAAGATCAATGGTTCGATCGATCGATAATAATCTCGGATTTCGAAAACGCTAGAATGTACGGATCTCCCGCATGCTGGGTGTACGCTAGCATTCCTCATATATATATATATATATATATATATATATATATATATATATATATATATATATATATATATAGAGAGAGAGAGAGAGAGAGCTAGCGTACTCTCGAGAGTCTGATCTCTCAGTACTCGAGTGGTTTCGAAATTGAGATGTCTAACAACCGATCCGAACCGTTGATCTTGTTAAATCTCACTGAAGCGTTGTCGATGACCAAGTTTCATATTTTTTGAATTTGTTTACTATTTGTTTCTTATGTTCGAAAATCAGCTTTTTGAGCGCACCACGACTAATTGGATGGCTGATTTTCAAAAATATGAAACAAATAGTAAACAAATTCAAAAAAATATGAAACTTGGTCACTGACAACGTTTCAGTGAGACGAACAAGATCAACGGCTCGGATCGGTTGTTAGACATCTCGAATTTCGAAAACCATTCGGGAGTACGGAGAGATCTGTACTCTCGAGAGTACGCTAGCTATTCTCTCTCTCTCTATATATATATATATATATATAGGTATCCTATACTACATCTAGGTGTAGAATTAGTAATTCTACACCCAGGTCGGTTTGCCGAGCCGTGTTTAGCCAGAGCTATGCGCATGCGGTTGCCATTTTAAAATATTTCAAAAATTTCGGATCCAATTAATTACCCATCCCCCACTTTCCCAAAACCAAACCGCCATCCTCCATCGGGGAGAGAGAGCGGAGAGGGCGGGCGACCTCCCCGCCCTCATGCGCCGCCTCCGCGCCGCCCGCCTCGCCACCTCCGATGCAGCCGCCACACACTCACAGCCTTGCCCACATGGCGCCTCCTCGCCGAAGCCGCTTCTCGCCGCGCCGCCTCCACGCCGCCGCCGCCTCCTCCCCTTCGCCGCCTCCGACGCCGCCGCCCGCCATGCGACCTCCTCGACGCCGCCGTCTCGACCTCCTCGCGCCGCCGCCTCCCGACGTCGCCCGTCGAGATCTGAGCCGCCCTTACACGCCACGACGCCGCCGCCCCTTACCACAATGCCGCCCGTTGATTACGGGATGCCGCCCGCCGCCCGCCCGACGTCGACCGCCGCGTACGGCGCCACGACCGTCGACCGTCGTTCGGCGTCGCCTCGCCGCGGTCTCCATATTCCACGCCACGCGCGGTTGTCGACCCGACGCGATTTATTTCTGCGAGGCGGCGGCGGCTCTGCGAGGCGGCGGTGTCTCCGCTGGTGGCCGCTAGGGCTTTTTTTGTCCATTACTTTCAATTACTGTACAACGACGTAGATTGTAATGCATAGTAATCAAATTGGGAATGTATTTTTATCCATTTACTGAATGTAATTTTGAAGGTAATGAAAAATAATTGATCTGATCCATAGTTCGTACCAGATTTTTGTCCGAAATTGAAAGTAATCGAATTCTTGTCATAAAAGTTTGAAGACAAATGATAGTAATCGAATATTTGTCAAAAAGTTTGAAACGAGCGACTAATGAACCCATGATTTCGAAGATTCCTCTCACGAAACGTGGATCACATGCAAAGTTGAATTCTTGCCGATCTCAAATTACTTTTGGTCGTCACATTTACCTTCGTTTTGGTCATCAATTACTTGTCGTTTTGCTCGCCCACTTACTACGGTTAGGTGTAGATTAGCTTAATCTACACTGGTACTCTCAGTCTGAGATCTCTCCGTACTCGAGTGGTTTCGAAATTCGAGATGTCTAACAACCGATCCGAACCGTTGATCTTGTTAGTCTCATGAAAGCGTTATCGTTGACCAAGTTTCATATTTTTTGAATTTGTTTACTATTTGTTTCTTATGTTCGAAAATCAGCTTTTTGAACGCACTACGACTAATTGGATGGCTGATTTTCAAAAATATGAAACAAATAGTAAACAAATTCAAAAAATATGAAACTTGGTCACCGACAACGTTTGAGTGAGACGAACAAGATCAACGGTTCGGATCGGTTGTTAGACATCTCGAATTTCGAAAACCACTTTGAATCGGAGATCCGTGCTCGAGAAAGACGCTATTCTCTCTCTCTCTCTCTCTCTCTCTATATATATATATATATATATATATATATATATAAAGAGCGTCTGTTCATGGCGATATGTGGCTGATTGGCATTTAGCAGGGCTGCAGGGGACAAGGCCATGAACTCGGCGCGTGCAATGTTGGATCCAAAGGGAGGCAGCGAGATTCAGAACAGATTTTGCTGGGGGGCCATGGCTTTCTTGGTGCACTGTGGAGGCAGTGGCAGTGGCGTAGTGGTTGTCCAATCAGATATGTACTACAGTCCTTGCTGCTGAATCGGGCAGAGGCAATGGCACGACCATCCAGGGTCCAGCTTTCATGGAGGTGTTTCATTTGGTATCAAGAGGTTGGAAGATAAGCTGGTTTCAAAAGCAATCATCTCTGCCTGATTTGACGACCCTGTTCTTGCATCTTCCCAGTGATTGCTGTTGTTGGGATGGAAACTCTCCACAGCAGCAACAATCGATGCAGTGCTTGCTTCTGGGTCTGTACTTTGTACTTACAGTTGCAGCTGCATGCAAGGTGTCGGATAAACAGTGCTTTGACTGTAGCAAATCAAGCCACTTGCTCGGCTAACGGCAGCTCCATATCTCGATCAGTTTCCAACAGGTCTGCATGATTTTCAAGCTAGCATCGCATGTGTCATTGTCAGCCATTTCGCGGTATCTTCCCTGCATTTTCCAGTGGGCCTACAGCAGTTAGTTGCCATCAAGTCATCGGTTTTAGCCTATCTAAAGAAGTCGCCGGTTTCAGCTAGAAAATTTAGGGCTCAGGCTGCGATTTGAATCCATCCAGGCAGCTGCATTATTATTCAGTAATTATCTCTTCCTCCTTTTTTTTGCATGGATTGCAGTAATGTAGGCAGCAATGCAACTATGCAACGCTGAAATGTCTGTACTTAGAGGTTAGCTGGACATCCAGGTTATGGACATCACTAGCTCTATCTAAATTAATTTGCAAAGCACTGTTTATCCGACTTGAGCTTACTCTGCTGTGTCACGGACCTGATTTATGAACATTTGAAGGTTTTCTATTGCTGACTTCAGCAATTACAGTTTTGAGTGGCAGCTTTATCTTTGGTTGCTGTTGAACACTTCTCGAGAGCTCCTCACCTCGTCCATGTGTGGAAATGTTTGCCCAGTCCACATGAACATTTATTTGTTAACTGTAATTGCTAATGGCAACTCTGTTCATCTTTAGTTGTGTGGTGTCACCTGAACGTTTCTTTTTAACATTTTGGGTCTGAAGTCTGAACCGCGCCAAAGAAATTTGTTGACTCACACTGAAGTCCTAAAATGTGATCACTGATCATTCGTTTTTTCTGTCACTAATAAGTAGCATTGGAAGAACAATGACTCTTATAGACAGTTAAAACTGCTATTTGATCACCTTCCAGTATTGCTTGCAATTAAGAAAAATGCTTTGCATAACAATTAACTTTCCTTTTCCTATTTCCTCGATCAAGCTAAATACGTACAAGGGTGTAAAAGAAATGGCAATTAGGAGCTGCAAACAGCAGCATGCTGGTTAACTCCCGCTCCCACAGGCGCCGCCGCCCAGCTTGCATGGTGGCATGACATCGCCATAGAGCTGAGGAACGCCTTCTCCATCTCCGGAGATGCGTCCCTCCCGAGCAGGCTGCAGGCACAACGCGTACTCCACCACCTCGGCGTCGCACGGCAGCGTGATCCTGCCGCCGTCGCCAGCGAAGCCGAACTTCTCCTGGGCCATCCGGAGGAGCTCACCGAAGAGCGCCGTGCCGAGGAACGCCAGCGGCACCTCGAACCGCGCGCCGTCGGCGGCGTACACCATGCAGTGGCCCCTGCCGGCCACCGCCGCGCTCGTGCTGCACGCCGCCGGCGGCACGGCGAGCCGCTTCCTCCCGAGCGCCGCCATCCGCCGCCACTTGCTGGCCAGCTGAGCGATCCTCCTGGCACTCACCATGGTTGGTCGCCGCCTCGCCGGTTGATCGCTTCCTGTTTCTATGCTTCAGATTCGCCGCTTGAGAATGCTTGTTTGCTTTGCCGGTGAAGCTAGTGATGGTGTGATGGATTTATAGCGGAAGAACGGCGAGGCGGCGATGATTGGGGAGGAGACAAGGCCACGGTACTAGCAGTGCTGCAATCGGAGTCGATACGGAGTCACATTGTGATGGGGCCAAGTGTTGGGCGCGTGAGAGCTAGCTCGTAGCGGCACGCTTTCGGTGCTTGGATTTGATGCTTGCCGCCATCTTGTGCGCGCCCCATGCCTAGCGGTTTACGCGGAAATCGGCACGAGGACCCCATGCCAATCGATCGACCACCGGCTGTGCAGTGAGGCACAGAGGCAGGGCAGCGAGAGAGAGAAGACGTCTTCTTCATTCTTCATTAGGTGTTGGCCTAAGTCGGACGGACAAGTTTTGCATGTGTTTTGAACCAAGAGAGACTGCCATTTATTCGTAGAACCGTGCAAAAGCATCAAGCCCCAGCACAACGCAAACGCTGCCACCTCGATCTGAAACCAACCACCGTGAACAACTCGACATGGCAGACAACTCCGGACCAACTGTTGTAGGAAGGCTTCCCCTTTTCCCCCGAAGACCATGACGAAAATCCTGAAGATATGATCACCGAGCCTGAAGAGCCCAAAGATCCCTGAGGTATCTTCGGGATGAACACACAAAGAGGAGGGTTGAAGAGGAATTTCCCGAAGGTGCTTTTACCTAGGCGAAGGCAGGATTACCCAAAGATATTTGGGGAAGAGATGGAGAGGCTGACCCTGGTGGATGCGCAAAGGCCCAGTGATTACTGGGCCAAGCATGGAATACGGGCCCTAAAATGGCTACTAGAAGATGGGCCTACAATAGATCAGCCCAATATTTCAATAAGGGCTCTAAGGTATTAGGGGTAATTAGGGTTTTTCGCATACCCAAAAAGGGATCAATTGTTGTAAGGGTCCGTTGATTTCATATCGACGATCCAGATGCGAGGGCAAAAATGTCTTCTCGTTGTCAGAACGTAAACCCTAATCATCGACCCCCCTATAAATACAAGAGCACCCCATTCATTGAGGGCAGAGCATTTATTCCTAACCCATCATTGCGTCTCCAGTTCCAAAGCCCTATTACTCCTAGTGATCTTTCCTTTTTTGGGGGACACACTAAGTACTGTCTGAGACACGTCGATGACACCAAACACCGATTAAACTACCAGATCTTAAACCACGACTCAAACTAGTTCGCCACGGCTACCAAACAAGGAACACATACGATGCAACACTATGGGAGGACCACAACGAAGCCTTTACCATAGTAACAACGATAAGATCACAACCTTTGCCCATCCACAACTGGGTTTTCACCCCAAACGAGGGAGCACCTACGATGGTTACCAGCCCCATCTTATTGCTCCTGAACAAGGGTATGGTCGCCTTATTGAGACCGGCCTTGCTTATTTCAAGGGACCAGCTGAATCAACAGTTAACGCGGTAATTGACTACTTCCCATGGATTCCTGTAGTATAACTGGTTTTGTCATATTTGTATGAGTTAACCTTTTCCATCTGGTGATCAACCAATCATGTACGCCAACTTGTGATCCCACTAATTTTTTTAATGATCATCAGCATGACCATTTATGCTTTACTTCTTACATGCTACATGGCCTAACCGTTGCCATTGCATACTTGGTGAAATGGCTTGGCCTTATCTAAAACCAATGTTTCAGGTCCATGCTGTTCTAAAGGAATTGGTGAGGAAATCCATAGAAGAGACAGTCGTTAGTAGTTGAACAGACAGGCAATGCTATATCGCATCGTCTAATTCCATTTCAGTATTGTGTTGTGGCTTAGTACCGCTTATTCTAGAAATTTTGATTAAAAAATTGGCATAGGTATGTTTGTGGATTGCAGCAACAGATTGTGCCAGTTGTAAATTGTTTGTTATTGGGAGTAGCATAAAATCTTTTCCTTTTTCAGGAAGTGATGTAACTCGGCTTGTTTTGCAGCTTTTACAGGTATACTGCAAATACATGAACAGGAGCAAGTTTGAGTAGTATGTTACTAACCAAAACAATTGAGTAGAATTTAACTAAATTGCAAAACTTTGAGTGGGATGGAGGTTATTGTCCAGGAAATAGAAAATTTGTTACTCTGTGTCTAATTCTAGCCCAATATACTTTTACATGGACTGCATGCATGGACTGCATTTGCTTTTAGGCGCTTTAAGAAAACTATTAGACACAGGCTATTTTGTAATGCTCTTAGGCTGACCATTATTTTAGAATAAAAATTCTTTGTTGGCACACCAATGCCTGAAGGGCGTAAAATAGGTACATTATGTAGCCAGGAAAGGATGTTGGGTGGTTGGGCTTGCTATAGGGCAGAACATGACTATGATCATCTATGAAGCTATTCTAGACACTACTCGGTGAGTGTGATGAGTTATTTCTGATTCACATGACAATGTTGCTCTTCGTTCAGTTCTAAGAATATAATTTAGCTTTCTATGTATTTTAGGTATAGCATCTTGGTTTGGTAGTCTCTTCGTTTTCTAGGTTAGAAAGTTAATCGATCAACTTTGCTATATCATTTTTTTGCCACATTTTTTTAGTGCTTATTTACTATCTACGGAGTACTTAGGTCATTAGCTTTATTAATGTTTATTAATTAATGGATCAGCGTGGCTAGATCATGCTTGGTGACCACAATTTTAGTGTTCTTATATTTATATGGTACCCACCTCATCAGTTCTATTGATATTCTTTCTGATATCTATTAGGAAACAAAGTTTGATGCATAGGTAATGTCTTAGATGCTATGAGGCCTTGCCTTTTTCTGTTGATAAGATTTGTTGTTTAAATTTTAATGCAATAATCTTTTTCTGACCGCTGTATTTTTTACCAGCCATATCGCTAACCTAGAAAATGGGTGATTTTTCCCTTCCAATCTACCCCCTCTCCCTCTTCAAAAACTGTCCTGCATACGTTGCCAACTCCCATGGCGGCTCCGCAAGCTCCCTTGACGGCCGGCTCCGTTGGCCACCACGACGGCGCCAGCGCCACCTTTCCAGGTCAGTGCATGTTGCGCCTTTCCTTAACCTCTTAAGAGAACCTATGGTTTTTCCTTCGGGGAAAAGGTTCAGTGGGTTTTGTTGTTTGCATACTTCACTTGCTTTGCTGTTTTGCAAAGTCGAAGGTTTTTCCGTCATTCACTTTGCAGCAAACGATTTCTTTTCGGACCATAGGAGCCATTTGGATGTGGTAAGATTGTATTTGCATGCAAGAATCAGGAGCAAGTGTTAGCCATTTCTCTCATAGATCATGCATACCATCAAACAAAATTTGCTGGATAATAATGATTGATTAATGTAGCATGCTTTTTCCATTGTGTATTGTCGTTCCAGATACTGGATGAACGTTCGTGTAATATCTTTTCATACCTACCTAATGTTGCTGCATGTTTACCGATGCTTTGCCTATATTTGTTTGAGCTTTCAGCGTTTGCGAACTTCATCTTAGCACCATCCAGAAATTAGTAGAGTTAGCATGACGTGATATGAACCTTCGTAGATTTTTGGGGTGAATTGAAAATATTTTGTAAACAGATTTTAGTAGATTTTTTCCATGTTCTATGATAAAATCCATCCACGTACCATATTGATTTTATTTCAGGATTAGTTAAATCCATGCTTCCTATGCAGGTTTAGAGTGAAGGTGGGGGTAAAATGGACTTCTTTCTTTTGGATTCTCATTTCCTCGTGAGGCCCATCAAGGAATGTTCTCTCACGTAAATTTACTATTACATTCAAATGTGGTAAATTTCTTCATGAAAATTTCGCCGTGTAATTGTTTGTCTTTTCCAGTAATTTGAACATCACCTTGCATGTGTTTGTCTTTTTGTGAGCTACATTAATGCTAAAATATTTCAGGTGAGCTTTGGGGAGAGCTTATCTCTCATATTGGATCAAATAAACACCATAGTCAAAAGGCGGTCTTTACTCTATTTTGTCTTTAGTCAAAAGGCGGTCTTTACTCTATTTTGTCTTTTAGCACTATGCAAACATGGATACAGGAGCACAACATCAATCGTGTGTGCAATGTGCAGTAGTAGCATGACCCTAATTTTACAAATTCATTCAATTGAAGATGCATTATTTCATACTGAACAGGTCTTTTTAAAGCTGATGACAAAACATTGGTGGAAATGGGTCTTAATAAAACTTTTCTGGTGATCCAGGAGTTGTAAGAGACATCAGGGAGTGGTGCTGGACTGGTAGTAGGAGATGCAGCCTAATGAGGGAAGAGCAAGTTCTTATTTAGAGGAAGAAAATGGAAAGGGTGTGGCCTTACTTACTTTTGTTGTTTCCTTTTTGTGGAGGTGGCAAAGAGTTTTGAATCGGAGTACCGTCCTCCTCTTTGGTAGTTAGCAATGGTTACTTGTTTTGTTTTCATTTCCTTATGAAATGAAAGTGGGGTATAATACCCTTATGTCAAAAAATGTAGGCCATATTCACATATATTGTTTTCAAACGGTCCTCTTTTCTATTGATCACTTATAGCCAATTATTTTTCACAATTACATATGGTAAACTCGAAAATTATTTTATCTCATGAAAACTTTTTGGCCCCGTTGCAACGCACGGACACCCTACTAGTTAATATAATTTGAAAAATATAGTCTCAAGAGTGAGACAAATATGTTGGGTCTATATCATAATTACATATTAAATCGGTAAGAATAAATAGAAACAGTTATGAAACATTTTTTATTTGGTTTTATCTGACCAATGTGTATCAATTGACACATTATATGTTGGAATTCAATAGACTAGAAGACGCTAATTATAAAAGTAAAAAGAATTTTATTAAATATACCATAATATCACAAGAATGGCTAACCTAGCATTGCATTCCTCTACCTTGCCCTCACCTTCCATGCTCTTTCGATGGTATGACATGACAAGAGGATAGGTTTACTATTTATAAGCCAAGATCATGGCTCTCTTTCTTCTACACCCTTTTACAACTTACGTTTTAAAAATTATCAATTACGTAGTAAGGGTCTATACATTTCTAAAGTTTGACATGCAAATATTTACTCTCATAGCTACTTTTAAATACTCTAGAAACTTCAAAGTGTTTAATGGCAACTCTTCGATATTGTAGAAGGTTCTAAAATATACATTGCTATTCTCAACTAGTCTTAATCAGTGTCATGCATGGTTGAAAGACTTCTAGAAGTTAACCTTTGCCTCTTCAGACGACGCAGCGGCGCACTGATGGCGTCACGGTGGAGCGGCGGTGGGGAACGGTGCACGGACGGCGAGACAATTGACGCCGGCCAAGGTGCGCCGGGCGGCCAGTGCGAGCACCAGCGTCAGTGTACAGTAGTGCAGCCATGGGAAAGACCGAAGACGTCGGCGACCAACCTTTGAAACGAGTATCAAAGTTCGAGGTCGCGAGTCTAAATTCAGATGGACACGATCAAATAAGTCGTTCAGTCCCGTTTCACATCTGAGGTCTATGGAGTCACCACGTAAGTGCGGCGCAGTGCAGTGGGGCAATGGGAGGCGATATATGCGGAGTCAGATTGTGATGGGCGCGTGAGAGCTAGCTAGCATGCAGTGCGCTCTCGTGACCCCATGCCGAGCGGCACGAGGACCCCATGCTGTGCTATCAATCGACCACCGTCCGTGCAGTGAGGCAGGGCAGCCAGAGAGAGAAGGCCGGCGTCTTCTTCATTCTTCATTAGGTTGCTGTCTTCGCTAATCAGGTGTTGGTTGAACTGTGAGTCTGTGACTGCCATGAGTCCATGACCACGAATGCCACAATTGGTGCGAAGCAACTGGATGGCCGGCCGGACAAGTTTCCATTGGTGGTCTGCTCGACAAGTAGCATGCATATATGCATGCCTTCATTGCCATGTGCAAGCGCAATTGTGCATGGCGTCCATTGCTCATGTCTCCCTGCATTTCTCTGTGGGCCTCCGACCAGTATATATGCACTGCTGACTGCTGCATGTGGCGTGGGCGTGTGGCGACGGCAGGGATCAGGTCATCAGGTTCCGGTTTTCACCAAATACCAAATTAATGATTGAAAATCCGATGTAAAGCTCGGATTCAGGAGGGCCTTGTCTCGACTCTCGAGGGAGAGCGCGATTTTCTAGTCCTCTCGGACTGGTGGTAATGCTGCTTCCTACTATATATTTTTAGCCAATGTACATACTCTGTGTTACTTTCATAATACTAGAGTTCAACAAGCAAAGATCAGGGAGCATTTTTTTCACAAACCATAGCAACCTATTACTAAGGGACCAACTATTTGACAGGCGCCTGCAATAAGCGTTTTTGTGTAGGCGCCTGTCAAAATTCCCAAGTTGCAGGCGCTGTCAAAAATTCAACTATCGCAAAACATTTTTTTCCAATAAATGAAAATATAGAAAAACAGTAGAAATTTTGTGAAATTTTTTACCTGCGATTTCGCAAATTATCGACCAAAAATCTCGGCGTGAAAAATAGAAAACAAAATAAGATTTATAATAAATAGAAAACAAAATAATCTATAATAAACGGAAAACAAAATAAATCTATAATAGATCAGACCTCGCGCAAAAAATTCCACTATCACAAAACATTTTTTTTCAATAAATGAAAATGTGGAAAAACAGTAGAAATTTAGTGGGATTTTCACTAATCGAGTGCTAACTAAATAAAAAATAGCAAAAAAAATAGAAAAATATTTAAAATGGGTTGATTAGGATTTTAGAAGAATTATGAAAATTTTTCTGCGCAATTTGAACTCCATATAAAATAGAAATGAAAAAAAATTTAAATGGAAAACGTGTACCTGTACAACGTGACTGCATGGCGCGTAGCTCGGTGGGCATTACACAGGTGCCTGCGTGATTTGGCTAGGCGCAGGCGCCTGCCAAATAGCCAAGCCGTATTACTAAAACCTAGTTAGTTTCTCAAGAAAACAATTTTCTAGTCACGACAAACCGAGGAAAAAAAGGTGATACGCTTTCGTATAACCATGGTGCCTCGAGTGAGGAGCCGGCCGATTGCTCAACTGAAAAGGAAGTAGCTAGTCATGGTCATGGTGCTAGAGATGGGGGAGAGGAGGGATGGGCATTGTTGCTCCCCTAAAGCACCCTCTACCCTAAAATAGGGGATGAATTCTTTTCCTATGTGCTCCAACAGCATTCCCTATTCCATTCCCTAAAATAGAGTTTTTCTCTCCATCCCCTTATATATAGGGGTTCTCTCTCCTCTCTATCTGATTAAATATAGGGAGCATTTGTTGGAGATGAAAGAAATATAGGGTGAGATTTTTTTTAAAAGAAACCTGTATATGAGGCTATAGGGGATTAAATTTAGGGATTCCTGTTGGAGACAGCCTGAGAGGAGGGTTGGGCATCCGTTGTGGGGTCACCCAATCTGTACACGGAAGTGAAGCACAAGGTGAATAGAGAAAATGGGAGGAGAGAAGGGGGAAGAGAGCTGGTTTGGGCCGGCCTAGCTGGGATTGAAGTAGACCACTGAGCTAAATGACTCCATGATTGGGCTAGCGAAGGGCTCCTACGGATTGCGATGGTATTAAGGTTGAAAGGGCCATGAGTGAGCTAGGTTGGTTCAACTCTTACTTGTTTCAAGAGGTAGCTAGAAAACATGTTCAACTCATGCTCGTTTGGAAACAAAGCAAACCCGAGCCTGAGTTCTTTTTCGAGTCGATTGAGTTTGAGCTTCTTAAGAGTTGCGAGTTAAAATTCTAACCATGTATGTGCCGCTAGCTGCCTAGTGAGAAAGAGAAGAGGAGGATATAATTTTCCTCCCAATTCCAACAGTTCAATCTAAAGTTTTTTCTAGTAACCTGGTACCTAGCGGTACCACTCAAATGATGATGAAACCCCCTACAACAAAATAAAAAAAAATGCACTTGAATACCGGGCAAGCACTGCACTACACCGTGAGTCCGTGATGCTTCGTAATGGGTTACTTGAACAACTCTAATGATCCCTGTTTATGAATTTATACTCTTTTCGACATGACAAAATTCATGTTTACAAATGCTCCTTTCTGCAAGACAAAACTATCACTACTAGAAATCTAACTTTTAACGAATGTTAAAGGTAATTGCCTACGAACCTTTGGCAAAAGTTAAGGTGGCCGATGGTGCATCTTTTCCGAGCGTTAGAAAATAAACGGTTGGCTATTACATGCTTTACCGAGTGGGCGTAAAAATAAACGACAGTTTCAAAGAAACACTTGACCATTCAAGAGAATGGTCGACGGTTGAACTAAAATCCTCAGTCATCTAAAAGAATGACCGACGGTTGAAATGAAACACTTGGCCATTCAAGGGAACCCTCGTCCATTCAAGAGAATGGCCAACAGTTAAAATAAAACCCTCGGCCATTTAAAGGAACCCTCGACCATTCAAGGGAATGGCCAACGGTTGAAAGAAAACCCTCGACCATTGTATACAAAAAGACAAAGGTTAAAAGGAATGTATATACTATTTTAAACAAAAGGTGCGTGAGGTGGGATGGTTAGGTGGGAGAGATTTTATTCAATAGGTCAGGAGTTCGAGTCCTAGGCAACACACATTTGTTATTAATTTGAGTTAAATGGAAAAAATTGACTTCAAGAATCAAGTATACGGAGAGGTTGACCTCGATATAAAATATTTTTCCCTATTTCTCCCGCTACATTTCAACTCATTTCATCCACTAAATTTTCCGAGTGTTTACCATTTCCGTCGGTGAGTCAATGACTCTCGCTCATACATTTCCCAAGTATTCTCAATTTCCGATGGTAATTCAAAGCCACTCACTCATGCATTTTCCGAGTGCTTAAAAAACGGTCACTAAATTCATTTCCGAGGGTCCCGTCGGTAATTGCATGAATTCCCTAGCACGGGTGGCCGAGGGGAGGTTACCGACGGTGTACACTTGGCCATATACATGGCCTACGATATTTTCTAATGGCCGACGATATTTGCACACTCGGTAAAAGTTAGAATTCTAGCAGTGTATTATAAAATGAAATTTTACTAGATCCCATCGGCACCACCGAAAATTGCTGAAATTCAACGATTGTTTCCATGATATATACTCCATTCATTCTAAAATATAAGACGTGCATGTATTTTAAAAAATCAATTTTTAGAACGTTTGACTAATAGTTATGCTAGAAAAATATATGTTCAATGTTATGCATGTGATATAGTTATATTTGTATTTGAAAGTACTTTGATATGATGTTAATTTTATAGTTATTGATGATATAATATGAAAGAAATTAAAGGTCAAAGTTTATGTTTGTTGACTACATCGAAAAATTATATGCCTTACATCTTAAAATGGAGGGAGTATTAATTAACCATTTGGTGGAGAGTTTCGTTTAAAAGAAAAACATTCAATTTTTAAGATAATGTATGAGTAAAATCTAAATGCTTTTGCAGAGGCTGGAACATGGAGCGGAGCGTGTCCAGAGAGGCGACCGAGCGGGCGACTAGGGTTTCCCCCTAGCCACCGCCGCCTCAGCCTCTCCAGCGCCGGCCGCCGCCTCCGGCCTCCTCCCAGCGCCGCCGCCTCCTTCTCCTCTTCGACGCGTCGCCCGCCTCCTCCCAGTGCCGCCTGCCGCCTAGATCTGCGTCACCTGCCTCTGCCCAGGCCCGCCGTCGCCGCCCCCGGTCTCCCCAGCGGCGCCCGTTGCCGTCACCTCGGGCCCGTCCTCGCCGCCGCCTTGGGCCCCTCGACGCCGCCGCCTCGGGTCACATCCCTGTCGCCGCATCGGGGCGTCCCCCTCGGGCCCTCGACGCCACCACCGCCCTGCGCCCTCCACGCCGTCGCCTCGGGCCCACGTCCCTGCCGCCTCCTCGGGGGCGTCCTCCTCGGCCCCTCGTCGTCGCCGCCGCCTCCGCCATGCCCTCGTGCTCTTGGTTCCCCCTCTCTGCCCCCTGCCTCCCGAGAGCCCCGCACTGGCCAGACCCGCTCGCAGAATCTCTCTTCGCTGAGATCTCAGTCATCTGCTAGGTCTAATTTGCTCCCGCCTCCTCCGGCCAGGCTGTCGCTGCGCCCCTGCCTCAAGCAGAAGCGTAGCTACGCGGATGTGGTGGCCAGGGGAGGTGGCGCCTTGAAGAAGGTCCGCTTTGCCTCCTCTCCTCTCCCACTGCTCCACCAACCGCACTCTTGCCCCGCATTGGTGGATTCGGAGCTCCATGCTGGCTTTGCAGGCGCCTGGCAGCCAGTCACCTCGAGGCGGCGGAGGATATCTACGCCTCAGCTTCGGCAGCCCCGCCGTTACAATCAGAAGCTCTGCTCTCCGGCGCATCGTCTTCACCCCGCCACCAGCCGCCCCCTCCGATGCTTTCGCTGCCTCGAGACCTCTCATCGTGTGGCATCGTGCCAGGAGCCGCTGCGCTACCGTATCTACGGTAGGAATGGCCATAAAGCCATCTCTTGCTCCAAGCACCACCCAGCCCCTTCACCCTTCCTTCCCCGACAGCCCCCTTCGCCACCGCAAAATCCTCCATCATTGAGCTCTCCACCAACCTCCCGTTCGGCGCCGCCCCCTTCCCAAGTGTGGCTCGAGGTCCCATTATCGACCTCGCCCATCATGCGGCGTCGTCAACATTCGGGGGACATGATGGAAGCGGAGGCAGCAATTGATGCCCGTTGGGCCGTGGTCGCCATCCATCTTTGGCGGCGGTGACTGAAGCGCTTGCGCCGCGACGCCGTTCGGTTGGTCAGCCTTCTTGTGGTCGCGTCACCTCAACCACAGCGAGCTCATCGCCATGATCACTTCCGCGTTATGTGGAAAACTCTGAGGTTCTTCATTCCTTCGATAAAAGCTTGTTCCTCCCCTCCCAGGCTGCTTGTCAGAGCCCCCCTTTCGGCCAGGCTCCTAGTTCCATTCTGGGGCCCCATCCTCTATCGGGGTCGCTCTTCTCGGCTGTCTACCTTGTGGTTCCCTCTTCTCCATCGTTACAGATCTCTGTGCCATCGGATTGCCGCCCCCACCTCCCTCTGTTGGGGCTGAAAGCACCGCACCCACCGACGTCTGACAAAGCAGCTGCCACAAACGCGCTAGGGCGTGCAGCGCTCCTCGCCCTTCTCGCAGGCCTGGGCACTGGTGCGTCCAACCCCGTTCGCCCCGAGGTCGCCGCGACCATAGGCAACGAGCCACTTGACGAGATCACCATGCCGATGGATTTGTGCGGTCCGATCCAGCGCGCGTCCCCTATGACCGCGCCTCTTCCCGCGGAGCATGGAAGACCCATATTCGTCAACCCAAACGTCGGTCTCAACCTCTCGTCAACCCCACTCGATGACCACGGTTCCTCCTTAGCGCCGTCGGCTCTCTTCTTCAACGCCATGTTGTTCCTCGTCACCTTCACTCCTGCGAACTCCCTCACTTTAACAAGACCGTTCGGAAAAGGCACGCTTCGACTTCATGCAGTAGCGGCCGGATCGCTAAGCCGTGGCGACGGCAAGCTTCCTTGTGAGCTCAAGGCCAGGAAGCTCCTTGTGTGCAAGCTCCGGCCTTGGCTCAAAGGCGACTCGCGCTCCCCAAGTCGCGCCTGATGACATCGAGAAGGACCTCCTCCAAGACTTCTTCGATCAAGAGATCTTGGGTGGAAGCGGTGAAGGTCATTGCCGATCTCGCCGTCCCAACTCGCCGATGCAAATGAGGGCTCGCTTCTGACCCAACCTTCAGACGAGGCCTTAGGCTTCCTTGCCGCAGCTGGGCCTCCTACGTCTTTGGCGCCTGGTTGCTTGTCGGTCTCGGCAGCCCCAGGCCGCGAGCTAGGTGTTTCCGTGGTTTCCAAATGACATATCGCCTCCGCCTCCTCAATTGGAACGTCCGCGATCTTAACGCACCTGTCCGCCGCTCGGTCCTTCGTGACCTCGTCCTCTCTACGCCTTGCGAAGCGTAGTCGTGTTCAAGCGAACGGCCGGAGGTAGTCTCACTGCCTATCTCTGAATGCGCGAGCTCCGTAGCCGTCGGCTTTTGCCTGCCTCAATCAACGGTTGGCACCCGTAGAAACATTAGGGGGAAACAGGCCGGGCGGGCGGCTCGGGCTCGGCCGCTTCGAGCTTCGCATTTGGGCCAGGCCCGCTGGCTCGGCTTCGACGTCGACCGAGTTGTGAATCTTGGCTCGGCCGGGCCAATGTTGGCTCATGAAACACCGTCCGGCTTAATGGCCGAAACCAATTTCATGACCAATGGCGGCAACAAGTGTGGCGGCACCAGCTCCCTCCTCAAGGCAGCAGTGGCTCGGCTCCTCCTCAGCGCCAGTGTGGCCAGCTCCTCGCCTCGCCTGTGTGCCCAATTGAGGAGGCGGAGGCTGAACTGGCCTGCTGGCCTAACCAGGTTGTGCCTCAATCGGCCGAGCCGACCCGTTATTGAACGAGTACCCTAACCAGGCTCGGCTCGGGCCAAAATCTGAGCATGGGCTGGTCGGCCGGGCGAGCTGTCGCGAGCCCGAGCCGCTCTGAGCCGCGAGCTTTTTTTCAATTTCTAGGGGCATCCTCATCCTCGTGCATGAGGATTTCTACACTTGAGCTCTCAAGCAAGCTCTCAACATCGCTTATCGGCCACGATCGTCTCAGACGGACAACCTCACCGGCGGCTCACGGTGGTTTATGGTCCGCAATACCGTCGGGACAAGTTCGCCTTCCTCAGCGAGCTTATGGATCATCTTGCGCGGGCGACCCGACCTTCCTGGATGGTAGTGGGAGATTTTAATATGATCCGTGTGCGGGGACAAAACAATAGCAACATCAACCCCATGCTCATCAACGCCTTCAACCGAACCACGGACTCTCTCGCCGTGGATTTCCCCTCACGGGCGAAAATTTACTTGGTGTAACGGTACGCAACCCGCTCATAGTCGCGCCGACCACCTCTTACCTTTCTGGCGATTGGGACATCCTCCTCCGAGATGTCACTCTCGCGGTCTCCTCCTCATGTCGGACACAGCCGACGGTTGGGATATTGACCCAAGTCAACCAAGGTTCTTCAAGGAGGAGATAGGAGACACGCGAACAACCACTGAACAAGAATGAACAGGAGATGGGGGTTTTATCACGGTTCGAGGCCTCTCGAGAGATAATAGCCCTACGTCCGGCCTTTCTTTATATCAAAGAGGATTACAGGTGGAACTTCGGCAAGATCGGCGAGTCTCGGCGAGTAGTATCACGAAAATCTATTGGCGGGGTCCCTAAACGCCATAAGGGCCACCTTATATAGTCTGAAAAAAAACCGACCTCTGGGAATATCGGTAGGGCTAACTACGAGATTATAACGAACTTAGTACATGCCAAATATAACCTATGGTAGATAAGGTAATCTCTAATCTTGGGGATCACGACTCTAATCCAATCCGGAAACCAACGTCCGGGTCTTCACGTAGTCGTGCACAACTCTGTTCGAGATGGACTCAAACCGATTCATTGGCGTTCACGCGACCGTGCCAACAGGAGGTCGTTCGGCGGGATGCATATGAGCAGATGAAACCTTCGGAGAACGGGCTCGGTAGGTCATTCGATTGGGCCGTCGAGGAGTGGGCCATGGCAATGGGCGTAATTTAATCCCCGGCGACTAGCCCCGAGACTCAAGTGGAAGGACTTACTAGAGTGGGGTCTTCCTCTTGAGACTCAAAGCCACTTAAGAGGAAAATTTTGTTTATTACAAAGGCGTGTAACAAGCGGCCAAAACAGTCATGGTTCAACCGAACAAGACTTGTTCGGGGACCGAATAGACCGACTAGTATCGAGCAACTCATTTGCGTCGAGCGAGAATGACATCTATCCGAAGCGAGCACTTTCACCCTCGGTCACGGACCTTTGGAAAAACTAGCCGCTTAGCGGAACTCCATGATAACTTCCTATCATTGCGCGGTGAAAAGCAGCGACCGTTTTACCTAGCCGTTGTGGTAAAACTAGCCGTTTGTGACAAAACCATTGCAGAGCCACTCACACGGGACTATAAAAGTACCCAAAATTGCCGCATAGCGTGCTTGTCCGCCTGAGCGAGGTAAATCACTTACTCCCACTGTGTTGCTAGACTTGCAATGTTGTTTAGTGCTAATGCTCACTTCCCAAAACACGCAGGGAGGACGGTGATCCTCGGAGGGATCGTGAGGAGCTCTCCTGTCCGAGAAGGAGAAGGTGAAGAAGGGCAAGGCCAAGGCGGCATAAAGCCCAAGGTGGTGGCCGAGCCTCTGTGAGCTCCCACACACGGCCGCCAGACATCAAAGAGACCACCATGCGACGGAGGGCGCCGAACAAACCAAGCGGGCTCATGATCACCAATGAGGAAGAGACCAAGCTCCTCCTCCTCGCCGAGCAAAGCGGCGAAGAGGTAAAGAACATGACCCTCTGGCTTAGGCGTTACTCGCAGGCTCACCCGGGCTATTTGGCGCGGCTACAACAGGTCGCCGAGCAAAGGAGGCTCGAGGAGGAGGTCACGCGCAAGGAGAAACTTCTTCTTGCTTGCGAGAGAGTGCTCGACTTCCTAGGGGCTGTCTTGACGCCGAGAACACCCAAGGCCAAAGCGGAGAAGCTGCCAAGGAGCCCCCGACGAAGAGGCGGAAAATTCCGGCGAAGAAGATCCGAATCAAGCCTTCCACGGCAGGTATGTAGGAATAGATCTTTTGATCTTTCAACCTTCTGACCGCGTTAGACTTAACGATCATTTCTTTTCATCACCACCCAAGAGGAGATCGCCACGAGCGGCGTCGAGGCGCTTCGGCGGTCCGCTTTGCCGCACCACACGGCGGTGCATCGCGGGCGTGGTAGGCAAGCCTCAAGGACAAGCTGGCGGCATGGAGCTGCTCTCGCTAGGTTCGGCGAAAGTACCTTCGGCAGCCAAGCCGATGGAGCGGCTAGAGGTAGAAAGAAGCGGCCTTGGCGCCACAGACGGCGAGGCCAAGATGATGGCTCGAAGTCGCCAGCATGGACCGAGCGGCCGGTCTGCACAACGCCGTCGCGAGGGCAGCTCACCCCGAGGCGACGGGATTTTGGCGGCGGTGAAATCCAGTACCGAGGAGCAAGAAAAAGCCCCGGCGGTCGCGCAAGTCGTCTGCCCGTGTAAACAACGGCGCCACACATGAGTGGCTCGGCCTCGCCCAAGACGTTGGGCGGAAGAAAAGAAGAAGAGAGAGGAGCGGAGACGAAGCGCTTCGCCCGTTGCCCTGCTCCCGAAAGCAGCGCTCCCGCAAGAAGAAGGAGCGATCAAAGCGGCCGACGGAAATAACGCGACTGTCTCATCCGGACGAGCGGGGCTTCGTGGCCTTGGCCTCGAGGACCGCTGCGCCATGAGTTTGAAGCATCGGCTTGGCAAGGTAAGCTCAAGACCAAACCACCTTGGTTTAACCGTATTATCGCAAGGTGTTTTGACTTGATCTTCTCCTCGGTCTTGAGGATACCATGGCGGAACTCGAGGATGGTGTCACCATCGAGCAGACGCCAGTATTGGCATCCTCCGGAGCATCTCCAGACGAGGATCCGGGCGGGCGCTCTGCTGGCCAGCCCAAAGGCGAGGTTGAAGGCGAAGCGAAGAAACTCAAGGCCGAAGTGACCAAAGAGAGCGTTATCCGAGGCTCTTTTAAAAAAGCCGAGGAGCTTATGTAGCAGCCGAGAAGGCGAAAGCACATGGAGGAGAAGCCGAGCCGTCTGACGTGGCTTGAAGCGGCTTCACGACGTGTCCCATCGGGCGAGCAGCTCGCGGCGGAAGCCAAGAAGCTTAAGGCCCACTTCGCCAAGGAAGAGCAAACTTCGCGGATCTCAAGCAAAATCTCGACCTTGTGGGCTTCACGGAAGAGATCGAGAGATCTGCTGATGATGATCTTGAGCGATCGATCGCCGCAGAGAAGAGTCAAGGAGCTGGAAGAACGGCTCAAGACCACCGAGCAATGAAGTTGGCAAGAGCGAGGCTCGACCGACCACCAGTGCGTGCCAAGACCAAGAGGTCGAGGCCGTCCGAGGCAGAGGTCATGCACAAATAAGCCAAGCGAGTAAGGAGGAGATCGAGCGCCTCCAGTGAAGCCCGGAAGGAATCAAGGCTCGGGGTGAAGTCGTGCGCCTCAAGTTAGAAGTTGAGGAGCTAAAGGAGCGACTTGCTCCTAAGTAGTACCGCGTTGTAACCGAAAGGACCTTGTACACAAACTTATGATTAAGCGCAATAAAGTACTCACCTTTTTTCCAAAGAAAAGAGCAAAAAAAGATAAGAACGAATGAAACTAAGAGAAAAGCGAACAGCGCTAGGAAGTTTAAGAAAACCGGTGGGCGCTTTGCCTAACTCCTCGCTTCACAGTGCGGTGCTCGAGAACCTAAGTTTGCGAACTTCGAGCAGTGCACAAGAGAAAAGAGCGACACCTAGCCCCGATGCAGACGATGCTCGAGAACCTAAGCTTGCGAACTCGAGCACGTCGTAGAGAGAAAAGAGCGACACCGTACCTTGCTCGATGTATTCCACGGTCTGCTCGTTGACGTAAGTTAGGCAGTTCCGAGAGTAACCGAACAAGGAAAGTGCCTCTGCCGCGGGGGGCTTACGAGAGCAGGCTTTACCAAGTGGTCGCGCCAAGCAGTAAGTGCCTCTGCCGCGGAGGGCTTACGAGAGCAAACTTAGCCGCAAGGTGGAAAGGCCGTGTTACGCAACCCTGAGTTTAGGAACTTATCGAAACCAGATACGGGTAGGGAAAAATCCTTAAGATTGCGGAGCCAATAGTTCGCAAGACCGGGCAGCCAGCAAGTGTTACCAGAGAGGAAGTAGTTTGAGAAGACAAGTAGTGAAAAGGGGCACATAGGCAGCGAAGATTCACTGAGAATTGGATTGAACTTTACATGGTGCCCAAGAGACTTGGACGAACTAAGGCGCGAAGTTTGACAAAAAGCGAGGCTAAGCGAATAAACGAAGACCTACACAAAGAACTTACGGTGGTCGATGTTCCAAGTCTTGGTCGGCTCTCTCCGTCCTCCATAGCCAGCGAAACAGCCCCGGCGGCAAGAGAAACGACCGTGAGCAGGCCCTCCCAACGAGGAGTTAACTTGTTGGCATTGGACAAGTTCTGACACGGCGCGCGAGCAGGTCGCCCGCCTTCAACACACTTGGTCGAATCGACTTGGCGTGCGGCGTAGATCTTCTTTGGTAGCGCCATTCGACTTGTGCCCGGTCGCGTGTGCCTTGAGGAGATCGAGATCGAGAAGGCGCTCTTGCTCATCGTCAACTAAGTTGACCGAGCTCGTCGATCTGAACCGAGTACAACCGGTCGGCGGGGATGGCTTCGCACCATAGACCAATTGGAAAGGAGTTTCCCGATCGCCGGTGGCCGTAGTCTGAATCGCCTGCAGGACGGAAGGAACCGTCAACCCGAGCCTTGTTGCGCTCGGCGAGCAGCAAATACCCGCCGCTTAATACCACGGACTATCTGTCCGTTAGCTCGCTCATTGCTCCAAAGCTCGTGGATGTGCCACGAGGCGAACAGAACCTTGGTGCCCGGTATTGCTCGCATATTCCCGGAATAGCTCGCTCAATCGGGTGCCGTTATCCGTGATCAACTTGTGGGGAATCCCAAAGCGGCGTGACCACGTTGCTTTTGAAAAAGCGAACAACCGTTTTGGTGTGAAGAGGCGACCGAGTTACGCCTCAATCCACTTTGTAAAAGTGTCTATGGCGACAACGGTGTGTATAGCCCTTGTACCCCTTAGGGAATGGGTTTGGCGGATCCAGCACCCGTGTGGAAAAAGGCCAAGATGGGAGGATTGTTTGGAGATCTTGGGCGGGCTTGTGTGCCTTCCGGCGTGAAATTGGCAAGCCTTGCACTTAGTTACGATATCCGGGCATCTTATAACGCAGCCGGGCCAATAATAGCCCATGCGAAGCGCTTTGCCGACCGAGTTACGAAGGGCGTGGTTGCCACGAGCACCCTCGTGTATGTCCCTAAGAAGGAACACACCCATACATTGCGAGATGCACTTGGAGAACTCTCGAGCACCTCGGCGGTAAAGGATGCCGTCCACAAGCTTGTATGGAGCAAAGACGCCTTATAAGCGGAAACGCTTCGGCCGTCGTCGGGCGGGGTCCCATCTGCGAGTCTGGGACAAATGGCGTTGTCCAATCCATGACACCGCCGATAACGGAGACAAAGCACCACCGCTCTGTTGCCTCGTCCGGAGATGTGATTGAGGGCTTGTGAAGGTGCTCGACGAGCACCCTGCCGAGCGAGGTTCTCGTGAGGATCCATACTTGGATAGTGGTCGGCCAGAAGTTGTCCTTCACAGGCACGAAGAGCACCTCGAAAAATCGAAAGTGCCACTCCAACTTCCTCACCTCAACCGTATCGCGCCATTGAGTCATCGCAAAGATCGATACTCCTTGTTAACCTAGTTGATGACCAACCGTGAATCTCCTTCACGGTCGGTAGTTGGACGCCGAGCGACTTGCACTCTTAGTCCCATGAGGAGGGCTCGTACTCAGCGGCGTTGTTAGTCGCCACAAAGTGTAGTTGGATAGAATCTCGGAGTTGCTCTCCTTGAGGAGATGAGAACAAAACCAGCCCCGAGTTTCGGTCTGGCGCGAGCCATCAAAAACATGGTCAGCGGGTTCATCGGGTTGCTCGGGAGCTTCACAGGATTTGGGCGGGCAAGTCCATTCGGCGACAAAGTCGGCTAGGACTGTGACTTAATAGCGGTTCGGGCGTGAATAATGATCAAACTCTGTTAGTTCCATTGCCCACTTAGCTATCGTCCGCTAGATTCCTTATTAGTAGGATTTCTCCCGGAGGGAACGTGGTGAACCGATGTTTGATGCGCTGGAAGTAGTGGCGAAGCTTCACGGAGGACATGAGCAAAGGCGTAGAGTAACCACGGACCTCGAGTGCGTAACGCTTTGATCCGTGAAGTACCTCGCTCACGTAATAGATTGGTCGCCAGTATGCCTTCCTTTCGACCGTCAAGATCAGGCCACCGCTTGTGGCGTGCAACCTAGGTACAACAGAGCTTTCGCCATGCCGCGGGTAGTCGACGGGAGGATTGGATAGGTATCGCTTGATCTTGGAAGGATCTATCGGCTTCTTCGCTCCACTGAAACCATTGTGCTTGCTTGCAGGCCATAAAGAAGGGCACCAGCGTTAGCTTTGACGGAAATAAACACGCTAGAGCGACCATCCGCCCAGTGAGGCTCAGTACTTCCTTTACGGTAGTTGGAGCACGCATATTTTCAATGGCCTCGATTTTTTCGGGTTGGCGAAATACCTTGCGAACCAATAACATAACGAGTAACATTCCGGATCGAACACCAAAGGTACACTTCTCTCGATTTAATTTTATTCGATGCTGGTGAGATTACGAAAAGTCTCGGCGGTCTTTTACATGATCTGAGCAAACTTGCTCTTTACAACTATGTCGCCGATATAGACCTTGAGTTTTTTTTCATTGCTCGGAAGGTCTTCTCCATTAAAGCTGGAATGTGGCACCAAAGATTGCGCAGACCGAAAGACATGGTCATTATAGCGTAAAGTGCCGGAAGGGGTGATGAAGGCGATCTTCTCTTCATCCTCGGGAGATGCTTATTTGGTGGTAACAGGGTAAGCATCTAAAAACTCAGAGCTGGGCATCCGCGATCGCATCGACCATTTGTCGTCTGAGGCACGGAAATTGTCCTTAAGACTAGCGGCGTTCGGATCTGTGTGATCGACACACATCCTCCACTTACCGCCTTTCTTCTTTACAATGACGGGTTGGCTAACCACTCGGTGTGATCAACCTCGCGGATGAACCCGGCAATGAAAGTTTTGCTGTCGATCTTTGATGATCCCCTCGTTTGAATTCAAAAGCGACGAAGCTTCCGCGAACAGGCTTTTGTCGGCCGACAGACCCGGTTTGTGCTCGATGACCTCCTTTGGGACTCCGGGCATGTCAGATGGCTCCCAGGCAAACACATCTGCATTAGCTCGGAGGAAGGCAATGAGTTCGCTTTCCTATTTGGGGTCCAGATTGGCTCCCAAGTGAACTGTCTTGGAAGTATCATCAAGGGACAGCGGAACTTCCTTGGTTTCTCCCCGGCGTAGGGAGACCCTAGGCGTCGAGACTTGGTCTCTGAACTTCGAGACCGTCGGCGGAAGCCGGTCGACCAGGCGAGGGATCGCTCGTCGCAATCGAGCGACTTTGTAGTTGCCCTTGACCGTGATCACACCGTTAGGACCCGGTATCTTCACGCAATGGTAAGCGTGGTGGGACACGGCCATAAACTTACCAAGAGATGGCCTGCCCAAGATCGCGTTGTACGCGGATGGGAAGTCGACCACGTCGAAAGTGATCAACTCTGTCCGAAAGTTGCTTGGGTTGCCGAAGGTAACTAGCAGGACAACTTGGCCCAACGGCTTGACAGCTTCTCCCGGAACAATCCCGTAGAAGGGCATTGCGACTTCCTTCAGCTTAGAACGAGGAATCTGCATCTCGTCCAGGACCTTAGCAGAAAGCAAATCCAAAGCGTTCCCGCCGTCTACCAAAACACGACCAACTCTTGCGTTGCTGATGGTCGGGACGACCACCAGTGGGAACCGCTGAGGCTTGGTCATCCCAGTGGGGCAATCCTCCTGAGAGAAGGAGATGGGGACCTTGGTCCACTTCATCGACTCAGGTTAAGGTTTTGCCTTTTCAGCGTTAGGACCTTCCGGCGGCTTCCTTGAGGTCGCGTCGAGAGGTGTGTAAGAGGAGCCGCCAAGATGACGGCGATATGGTTCACGGTTCTTGATATTCATCATTATCTTCCCGATCACCATCGTCGGTTTGGCCTTGGCCTTACCAAGCATCACCTTGTTCGGCGGGGTGGGCATTGGGCCCTTGCCGCTGTAGAAATCTTCGAGCTTTATGCCCAAGTTACGCAATGGCGTATGTCGTGCCCGTAGTGCTGGTGGAACTTGCAAAATCGGTCGCTTGGACCTTTCTTGCCTTGTCCGCCTCCCTGAGAAGGCTTTTTGCCCTTATAGTTATTGTTGGGCTTCTTCTGCCCATCCTTGGGAGGAGGTCTTGCGATCCATACCAAATGACGGTATTGTTCAGCATCACCTTTATTTTTCTTCTTCTCGGACTTCTTGTCACGGGGTTCTTCTTGCTCTTCTTCTTCTCATCCACACCAGTTGGGCGGGCGGCTACGCCCTTGTCAAACGCCTTCTTGTCTTGAACGCGCTCTACCGCATTGGCATAGCGATCACCGCCTTTGAACAGTCGTTGGCGGTCCAGTCTCATTGATTTCGAGATCTGGGTGAGCGCTCGTCGCGGACTCCGCTTTTGAAGGCGCGGACAATGATTCATCCGAGATGTTCGGGATTGTGTTGCGGATCTTAATGAAACGCTTCACAAAGTTGCGGAGGGTCTCCCGCTCATCTGGATCATCCGTGCGAGATCATCCTCCTTGCCTGACGCGCACGTAATGACTCTGGAAATTAGCGATCGAGCGTCACAAAGTCGGGTTCCATGAGTGATGGAACCCTCTGCCGATTGAACGACCCACGTCCGAAAGCGGCGCCCTCAAGGACGGTCGGGAGGTAATTAGCAATAACGAGCTCGTCACCCCGCCGCCATGATGGCGTGGCGTGATGGAAAGGAATTCCTCCGGGTTACGAGTCCCATTGTACCTCTCCATGTGACCGGCTTGAACTTTGGGGCCACCGGACAGCCAAGCTCGTCAGAGAAAGCTCTGCAGCCCAAAGCATATGACCGGCCACCTTCCCCGGCAGAACCTAGTCTTGAGAAGACGTTGGTCTTATTGCGCGGAGGAACTTCTGCTGAACGGGATGATTCGGCCTGGAGAAACTCTCTCCGAGACAACCCACCACGCTCCGTCCTCGTGGTCGCGACGACGCCTCCTCACGAGGGACCGTCCGTGGTCATCAGCGTCGCGCTTGCCTGTGTTGTTGCGATGACTACGAGGACTTGGCGGCGACGGCGACCACGGGTAGCTCGCTTTCATGGACGCGATCCTTCGTGGTGACGAGGGTCACGCGATCGATCGAGTCGTCCAACCATTCCGGCGGTTTGGGTCATGCTGCTGGAGGAGTTGTTGACTTCTCCTAGAGACTTTAGGCTTTCACCAATCGTTCTAGGTTAGAAACAACGAGATCGCCCATACGGCGAGGTCGGTGCGGTTGGTGGATCTAATCACGGCCATGGCCGCGAGTCGTTCCCGACTACGCTCTAGGGGTTCTAGGACCCCGAGGCATCCGCGCTCGCCCGACCGAGTCCGTTCTGCTGGGAACCGACCCGACAGAGAAACATCTGCCGGGAGACTTGGCGAGGCACGCGAGGTGGTCGCGACGCGATCGCTTGCCCGATCGCGAACCGTGCCACGGCAGTCGATTGATGGAATCGTCGAGGTTGCGGCGAATGACTTCTTGCTCGCGAAAGCCAGTAGCACCTCGTCTTGATGCCGAGCGAGTTAACTCGTCGATCTCGCCAGCCGCCACGGCCGTCAGGGGATCCTCGAGAGGTTCCTACATCGGCCATGTTAATGCCGCGGGGCCATGCGAAGGTATGCTAGGCGGTGTCATCATTTGTGTCTCCACAGTAGAATCTCCGACATAGCCTTGGAATCCGATAGATCTAAACCGTCGTAAAGATCATCGGTTCCGTAGTCATCGTCAATGACGGAGTGCGATTGCGGCTATCTACGCCACATAGGCGAGGCCTCCGCCCCAGATACGGAAAGTGTTCGAGACCGAACAGATCGATCTGAATCGAGGGGATGAGACATCCTGTCGCTTCGAGTCGTAACCCTCGGAAGCATCTACAGATCGGCGACGAGTTCGACATGCTCGATCTGCGTGTGCCTACGGACGGCGCCAAATGCCGGCGGTTGGGATATTGACCCAAGTCAACCAAGATTCTTCAAGGAGGAGATAGGAGACACGCCGAACAACCACGAACAAAGAACGAACAGAGAGATGGGGTTTTATCTGGTTCAGCCTCTCGGGAGAGATAATAGCCCTCGTCCACCCTTTCTTTATATCAAAGAGGATTACGAGGTGGAACTCGGCGAGATCGGCGGTCTCGGCGAGTAGTATGTAAAATCTATTGGCGGTGGTCCCTAAACGCCATAAGGGCCCCGCTTATATAGTCTGAAAAAACCGACCTACCGAGGAATATCGGTAGGGCTAACTACGAGATCGTGAACGAACTCAGTACATGCCAAATATAACCTACGGTAGATAAGGTAATCTCCTAATCTTGGGGATCACGACTCCTAATCCAATCCGGGAAACCAACGTCCGGGTCTTCACGTAGTCGTGCACAACTCCTGTTCGAGATAGACTCAAACACGATTCATTGGCCGTTACGCACCGTGCCAACCAGGAGGCTGTTCGGCAGGATGCATATGAGCCAGATAAAACCTTCCAGAGAACTGGGCCCTGGTAGGCTGTTCGATTGGGCCGTCAAGGAGTGGGCCATGGCAATGGGCCGTAATTTAATCCTCGACAAGACCACTCTCCCCTCCTCCTGGCGGAGGAGCCTGACGCCGTCACTCCTCGTCTTTTTCGCTTCGAGAACTACTGGGTCGGCCTCCCAGGGTTCCAGGACGTTGTCCTTGCCTCCTGGTGCCGGGAAGTGACCGCCACCACCCCCTTCGACGACTCCACATTAAATTGTCCCGAGTCGCCAAGGCCCTCTCTAATTGGGCCCGATCTAGAGTCCGCTGCACGGCCCTCCAAGTAGCCATCATCAAGACCCTCATCACTTGCCTGGACCTCGCTCGCGAGCATCGGGTCCTCTCAGAGTTGGAGCACTACCTCCTCCTAGGGCTCAAAAATCGTTTTCTAGGTCTGACGACCCTCGAGAAGTGCCATATCAGACAGCGTGCACGGATTAATTGGCTTCACGCGGGAGACGCCAACACCAAGTTTTTCCACATTCGGGCTAGTGGTCGGTGTCGCAAAAACCCATGGTTCTAAAAATCCCGATTAATCCCCGATTAATCTCTAGTCGATTGTCCTCCGATTAGGACTGATTACCAATTAATCCTGATGAATTCCGACTAGTGCCGATTTATGTGTCCTATTAATCCCGTTTAACCCTAGTCCCCACCTCACCGCCCGACTAGCGACTAGCGACTTTTATAACCTTGCAAAAACCACATCCACTCCCTCGCTACCCCGCAGGGTGTCGCCCTCTCCCAGGAAGACAAAGAGGCCGAATGTTGGCGTTTCTGCTCTCATCATTTGGGCCAACATACGCCGAGAACCCACACCTTCAACTGCCCCAGCCTCGGCATCCCCCAGCACACGCTTACTGAGCTAGACTCTCCTTTCTCCGAATCAGAGATTCTGGAGGCCATCTCCTCTCTTCCGGGAGGGAAGGCCCTTGGCCCCGACGGTTTTACTAGCACCTTCTACAGAGTCTGCTGGGAAACCATTAAGCTCGACGTCATCGGGGCTGTCGACCAACTCTTCTCCCTCAATGGTCGCCATTTTGGCTTGCTCAACACGGCCAACATTGTCCTCTTGCGCAAGAAAGACGACTGTGGTGGGCTCCAGGATTATCGCCCAATCAGTCTCATCCACAGTTTCAACAAGATCTTCTCCAAGCTGCTTGCCAACCACCTTGCCCCGCGGCTCGAAGACCTAGTTTCCCCAAATCAGAGTGCTTTCATTAAGGGCCGCTGCATCCAAGACAACTTCCACTGTGTTCAAGGCACCCTTCGCCAGCTCCATGCCCAACGAACCTCGGCCATTCTTCTCAAGCTTGACTTTGTAAAGGCCTTTGATTCCGTTAATTGGGGCTATCTTCTTGAGCTTCTACGTTGGTTAGGCTTCGGTCCTCGTTGGCGGGAATGGGTCACTCTTTTCTTCGGAACCGCCTCCTCTTCGGTCCTCCTGAATGGTCGCCCCTACCCCAACTTCCACCATGCTCGCGGGGTTCGGCAGGGAGACCCCCTTTCCCCGATGCTCTTCATCCTGGCGATTGACCCTCCAAATACTCGTCGGTCTGGCGGAGGCGGGTATTCTTGGTCAAGTTGGCAACTCGCCCTTAAAGCTGCGAACATCTCTCTATGCCGACGACGCGGCTATCTTCCTTCGCCCCATCCACGAGGAGATCCTTGCCACTATTAACCTCCTCAACTCCTTCGACGACGTGTCTGGCCTCTGGATAAACCTCCACAAATACTCCGTCATGCCCCTCCACTGCGATGAGGGGGACTTGGACCTCGCTCGAGGCCCCTTCCCGAGGATCAGGGCTTCCTTTCCCTACACCTACTTGGGCCTCCCCTTTCACTTCAGACGTTTAGGGAAGAACCACTTCCTTCCCATCATTCAGAAGGTACGGGCTCGCCTTCCATCCTGGAAAGGTCACCTGCTCTCCAAAGCAGGCCGCCTCATGCTCGTAAAGGCGGTCCTCTCGGCCATGCTAACATACTTCGCCACGATCTTCCATCTTCCTAAGTGGGTCATCAAGGAGATTGACAAAATCCGCCGCTCCTTCCTGTGGAAGGGTCAGGATGGCTCGGCCTCGGGACACGCCTTTGTTAACTGGCAGACTGTCTGTCGTCCAAAATCCCAAGGAGGCCTTGGCGTCCCGGACCTCATTCTCGTTAACCGCGCCCTTAAATCGCTGCGGCTGCTCTGTTTCTTGCGCCATGATCCTTCCAAGCCTTGGGTAGGCCTCGACCTTCGATGATCGACACCGAGCTAGCACTCTTCCGGATGGCCACCACGGTCCTTTGTCGAATCTGGTCGAGATACATCCTTCTAGCGTGACCACCGGTTTTTGACTCATGCCTTGGTCGACCTCGCCCCAAACCTCTACAAGGCCAAAGCCACCGTAAGAGCTCTATTGCTTTCCTCCTCCCCACAACGAGTGGATCCGAGATCGCGACCCTTTTCTCCTACCCATTTTTAAAGAGTGCCTCCTCCTTGGTGCAAAATTAGGCAAATTACTCTCTCCGACACTCAGGACCTCGTTCATTGGCGCTACTCCTGACGGCCGCTACTCGCCAAGTCGGCACAACCTTCAATCGATGGCGGTGTTGACCACCACCGGCAAGAGCCATTTGGTGGCGACGCCCAAACAAATGCAAGTTCTTCGCTTGGACCTCGAGCCACCGCCGCATCAACACCGCCGATCTCCTCGCTAGGAAGGGGTGGCGCGCCAGACGGCTTGTTGTTTACGCCTCGGCCACTAGAAACGATCGACCACCTTTGCGCCTTCTTGCTCCTTCGCCTCGCGATTTGGCAATCTTTTACGCCTCGACAACCACCTTCTACCGGCTCGGTTGGTTTCTGCGATTGGTGGACCTTCAACAAGACGGCATCCCTAAGACTCTGCGAGATCTCTCAACAAAGATCATCATCCATGTGATCCGGGAAATCTAGAAGGAGCGTAATAGGCGATCTTCCATAATCGTGCTCTATCCGTTTCCCAAGTTGCGCCCTAATTAGGATGGCCTCACCGCTTAGGCGGCGACCTCTCTCCTGTAATTTCCTAAGCCGAGCCGTCCCCCTTTCTCCTCCCCCTTTTCTCTTTGTGTATGCTTTGTCATTCTTTCTTCTTTTAATGAAATGGCGAGTCTTACGCCTGCTACCTAAAAAAAAAAAAAAGATAATGTATAAAATCTATCTTCTAAATCTGAATAGATTTAGGGGTTTTTTTTTCAACTTATTTACTTATTTGCTTATCCATTTGAAAAACACACTATCGTTTTAGTTTTTCGAGCCAGTTTTTCTTTAATCTCTAAGGTAGGTATAAAAACTAAAAACAAATTAAATACAGTGAACCATTTGCTTTAAAAACAAAGCTATTTTAAAAAGGTAAATAATCAAATGAGAAAATAAGCAAATTGTCTGGACCTCAACCATATTACAACCATACTGTTTGGACCAAAGTAAAGAGAAACCGAACAGTTGCAACTTGCAAGAGACAAATCAATTTGGTTGGCACTTTGGCCTACGATTGGTGATTGCAAGATCCCTTTGGGAATCAATAAATACTTCCATGTATACAATCTCTTCTTGTTCCTCCTACTCCTACATCGAAGTATCCTAATCGAACTATTTACATACAAGAAGCCGCCTACGGCATCATGCCATCATGCCATCATCACGAGATGCAGGCAGCAGCCTGCCGGCTAGCTGCGAGAGACGGCGCCGCCGCCGCGCAGCTCGCGTAGTGGCATGGCACCGCCATGGAGCTCTGGAACGCGCTCTGGACCTCCGCGGAGGTGTTCCTCCTGAGCAGGCACATGACGTACTCCACCACCGCGCCGTCGCAGGGCACCATGATCCTGCCGTCGCCGCCGGCGAAGCCGAACTTCTCCTGGGCCATCCGGAGGAGCTCGCCGAAGGCCGCCGTGCCGAGGAACGCAAGCGGCACCTCGAAACGCTTCCCGTCGGAGGCGTACACCGCGCAGTGGCCCTTGCCCGCGGCCACGGCGGCGCCGGCGCCGGACTCCCCCGCCGTCCTCGGTGTCGGAGCCAGCCTCTTCCTCCCCAGCCGCGCCATCCTCTGCCACTTCTTGGCGAGCCGAGCCACCCTCCTGGCGCTGGTCACCATGGCTGTTGCTTCTTTGGTTTTCTTCTTCCTCTGGCCGTGAGTAGCGCGCAACGCTTTGCTTTGTGGTTTTGAGTGATGGTGTTTTCATGCCGTTCGCCACTGGATTTATAGCGAAGAAAAGGGCAGGAATTCAGTAAGTGTGGTGAGCCAACGATCATCAGTGATTGGTCAGGGTACAAGGCCATGAGCACGGCGCGTGCGATGTCTCGAGCCAATCGAGCTCATGCGTTCGTTTTTGGTCAGATTATCGTCATCGATGGGGCCAACGTGTTCGATGCAGGTTGGAGCTAGCAGTAGCACGCTTTCGGTGCTCGGACGATTGGATTGGATAGCCATCTGCGCCACCATGCCGATAGGTTCTTCTAGCTGGGAAGCAAAACGAGGGACCCTGTTAATTAAACTGCGACCAAGTGTGCCCAGTGTGAGGTTAAGTTGAGCTAGATATATGTGTATATTGCATAATGAGATATCTGGAATGCCAGCTCTGAACTATATCTCTGAATGATTTCAGGACCCTGTTTCTGAATATCAGCCGTGTGGATGTGCAGAACAGGGAGGCGTGGGCTGAATGAACCAGTCACATGACGTGCTGCAAAAGATGCAGATAAATCAAACCAAGAGGAATACAGCACCGTGCTGCAAGTTGCTCGGATTGGACACAAATATGAAATTATGAATGTACAGTCAGGGAGAAAGATAGGAGCATGATCAGTTGCTCATGCCACAGCACAGTTCAGACATGGTGATATGGAGGGCTGGACCATGGATGATGCTCAGCTCAGTGTCCCTTAACCATTGAAGGGTAATAGAAGTACAAAATGACACTGTCTGCAGCTGGAAAGTTGCATGCAAGAACTCATGGCCTTGTCTCCTGCCCACATTTCAGGCTGCTACTCTGATAGTGATAGCCACACTACCCCTGCTCTATCTTTCTTTCTTTTTTTTTTGAGAAAATGGTGCTTTATCTATTACTTGGCCAAATTGGTTCTTACAAGCAACGCTTCGGGCGTTTTGAGGCAAGACAGAATACAAATCGGGTAAACATTCACCCAACAGCCAGTGCTACCTGTGGCTTTACCATATTTGGCTAACAAGTGGGCCTCCTCATTGAGAGCTCTCGGTAGATGGACCAGCCGCATTCCTTTTTTGCACTCTCCCCTGATAAATTCAGTAACATCGGCCCACCTACCTCTGTCTTCCGCTCCCCCGTTCACTAGCTCCACCAGCGAGAGGCAGTCCGATTCCACCACCATCTTCGTTGCTCCGAGCGTGCGAGCCAGCTCACCACCCAGGACGACAGCTTGTGCTTCAGCTTCCTCCGGCTCGGCGCATCCCTCCAGCTTTTGGATCTTGATTCTAGCCACCCTCCCTCCGCCATCGCGAGCCACAGCAGCAGCAGCCCCTTCATCTCCCATCCAGGCAGCATCGACTGTAACCCGGAGTTCGCCCAGACCTAGGGTAAGGTCACTTTGCTTGAGCTCTGGATTACACTTTTGCTGTGAATGCGAGCTGACTCCGTTTTGTATTGATTCCCATTCCCGGAATGTGGCCCGAGCTTGAGCTGCGCTTCTTCTTGGATTTGGGGCCTGATTTTGGAAGAGGGCTTCGTTGCGAGCACGCCAGATCTCGGACAACCCCGTAGCAAACAGGGTTATGTCGGACTGGCTAAGAGATGGTAGACACTGTAACACCCAGGAACTTAGATCTGAAATTGGGTTATTGTTAATGAAAAGCTTGCCGTCTAATTCGTCCCAGATCTGCTTGGCGATTTGACATTGCAGCAAGGTATGCTTATCGTCTTCCCGCTTACCGCAGTGCACACATTTAGGGTTTAAATCGATGCCTCTTTTGATTAAGTTTTCTCCTACTGGGAGGTTTCGTCGAGCCACCCTCCACAAGAGATGTTTAAGTCTGCACGGCAGCTTCAGCGACCACAACTTCCTCCAGTACTGTCGGTGAGTAACACTAGAGCATTCGCCCCGCCTGTTGCGTCCCCTTCTGTTTCGTTGCTTCTCCTCCCTCAATAGATGGTAAGCAGATCTAACTGAATAGCACCCTCTCTTTGTGTATTGCCAAGCGGCTAAGTCCTCTTGTTTGTCTTTATGGATTCTGATGTTTAGAATATCCCTGGCATCACAAGGGTAGAAAGTATCGTGAATTTTATTCTCATTCCAATCGGCCCCATCCTCTGTCATAAGTTCCTGCACGAACTTGACAGGAGAATGGTTAGGACATCCCAAAGGTTTTTGAATCGATTCTCTCGGTATCCAATTGTCCTCCCAAATCTTCACTTTCGCCCCATTTGCAATTCTCCAAATTAAGCCCTTTTTCAAAACTTCTTGCCCCCGGCAGATACTGCGCCACGAGTAGGAGGCATTGGCCGGTGTGTTCGCCTCCAGAAAATCCCCATTTGGGAAGTATTTCTGCTTAAGAACCTTCGCACACAGCGTCTCTGGGCAGGTTAGCAAGCGCCAAGCCTGCCTTCCCAGCATAGCTAGATTAAAGGTACCTAAATCTCTGAACCCCATGCCCCCTTCCAGCTTTGAGCGGGTGAGACTATCCCAAGAGCTCCAAGCTACCTTTTTCTTATTCATGTCACCTCCCCACCAAAATTGGGCTGTCTTCTTCTGAATCTTGTCGCACATCCCAACTGGAAGAGCAAATACGCTCATCGAAAAAGCTGGAAGAGATTGAACCCCTGCTTTGATCAGTACTTCCTTACCCGCCCTCGAAAGGACTCTTTCATTCCAGTTGCACATCTTCTTCTCTGCCCTTTCCACAATATGTTTGAAAACATCCCCTTTGTTGTTGCCCCAGATAGTTGGAAGTCCAAGATACCTGGCATTTGTCGCTTCTTCTGTAATGCCCAGTTTCAACTTTACTAATTCTTTGCTGTCCGAACTGCACCTCGGGGTACATAATGCTTGATTTTGCAATGTTAATCTTCTGACCAGACCCCTTCTCGTACCTCTCGATGACATCCTTGACAGCCCCAATGCTCTTAGCATCGCCCTCCGAGAAAATAATTGAATCATCAGCAAATAGGAGATGTGTAACGCTGATCTCTCCAAACCTGAGGCCTTTTAAGGTCCCCGAAGACTCCGCCTTCTTGATCATCCTTGTGAACCCTTCGGCACACAGCACAAACAAATATGGAGAGATTGGGTCACCCTGTCTAATGCCCCTGGTCGGTTTAAAAGGATCTGACAGCTCCCCATTGATCTTTACTCTACAGGAAGCGCTTTCCACACAGACCCCAATCATTTTCCGCCAAGTCACCCCGAACCCCATTTTTTCCAATACTGCCTGTAAATAGGCCCATTCTACCCGATCATAAGCTTTTTGCATATCAAGTTTTATAGCACACTGGGGCAGCTTCTTCCTCCGCCTACGTCTGATAGATTGAATGCATTCCAAAGCGATCAGTGCATTGTCGGTGATTAGACGACCCGGGACGAAAGCGCTTTGTTCTTCTGCAGTGATCTTTGGGATGATCGTCTTCAACCGATTTGCAAGGACTTTGGAACAGATTTTGTAGATCACATTACATAAACCGATTGGCCTGTACTGAGTAAGGTTCTCTGGGTTTGTTACCTTGGGCAAAAGAACAATAGTGGTGTCATTTAGATCAGGCACCTCTTCCCCTGCGAGAAACTTCCTCACAGTCCCTGCAATCTCCTCCTTCAAGAGTTCCCAATTCTTCTGGAAAAACAAGGCGGGAAGGCCATCCGGCCCTGGGGCTTTTTCGGGCACCATACTGAAGAGAGCCTTCTTAACTTCCTCCATGGAAATTTCACTTTCCAACATCGCATTGTCTTCATGAGACACCACAACCTCCAATGTGTTCAGGATGTGCTGCATTTGCAATTGTCCCTGCGAGGAGAAGAGATTAACATAAAAGTTCCTAGCCACTACCTTCATACCCTCCAGATCGCTTTCCCATCCTCCATCCTCCCTTCGAAACCCCCTAATCTGGTTCTTCCCACTATCTTTCTTTCTTTCTCCACCTATAAATCCATAGCCACTGACAAAAGCTTCTCCATCTGCAAACGAACTCACAATCTAAGCACAAGCAAGCCACAGCTTCAGAGCAGGAGCTAAATTTAGCCAGGAAGAACAGCAAAACCAGCCATGATCCATCCAAAGAAGCTCGCTCAGCTGGCCAAGAAGCTGCAGAGGATGGTGGCGGCCGGCGGCGGCGGCGGCGGCGGCGAGTGCTGCAGCACGGCGTCCGCCGTCGCCGGCAGGGGCCACTGCGTGGTTTACGCCGCCGACGGGGCGCGGTTCGAGGTCCCACTGGCGTACCTCGGCACGGCGGTCTTCGGCGAGCTCCTCCGGATGTCACAGGAGGAGTGTGGGTTCGCGGGCCACGATGGCAGGATCACGCTGCCCTGCGATGCCTCGGTACTGGAGTACGCCGTGCGCTTGATCAGGAGAGAGGCCTCCCAAGAGGTTGAGAGGGCGTTCTTGAGCTCCATGATTGGACCTTGCCGCAATGTCGGTGGTGTGGGGCGATCGATGGGGTTCATCGACCATCAGTTTTCTGTTTGCACATAGCTAGCTAATTAGTAATGACGTATTGTTTTGTTCAATGGGATGTGAAGCATTATGATTAGTACAAAAAAGTTTTGAAAAATTGGTATGAGCTGGTATATTGTATATGGACAATCCTGCGGCGTCCTCCAAATGCAAGTTTTCCGTTTGGCTATCGCTACATAGCTGCGTTCTCACAGCGGATACACTTCTCCGTCATTAGATACCGAAATGCTACTTCTGTTCGTCTTCAGATATCGAAATATAGCCAAAAGTACATTGGGACACGTACATCTATGGACGTAGAGGCCGAATCTTTATTCCATTATATTTTTTAAAAAATATGATAGCTATGCCCCATATAGAATAACTTGATTTCAAATGCTTACAATTTAAAATCGTCGTCTCTTTCAGCAGCGCAGCCTGAGCCACACTCAACTAGTGGCCAGAATTAAGGAGGATGTTCTCGTTTGGGGGCGTGTTGCCTAGAGACATAGCGAGTTGTCGTTTCACTTAGCCTAGGCTCTTCTCCCTTCCCCTCCCTTTCTGTTCCTTTCCCTCCCCTATCTCTCTTGTACATGTATAATGCTCTTCTTCTTTAATGAATCGGCAGTGCTCCTGCCTTCGGTTCAAAAAAATGCTTACAATTTCTACAAGGCAAAAATGCCATTTGAATTTCTCAGATTCTTCCTTTGTAATATTCATCGTGCATCCTGTGCGTGGGTCGTGTCCGACGTCGTGGTGGTGGTGGGCAGCTCCTTGCATTGTCTAGGTGGTGGTGGTCCATTTTTTCGGCCAAGCATCCCTTTCGATTTTACTAGTGGCTGTCGTTCTTTCTTGATGTTGTATTATTTCTTTCTTCTTAATGAAATGGTAGAGTGTTTGCCCCGTTCGTTCAAAAAAAAAAATTCTACAAGGTAAAAATGCCATTTGAATTTCTCGGAGTCTGGTTAAACCAAACTCTCTAGTTTCTTAAAGCACAACTTTTCAACCGCAGTCATTTCAAATGGGCCTAGCAGCATCCCAAATTTTATGCAAGGAAGAGTGGAATCTTAAATATGCAGCATACTCAGCCGATCATAAAGAACAAGCCAAGTGGATGGGAAACTGGAAATGAATAATCTCACTCCAACCACTAGGCTACAGAGCCATCTAATTTAGGGCGGGCTATGAATAATCAATTGTTCAGAAATCTAGTTTTATCCTATTAACAACTCAACATATCACTACTGGTTTGAAGACCTTATCTCTAGGGAGCTTAGATGGAGCTGTTGCTCTCTCTCTCTCTCTCTCTCTCTCTCTAGAAAGACTCAAATAAACAATCCAAGTTCATAAGAGCTATCCTTTCTTTTTGAGAGAGCAAACACTATGCTATGTGCACCTTTGATATAGCACCGTCAACACCATAGCTATTTTGGTATGCTATCCTTTGAATTTTTTTGTGTATCATGGAGTATCGGCTTGGTGTATCATGGTATCATTGAGTATCAGATCGGTGTATCATGGAGTATCGGGTTGGTGTAACATGACTTCGTCAACTATTGGGTCCATGTATCATGGTGCATTGAGTCTAATAATTTCAGGTGAGGTAGTATCGAGGGTGCCAGGTCTGGGTATTGTCGAGTATCAAGCTAGGTACCATCATGATCAAGATGAGTATCGAGGGTACCATCAACTAATGTCGGTATCAAGGTTGATATCAGGTGGTGTCGTTGAGTATTGGATTGCATCAAGACGAGTATCATCGTGTAACGAAATAAGTATTGTCATGTATAAATATGATTATAGCTATGTACTAGGGTATATCATCAAATATCAGGTATTGTTGAGTATTGGGCATTATCATCGTATATCAAGGGTCTATCGTTGAGTGTCGGGGGTATCGGGTTGGAGTCATGGGGGTATCGTTTAGTATTGGAGATATCGCCGTTTATCGGATTGAGTGAGGATATCATCGAGTATAGGGGTATTGAGTTTTGGAACCGGGGCGAGTATTGGGGGTATCCTTGAGTATCAAGAGTATTATGGGGTATCGGAGGTATCGTCGAGTATCAGATCGTAAAAAATTGGGTTGAGTATAAAAAATGAATAAAAACAAAAAATGAAATTAATTCATAAAATTATGAAATTCAAACTTTACACTGCATTCTCGCCTAGAATTAATGCTTGTGAAATGAATTGATAAAATAACAGAAAATCTCACAAACTTAGTAATTAAATTATGAAGTTTTACCGGTAGTTTAGATCTCAATTTTGCAAGAGTTTGGGATTTAGCCCTTATGGCAATGTGAGGGGGAGGGGGGGGGGGGGGGGGAGCAGATACCGCCATGGGACCAATTGTTTGGTGCGTGCTCCGTGCTGTGTACATCACAAATTCACAATGCACCGCCGCCCGTAGTGACATGTTCGGTGGATATTGGGCACTAGGACCCCATGGAAAGCTGGGTCCAAACGTGCATAGGACACCTCATAATTAGGTAGCTAGTGTGCAAAATCAGGTATTGGCACACAAGTCTTTGTGCAAGCATATGGACCAGATATTAGCTGCTTTCAGAGAGATCATTTCACAATGATCAGGGGTCCTAGTCTTGTACTTTGCATCTCCAACGTCACCGAGATTACAATCGGTTTCAGAGCTAGTGTCATATGGAATTTGGGACGGCTAGCCAGCATGGTTTTCGTCCTTAGTGGTCTTTCTTTAGAAGCTGACTTAAATGGATTTTTTGCAACTTGCCTAAAACTGTGTCCTTCTACCTTCTTCATTTTGAATGAAATAGGCAACTTGCCTGTTACTTTCAAAAAAAATGGATTTTTTGCATGAAAATCGTACTTGAATGCACATTTCTTGATATCCTAATTCCTGAGGGCCGCCATAGGCTGTGTCCTGAGGATTGATCATTGCAAATGGTGCTTATGCTACCTGGTCATTTAATTACTTCACATTTTTTGCAGAAGCGGAGTTAGAGGTTGAAGTCTGGGGCCTCCATGCTCTCTTCTGTAATCCTCTTTTTCTATTTGTGTCTAGTCTTTGACTAGGTCTCTTTGTACGGTGTATAGTTCTTTCTTCTTAATGAAATTGAAGAACATCTGTTTTTTGGTAAAAAAAAAAAAATTGTCAGAAGCATAAATGATGGATTGTACAAAACTTGTAGCGTGCTCTAAGGTAGCGGCATTCATTCATGTACACAATGCCAATGCAAGGGGAAATTATGTTTGCATCCGTGACTGGCCATTTTCTTCTGATTGCTTGTAAGATCAAGAAGCTTTACATAGCAACAGGAGAAGCCCTTCATTGTCCTATTCCTACTACCTACATCTTAACTACTTCGTATTGATCTAGGACGTAGCATACAAAACAAAGTACTATCACAACAGGAGAAGGCTCTCCATGTGTTCAGAAACTACACGCAGCAAATCGGCTGGTTCGCTGCAACGGTTGGCACCAAACAACAACTGGCATGGTGGGAAGGCGTCACCATAGCACTCAGCAATGCCTTCTCCAGCTCGGCCGAAGCATTTCTCCTCAGCAAGGACATGGCATACTCCATCACTGTGGCGTCACAAGGCAACGTGATCTTGCCATCGCCTGCGAAGCCAAACTCCTCCTGAGACACCCTCAGGAGCTCACCAAAGACGGCCGTGCTGAGGTATGCCAATGGGACCTCGAACCTCCTCCCGTCGACTGTGTACATGGCACAGTGTCCCTTGACTGCTACTGAAGTGCAGCACTCGTCAGTCTCTTTGGCTGCCACTGTGAGCCTCTTCCTCCCAAGGGGTGCCACCCTCCGCCACTTCTTGGCCAACTGAGCAAGTCTCTTGGCACTGGCCATGGCTGGTTCCTGGGCTTGTTCTTCTCTCTGGAAACTTGGAGAGGGATGCTATGGATGTTGCAGCTCTAAGCAGGTGGCTTGGTTTGGGCTGATGAAGTGGTGATGTTCAGTTGGCCATTTGGTGGATTTTATTTATAGGGGCGAAGAGAGTATGGCCGCAAAGTGCAGCTATCATTGAGATGAGTTGGCAGGCGACAAGGCCATGGGATCGGTGCATGCCATGCTGCGTTATGCTTAATTTGGATCAGATTCTGAAGGGGCCAATTGCTCGCGGTGTGCCGGGCTGGAGCCGATAGTGTTTAACTGTAGGTTTGCTTTCCTATCATTTGTGGCTGCCATGCTGAGCTGCCTAGGGAACAAGTGGCGTGAGGAGAACGTGTTAATTGGGCTCCAACCTTTAGCTGGTTTCCTCCTATTGACACTGTGGAAAGAGATACAGAGGTCTTCCAGATTCAGGGCATTCAAGGATGGAGCCCTGACATTGTGATTTGCATTGTCCATGCTCTTAGTCCACTCGTTCTCAACATTGAGATGAAACCTTGTGCTGCTCTAGCACATGGTCTGCTTAATTTCGGTGTCTCGAGTGCCTTCCACTCATTTGGCTCTTCCTTGCACTTCATCTCTTGTGGATACAGGACTGGAACCAAAGTAGTTGTAAGGCCACCTTTCTTCTTCTTAGTTTGTTCCAGCCGCCAGCGCATTTCCAAGCTGAGAGAATACATATGTGGTGTGGTTTGTGCGTTGACTGTTCGCACATGCATTATATTTATGATGGTATGCTTCCAATCAGACCTGTAAGCTTATACATAACTATTTAGCCAAGAAATATGGATAATTGACAAACAAAATATGGATATCTTTTTTTTTGAGAGAGAGAATAGGCTACTTTTTTAGTCTCGATTATGTATGCATGCACTGATGCACAAGAACAGGTCCAATGCCATTTTGATGAAATGGTGGTTTACTACTGCACTGTATGGTAGTCTCTAGCACCATCTACATGTTTGCATGATCAAAGTGTGGGTACACGGTGGCCGCACCAGACGGCTTGCTGCTCCTGCCTCGGCCAACTTGAAATGGTCGATCACCTCTGCAGCTCCCATCCTTTCGCCTCCACGGTTTGGCAATCCTTTATGCCTAACCAACTCCCCTCCTCCGGCTCGGTTGGCTTCTGCGACTGGTGGACCTCCAGCCAACTAGGCATCCCGAAGACTGCTGCGAGATCTCTCAACGGTGTCATCATCCATGTGATCTGGGAAATCTGAAAGGAGCGCAATAGGCGTATCTTCCATAATCAGGCTCTGTCCGCCTCCCAAATTGTAGTCCTAATCAGGGATGGTCTCGCCGCTTGGATGGCGGCCTCCTTGCCTGCTTTTGTCTAGGCTGACCCCCCCTCCTTCCTCTCCTACCCCTTCCTCTCCTTGTAATTGATTGTACAGTTTTGTCTTTCTCTTAATTGAAATGGCAGTGCTCCTGTCCTTTACTTCAAAAAAAAAAAGTGTGGGTACACTGGCAGCGGTGCTAACACTAGCAAGTACCAACTGCACAGGCTAGCCTACTTGACCGTTTGCTTCCATGTAATTCATTTTTAATCAATTACATGCTCTGCCACAAACCTTTCCCATCGCAACTAGAATTAGAACACGCAACATTTCACCTAAGGTTCTATTCTTTTGGGCTGATCTAAATGGTTGAACAGTTGAACTGACAGAACTGACTGGATCTTGAGAGCTTTTCGAGGAAGTCTTGAGATTCGGATCCATTTTGTTTGACTTTTTTTTTAAGTATTAGCACCCACCTTCGAGAGAACGAAAAAACGACTCAAAAATCCCAAAACATATGTCTTTTCAAAACGTAGACCTATATAATTAGATTAGAATTGGTCTCGTATATACAATCTGATCATGACACATGACTCACACATGTGTGCTTGGGACTAATATATTTTGGACTCATATACTGACCTGTCTAATTGTGGTTGGTGGCATGGTTCAGGAGTCTTACGGTTTTTTCTAGAAACAGGTGGGCCATATGTGACACCTGGAAGTATAGTCTATAAATATGTCCCTACCCTCTAGCATCAAAAGTAATTTGTGAGCAGCACCATGGAATAGGCAGAGGAATAGAGGGTAGACCTCACAGCCCACAAACCCTAACATGGAGTCGTGTGGACGAGGTCGGGAGACAGAGCGACGAAGATCCGTTTGGTTGGCTGCGTCAGCTAGCAGGGGAGGCGTCACGGCAGGCTTGGGAGCCGGCAGCGACAGCGTTCCGGTGGCGGCCCGAAGAGGATGAGTGGCGGAGGTGGGAGAGGATGCGACACCAGGCGAGGTGGTGGTGGTGTGAACCAGCGACGACATTGGCGGCGGCGACAACCTAGGCGGTGCAGTCGCGACACACCTGCCGAACAGCGGTAAGAGGGAGGAGGGGAAGGAGCTGCCACTCTAGCAACTGTTACGGACACTTGATGATTCCACATGTCATTGAGAGACGAGTAGCATTTTAGCGAAGTCACTCGTCGAGTGGCATTTTGACAATTGTTTTTAGTTTTTGTCACTTTTTAAAATTCGCTTTTTGGTTTTTTTTTCTACCCTGCGTATGACACGTGGGATTATATGGGTCACTGACAATGGGCCAGACAAAAATCAAAACATAAATTTTAAAGAGCGACAAAAACTGAAGATTCCCTGGATTTGGTGGGGATGGGACCGAAATGGCGGCAGCAATGACACTGGCCGTGAGGAAGACGAGGCGCATGGGCAGCGCTTCTCCGGTGAGGCTCCAGTGAAATTGGTCAAGGATAAACCCTTCCTTAGCTATGGTGCTGCCCGGTGGCGTGCTCCTCGACAACGGTGACGAACAGGAGGGCAGGGCTAGAGAAGAGAGAACCAGGGGAAAGAAAGAGAAAAAAAGAAGATGATTTTGGCAGGTAGGCCTCATCAGAGTTAGAACAGGTATTTTTGTGAAACTTGATAGGTTTAGGCTGGGACATTGTCACGTTGGTTGTGTTACGACGGGAGTGACAGTTAAGGGGGAAGTTAACTTTCAATGGTATCTAAGGGAAGCCAAATTTTTGGACGGCGGTTTGAGGATTGGTTTAAATTCCAATGACAAATAAGATTTTTCTCAACTATTTACATCACAAAGATGAGAAGGAAAAAAGGGCAAAAACAATCACTCTCTATAAATCTTTCAGCAGCTAGAAACAGCTATTTGGTGGCCAAGCCCCATGGAAGGCGCCAAGCCATTCCCATAGTAGCAAGGTCTCGCAATAGAACTCAAGAATGCCTTGACAACCTCTTCCGACGCATTTCTTCTGAGCAAGCACATGACATACTCCATCACCGCTGCATCACAAGGCAATATGATCCTTCCATCGCTTGTGAACCCAAACTCCTCCTGAGACATTCTCAGAAGCTCTGCGAAGACCATCGTGCCGAGACATGCCAATGGCACCTCGAACCTCATTCCATCAATAGTGTACATGATGCAGTGGCCCTTCACTGCCACAGCCGAGCAGCACTCTTCGGCTTCTTTTGTTGTTGCCCATGTGAGCCTCTTCCTCCCAAGGACCGCCATTCTTCGCCACTTCTTCGCCATTTGAGCAAGTCTCTTGGTACTGATCATGGTTGCTTCTCCTTCTTCTCTGCTGAAAGTTCAGAAGTGTCTTGTGTCAGGCAGTATTCAGCTAGGTGTAGTGCTTAGCTTGTGGTGGATGAACTGATGAAGTGAGGGCGCAAAGCTGATGAATTTATAGGTGAGGGAAAAGGAAAGCCTGTGGTTTGAGTGCAACTATCATCGCAAGCTGGCAAGAGACAGGGCCATGATCTCAGAACATGCAGTGCTGCAAGGCCAGGCAATGTGATTTTGATTAGATTTCTCTGGGGCCATCTCTTTGGTCCTTGTTGAAGCCAATACTAGCAGAAGTGTTTTGGGTGATCAAATATCACAATATGCTGCCATACTGACTTGTTTTAGTGGCCAAGACGCATGGCTCATGAGGGCCACATGTAAATTGGGTCCAATGTGTCAGACCAAATCTTTTTCTGGAGTGTGAGGTGAGAGATTTATAATTTTTGGTGCTTGATTATATCCTATATAAATAAATTGGTCCACATACACAAATATATAGTCTGAAAGTTGTTTGTGCCCACAACAAATTGTTGCTGGAAAGTGGTCCAAACAACTTGCTCGACAAATTCATATCACTTCTTTGATTGGTGGTCTGTTTAATTACAATCTCATCTCATGTGTTAGGTATTGTGTCGAATATGTGTACGAGTAGGTTACATGGACTCTGTGTTGTAATAGGCAGGGTTGGTTAGTGCTAGAGTCGGACTCTATCCGAGCCTCCACTATATAAAGGGAGGCAGCCCTGGTGTAATCAAAGCGAACGACCTCATAATAGTAGCATAGGCAAGAGGAGGTCAGCGGCCGGCATGTGGCCGTGACCTGGTTAGCCGGTGTGCTGCGGTATTATGGATTGAGGAGGAGCACCCATAATCAGAGCCCCGCAGATGTATGCGAAAGCCGAACTGCGTTATCAAACATCGTATCTCCTGGTATCGTTCGTGATCTTGCATCGGCGCATATCCTAATAAGTGGTATCAAAGCCAGGTTGGTGAGGTTGGCCATGCGGAAGATCTAGGGGGAGACACGAGATTTATGCATACACGGGCGCCTGTGACATCCTAATAAAATTATTAGGTGTCCCAATATTTTTCCAAAATAAAACCTAGGTAATTCTTCTCATTTTGTTGCTAACATCAGTTTAATTTCGAGTTAGATGCTAATGGGCTGTTAATGCTTGTGATTAAGGGCCCATAAGGGGTGGTTTAGCACTTTAAGCCCACAAGGGGAAGCCCAATTGACCCCAACCGGCGCCCAGCACCCTATAAGACCCTGACCTATTGTTCCTCACCGACCACTCCTCCCACCGCCACTCCTAAACCCTACAAAGACAAGACACTCCTCCCGAGGCGTTTTGAGGTAAATCTCCTTTCTCAGAGGTAGATCGTCATCGTAAATGGTTCCATAGATAGATCTTGTCGAGACGATCGAAATGCATGTGCGGATCGCCTATTTTGGTGCTGTTTTCCGCCCGCTAGAGCTCGCCGTAGTTCACTAATTCCACGTTCGCCGACGAACCTCGGCGTCCGCACCGCCGGCGGGATCCGGAGCGATCTGCGCCGCCACGTTGCCCGCGCCGTCGTCGCCGCCGCGCCATGTGCTACGCGCGCAAGACGCGCCCTTCCAACCACCGGCCGACGCGCGTCCACGCGGGTCCGCAAACCGCGTCCGGCGGGACCGCGCCGCGACGCCACCAACCACGCCAGCGACGCGCGTCACGTGGACCCCACCCGTCATTGTCGTTTTGGATCGCGCCGCGGCCGTCCACCACTCGCGCGCGACACTGTTCCGTGGGTCCGCTTCGGCCGGCGCGTCGGACCGATCCGTCGCCGCCGCCAATCCGGTAGCGCCACTGTCCCGTGGGACCTGTCGCCGATGCCGCCGCCGTTGCTTTCACCCACTCCAGATCCAGCCACCGCCGCCGCGTGCGGTCTTGGTCAAGCCGTGGACCCGGCCGGTCGGGTCACCAATCGCCGCCACCCGCGATACGGCGCGTGGCGCGCGTACACGCGCGCCGCGTGATTCACGCCATGATCATCGACCGGTGGGCCCGCCGTGCGCGTCGGCCAGAAACCACGTGGCATGACACGTGTCATGCCACGTCACCCACAACAGCACCCATCGCCACGTGGCATGCCACGCCACCGCCACATGTCACGCCACGCCACCGCCACGCCAAGACGCCTCGCCGCCGCCGTCCCGATGGGTCCCGCGCGCCGGCCGGCGGCGTCGATCACTGGCCCCACTTCGTCACGTGTCGGCACGCCGCCACGGGGACTGGGCCTCGGCTGAGCCGAAGCCAGCGGAGTTCGGGCCGTTCACGGTTCGCCCATTTAGGATTATCTCGGGTTTTCTATTTTCTTAGATTTTCCTATTTAACCCGAAACTTCCCCGAATTGTTTAGGGAACTCCGTAACTCCAAATTGGATGATTTTGGAGCCTAAAAATCACATTTAAATCCTAGAATTTTTCTGTATATTTAAATAATTATTTTCTCTGTATTGATGTTGCTGTTTGTTTGTTTGTCGTTGTATGTTTAGACGGTGGTTGCGAGTGTTGTCCGGATTGTTGCCCGGAACCGCAGTGGGATTCGCAAAGCTCGGAATTCTTCGAAGGCAAGCTTAATCTCATATTCCATCCTAGTTTTACAATATAACTATCTGTTGATTATTTTTCCGCATTACCTGCATGCATGTAATTAGGCGTGAGTACCTATACATGTTAATCATCTATTAATATGTTTAGCCACCTTGTGAACCCGTTGAATATTTCCTAGCCTATCCTTGACTAGATGAGTAGGATTACCTTTGGGATTCACTATAAAAATGAGCTTTGGTGAGGCTTTTGCTTCACGTTGGTATTTGTGGTAAAAACCTAAACAACTAAAAGTTGTAGTTGATTTAGGGGAGACCCGGCAGTGATGTTTCCGAGATTGTGGTGGGGATGAGACGGTCTCCTCTATTAAGGACCCAAGCTTGTGTATTACTGGTCCAACCAATACCGTACAACCACTTGTGCCTTCGGCCCTGGCTTAGTACACTACGAAACCCACTAACCCCTGGCTCGTAGGCTGTCCGGTTACGTTTCGTCACTGCTGCCCTAGGAGGAGGATTGCAACCTCCTCTGAGGGGTAGGTGCGTTCCTGAGACCGAATGGCTTAAATAGGGAACGACCCACGGGTGGTGCCTAGACGTAGGGCGCCTCTTCAGTGGCGAACACCGTGGGCCGGAAAACCTTAAGAGAGGGCTGGCGAAGTGGTGGGCATAGTAGGCTGGAAAAGTCTTGTACCGTTTCTCCTAGTGGATGAGACGGGGCTTGTGGAGAAACTTGTACACACTCTGCAGAGTTAAAACTATCATGATAGCCGTGTCCACGGTTATGGACGGGTTGGAAGGTTTGCGCTCGTAGATTCACCCTTTTCAATAACTAAACCTGACTAGATTAAGCTGGGTTTGGCCTGGTGTGAGACACACCTTTTGTTGAACTTGAGATATGAGATTATTGATCATGCATTCACATTAATAAAACTTGACTGGCTCAACTAAAATATGACTAGAAATAGGATTTGGGTAAAATAGCCTTAATCCCCTCTTTGACCCTGCATTCATGTTTAAGGACTGCTTGCTGGGTAGCCGTGTACTCATTAGATTGCTCGCGGACATATTTTATTCAGATTACGGCCAGGACCAGGAAGGCCCGGTCGAGGAAGCGCAAGGCTAGCTAAGGTGTCCGGGTTGACACCTTGGAATTATCTTAGTTATTTAATTAGAAGACTCTGATGTTTATGTTTGGTGTTAAACTCTGTATTGAACTATCGACTGGTATGCCAGTTCGTCTCTTTGTAATAAAATGCTATGGTTTACCTTTATTTCACTTTAATTAAATACACTGTGATGATTCCACCGAGTTGTCCATCACGAGATACTAAACTGGGATTAGTATCGGCTCGTGATGCTGGATTCCCATTACAAGTACTGGGGTCACGACAGCGCCGCGGAAAACGCCCTATCGGCGCAAGGTGGAGCATGGCGGCGATCGACGATTCGATCAGTGGTGTCGGACACTTCGGGCAAGAGGCTCGACCGTTCGATGGGCTATCGTTGGCAGGGATTGACCAGACGTGGCGATCGGGCTAACAAAGTAGCTGGCGAGGTCGGCAGGCGACGGCGACGACCTCGGCGTTCGCAATCAGACTTGCAAGCGCGGATGGATGCTGGATAGATCGGAACGGCAGGAGCAGTGATGCGACCGGATGTTGTACAGGAGGCGCTGCATCACGACACTGAGGGCGAAGCTGTGCCGTGGATGCGGATAGCCAGGGTGCGGCATGTTTGCCGTGCACAGATGTGGTGTACGGTGGCGGGCTGGGAAGCCTACTCGAGGACTCAAAGATTGGATCTAGAAGTGCAGATTCAAGGGGAGTCAAACAAATATCCAAAGGAGAAAGCAACCAGAGGCTGGGTACAAGGTTCGCACAAGACGCCGGAACGAATTCAAGATGGAGAGACCATATTCTTCAATGTGGAGTTTGTTAGGTATTGTGTCGAATATGTGTACGAGTAGGTTACATGGACTCTGTGTTGTAATAGGCAGGGTTTGTTAGTGTTAGAGTCGGACTCTATCTAAGCCTCCACTATATAAAAAGGGAGGCAGCCCTGGTGTAACCAAAGCGAACGACCTCATAATAGTAGCATAGGCAAGAGGAGGTCAGCGGCCGGCATGTGGCCGTGACCTGGTTAGCCGGTGTGCTGCGGTATTATGGATTGGGGAGGAGCGCCCATAATCAGAGCCTCGCAGATGTAGACGAAAGCCGAACTGCGTTACCAAACATCGTGTCTCCTGGTGTCGTTCGTGATCTTGCATCGGCGCATATCCTAACATCATATGAGCTCTATTTCGTTTGGTCTTTTATTTCCAATATGGACCTATAGGATAGCTTACATGACCCTCAAATTCAACTTTGACCACCTATTTCTACTGTGATATACCAATAAAACCTACTAAAATTATAATGTCATGTTATCTTATAGACAAATCTACATGCACCTTTATCATCTGTCCATCATATTAAAAAACATAATGACAGCCAGTTAGCCACTTTATATGTTACCATAATAACTCCTACTGTGACCGAAGTGTTTTTTTTTTTGTTGGTACATAGCTAGATATCTGCTATTGATATTTTTCATTATGATTCTTTAAAACGAAAGTTCGAATTTCCAAGAACAAGATTAAATGATCTTGAAGAGGTTCCAACTTTCTAACAGTAGTTTGGAAAAATGAACTTGACCTTGTCTCCAAAATATTTTAATGAAATAGAATTAGGTTCCCTTAAAATCTATGGTTTATGAACGGATCAATGTGCCAGATGTATAGTGTGTGTAATGGAACAGGGCCTTGGCTTAATTTGTTACACAACCAGAGCTGTGGAACTAAGCATTCTAGACTCCAGAGTCAGTACGGGGGTCAATATTAATTGAAAAAAAAGGGATGAATAATAGGTTCTTCAGATCTGCCAACTAATCTTCCATTTCCTTTATCCCATATGGAAATATTTACATCATTCAAAATGAGAGAGAGGAAAAACAATCACTCAGAAGCTAGAAACAGCTACTTGTTGGCCGAGTCCCATGGATGTCGCTAAGCCATTTCCATGGTGGCAAGGCCACACCACAGAGCTCAGGAAAGCCCTCTCTACCTCCTCTGGAGCATTTCTTCTAAGCATACACATGACATACTCCATCATCAATGCATCACAAGGCAATGTAATCCTTCCATTGCTTGTGAAGCCAAACTCTTCCTGAGACATCCTCAGGAGCTCTGTGAAGACCGTCGTACCGAGGTAAGCCAATGGCACCTTGAACCGCTTCCCGTCGACAGAGTACATGATGCAGTGGCCCTTCACTGCCACAGACGAGCAGCACTCATCAGCTTCTTTTGCATTTGTCCACATGAGCCTCTTCCTCCCAAGGGCCGCCATTCTTTGCCACTTCTTCGCCATTTGAGCAATTCTCTTGGTACTGATCATGGTTGTTTCTCCTTTCTTGATGGAAAGTTCAGAGAAATTTTGTATCTGGTAATATTGAGCTAGGTGTAGCACTTCGCTTGTGGTGGATGAACTGGTGAGGTGGGGTGCTAAGCTGATGGATTTATAGGTGAAGGAAAAGAGAAGCATGTTGTTTGAGTGCAACTATCATCGCAAGCTGGCAGGAGACAAGGCCATGAGCTCAGAACATGCAATGCTGCAAGGAAAGGCACATGATTTTGATTAGGTTTCTCCAGGGCCATCTGTTTGGTCCTTGTTGGAGCCAATACTAGCTGTGTTTTGGGTGACTGGATATCACAATATGCTACCATACTGACCTGTTTAAGTGGTCGAGGTGCATGGCTCATGAGTGCCACATATAAATTGGGTCCAATGTGTCGGGGCCAATTCTGTTGAACAAATTTATAATTTTCGGTTCTTTATTTTATCCTATGTAAACTGGCACAGATACGCAGATATTGTCTGACAGTTGTTTATCCCCAGTTCTCCACAACACATCGTTGCCGAACCACCAGATTAGATGTCTTGAAAGAGGACCAAACAAATTGGTCGACAAATTCATATCACTAGTTAAATTGGTGGTCTGTTTTATTAGTGTCATCTCATGTGAACTCCATTTTGTTTGTTCTTCTTATATTTTACCAATGTGGGCCTACAGGATTACAGCTAGCTGATTATCATTACTGATTGACTGAGCAGCTCCAGTAGACCAAATCATCATATTTCTACTTTTATCAGTTATTGCTTGTGATGTTTTTCCCCTTTTTTGTGGTGATATACTGATATGTATCTACTCCATGCAGTCACAAAAGAAAATCGTTTTTGAGAAACGAGAGCACTCATTGATATATCAGTAAAGTCTACTAAAATTATAATGCTACATTATTTTTTAGAAAAAATCTAGGTGTATCTTTATCATGTATCCATTGTATTAACAAATATATTGTTAGCCACAATTTAGAATGTTTGGCTACACGTTACCTGAAATAACTTAAGTGTCTATAGGGGGTATAGATTTTTAGTTGGGACATAGCTAGATAGCTGCTAATGATTTTTTTCATTTTTTTCACAGGATTGTTTTAAGATAAAGTGGTTTTTATATCCTAGATCAAACCCATGATCTATACCATTTTTTCACAGGACCTTATTGGTGTTACAAAGATTTAATTGACATTAAATACATACCATTTTGCTGAAATACTATAAGGTCACAGGATTTTCATCTCCTGTATTCCATATGGAACTATTTACATCATTCGAAAGGAGGGAAAAAAGGAAAAACTATCACTATGTGAAACTTCAGAAGCTAGAAACAACTACTTGCTGACTGAGTCCAATGGACGGTGCCAAGCCATTTCCATGATGGCAAGGCCAGACCACAGAGCTCAGGAAAGCCCTCTCTACCTCCTCTGATGCACTTCTTCTGAGCAAGCACATGGCATACTCCATCACCGCTGCATCACAAGGCAATATGATCCTTCCATCACTTGTAAAGCCAAACTCCTCCTGGGACATCCTCAAGAGCTCTGTGAAGACAGCTATACCAAGGTACGCCAATGGCACCTTGAATCGCTTCCCATCAGCTGTGTACACGACACAATGGCCCTTAACTGCCAAAGATGAACACTCGTTGTATTCTTTTGCTGTTGTCCAAGTGAGCCTCTTCCTCCCTATGGCAGCCATTCTTTGCCACTTCTTCACCATTTGAGCAAGTCTCTTGGCACTGATCATGGCTTCTTTTTTTTTTCCTTGGCTGGAAGTTCAGGTAAATTTTGTATCTGGTAGTATTCAGATCGGTGCAGCTTAGTGATGGATGGATGAATGGATGAGGTGGGGGTGCTGAGCTGATGGATTTATAGAGGAGGGAAATGATAAGCATGTGGTTTTGAGGGAAATGAGGAGGTAAATCTATCATCACAAGCTGGCAAGAGACAAGGCCATGAGTTCGGAACATGCAATGCTGCAAGGCCAGGCAAAAATCATCTTGAATAGATTTCTCTGGGGCCATCTTTTTGCTCCTTGTTGAAGCCAACACTAGCAGTGTTTTGGGTGATTGGATATCACAATATGCTGCCATACTGACCTGTTTTGGTGGCCAAGATGGCAAGACACATGTACACTGGGTCCAATGTGCCAGGCCAGTTCTTTTTTTGGTTGTAAAACGAGAGATTTATAATTTATATAGTCTAACAGTTGTTTGTGCCCATAACAAAATGTTGTGGATAAGTCTTGGGAGTGGTCCAAACAACTTGCTCAACAAACCCATGACTTGTCACATTGGTGGTCTGTTTGATTAGTAGCATCTCATGTGAACTCTATTTTTAATTACTCATTACATTTTTCAATATGTTCTACTTTTATTTATTCTTATTATATTTCCCAATATGGACCTACAAGATTACAGCAAGCTGATCATCATTTTTTAGTAAGCAGCTCCAGTAGACCTTATTTTTCAGTTAAAATTTGAGGTTTCCATCTACTCAATCCGAAAGAAAGTAGCATGGACAATGAAACGACCACTCATTTCAATCATAACATATCAATAAACCCTACTATAATTATAATATTTAGTTAAATTTTTTAAACATATATAAAGCACCTTTGTCGTGCGCGTTGTACTAAAAAGATGTTGATATTTAAAGTTTATAATGTTTGATTGCAAGTTACCCAAAGAGCTTCATTTTGTGACTGGGGTATTAATTATTTTTTAAGTTGGAAAATAGCAGGATAGCTGCTAATGATGCTTTTTTCACAGTAGTTCTTATTTAACAAAAAATGTTTTGATTGCCTACAACAAAAATTAATGATCTGCAAGAAATTCTAGCCATTGTTGCAAAAATTTAACTTGTACTTCAATGAATCAACGTGCCAGACCTATCAAGATTATTCAATGTCTGTTATGCATCAGTGCCTCATCCTAATTTGTCACACACGCAGTGCTGCAGAGCTATGCAGTCCGCGTTTGCCGGAGTCCGGAGTCCGGAGTCAGGACAGTTGCCACAGGACTATATATACAAAGATAGACCATACTGAGATGCAACCACAACTCCACAAGCACATTCTATAGAAAAACCACAATATGACATCAAGCATATATACATGAAAGTTCTTGAAATTAATGACAACTTACAAGCATTGGGGAGGAATTAGTTTCTGCCTTCCCGGCCCTGGGCGGATCACGCTAATGCCATGTCAAAATAGCCAATAGTCAACAGCCATACACCTTTTAGCTTCTTCTTTTCTTTTCTTTTTTTTGAGACAGACCTTTTAGCTATTTGGTTGGGCAGAATAGGCAGGCTTCGGTTTGTACCAATATCTGTCAAATGAACACTTACAGAGTACACTCTCATGCATTGGCATCATATACACTTCATGATCCTGAATTGTGATGCCTACAAAAGCAGAGGATCAAAGGCAGCTATGAGACAGGTCCTGCACTGAGACTGTAATATGAGGAACTGAGCAATGTATGCGTAACCGATGCAATTAAATCCACGAATTCGAAACTGCTTCCGCACGCCAACAAGTAACCGAAGAAAATCTTCCTGCTTTGCTATATCCTACATATTAGAGAGCCGGTTCGATTTGAATCTCTCACCGGAGTCGAACGAGACGACGCCGCCGCCACCACCCGGCGCGCGCGCGCGCAGACACCCACGCCGCGCCCGACACCACCGGCAAGAACCTACTAGCGGGCTCCCGGAACGAAAGGAGTGGTCGATTTAAAGGCGCTGGCACGCGAGGAACGGAGACTCCAAAATCAAAGGCGGTGGACGGCGGCGCCATCCTGCAGGAAGCGAGACTTTGACAGGGTCACGGATGTCCCAATCTGAACCGCTCAACACAGATCGAACGGTCGCAGATGACAAGCTGGAGCTGCTCGCCGTCATTGTGCTGGCGCGATCGAAAAAAAAAATCATATTTCTTAGCGCATATTTCTTACAATGTATAGGCAGTATAGCCATAACCCAAAGAAGATTAGCTTAGCATGAAAGGGGTGGTGTTAGCGACCTGATCACCTGATGAACAAGCTCTTAACTCTTAAGTTCATTGAGATTCCAATGCACTAGGGAATACATGCTGTTTTCTCCCCGAGCAATTAGGGTTTAAGAAATTACTAATAAAGCTGGTTAAACGATGAGCTAGCGATTAGAGATTATTTGAAATACTCGGAATTAATCAAAAGTTATTTATTGGACGTTAATCGGTATATGCTCTGTCTCCTCAGTCCTCACTGGTCTGACGCCCCTACGCCCACTTTATGTGTGGAGCCATAAATTTTAGTTTGGACCGAATTTGGTTAGCATAGTGTTGAAGCACAATATCATCTGGTTCATCTTAAAACCCATAGCGATTCAGCTTCCCCAAAACCAACACCTATCGGCTCAACTGGAAGTACAACCTATGTCTTGGCTTAACTAAGCTCAAAGGACTAGCTTTATAAAAGAGGATGTCTTCATCTTTTAAATTATGCTCCCCCATCACTAATATTCGATGTGGACTAAACCCAACACATAGGATTACCAAAAATAATCGGATTTAAGCCAGATTAATTGGTCGTTTGACCAATTAATTGGGTTGACCGAATAATAACCAATTAGCGATATCGGGTATTAATCCCAATTTTTGGAACATTGATGTAGAACGTTGTGCATCACACGGGAGGCAATAGAAGTCTTGGTATCTTTGCATCACTAGAATTGATCCATTCCTTGTAATCCTAATATTCTTTTTACATAATCTAACAAATTTGAGCATGCAATGCATCATGAGGAGCTACGAGCAAACAGAAAGTGGGTGGCTGAGCCCGACTGAGGACGCCGCACTGCTGCAAGGCCTGACTACCGAGCTCAGGAACGCCTTCTCGACCTCCTCGGAGGCATCCTTCCTTAGCAAGCACATGACGTACTCCATCACCGGCGCATCGCACGGCAGCGTGATCCCGCCGTCGCCGGCGAACCCGAACTCCTCCTGAGACATCCTCAGCAGCTCGCCCAGCACCGCCGTGCCGAGGTACGCTAACGGGACCTCGAACCGCGCCCCGTCGGCCGTGTACACCACGCAGTGGCCTCTGCCGGCGACGGCCGCAGTGCTGCAGCACTCGTCGGCGGCGCTGCCGGCGGCACGCCGGTCGCCGGCTGCAACCACCATTCTCTGCAGCTTCTTGCCCAGTTGAGCAAGCTTCTTTGAGTGAATCATGGCTGTGTGATGTATTCTTCGCTTAGACTGCACTTGTGCTCTGAGCTCCAGGGAGTGTGAAGCTTAGGTTGCTATCTTGCTTGTAGATGAAGTGCTAGTGCTCAGCTGCTCGAGAATTTATAGGCGAAGAAGGAAATGGCAGTGTTTAGGGCTACTTTGAGTGCAGCTATCATCAGCACAAGGTGATGTGCAGCTGGGCAGGAGACAAGGCCATGAGCGCAACGCGTTGCCACGGGGGACAATGTGATTTCGATCAGATTTTGATGGGGTCAAGCTGCTGGGTGATGATGATGGAGCCAATGCAACTTGTGGTGATGATTGGTGATGTATTGTAGTAGTACTGACTGGTGCAATGGCTAGCGTCTTCAAGCATCAATTCATTGCCCATGGACCAGCAATCCATCTGGTTATGCCCCCTATGTGTCGCGGTGTCGAGGGGCCGGATGGATCCCACGGCTTGTGGCACTGCTCCTATCCTCAACGTTCTGTCTGGTCTGAACTGCCTAGTTTTCAGGAGTTACTCTGAATCATCAGATAGGAAACTCTGGCTTAAACAAGAATATGGCAATCCTTGTGTTATTCTTTTGAGCATAATGCCTTGTGTTATTGGCATTCAGCTATATGTTTTCTGATGAAGCATTCAGCTACATTTGGTACACCATGGTTTGCAGCTGGTTGCCGTCCCAAGAATATTCAGAGAAGCTAGTTTGCAAGAGGGATAGCTGAACTATTTGGTAGGGAATTCGGGCATATAGATGAAGAAAACTCCGGCTTGTGTTATTGAAAACTCCGGCTTATACATCAGTTTAGAATGGAGTGCCCAAACCCACGCTACATGACAGATTCTTCAGAAGCACATTCTGAAACAAAGAATATATGCGCAAGTTCAAAATGTTTTCATCGGACGTAAAGCAATTTACAAGCAATGCAGATTTCAAATAACCAGTATACTATTAACAATATAAATGCAGTAGCAGTTGGAACAATTCCTTCAGTTCAGCAAAATCAAATGCATTAGGGAGGTGTCCTATGAACCTACTAATATGTCTGTCATATGCTGTATAGAAGTAGGAGTGTAACATGATGTGCTTGCTTTTTACGTTACAAGCTAAGGAAGTTTTCCAGATTTTAGTGCCTCGAAGCGAGCAGTAAGAGTTTCATAGTCCAGAGGCATATTCGGATGAACACGACTGCCAAGGTTTGTCTTTGGCAAATCAGGGAAATCATTATCCGGTTCTTTCTCTTCAGAGTGATGATTTCTTGTGTAAGGTTGATCTGGGTCTTTCTCTTCAGGGTGATGATTTCTTGTATAAGATTCTCTTCTAGGAGGTGGCCTTTCAACAGACTCTATCTCCACATCACTTTCATCCTCTGTCTCTGAATTCAGCCCTTCAGAGTCATCAAACTTTATCTCGGAGTGTACCTTCCTAGCAGCACGGCTGTTCCTTTTGTGTATCTTCCTAGAGCCCAAATCTACTGGATCTGGGCCTCTGTTTTCTATGCGGTTTGATCCACTAAAGCTCCCTGTGCTGGAAGTTTTCCCTCCAAAGGGTTTAAGTTCATTGGAGGAAATTACATCTTCTCTCCTGGATGATCTACTTGAGTTGGCCGTTGATTGTCTCTTGCTAGAATGAGTACATTCATGATCAGAAGGTTTGGAATCTTCAGGTTCATCAAATTGATCGGTGTTCCTGTTGGCAAGATCGACTGCAGCCTTGGCAGCAGATGCTGCTCTCTCTGCAGACTCTGCAGCTGCTCGAGCAGCTGAAGCAGCATCTTTGAATTGCATAGTTCCCCCATTATTATATTCATCAGCATATACAGAGCTGCACATGAGAATAAGAAATGGATGAGGAACTGATTGTTATACAGGTTTTCATCGTTTGTATGGATACATGTCCAGAGTGAACTGAAAACTGAAACCTGGAGTTAGCTGGGTTTGGTTGCACAGCACATGCTGACAGAGTAGTCTTAACGGGCATTTTGGAAGCTTCAACAAACGTACTTGGTCCTTGCTGCAAGGCAAAGAAGTTGAACCTATTAGCCTCAGACATTAGGTATACAAATACAAGTATGCACTAGAGGGTTTCAGTAGCATATACAATCAACTCTTCAGGAGGTTTGAGAAGCTCCTGCTCAGTCTCAGTGGTATCCCAATCAATATGATGCTCCTTTGCAATCTCCTTTAGGACTTTCAGCTTAGTTTGTCCAGAAGGCTTCTTAATTGACAGCTTCTCAATTAGCTTCAGAAGGAGATCAAGTTCAGAAGTGAGCAGAACACGCATGCAATGGCCACAACTGCATAATTTTGACCAAAATACTACATACTTACAAGGTTATTGACACCAGCATTTGGGCGTAGGTCGACTGCAGCAGAAATAAAATCTTTACCATACTTCTTTTCGAAAAGGTCACGCATCCGACTGAGCTCAGGGAGTTCTGAGCACCTTGGTGCCGCAAATATCAAACTGCAGATACCTTCTTTCAGGTCCGCTGGACATTCCCTAAAGAAACAGTTTGACCAAAATAGTAGCATAATATTATAATTTGGTTTTCAGAACATATAACTTTGTTAAACAAGAGAACAAAAAAAAGGAAGCAATGAAAGATTGCAAAAATACAAACTTCTGCTTTGCAATGATTGGAAGGCGTGTAACAATCAGCTCACAGAAAAGTTCAATGATCTCATTCGCCGCCATAATGTTCTGTTCTCTAATTACATGCTCAACCTGCAATTACGCCAAATACCTTGATTAGGAGTATGGTCTGTATCAACGTTTCCATTTGTTATATACCATGTGCATACCCTCTCTTCATTTTTCTAAGAAATATCATGAGTATTGCACTTTGCAAAGGATTGATAGTTAATAGAAAGAACAACAATCTTTGATCAGGAACGGTGAGCCGACATTCACCGGTCATTCATTCATTCATTTAAAAGATATGACATGTGCCAGTTAGGGCAAATAGATGAGTGATGGGCTGGGTGTTGCTTGAGGATATGGCTATGTGGTGTGTCGGCCCGGTTTGATCGATTGATCGAGATAGATCAAAAGACGCTCCACGAGCCCTCATCTTTGGGGCGGTCATGGACAGGGCGTCTAGTAGTAGCACCACCACCACCATAAGCCGCTTTAAAATAGTAGAGATATATAAATATTTGAAAATGCAAGTATAGTAGTAAGAAAGAACAGCAATCTTTGATCAGGCTCAATAGTGGACTAGTGCTTGCAACCTAACCTGCCTGATTCTGTACAGAAGTTACCTAATGGCATTGCCGAAGAATAAAGGTGGCCACCGCCTAACAAAGAAGTCATAAAGAACCATGCCGTACAGGCGTACAGGCTCATATATGGTAAACCCTCCTAAATATGGTTGAATGTATATAAAAATCTTGCTTTGAAGGAAATTAAAGCATGGTTAAGAAGTTTCCTTATTTCAAATGGGAAAAAAGCAAGTAAAAAGGAAACGCCAACTTTAAGGTAGTCAATCTCTTCCAAATCAAAGTTTTCCAATTCTGAATCTGACTCCACATTTTGCCCCCAAATCAACGAACTAACGCATCACTGCACGCAAAATATCCCCATCTCTCGCCATTGATGAAGCTCTAACGATCCTTGACCCATTTCTCGGACGAGCTAAACAGTAATGATGCCTGACGCAGACGAAGCGAACTGAATCCACTAGCACCAAGAACTCAAGAAGCAACAGGCGGATGCGCGACGCTTACCCGGATGCGCGCGGTGTCCTCGTGGCGGTCGCGGAGGAGCGCGGCGATGTCGCGGCGCATCTGGCGCACCTGCGCCTCCCGCCGGTTCCGCAGCAGCTTCATCCGCGCCGCGGCCATCCTCGCCTCCGTCTTGCTGCCGCGCGCCCAACCCATGCATGCAGCAGAAAGAAAACCCCAAGTCAACCTCACCACCACCACCACCACCACACACGCGCGCGCGCTCACGCAAGGAATCAAACTCTCGGGAGACGAACCATTTGGAGGTGCTGAAAGAGCCGCGGAGCCGCACGGCGGCGAGCGCGGCGCCGGCCAGCCGCCTCATCGCGCGCGCCGGCGACCTGGACTCGCCGGCGGCCATCGTCGTCGTCCCCTCCTCCGAGTCCGAGGTGGGTGGAGAGGAGGCGGCGCCTTGGGTTGTGGTGGTGCGTGGACGCGCGATGGCAAAGCTTGGGGTTTTTGTTGCGTCCCTCTCTTGCCCCGGTCGGGTCGGTGTGTCCCCAAGCCCAACTCTAACGGTTACCTTGACTCGTCGCCTCGTCGGTAGTGAAGAGATGCTCCTCGACGAGGCGAGGGGTGGGTGGGCCCGCGGCAGCAGTGAGACACAGGCCGGTGCTCGTCTGGTGGGCCCGATCTGTCGGCGGGGGATTCCGAGGAGCGTTTCACGGCGGGGAGGGTGGGTCCGGGCCTCGGGAGTTTCCCGTTGGAGCGACGAGGAGGTGGGCCTGCAAGTCGGACTGTGCTTAATTTCCGGCCCATTCTCTCTCTCAAAAAAATGTCAAGCTGAGCCAAACAATTTCCATGACTACATACGTGACCTCTTTTTATGCTCCCTCCCTTCTAAAATACTAGAATTCCCATGTTTCGTTATATATATATTCTTTATCCCAATATATTTTTGCACTTTGAGTTTGTGTAGTCGTTTTAGACTTATGCTAAGTCAAACTTTTGAAACTCATCCATAAAAAAGTTAAAACTATTTAGATTAAGCACATAATAATCATACAGATAAATTGGTCTAAAAAAGAACTTCCTTAATATTATATATTAATTACATTTCATAAATAGATTATAAAAGCTTTTAATGTCAAAGTTATATTTTGGAGATCATGTCAATATTCAAAACGACTGTTATTTTAGAATGGAGAATAGCAGAGTAACAAAAAATCAATTACTTTTGTATGTAGAAAAACTCAAATTTTGCAGCAACAACTTCATTTTTCATAATTGGCAAACGACCGAAACAGGTACAGACTACGGACATATAATAGGCTGGTTTCAGCCTTTCGCTTCGCTTTCTATCCCTAAATTCCGACAATGATAACACTGATTTTGTAGCAGCTGTAAACAGACAATGAGGCGTCTCTTGCTCATCTATGGATATATTATCATCTGATACATCTCAATACATTTTTTTTCTTCTTCAAAACAAATGACACGAGATTCCTCCAACATGTAAGAAAACTGTAAATTCGACATGACCCTGGACCGCTGTACAATCAAATGTGCCGCTTGTATGGATGTGGGAGAAGTTTTATCATACCCCCAACCTTGTGCCTCTAAAAGGATACTACTATCTAAGTTGCCTACAAAGCATAGATGATATTCACCATGCGCACGAGCATTTCATTTTGGGGAGAGCAGAATATGCTCTACCCAGCCCAGCCAGCACCCGGCAGCCATAAAAAAAGCTACACGACCTTACACCAACCTATGGCTAAACAACTTTTTTTTAGCCAACATGACTAGACAACTGAAGTAACCAATTTACAAGGGCCAGCTGGGGACGTAAAAAGAGAGGAAAACCTATTTGACAATGTACAACATCTGAGGGTGGAAGGAAGGATACAACATCCCATCATCCTCTGCTGGCTAGTGTCTTCTGCTCTTGGAGGCAATTTCAGCTCTTCAAGAATTGGAATGCGGAGTTCTCAAGGAGTTCTTGAGGTGGAATGACATTCTGAAATTCCTTGGCGTCCATGGAATTGGCTATCTCATCTAGTGATAGAGGCATGCTACAGCAGGAAACAAAGGGATTCAAAGCTAAGATCCTTTTTAACATTTCAAAAGAAAACATCACGAGACATTCCATGTACCTGATTTCTTCATCTAGTAGAAACGTACTATCTGAAGTGCCCTGGCCAGGTCCTGTGTTCATCAATGATCTCATCTCGTTAAGGACCTAAAATCAAGGAACGAGTTTTTTTTCACCTCAATTATCTGCATGCCTTCATCGAAACCATGCATCTTCTGATTGAATAGCTTCAAATAGAATGTATGAAACCATAATGTTCATTTTTTAGACACGATTTTCCAGTGGGGAACAGCGCCGGATTAGCCCCCAAAATCTGCATAAATCCATATAATCGGTTTGGTGTTTACCTCTTCAGATACACTTTCAGTATTATATTTGTCATCCCAGTATTGTGTGCATATTTTGTAAAGCTGCTGGACAGTCAACACCTGCATAGAGGCAACAAAAATTCAATGCTTAACTATACTAGAAGATGCACGCCTGTGTGTTTTGTGTGTGTTTGAGAATGAGAAATCTTACTGGACAAAGATCATTGATTATTTCATCATATGAAATCCTGAATTTTTTGAAAATGACCTGCAACGCAACAGAAAAGAGAGGTTATTACAAACTGAAACCCCAAGTTAAAATGGGTGCAGTTTTTGTCAAGGTTTTTACCTATGAAAGCACTAACCAACATTGTTAAGCTAATAATAAGAATCTATATAATTGAAAAGGTGCATACTGAAGTTTGAAGTTACATACCAAGAAACCGACAGCCTGGCATATGTGCTTAAGTTCATCCCATGCAGACCCTGCGTACTGTTAATGTTTATTAGTTAGGTAGAAGGAAAATAAAAGGAAGATAGTAATGCTGGTATCACCCTGTAAAATAAATGGAGTGCCTTTCTTACAGTAAACCAAGAAAACATGCATGCCTTTTTTTTTTTCAAGGAAAAGGTTAATATTAGTGACCATACAAGATTCGTTCAAAAAAAGTGACCATGGACCATACAAGACAATCCCTTCTCATGTTGCTAACAGATAGGTCCCTAGGAATTAGACACATTACAGAGCTTTACCATATAGTAAAGAAATTTTAACTAAGATGATGGTTGAAAGCATTTAATATAATACACATGAGGAAAATCATATTACAAAAGTGCATGTCTCTAGAAAGAATAGCAAAATCACATATTTCTGTTTACCTCTGGCTTGGCTTGTGTGCACCACACCTCCAGTTCTTCAAGCCCTTGTTTCACATACTCTCCATTGCTGAAAGAACAGCACTCCCGTCGTACGAGAAGACTAGAGATAATACCAGAAGGGGAAACTTTAGGAGCTAGGGTAATCGATGGAAAGCTAAATTCCAGCCACTATAAAGTTACCTATTCAAGAGCTGAGCGTTGATGCATGAGAAAATCTGTGTAAAGATCTTCCGAGAAAAAATTGTTGGGACCTAAAGTTCATCTTGATGATCAGAAGTCAGAGCACCATGCAATTAAATACAGTGCACATACAAAGATGTAATCTTACACAATTTTCTTGCAAAGTTTTTAAGAGAGCATTTAAATGGTCGACTATCACTTGCCAATAGCTACCTTGCTCCGGTACCAAACCAGCTTTTGCAGTTCTTGATGCCTTATCAATGTAGATACAGGAATTAGCATTAGACTAGCAACAATAAATTATAGGTGTGTAAATGAGGCCAGGTACATAGTTAACATTTAACTAAAACACAAGAAATAACAGCCTAATCAACAACTCAGAGAAATTCCTTGTAGCAGAAAGGTACGTACACATGATAGAAAGAACTTTTTAATAAAAAAATGAAATAAAGAACATTCTGATTTCTTCACATTTTGCTTGCAATGGGTTCTACCAACTAAAGGAAGTAGCAAGGATTGGGCAGCCAAAGTTAAAATCAACTTAGAATTCCAGTGTTGCTGCTTGCAATGCTAGCTTATGTGTCAAGATTGCCGAGATGTCCTTTATTTATTCTAAAACTTATATTGACCCACAAGAATCATCTAAAATATGAAATAATATTTAACCTGGGGATGACTCGTGATAGATGGGGTAACCTGAATAACAAGTAAGAGTACAGAAGATATTTCTTTCTTCACATTGTCACGGATCATTCCATATAAGCCTTCCACAAAAGCAGTAAGCTGTTGCTTAAAAAGAAGTGCAGGATACTTGGCCTCAACTTGGCGCACAAGATCCATATCAACAGTAATGTTTGAGGCACGAAATACCTGAGGACAATATGGCACAAAGTGAAAAGAAATTAGCCAGGAAATGTGAAAAAAAAAACAATCTCTACCAGTTCACCCCTATATCTTGCTTAAATCTGCTCCAGAGTCACAAATTATTATTGTCATGGTAAGTAACTAAGTATATGGCCAAGTTTTCGATCTTTGACCAACGAGGCAATGATATCCTTTTAAGTAAAAAAACATTATGACTAGATGTGTACATCATCCAAAATGTTTTTTTTCGAGCAAACATATAGTTTTATTTTTCAAAGGCCGGAACAACTGAGCGAGTGCCTTATATTAAAAAGGGAAGAAGCAGCATAGAGAGGCAGAAAAAGGTTACACCAGGGATTTCTTCACTCAAGCTCTAAATATTTATAAATCATGCACATTATATATAAATCTGAAATTTTGTGTATTGCTATGACGAGCCTAGGAAGAAACTTTAACACTAGTAATATATGTCTATTTTAAGGAGGAACCTTCAAAATGGCCTTATTCACATGTTCCATTTATACCAGGAACAATTTTTCTAAATTACTCCCTCATAAAAATTATTCTTCTATTTCCTGACATGAAGAATAGATCTGCCTGATCCACAAGGTTGGTGCTTCTAATCCTCAATTCTCAGATTCAAGTTCAGTTGATAGGAACTTAAGAAGATACTTTACAACTAGTAGTAAATGTCTATACTTTACAAGCCATTACCAGCTAGTTAGGTAGGGCAAGGGCTACTTCACAAAATATTGCATGTAATAGGTATTAAGTTGCATGTACCGACCAGTTTACACAAAAGTATAAATTGATAGGAAAAGGTAGGAAATTCACTTATACTTCCAATACTCCCCTCACGTGGAGGCTCCATAGGCTAGGACTCAAAACTTGAGACTTCTAACTTTGATCCATGTTAAGTTGCATGCAACGACCAATTCACCTAAAAGTCTAAACTGGTCTGGAAGGTTGGGCAATTCACTTATATTTCCAACAATAGGATCACAGTTTTATTATTGTTGGATCACTTTCCTGATGTTACATGTGCATGTTTAATCCTCCACATGTGATTTTGGCTGTATGAGATTCTCTTAATCTTAATGAAATGACATGCAAGCCTCAATGAAAATAAAAATTTTCACCTTTAGAATGGCCCTTGACATCATTTAAGACGGAAGTTCAATTTGTTAGCCAGTTTGGGATTATCATAACTGGAATTCGAAATGCAATTTCATACAGTACCAGTGTGAATATGAGATTACCCAGAAAGAGATGAATGATAGGTGTTTTTGGTAAAAATCTAAATATCATTTGTGTGATACTCCTGAGGTCAAGAAACTGTGGAAAGACTTATGACCACCACATGTCTAGTAAAATGCATCCCGAATTCCCATTGAGGAAAACATAGTTGGATCAGTTAACATGCTAAACATGCCATCAAATGATATATACAAATACAACATACCATCCTCCCGAGGAATGATGTCTGAGTCTGTGGTCTTCTCAGTGGAGTTGTTCCAGATGAGCCAGCAGGTTTTAGACTCTTTTGTAGTAAAATCAATAAAGATGATGAATTGGACAGCCAGTATGCAAGGTCAGAACTTTCTTGTTTCTGCGATAACCATTGTGTGAAATATTATGAAGATAACAAAGATTGAGTACATCAAACAAATAGGACAAGATCACTCTATAAAAGTGACACTGGAAGCATTTAAGATTTGGAACACTAGCAAGAAATAATACCTGCATTGCTGAACCAAAAATCTGAATGAGTCGATCAAAAACATTTGTTTTATCTGTCTCAAAAGTCCTCCAATGAAGAAGGCATTTGTATATTGTTATTGCAGCAACTGGCTTTCCTTCACTAAAGCCAACATTTTCAACAACACAATTTATCAGTGAATCGACACTCTCCTGTAAGGAAAAGGTATAGCCAATCATAATTATAAGAAATTGAGCAATATATTTAATTTTTTCTTGTAACTTTACTAAATGCTTATAAACATTGAATATCAAGTAAATATACATGATGTCTCTCGATATAGGACCTCCTTCCATATTCCATTGGTGTGCCATGAGGTGTCTGGAGAAATGATTCCATTAGGTTCAAACATGAAAACAAAATAGAAGATGGTATTAGCACCCGGTATAAGATTGATGCTCCAGACCTGTTCCTCGCCATGTAGGCTCCCGTTAGCCAAATTCTGCACAGTTGCAAACACCCATAAGCATAAAAAAAATGAATAGGCCAACTCCCACCATATAGGTATACAACCAGCAAATGAGTGAGAGAGAGAGAGATGTTACTGATTTTCGATGCATATTAAGCAAAGGCATATTCTCAGGTCTTGTTTTTAGTGCCTGCTGCCGAAGAACATGGTTTTCTGCTTCTGTACTAGTCAGCTTTTCTTGAAGGCTGGGCATGGAAATAATTACGATCATTTAATGTAAGATAGATTCACTAATGAAGGATATAATCAATTAGCAACACCAACAAATTTACATTAGAGACAACATCAAGAAAAGAAGAACCTTAGCATTGTGTTCTTCAGTGCATTTATCTGTGATTCTGCATCTGTAGCTTTCTTGAGCCACTCTTCCCTGGCTTTCTCCGTTTCTTCAAACTTCTGTTCTGTTTCCTGAATTTTTGTCTCAAGAGAGGCGACCAATGTCTGTAAGTTAAAAGAGTCACGTATTGTTATTCAGTTGCTAGAAACAATAATTGGATAGCAAGGGTATCCATGTTATACACAAGACTTCTATCTATGGATTGGCCACTTAATAGCAAAGGACATAAGCTCGAGGGTTGCTAAAAAGTTGCAACCAAGCAGATCTTTTGTTTCAAATATTGGAGCTAATATATCAATACAGATGTAACATATTTTTTAGTTCGAAAAAATATTTTATTTGCAGGTTTTTTACTAATATAATTTGTAGATTGTAAAAAAAAAAACACAAGATCGTAAAAAACTTGAGTAATAGTTATCTTTACTCATGGTTACATTGACATCCACAAAAGGATGTGGAGAGAATTATGGATTAGTTAGTGCCTATAAAGCTACAAAAAATTCATTGCTAGTTTTTTTTATTCTTTTGTAACATTTTAATTTGTATTTTTTTCATATTTGTAATACCTTCAACTTCTCATTTTCAACAGCAAGCTCATTGCGTAGAGTTGCATCAACAGGAATCTCCGGCAATAAAGCAGCTTTCTCTGCTGTTGCTTTGGCAGCATCTTGTTCCCTTTTTAACAACTCTTTTGTGTCCGCGAACTCCATTTGTAATTCGTGCAATTGCAATTGGAGTTTCTTATTTTCTTGTGACTTTGCTTCTTCTACATCAGCCTGCAAATACAAAATATCCAAAGCTGTTACATAATAATCAGAAGTTTTCTTTGTAATGTTATGAGATGTATGATGATCTGCTAAGATACAAGCATTAGAAGTGTTGAAAATGTGTAGACTGTTCACATGATACACACAAGGGTTTCTTATCCAATCATTTTCCCTTTTCTTGTGTATATCACTACAAGATAGTTTTAATTTACATGATACACTACAAAGTTCAGTAATTTGATGCATATTGTACTAAAATTACAAAGTTCTAGAGAAGTAGGATGATGAATACACACAATCTTCAAACCTTATAAATCAAGGAAAAGTGTGTCCTTGAGATAGTACAGTTAGAAATGATGATTCTATGTCAACCAATAGTTTTGTTAACCTCAAAAGGTAGCAAAGACATGCTACTCTTCTTAGCACTTGCACCATATGTAAAAACACTTTATTAAATAATGGCCGTGTTTATTGTACTAGTTTACCCTGATGCGTTTCTCCAGTTGTAACCGCCAAGTAAGTTCCTCAACCTCCTTCTCAAGTTTACTCTTGGCAGCCTGTAGAGCACCAGTTTCTTTTGCGGCCTGAAAATAGTGAAGTGGCCAGGCACCAAAAATGAGAATGGTTCTTTATACTATAATCATTTAGAATTATATTAAACCAATGACAACACTATTGTTCGGTGCATCAAGGAAACATAAATGTATGACCATGGTAGTAGGGAGGTGTTCTGATGCAAGTAGTTTTAACAAAATAGAATCAAATCATGGTGCTTGCATCAGATCTAAGAGGGCAACAAAGGTAGAGCTTATGAAATATTTGGAGAGAAGCTTTGAAAGATACAAATCTAGTTAAAGTAAACAAGGTCACAATTGCACAAAAGTTGGTAGTATTATTGGGCTTTCTAAGAAACGTTGAAAATCTTTTCTCCCCGTAACATCTTGAAATGTAGTCAAATAGTCATCACATTTTGTGGTAACAGTGTAACACCAAATCTCTAAGACATACAGCTTATATGGATCCTTCATATTTTTTAAAATATATATATAGGTGAGACTGCCACAATTTGTACAGAGAAACAAAGTTGACATGCTTGGTTATTGATCACGTATAATTGAAATCTAGGACAACAAAAAAATATATACTCCCTCCATTTCGCAATGTTTGTCCGCTCCGCATGCCTAGAAGACATGCATGCTAGTCATTCTTTAATGGAATTGCCTCGTTCTTGCTCCCGTTGGATAGATCTAGTATTGATCTATCTGATGAGAACAAGAACGAAATACTTGTATAAAAGAAAGACTAGCATGCATGTCTTCTAGATATGTGGAGCGGACAAACATTGTGAAACGGAGGTAGTATTATTATAGCTTGATGCCTTGATTCCCTGGGAAATGGGAGAAAGAAGAATGAAAAAAATAAATGCAAGTTTACAAACTGGGCCTCTTACCATTTTGAGTTTCCGAAGTTCTCTTCTGGCCATTCTTCCTCTCCAAGCACACTGAGCTGTGATTGTGGCCTTCATCAGCCCCACATACTTTGAATGCGCCAAATAACCACGGCAGTGACTCTGCAGGGATGATATCATTAAAAAGGGAGGTAATGAACAAGCGAGGATACATAAGTGATTATAGGGGAAACAATCACATCATGCTGTAGACTTAATTTTGCTAAAAGAAATGTTGTAGACTTAAAAGGTTCATAATAAAGTTAGAGTTTGACACGATAGCTAAAATGTTAAAAAAAAGTGATGCTATGGTAGGTATGGTGAATCGTATTATAGATGTTTTTAATAGGCATAAAACAAAATCAAACAGTATAGACCTCTATTTGAGGCACAGCCTAAAACCCAGTATGCCACATCAGAGAAATATTGGAACTGTAATATATTCCATGAATAGTTCAATATAGATAATTAACACAAACACTTCAGACACGATGATATTTACTCCTGTCTTGGATTGGCAGTTTATTCCATTCTGGGACAAACATATCAGGCTTATTTTGTAAATAGAGAACGTATCAGTCCATTACACTGTTTTAGAACGTATCAGTCCATTACACTGTTTTGGATAAGAAACAGGGCAGTGAAAAAATGACGGCCTAAACGTATATGTTGCACAAGTATTTGATATTAGCCTCTTATTACCATGAACAATATAAATATTTTTCGACTTAGTTCTGCCGTGGATTCTACTATAATGAAAGCATATTACGTTTATTTATGCAAATAGAGACCATATTAGATAAAAAAAAGGGGGGATGACAGATACCATACATATAGTTGATAAAAAAACTATAATTGTTGGTCAAACCTTTGACCTAACAAAACAAAATACGCCTTATAAAAAAAACTGAGGGAGTATGATATTATAAACAATATTTTAACTATAACACAATTATCTCCTAGCAAGTTTATTATTAGTACATTCCAAACAATAAAAAAAGGGATTTGTAACTTGTTTATAAACAATTTTTTCAAAAAATTGGTGGGTGACTCAAAACTAGCTACTTTGATGGACTTAAAATAAAGCCCTGGAATACCTGAATAATCACTGCAGCTTTTGTTTGCCGGCAAAAACGGAGTTTGCCACGAGCTGCCATCCCACGTAGACCAGATTGGATAGTAGTTGAAGCAAAACATACATCTGTATATTTTTTTCTTTCATGATGCATACGATAGCAGGTCTGAATCTTCAATGAAGCTGCCTCTCTACGAAGATTTTCGTAACACCTTCTTGCAATTGTTCCTTGGTAATTAAAATGTAAAAGTCACAATCTGCTAAAAGAAGGTTTGTGTGTTTGGTGAATAGAATACAGATGTTCTCATTTAAATTTCAAACAAAATGGTGTACCCCTGCATACAGCCTGGAGTTGTGTAGCACATATTTGCATCCGGATGTACTTTTTGTGAGCCAGAAATGACCGAACTTTGGTTTGTATTTTTTTAGCAGAGAGTCCCAAAACCTCAGTTCTTAGAGCATCTAACTCCGCCATTTGACCAGCACGAAGAAATACTTTTGTTTTTCCTATCTGTACATTTGAAATAAAAGTGAGGTAGATACAAGAATAATGAAACAACATAGCAGTGTTTGACAATAAACATTATAACTTGTTGCATTTAAACTGAACGTTGTGTTTCGGATTGCTAACATTACAGGTTTGTATTAACAAAATAGTTGAAGATAAATAAGTCACTAAATTGTAAATCTCCCACATTAATCTAAGAAAAAGAAAAGGATATGCACCATTTATTTGGGGATTCTAGATTATAATGGTGTAGATTAAACTGGGGTTATTAATACAATTATGCTTCACGATACCTATTCACTATTGGTCATCTATTCTGTAATCGTACAACTTACTTTAGGATTGTAATATTTTCCCGATAAATGGTTTAAGACTGGAATAAACTAATAACATGAAAGCATTGTTGTTTCTTCTAGTATTTACCTGATAGCCTGTAAGATTAGCTTTCTCAAGAAGCATCTTCGTAGCTGTAATTTCATCATGACTGTCAAGGGAACACATAAGAATTTGCAACATAGAACAGAAACACATAAATACTCAAATAAATCATATATTACCTTCGACCCAGGACTTTGGGTTGAAGAATACCAAATCGATTAACGAATTCATAGAATGTTCGTCTAGTAGGGTATCCTAGACAGCTTATCCTAATTGCCTCTAAAACTCCCTGTTCAGAAAGAAAGATGACATCTCATCACTCAGATTGCGGGTTCTGTTTTTTAAGGGGAATAGATGGCTAATTCTTGTAACAGGATCCGGAAACTATTTTGGTACGATTGCTATATTAGAGATGTAGGAGCATCAGCCAAACGGCAATAAATTTCCCCCTGACCAGCACATCAATATTTAAGTCGCATTTCTGTTAACAACAGAAACGTGTTATTGCTTCATAGCACATCGTGCTTTGGGGTAATATTTTAGTACATTACAAACTTCTGAAATATAACTTTTTGCTGCATTGTAACCTTTTTTAGCAAATCATGTTAACCATTATAAAACTTCAACAACACCATGCTGCATTTGAACCAATAAAACTTAATATCATGAAAAGCTTGGTCCGAATTAAAGTGGTATATGGATTACCAGTTTATTTCTAGAAGTTCTCACCAATTTTCACCAATATTTACAGGCTATGATGAAAATATTTCCAGGTCCTATGTCCAGTTAAATATGTATGCCCAGTGAAATAATTAAAGATGGTGCGCTTTGTTATACATACATGCAAAATAAGATGCTGTGCAGGATCACATATTATTAATAAATAATTATTAGGATTGGTTAAATTGGATAGTATAGTATGTTAGTTGTGTTCACGATCCTGCACATGTTCTGACAGTTTGAAAAATACATAAATATTAGCAAATATTAAGATTCTACCATATTAAGATCCTTTCTAGGATCAAATTGTTCCACTAGCCCTCCTTTGGACTTTATGACAACCTTTTAATGCTAAGCATAGTTCCAGCACGGGAAAATAAACATAGATATTAGTAGATCATGGCCACCAATCATCACAGATAGCTTCTTTATTAAAAATAAATAAAAGACAACTTTTAGATCAGTTTGTTCATATCAGCATGCTTAATGACTACAAATGAAGTGAAACTGCACAAGTCTTACTCCACATCGAAGCTGTTAGTGGGGCAGCCGGTCCAGTACCCCGTGAGCCCGCTCTCTGCGGCGACTCACGGGGCGACTCGCCTCGCCGCCAAAAGCTCCGCCGTCGCCACTCCTTCCCCTCGCCGTCGCCGCCTCTCTCCCCCCTCGCGGCGGCGGCGGGGCCGTCCTCCCCCTCACTCTCCTCTCCTCTTTTTCTCCTTTCTCAGGTGGCTCCGTTTTAGGCGAGGTCGTCGGAGTGAAGGGCAGCGGGTTCCGGTGCGGATCTGGCGGTGGGCGGCCGGATCTGGCGGCGAGTTCGCAGATCTGGCGGCGGCGCGGGCGCAGCGGATCTGGCGCGTTTCTGCTGGAGGCTGCGCGCTGCCGTGGTGGTGTGGCGGCTCAGCGCTGGCGGCGCGCTCAGCGTGGCACTTTGCCGTCTGGCGGCGTCTCGGCGGTCGCGGCTCAGCAGCGGCGGCAGCAGCTACTACGCGCGCGGCGGCGCGCGCCTGTCCGGGCCCGCCCTGCGCGCTTTGGCTTCGCGGCGTGGCTTTGAGCGCGCTCGAAGCGTGAGGCGCGGCGGACCGGCATTCGCGCGGCGTGGCCGGAGCAGCGAGGCCGGGGCGCGCGGCGGTGGGCGACCGCTTCGCCAGAGCGAGCGAAGGGCGACGGCGGTTGGCGGCGCGAGGCGGCGCGTGGGGCGTCGGCGATGGCGAGCGCGCGAAGCGGCGGTGGTGCGTTTGGCCGGCGCGAGGCGTCCATAGCGTGGAGCGGTGCGCGCGTTGGCGGTGATAAACTTCCGGTGCGTGGTGGCAGCGGCTCGAATCCGGCCGAGGTGGTTGAAGTCAGCCATGGCGGCGCCTCGTGGCGGTGTTGGTCTCGGAGTCGGTTCGCCCTAGTGCCTTGGTGGCCTCTTTGCCGGCTGACTGCCCAGATCCGGCGACGCAGCTGCTTTCTCCGGCGACGGGGCAGGATGGTGCATCGGCGGCCGTTGGGTGGTCGGCGCCTTGGTGACCTGTCCGGGCTCTGTTGTCGGCCTCTGGTGGTGTGGCGTCTTCGATCTGCGGTCGTCGTGCAGTAGTGGTGCATCGGTTGCCGTCGGGGTGCTTTCGGTGTGTCTGGTGCCTTGGTGGCCTCTTGGCGGGCGGTATCCGAGATTGTCGTCTCTCGCTGCCGGTGATGTTTGGCGGATTGGTGCATCGGCGGCTAGGGGTCGACGTCTTGGTGACCTGTCCTGTCTTTGTTGCTGGTCTCTAGTGGTGCGGCGTCTCTGGCTGCCGTCGCGCTGTGGCGGTGCATCGGCGATCCGGGGTTGGCTCCTTGTCCAGCGGCTTTCGCTTTGGGGGGTGTGTCCTTCGTCGGCCTCAGTGCGAGTTTGCATGGTTGGCGCAAGGGGTGAAAACCTTGTCCTTTTGGGCAAGTAATGGCGTCGTCCTAACGACGTTCCGTCGTTGGAGGCATTACTGTCTTGTGCTCCCCATGTTGAGCGAAAGCTAGGTGTGGTAGGCGGCGGCGGCGGTTTCTCACCGTCGTTACCTCGTTGGAGGCGTCATTTTTTCCGTCTCGGCACTGTTGGTTCGGTCGGTCGTGCCTTTTCCCGTAGTTGATCGTTGTCACGTTGTGGTTTGCTTCAGTGGCTTTACTGTGGTGTGCCTCGGTGGTGGTGTTCGCTGTGGCGCTACTCGCCATTTCATCCAGGGCAGAGGGCCCTGGATTAGGGCAGAGGGCCCTCTCTTGTAATTATGACCGTCTTTTTCTCTTTCTATTAATGGATCGGCGGAACTCCCGCCCCTTTTTCCTCAAAAAAAACATCGAAGCTGTTGGAGAACATTACGACTACAAATGAAGTGAAACTGCACAAGTCTTACCCCACATCGAAGCTGTTGGAGAACATTACTGTTTTCGAATATTGCTGGCTTGAGAACATTATTGGGTTTTATGCAGCGGATGTAGTGTGGCTCTGTTGCACTCAAAGTTTCTAACAGAGATTGTAGTTGTTGCTGCAAGATCATGCCAAAATAAAAGAGTAAATACATTAAAAAAAATGAAGGAATAGAGTAAGAGGAACATTGTTTACCTTGAAACTTGAACCTATTGAAGAAAACTTTGTGGACTTTGTTGATTCTTCACAAGGTGGAAAAAGACTTGAAACAAATGGACATTTTGAAGCATTTAACAATACTTGATGTTCATTCACAGCATAATCTATGTTTTTATCTAGGAAAAGATCAGTTTGATACGTGACCTGCAATAGCAAGAGATATGCATTTAGTGTGCACATCTTAAATGCATAAATAGTTAATTAAAATGAAGATAAAACTGACTAGCAAGCACAATAAACTAATTACTCTCCTTATTAGAAATATGATTGATGATTGTGTGTTACATATTTGTTAAGAGGAACAAGGAATATTTTATTAGCTTCAGGTCAAAACAATAAGCAAAGGAAGCACATGCACTAATGCACAAAATGTTGGCTCCATTACTGCTTTAAAAAAAAAAATGTTGGCTCCATTACTGCTTGGTTATTTAATTAATTTTTAAACAATATTATTCAATAATTGAAGTGCCATCCATTGTGCCACTCCCCAAGTGCAAAAACTATTAGCATGTCAGTAGGGCACATTCCAATACCCGAACCTTCTAGCATGGAGCATTTTAGTGCTCGAATTAACCCACACATACTTTATCCAGGCAAAGAACAGGATTTTCATTTTTCTAGTCAGATTTATGTACAGTTTTAAGCAAATTACAAAGGAGTTAATTATCGCTGACCATTATATGTGCAAGTGCAAAGGTGCGACTATCGATGCGCATTGAAGATCTTAAAACTTCCATTCAAAAACAAGATGATCTTAGTTTGCTATCATCTTGTTGAGTAAGTGCGTCACATGTCACATCCAGTTTGTGCAGGAGATCTGATTATTTTAAAATATATAACCCCAAAACATCAACTTTGATATTGAATTACGTCAATAATATGTTACCTACATTTCCAGCATAATGATGAATAGTGAAATCCGATCGTGAAAATTTTGGTTTACTGAAATGTGGGTTGTCTTTAAATTTTTGATATAGCTTCTCTGCAAATGTTTCATGGGTTGAATTCCGTAACATGCTGAAACATAAGAGAATGAAATTGTTATAAGATTTGGGACTTTATGGAAACTAAAGGAATGTTTACAATTATTTGTATATACCATGTCTCATCCAACAGAGCAATTATTCCCCCTGGTTTCTGCATCAGATAAATTAGAAACAAGAAATAAGATTCCATTACATGACCGAACCACAGAATGAAGTGCTCATTATATATATCATGGCTAAAATGTACAGGACAAATAAGGACGCAAGATACAAAATCAAGTAAGCAGTTCCCTAAAAAAAAATCAAGTAGGTAAAAAAAATGTGCTACAATATTCAATGGACTAATGGAAGCAAAAGAGAGAGAGAAATACAGGTCGGACTGCTAACGAATGCCAGACTGAATTGCAAATTAGGCATGAGAGAATATTTTTCTATTTTTTTTTTAAAGTGTGTATGGCTGATAATTATTAGCATACCAGTATACAATGTGGTATCCAAATTTACTAGCCAATGGCTGATACTGGTACATGGAACTCATTATTTCCTGTATGATAGCAACTGATTTTAAATGGGGAATGTGGATGCAAGAGATTGTTCAAAGTAGTCGGCAGTTGTGTCACCAATAAGATCTTGTTCAAGAATTAGCCTAATTTCTTAACATGAATCAAAGTAATAAAGAATGCACTGCAACCAGAATCTGACATTCTTTACCTTCTCAATGAGATCAAGAATTTCTTGGTTGTCTACAAATTGTATGTAGCTCCAGTCTATTTCTTCTTTTGTATATTCTTCTTGTTCCATCTTAAACACATGCTGTTCATGGCACATATGTCTGTTAGATGACTCAATGCTATACTGGTTGGATGACTTAAAATAAACAAGATGTGGAACTTGTTGACGAAAGGTATTTCTATTTTATAACCTGATTAAAATGTTGCTGGAGCTTCTCATTAGTTAGATTGATGCAAAACTGCTCAAAGCTGTAAAGAGTCAAAAATGTCATATTGTAAAAATTACCTTTTTGAGACCTCACATATAAGCTCATGCAAAAGCTGCTAATTCTCATCTGTAGCAGTTAGAGCATTCAGCATCAAGGACTTGGACTAACAAGCAAGGTAGCAAATATTACAGATCAATGTCATCTTATTTTGGCTTCCAGTAACAAATACTTCAGCCAATTTGTAGCTAGTTCACAATGATACCATAATTTCAGCAATCAAGATTATATCATTCTGCTGTGTTCACTGTTTAATAGGTTTTTTTGTTTGCATCTGTGCTCTTGTCACTACAAGTCTACAATTTATATGGGTCCACAGGTAGAAAGGATTGCATAAAACTGTAATTTACTTCTCCAACACTAGGTAACAACTATTACAAGGGAGGGATTATCCAGCATTCCATTGCATTTTACTTGCTCTCCTCTGTACCACATGTGCTTTAAATTTTGAATATAGGCATGATATACTTTGCAACCAGCTGCCATAATTGATATATCTACCATATAATTTGATAATTATCCACATGATCCATACTTGAGGCATAGATGATAAATGCTTATCCTACCAAGTTTAACTGCTTAATTGCATTGTACATGAATGGAGAAGCGCATCTAGCAAGACTTGCATATGTGGCTTCTATAACTACAAGTACAGGAACATAAATAGTAGATTAAATGCAAAAGCATACCAGTTAAGCACCTGTTTGTCTTGAAACTTTCGAAACCATAAATGTCCAGCACACCAATCAAAATCTTTGATTCAGGATCTTGACCAATTGAACTGTTGATTTTATTTACAAGCCTGTAACGACAAAAAAAAAAAGGAACATTTTTAGCAAAGGCTGGAATCCAAACTGATTTTTGTCTTCGCCAGACAAAGTATAATATACAGCATTACAGGAGCATAAAAAAGGACCTTCCAGGGTGATGGTTTCCAAACTTACCAATCAAACAAACGTGAGTAAACAATCCTAGCCAATGCATCTCTGCTAAGAGCAGCTGCTCGTGCATCTAAATTTTTTGTGATACTCTCCCCACGTGTTGCCATAACACGCTTGCACAAGGATTCCTCAAGACCCTTTTCATCACACCTACAGAACATTGCCACTATCCATGTAAGGGATTCAGAAAGGACTTGAGTAAATTTGCGAAAGGAAAATATTATAAAATAAATACATGAAAAGCTCAGCTGCTGTCTTAAGATGGAACTGGGATTTCTCATCCTTGGGTACAGAAGAATCTGCTTCAGTTCCTTCTGTAAATTCCACATTCCCCAGATGTAGAATAGCAGCTACAACTCTGAATATTGCATCCTGCAATACATGCCAACAGGGTTATGTGTAAAGAAGGATATCACTCTGCTCCTGTTGTTCTAAATTGATTGCTGGGAAAACCTTGGCCATACCTGTTCATCACAACTAATACCTACAATACCCATAGCTCTTCTTGTTTCCATGTATTCTTTAGAGTCGTCCAGTCCATCAAGCTCAATACAATTAGACTGGTTGAGATAGTGAAATGATCTGGCATCTCCCAGTTTATATTTATTGCATTCCTGAGACATATTCACTCATCAAGGCTCAGATAATATTACACATGATGTCAAGAAAATTAAAGGAAAAACTGATGGAGCATTCAGCGCATAACCATTAAAACATGCATCAGAGGATGATGCAAATTAATAATAGTGATACCTATTTTGAACAATAACAGTGCTACTTATACTAGATAATATACAGTTGGTACTGAACATCTGAAAATTCTAACGACTACGCCAATAGCACTCATCCAAAAACCGGTGACGGGTACAAATAGCATAAAGAAATGTAGCCAGCGTATATTGGAAATAGCAACACCAACACCTATCCATTTCTTTCCCAGAAATGTACAACCCATATATCCAAGGAAGAAATACAGTATATATTTCAGCTTGCAGCACTTAGCCCCGTTACATGTGATTGCCCTGAGATTTTTTAAAATGTCTTTATTTTTAAAATTGTTCACAAGTGTGTTTGAAACAAAATTTTTGGGGCAAATGTCATGGTGAGCAGGCCCTTACTTCTGATGGTGCAGCACACAGCATGTAAAAGCAGTGATAGTTTCTTTCTGGGTCAGATATTTGACAAACACGCGACCGCTCTAGAAGATAAGTCCGTATAGCCGCTCCTGAAATCTTCCCATCCTCATCAAACTGAATCTCCACAAATTTGCCAAAACGACTGCAAAACCAAAGGTTAGTTGCAAAACAAAGTACTACAAAGACATGTTGTAAAGTTGTATGGCTAAATTAATAACAGCCTGAAAAGTAGAGGATTATTGCACCAAATTTAGGTTTATTACCTTGAATTATTATTTCTGACTGTTTTTGCATTGCCAAATGCCTCAAGAACAGGGTTGGACTGCGTCAGACAAATAGGTACATTAGAAAAACATGTGCTGATACATAGTGCTTCTTAATCCTATAAAGATAATATATTTCAGAGCTTGATGTATAAATATTTTAGTAAAAATGAAGTATTTGAGGTGCTAATTAATTCATTATTATTTTATTCGCCACTTTTATGGTGCTTAGGTTGCCGATAGTGTGTTCTACCACCAAAAAAAATCAATACAGGGTGCCACTTAAAACGCACCTCCAGGATTTGTTGTTGCACTGACCTTCCTTCAGCTTGAACTTTACCACCCATAAAAGCAAGATATTGCATAAGCATTTTGGTGCTTTCTGTCTTGCCAGCTCCACTCTCTCCACTTACTAATATTGCTTGACTGACATGATCATGGATCATAAGTCTGGACAGAAGAAACATACAGAACTTCGTTATGATTCATAATTGGAATGTTCTAAATCACATGTGAGAAAAACAAACCTATATGAACGGTCAGCTATAGCGAATGGATGGGGACCCAGCTCACCAAATTCTGCTCCTTTATAAATTCCCATCATGTGATTGTTATAGAGGTGGGGAAGTCTTTGAAATGGATTCACAGCTATCAAAATATTCCCAGTGTAAGTCTGGAAGAACAACTTAATCCATTAGAGAAGCTGCAAGAACATAAATCAGATATATAAAAAAAGAGAAAACTCTGATCGAATATAAACAATAGCACAACGTCAGTAGACAAGGCGGTGCAGATTCCCGAAGTGGTATAATGAATGCACATGAGATTAAATATCTAAAAACATAAATCCTATTCCTCAAAAAAAAAAACTGGAACATAACGCCAGAATATAAAAAGCCGCCAGAACAAAATTAATGAATACTTTTAAAATCAGGAAACCAACAAGTATGACTAACAGTGAGATCAACATAATCAACGGAGGAGGTGTAACATACAAAATTAAGTGTGTATTGTTAAGGTCATCTCACAAGAGAAAAATGTGAAATTTTGGTGCAAAAGTCACTAGAGTATAAATGCAGCATGATCAAATCCTACGAACTCGTGAGCAGGTCAGCATTAGAAAAAAACACATTAAATGGCATGTGCATTTGGGTGATGCGTAGAGAGACTCAACTTACGTATATTTCATCAAGGGCATATCTAGACTTTAGGTTTTGGAGCACTCCTGGTTCATGTAAGTAGGCTAGCCTTGTCATATCCTCCACGCCACCACGAGGAGATTCAGTGTCCTTGGGAAAGGCAGCTGAGATATTAACAGTGACCTTCTTGCCAGAAGTGCAGTTTATGACTAGCTCATCTTCTCCATTGATCTCCTCCACCAAACCATCCATCCAGGCCTCATCTGGATCCTCAACCCAGACATGAGAGCCCACGACAAAGCGGCTTTTGGAAGCCTGCATCACAGGATTAATCAAATATATGATTTTCTGATGCAGGAACAGTACAAAACTTTCTCTTAAACTAGCGCAAATTATCCCCCGTGGGCCGTAGTTTCCCTAGAAAACGAAATCATACAGTTGCTGCTTCGCACAACAAGACCTACATTGTCCAGAGACTACACCAACCGTAATGCTACTCTCAAACACGACAGTCATGAATGTTGATACTGTGCATATGTAACGCGCATTCGCGCAAGAAATGTTCCAAAGGCAGAGAATTTCTTAGGAACTGGAATCGAGCGCGCGCTCGAAGAAAGAATCACTCCTGCTGCAATTAACTGCGTATGGGCATTTCCGCAAACACTTGGCGCATTGCATTCCAGAACGGGCAGCAAAGAATCCATTCTGACACCGAAAAGGGCAGAAAAGAAGAGAGATAGGTACCATTGCGCGCGGCGGAGCGGCCAGGCCGGGCGATGGCTATGCCGATCGAGCGGCGGCGCCACCGCACGGCCGAGGGCGCGATCGACGGCGAGCCGGAGCGAGGGGGAATCCCACGCGGCTAGCGTCGTGTCCCCGCCCCTTGCCAATGCCGTCGTCGTCGTGGGAGCCGGTCGCGTTGGGCTGCATGTGGCGTTTACTTTTTTTGGTAGAGATCTTGGAGAGGAGGAGGTGGTGGTGGTGGAGGAGGAGGAGGAGGCCGAGGCGAGGCGGCAACGAGGAGGCATCGAGCCGAGCGGTTAAGAAAATAAGTGTTCTTCAAAAAAAATTAAAAAAATTGCATATGTAAGTGCATATACGTGATTACACGTTTGTCCTACTATGATGAGTCCATGACCCAGCCCATGTAAGGTCGTGGCCTCGTGGGCAAACGTCGGAGACCCGGCCCATACCAGCATGAAGTCCCCATCACGAACAACATCTGGACCGCGGATTTATCAACAAAAAAAAAACATCTTGACCGTGGGGTTTCGAATCCTGTGTTTTGGGCAGAAATGGTTCATGGGAGGATTTCAAAAAAAAAAGGAAAATCACTAGGGCTACCGAGAAACCGTTAGATGTTGAATTAATAAAGAAAAGGTGGGGAAATGGAGATGATTTTAAATTCCAAACCATAATGCTATACCAAGTCCGGTCATATCGCATATCAGTATTTTCGTTTCTTGGAGAATGCAAATTTACATTTCCACATGAATAAAGCACCAGTTTCGAACAATATTTCTTCGGTTGCATTCCAACGTATTTCAACTGTTTTTTCTAAACTTTAGTTCAAATTTGGATTTACATGTTGAACTACAACCCTCGTCCCGTCGGTGCATAAAACAACAGCAAACTCGATAGTATGAACCGTTGAGACTAAAAGAAATATCCGTCATAATAAGTTAGTCTCCACGGCCAATCGTCAAGACAAGGCCATCGAGATAGCTCCATCGAGAGAGAAACGTAATCTCGACGGTCAAAAAGAAGACATTCAAAAGGAAAGCATAGCTGTTGTTAGGGGCGGATCCTCCACCTGGGCTGCCAAGGCGGCGGCCCAGGCTTGGATTTGGATCCCCACTTATACCTTCTTTGGGGTATAGGGCTCAAGCCCACTCAAATATCCTCCACCTGGGCCATCTAGGGCTGTGAGAGAGGGAGCGAGGCGAGAGACGCGCTGATCCCTGATCGCTGCTTCGCCTTCGCCTTCGGCTTTCGCCCTTCGGCAACGTCGCCTGCAAGCAGCAAGCGCGCAACAGCAAGGACGCCAGGCCCCGGTGGCTGCTCAACCTCGCCGGTCACTGCGACTGCCGAGTGTCGACTGCGACGAGTCTACGATCTCGGTTGCAGATCATCAACCATTCAACCGTGAAGGACTCAAGGTTCTGCTCAGTCCTCTCCCCTCGGCTATATCAACATATATATATATACGGCTATACGCTAATGTTTGCATCATTGCATGTAGGCAGATCGACCAACTATCCAATTTAGTGCGCAGAACTGTCATAGAAATAGAGAGAGAAGAGTAGAAGACGTAGACTGTACAATATAATATATATTCTATTATCTAAAACGATGGGATCAAAGCTAAACTAATTAATTGTTCGTACGTAGGTACTCAATGTAACATAGGTTAATTTATAACTTTTCCCTCTTATGTGGAAGGTTAAATATTCCCGATTCATATTGGGCGATTGTAAATAAAGTAAATTCTATGGGCAAGACTACATGCGTTTTTTGAATTAAACGTCTAATTCCTTCCTTATAAGTGCGAAACATCTAATTGTTTTTAATTTACTTGTTTTTCGCCTGTAGATATGAACTATGAAGGGATTTTTGGTTCCCCTTGGTGTATCATCCAATAAAAATAATGCAATCAATGCTAATGTGGCCATGGCTCCACTTCCACAACAACAATCTCATGATCATGATGGCTCGGTTGAACAAGAGCAGCCCTTACAACAAGAACAGAGGCCTGAGACAGAGAGAATGGAGTTAGATCCTAGTGACATAATTGGTAATCCCGCATTAAGGATGCAAATTGAAGACTACGCACCAAATATGCAAGATCAAGTTAGGCGAGCATATATTGAAAGGTCCAACGCAACTAACTGGTTTGAATTTTCCTTGCAAACTATATGGAAAAAGTTCGAGATGCTTTCAAGATGCGTGGTATAAAAAGTATGATTGGTTGGAGTATGTTGAATCAAAGGATGCAACATTTTGTTTTCCTTGCTTTCTCTTTACTCAACCGGGGAGGAGTGGTAAATTTGGCCATGAGGTATTCACAAAAATTGGGTATGAAAATTGGAAAAATGCATATAGAGCATTAGCAGAGCATGTTGGTGTCAATAGTGCTCATAACAAGGCTAGGTTGCATTTTGATGATTTTAATAATTAAAGACAAAGCATCTCTAGTGTGATGTCGAATGCTACGTCGTGAATCCAAAGCATTGTATAAGATCCGCTTGACTTCTTCTTTAAAAGGAAAAAGTCTACTTACCCCTAAACTATGGCCTCGGGTGCAACTAACCCCCTGATCTTCAGAACTGTCTAACCAGCCCCGTGAACTATTGAAACCAATGCAAATAACCCCCTGCAGGCTGTTTTGAGGGTGGTTTTGCCATGCTGGACGCTAAGGTGGAGCGGTTTTGCCGCATAGACATAAAATTTTCTTTTTAGACGTATTTTTGAGTGTTGGTCCCACATGTCAGTCTCATACGTCTTCCTCCTCTCTCCCCCTCTCTCCCTCTCTCCCGTGCCTCTCTCTCCCTAGGCCGGCGCCACTGCCTCACCCCCAGGCCATCTGTGAGCATCGTTGAGCCCTAATTTTTATTAGTGGCATTGATGTCAAAATTAATTAATATAAAGTGCTAGGGGGTTTTTGGACTTCTCGGAACCCAAGCGAAGACTCGGCGTTTTTGTAAAACCCTAATTTGAAGCGACGACAAATTTGTGAGCTGCTCCAAGGTTTCAAGTGCGTGACCGGGCGAGAGAGGAGGTCACGTATAGATTAGGAGTAGTTAGGATTTATTTTACATTTTTCGTCGGTTTCAAAGGGGTTTAAATATCTCGGATCTTGCTGGATCTTTGCGAATTCTCGAAAACTCGGTTTCCGTAGTCCACTACTTCTAAAAATACCCAAATATTCCTTTGTGAGACATCTAGAGAGAAAAGAAATACCCTTGACGGCGTGTTCTCCGCTCAACCACTGCGGATCACACCCCTAGTCAGATTTCTACCTTGCTAGCCTATCAGCCGAGCTCAGTTCGATTTGAGCGTGGGACACGGTGAGGAGCGACACACGGGGTTTACCCAGGTTCGGACCCCCTCGCGGGTAATAGTCCTACTCCTGCCGAGCCTTAGCTCTTTTCCGAGTTGTGGTTGTGTGGAATGTGGTTACAGAATGCTCCCCCCCCCTCTCCCTCCTCTCTCCGCCCCATTTATACAAGCTTCGAGCTGGCGGAGAGAACCGTGAGGTAAACAATCTGATACTCTCGGTACAATACACCGATAAGACACGAGGACCTGACGGAGAGGCAAAACGTCTTGCTCTTGCGCCGCGCGGCGCCACCAGCGCGTGTCACGCAGTGACTTCGACCGCAGAGGCGCTCCGGCGAGGTGCGGGTGGGGCCAACTTGCTCCTTCCGACGCGGGCGGCGAGCTTGATGATGGCAAACCCTCTCTGCGGTCAATTCCGCTGCGCCACGGTGATGATTGGTCGAGATGCGAGGTCACTATGGCGGTAATCATCTCTTCATCTGTCTATCCGCGTAAATGTCGCATTGAATGCGCTCGTCCTTCGCAGCAGGGAAGCCTTCGCCCGAAGACTTCTTTGAAATGCTCCGCTTCGCGGGCCCGCTTGGCGATGGGAGGCCCTCAGCGCCGAGGGCTCGCCCACGCGCCGCCGACACGTGGGGCCCTCGCCTTGTGTGTGACGCGCTCGCCCGCCTGCCGGGGCACAGTCGCTTTGCTCGCGTGTGGGGCCCGCGCTGGTCTTCAAGGGCTCGCCACGCTGGCTGGTCTGGTCGCCCGCTGGCGTGGGGCCCGCCCGAACACGCCGAGGGGCTCGCCCACATGCTAGGGTCTGTCGCCCTTTGACGCGTGGGGCCCGCCGACACGCCGAGGGCTTGCCCACGCTGTTGGGTCAGTCGCCCGCGACGTGTGGGGCCCTCGCCGGCGCTTCAGGGGCTCGCCATGCCATGGGGGGGCTGGTCGCCGCTGACGCATGGGGCCCGCTTTGATCTTCTCGGGACTCTTTGTACCCGGTATTTATTACACCGCAGTAGCCGGGTCCACCATGATCTGTGACGAATCCGCGCGATACCTTTTCCGTTTCTCATGCGGCGGAGAGCGAATCGTGGGGGCCCACCTCTCTTGATCGTGACGCTGATTCTCCACTGCGCGATCTTCCTTGGGGAACTACGCGCTTTTCGCGAAAAACGGCGGCTGGGCAATGATGGCGCCGGGCGCGAGTGGGGCGGAATCCAAACCGTCGCGCTTCGCTTCCACCTCCTATAAAGCTTCTCTTCTCTTTGAGTCCTTTTGCACGTCAAGTCCTCAAGCCGCCAATCGTCTCCTTCGCTGCTTTGCCACTCTCTTTTTCGCCAACTCCACCACCGTCTTCCATGGCGCCCAAACGCAGCAAAGGGTCGCCATGGTGACGCCGCTTTCGGCCGCGACGACATCTGGGCCAGCTACGCCCGCCTCGCCGCCGACGAAGACATGGTGGCGCCTTCAAGTGTTCGTGCGCCAACCTCCGCCCGGTTCCGCCCCGGCACCATTGCGCCAAGCCCCCGCGACGGGGAGGTTGTGACCTTCACCTGGGCGGTGCTGGCGGGGCTCGTCCCGCCATATTCCGAGTTCTTCTTGGGAGTGCTCGCCTTCTACGAGATCCAGACGGCGCACCTTCCCCCCAACTCCGTTGTCGCGCTGGCCATCTTCGCCCACCTCTGCGAGATGTTTGTGGGGGTGATGCCAAACCTCCCGCTGGCGCTTGGCTCTTGCATACCGCAAGCGAAGCTTCTGCCATGAAAGGGCTATTGGAGTCGCTACTTTACGCTCCATGGCCGCCGCCTTCATCCGGTTGCGGTCAAGTCCAACTGGAAGGATCGCATCGATCTTTGGTCAGACGTGGAAGACTCCAGCGACTGCGATGATCTTGCTCTCCCCGAGGGTCCCGCGGAATCTCTTGCCACCGAGGGTCTCACGCCGACGACTCGTGAACTGGAAGTGATCTTTGGCGCGATCGCTGAGCTCCGCCGCAACGGGCTCACCGGAACCCATGTCGCGGTGGATTTTTTGTGGCGCCGCCTCTGCCCGCTCCGTATGAGGACGCGTCCTGCCTGGCTGTACTATGGCGACGACGATAGAGTCCGCGTCGCCCCCGGAGGTGAGTGTTCTTTCATTCTTTTTTGGGTCTCTTGTCTTTTTTGAACGCCTTTTGTTTGACTTTTGTCTCTTTGCCAACTCGCGATTTTCTTTCTTGTTCGCCCGGCCCGCGGAACGTCTTGAGACGGCGTGCTCGGCGATGGTGGTGGGACTTCTGTCCGCGCCGTCCGGCGACACTTCTCTGCCTACGAGCATCCGCCCCTCTGCGACTGGGACCCACGGGAGCGCAACCAATACTTGCGTGCCTTGCCTCCCATGGAGGTCTCGTCCATGGTCCAAGTGACCGGGACCCTGCAGATCCGCGATCCTCCGCTAACGACCACCGAAGCTCCTGCGGCCTTGCTCCTCTGTTGTGGCGGCCGACTCGAAGCGCTCTCGAAGCGCCGCCTCATCCTCTCCCGGGACGACGACGATGAGGAGGAGAGACGAGCCAAAGAGAGCTCGCCTTTGAGTCCGGGACCGCCGCTTTCTCTCGGCCCCTCGGTGGGGGCCTTCTTCTTAACGCCGCCGCTCGCCGTCTGGCGAGAGCGCTGGCGATTCTTCGAGCTCGGCGCTGCTGCCGGTTTCTCCGTCTTGCAACACCTCTGCGCGGCCGCCTTGCCAGCCGCCGGCTTCCGCCGTCATTGCCAGCTACTCTTCTTGCGGCGCCCATTGTGTCGGCGCTGCTTCGACGACTTCGGCCGCGACTGCGCAGCCGCCGCCGCCGCGACCGAGCGGCTTGACGCTACCCCCTTCCTCCTTCACCTTCGGAGGACGTCGCCTCAGGTGTCTTTCTCTGCACTTATGCACATTTTGCGTTAGGGTTAGCATGCTGCACGTTTTTTCGCATACCTGAACCCTTCTTGGTTTTTCCTTCATGGAACTAGGGCGGACTCTAGAGCTTGGCTCGGTCCTCATGACCCTTGATCCCAGCGTGCCCGCGGTTCCTTCAACGGAGACGAGACCTCCCGCCGCGGAGATCGCGCCGGAGCCAAGGCTGGAGGACCTTCCGGCCTGCTGCTGGCCGATGTCGACGCCGTGGTCGCCATCGCCGCCGACGTCGGGCGCTCTTCGAGGCGCTCGTGCCCTCGCCCACACACAGGCGGCACGGAAGGCGCTCAGCTTCAGCGTCGCGAGCCGTCGGTGGCTGCGGCGGCGCTTGAGCAGCGACCGCCGCGAGGGAGGCGGCGACCAGCGAGGCTGCGAGGGCGCAAGCCGCCGCTGCCTCGCCACCAAGGATCTTGAAGAACTTCGCTGGCGCACTTTCGGAGCACCTCCGGTGCTCGCCGACATCTTCGCGGACCGCCTACCGCGACTTCCGGGGCGCCTTGTACCGTTGAGCGCCACCAGACGCCCATTGGAGGAGACAAGAAGAAGACTGCTGGCGCGGTGGCGCGCGCCGAGGTTCGCGACCGCCGGTGGTGATGCGGACGCTGGCGATCGAAGACGGTCGCCAAGCGCTCTTGAAGCGGCCATGTTCATCTTGGGCAATCGCTTTGCCCATAACGCCGCGTTGACCTCGACACCGCCACCGGGGAGCCTTCGCACCAGCTGGACCGGAACGAGCGGTCTCGGGTCGACGTTGCCGCCAACCGCGTGTCCATGATGGGCGGAGCCGCTTCGGCAGAAGACGATGATGACGAGGAGTAGCTGGGCTCGTTCGCTTGTTTCGTCTTGTAAATAGAACCTGTTAATACAAACTTTTTTGCTTTTCTGCTGTGAATCTCGATTTAACTTTACGCAAATTCTCATTCGCGAAAAGAACTGGGGCACCCGAACGCAAAAAGCTTTAGACAAAGCGTTCTATTTAAAGTGAGCGTTTTTTTCCTTAGGCATCTAGTTACTTCAACCCTTATGGCCTCTTGGCAAACCGACCTTAAATGTTACGTGGCGAGAGCTTAGCTTCCGGAAGTGGTCTAGTCGCTGGTGCCGTCGTTGGCGCGTTGCCTAGACCGAGCGGACACACCAGGCTAGAACCCGCCTTCCGTCCGCCTCGCCTCGCCCGGCCAAGAAGTTCAGCGTTAAGCCCTTGCAATTAAGGGGCCATCAGCCTTAAGTATTTTTTCTCTACCAGCTTTCAACAGAATGCTTTCTAACAGACTTTTTGAGGCTAAGCAACTGATCGCCAAAAGTTTTAGACAGAACGTTCTGCTGAAAGTGAGCGCTTTTTCCTTAGGCATCTGGTTACTTCAACCCTTATGGCCTCTTGGCAAACCGACCTTAAACGTTACGTGGCGAGAGCTTAGCTTCCGGAAGTGGTCTAGTCGCTGGTGCCGTCGTTGGCGCGTTGCCTAGACCGAGCGGACACACCAGGTTAGAACCCGCCTTCCGTCGCCTCGCCTCGCCCGGCAAGAAGTTCAAGCGTTAAGCCCTTGCAACTAAGGGCCATCGACTTAAGTACTTTTTTCGCTACCGACTTTCAGCAGAATGTTTTCTAACAGACTTGAGGCGAAAAAGAACACATGCCTGAGAGAGACTTATCTTTATATTGAAGATGGCTTTGTACAGTGCAGCCCCCGAGGCGAGCGGGGAAGGAGACCTCGCCGCTCGGCTCCAAAGGAAGGCTAAAAAGACTCTTGGAACAGCTACCTACGGGTAGAACTTCCTCAGCTGCTCGACGTTCCAAGTGTTCGCCAATTCGCGACCATCCTCGAATCGAGCTGGACCGAGCTGGGCGGAGATCGAGACCACCTTGAAGGGCCCTCCCACGGGAGACGACTTGTTGCAGCCGACTGCGCTGAATCAGTCTTGTGAATCAGGTCGCCCACTGCCAGTGTTCTCTCACACACCCGTCTTGCTTGATAACGGCGCAGAGCCTGCTGATATCTGGCGGCTCGGATCGCCGCCCTGTCTCTGATCTCCTCCAGGAGATTTACTTCATCCTGACGCCGGTCAGGGTCTCTGTCTTCGCTGAACGCCGCCACCCTTGGGGAGCCGAAGGTGAGCTCCGATGGGAGCACGGCCTCGGAGCCATACACTAGGAAGAAGGGGGTCTCGCCGGTGGCTCTGTTGGGAGTTGTCCGCAGCGCCCACAACACAGTGGGAACCTCTTCCGCCCAGCGCTTGCCACGCTTCTCCAGGCGATCGAACGCCCTTGTCTTGAGTCCTCTGAGTACTTCCGCGTTTGCCCGCTCCACTTGCCCATTGCTCTTTGGGTGTGCGGCGGCGGCACGCAACTTGGTACCAGCTCTTCGCACGATCTTGAAATCGGCACTTTTGAACTGAGCGCCGTTGTCGATGATGATTCTGCTGGCGACACCGAACCGGACGAAGATGCTCTGCATGAACTTTATGGCAGCAGGGGACGTGATCGCCGAGACTGGCGAGGCTTCAACCCACTTGGTGAACTTGTCGACGGCGACGAACAGATGTGTGTATCCTTCGGTCGCCCGCGGGAACGGGCCCAGGATGTCCAGCCCCCAGACCGCGAACGGCCAGGAGAGCGGGATGGTTTGCAGCGCCTGGGCCGGTCGGTGGATCTGCTTAGAATGGAATTCGCACGCTTCGCATCTCCTCACCAGCTCGAAGGCATCCTGGAGGGCTGTAGGCCAGTAGAAGTCGTGGCGGAAGACCTTTCCAACCAACGCCCGGCTCCCTGAATGGCTCCCGCACATGCCTCCATGGATCTCAGAGAGAATTGTACTCCCCGCTTTCCGAGTGACGCACTTCAGTAGAACTCCGTTTGCGCCCTGGCGATATAGGTCCCCACCTACCAGGGCGTAGCGCTTGGCCTTGCGCGCTATCTTCTCAGCCGACGCGTCATCGTCGGGGATCACTCCGTCCCGCAGGTAGGCTAGGATCGGATCCATCCATCGACCTTCCGGACGGCGTGGCGACGTTAGCATTGTCGCCGGCGATACTCTGCTCGGCACGGCATTTCCGACTCAACCGCCTCGGCGCTTCTTCCTCCTCCCTCCAATCGGGGCTGTGGCGAGAATGGTGGCGTCTCCTCCGGATGTGGGAGCTGCGCCAGGAAAGGTGTCGTCCCCACCAGAATCGGGGGCTGCGACAGACGGCCGCGTGAGTCTTTCTTCAAAAACTCCGGCCGGAACAGGTGCCCTTGACGAGGCAATCTAGGACAGTTCATCCGCCATATAGTTGTCGCGGCGAGGGAAGTGCGCGAAGCCCAAACCCTCAAAGTGCCGCTCCAACCGGCGCACCTCCGCCAGATAGGCCGCCATGACGGGATCCGCGCAGGTGAATTCCTTCCTCGCCTGGTTGATGACCAGGAGAGAGTTGCCCTTGACTTGCAGCCGCCGGATGCCGAGGGTCGAAGCCACCCTGAGCCCGGCGAGCAACCCTTCGTACTCCGCCACATTGTTGGTAGCGCGGAACTCCAGCACCACCAGGTGCCGGACGATGTCGCCGGTGGGAGACATCAGGACGACACCCACCCCTTTCAAGCGGAACGAGCCGTCGAAGAAGAGAGTCCACGGTGAGGGTGCTGGGGTGCCTTCAGCTTCTTCGTCCGCCGGAGTCCACTCGCTGACGAACTCCGCCAAAGCTTGCCCTTTGATGGCCGTTCGGGAGCGAACTTGAGGTCGAATCGCCACTCCATGGCCCAGCGTCTGCGACCGTCGCCTCGCGGTTGAAGAGGATCTCCGCAAAGGGTACTTGGTCAAGACAGTGATCTCTCGCCCTTGGAAGTAGTGACGCAGCTTCCGGGAAGCCGTCAGGACGGCGTAGAGCATCTTCTGGTGTTGTGAGTACCTTGTCTCGGCGTCGTGGAGGACTTTGTTGACGTAGTAGATGGGGCGTTGAACACCTTCTCTTTCGCCACCAAAGACCGCTACCGACCACTGGGGTTCGCGCAACATAAAGGATCGTGGCTCACCCGGTCCGGGCGACCAAAGACGCGGGAAGTGAGATACTTCTTCAACCCGTCGAATGCCTCCTGCGCCTCCGCCGTCCGCTCGAATTGGTTGGTCTTCTTCAGGAGCCCGAGTAGAGGAGACTTTTATCCCCAGGCGAGCTATAAAGCGCCCAGAAGTCAGGCGACCCACCAAGCACCATCTCCGCCAAGTCGCGTCGGGGCTTCATGTTCTCGATCGCCGCGATCTTGTCTGGGTTCGCCTCAATCCCCCTCTGGGAGACGAGGAAACCTAGCAGCTTGCCCGACGGAACGGCGAATACACACATCTCAGGGTTGAGCTTGATGCAGTACTTCCTTAGGTTGGCGAAGGTTTCTTCTAGGTCGCCGATCAACTCCTCCGCCTTCTTGGACTTCACCACCAGGTCGTCGACGTATACCTCCAAGTTCCGCCCTATTTGAGGGCGGTGCGCGATATGCATGGCCCTCTGGTAGGTCGGGCCTGCATTCTTCAATCCGAACGCCATTCTTGTGTAGCGATGAGCGCCCATGGGCGCCACGGCGATCTTGTCTTCATCTTCTTGACCATGCTAATCTGGTGGTACCAAATACGCATCCAGAAGGATATTTGCTCGCTTCCGCCGTGGAGTCGGCGATGAGGTCGATCACGGGACAGTAGTACGGATCCTTCGGGCATGCCTTGTTGAGGTCGGTGAAGTCCACGCACATCCTCCACCGCCCGTTGGATTTCTTGACGGGGACGGGGTTCGCGAGCCACCTAGGATGGGCGACGCTCCGAACGACCCCCACCCTTAAAAGCTTGTCCACCTCCTGGCGGATAACGTCCTGGCGCTCCACCGACTGCTTCCGGACCTTCTGCATAACCGATCGCGCGTCGGGGAACGTTGCCAGCTTGTGTTCAATCACCTCCCTGGGGACCCCAGCCATGTCGGACGGTTGCCATGCAAACACGTCTGCGTTAGACTGAAGGAAGGAGACGAGCACGCCTTCCTATTTGGCGCTGAGAGAGGCGCCCACCCGAACGGTCTTCGCCGGGTCTGACTCACTCAGGGAGATCGCCTTAACCTCCGCGGACGAACCGGGGAGGCACGGATCTTCGCCGGAGGAGCTCCCAGAGTTGAAACTTCAGCCTTTTGGGCGCCGAGTGCCCCCGCCATGACGAGAGCGTCCTTGTCGCAGCGGAGCGCCTCCGGGCGGTCCACTGTCAAGACGATGGGGCCAGCTGGCCCTGGAATCTTCACCACCATGTACGCATAGTGGCAGGCCGCGATGAACTTGGTCAGCGACGGCCGACCTAGTATGGCGTTGTAAGGGAGGTCGAAGTCCGCCACCTCGAACTCGAGCATCTCCGTGCGGAAGTTGTCGGAGCCCCCAAACGTCACTGGGAGACTGACACGCCCCAGAGGGACGGACTCAGCCCTCGGCGTGATGCCGAAGAATGGGAGCGCCGGTCGAAGCTCCTGCTGCTGGATCTAGAGCGCCTTGGCGACTCGGGCGGATAGGTGGTTGAGAGAACTCCCTCCGTCAACCAGCACCCGCCCTAACTTGACATTCCGGATCGTGGGCGCAACCACGATCGGGGGATGTCCCGGGCCGACGGTGCTGGTGGGGTGATCGGCCTGACTGAACGCGATCGGTTGCACCGACCACGCCAGCTGCCTTGCCGACCCAACGTCGGGCACGGCGGCGCACACCTCCCTCATCGCACGCTTAAAGCTAGCGTGGGACGGATAGGTGGCCGATCCGCCGTGGATGACGGCGACCACGCCCGCTTCTTTGGAAGCTGCGAAGCCGCTTCCTTGCCCTTGCCGCTGCCGGACGCTTGCTGCTACTCGTGGACGCACTTGTCCACCAGTTTGCTGACGACATGGCAATCGGTCAAGTCGTGGGAATTGTTGCGGTGGAAGGGACGATAAGTCCCTCCGTTCCACTCAGCGGGACGGCGGGTCGCCCGTCGTCGCGTCATGGAACGCCGTGGCCACGACGGTCGCCACGCCGCCCTGCGGGACCGTTCTGCCGCCGCCGCGCGCCTCCTCCTTTCTTCGCTTGTTGCAGCGGCGGCCGCCTTCGTCGTCGTCGTCGTCGTCGCGTTCGGCGGCGAGACTGTCCGGTCTCGATGCGCTTTACGCTTCTTCTTGTCCTTGCCACCGGATTCTTCGAGGTCCGGCCTCGCCGCCAAGAATGGCCCCTCGCTTGCGGCCGGCGAGCGAGCCTCACGCTGAAGGCGCGACTTGTGGGCCAGGGTGAAGAGCTCTTCCGTCGTCTTAATCTTGCGGGTGGCCATCTTCTCCTTGACCTTGGGGTCTCGGGCGCCTTTCCTGAAGGCCGTGACAACGGCGTCGATGGAGATGTCAGGGATGGTGTTGCGAACTGGACCGAAGCGCGGATGTAGTCGCGGCGACTCTCCTTTCTTCTCGCTCCACATTGTGGAGATCGTCTTCAACTCCGGACCGCTCAAGGTGCCACGAAGTTGGTGATGAAGAGCTCGAAAGCTCCTTCCACGACCCCACCGACTCCGGGGATAGGTTCATGAGCCACGAGCGGGCTCACGGTGAGTACTTGCGGGAAGTAGTTAGCTAGAACCTTCCCGACCCTCCGGCCATCGGACGCCAAGCAGCTCCTTCAAAAGGCGCAGCAGCCGACTTCGAGCCTCCCGCTCTGGATGCGCCTCCGTCCGCTTGCCCGCCGTCCGGACGGCGCCAAGACGCTGCGCCTCCTCGGCAGAGGCGAGATCGCGGAACCCTCCTGGTCCCCACGGGCGGCAGCGTGGCGCGATCACGCACTTTCGGTCGTCTTTTCTGCGAGCTTGTCGCGTGAGTCTTCTCAGTGTCGCAGATGGCGGTCCTCAAGTGGGACCAAGATCCCCGCCAGAGTATACGCTGGCCGAACCCGTGGAGTCGCCGTTCTTGTCATCGCGCCCGCTCCCCGCCAGAGATCTGCGAGAGGTGCGAGGGCAAGAAAGAGCGGAAGAAGCGAAGCGCCGGTTCCGCGCCTCGAACTTGCACCCGCCCATGGCGGCGCGATCGACGAAGGGCCAAATCGCCACCACGGCGCCGCGGAGAGTCGAGTCACCGAATCGGTGGGTTGTCAGCAGGCCTCGCCGCATGTAGGTTTTGTCTTTGGGTGCACTCCTCCAAGGCAGCGCCGCCTAATAAGCCGGGCGGCTACGCCGGCTGATCCGCCGCCATTGCCGCAGCCGACGCCGCGGCCACCTCCTGGTCCATCGCGGACTGCTGATCCGCCATCACCGCCTGGAGAAAGGTCGAAGAACTCGAACCGATGCTAGCGCTCCCCTACCTGGCGCACCACTGACGGCGTATTCTCCGCTCAACCACTGCGGATCACACCCCTAGTCAGATTTCTACCTTGCTAGCCTATCAGCCGAGCTCAGTTCGATTTGAGCGTGGGACGCGGCGAGGAGCGACACACGGGGTTTACCCAGGTTCGGACCCCCTCGCGGGTAATAGTCCTACTCCTGCCGAGCCTTAGCTCTTTTCCGAGTTGTGGTTGTGTGGAATGTGGTTATAGAATGCTCCCCCCCTCTCCCTCCTCTCTCCGCCCCTTTTATACAAGCCTCGAGCTGGCGGAGAGAGCCGTGGAGGTAGGCAATACAGTACTCTCAGTACAATACACCGATAAGACACGAGGGACACTACAGGAGAGACGAAAACGCTCCAGCGAGGCTGCGGGTGGGGCCCAGCTTGCTCCTTCCGACGCGGGCGACGAGCTTGATGATGGCAAACCCTCTCTGCCGGTCAATTCCGCTGCGCCACAGTGACAGTTGGTCAGGCCTGCAGAGGTCACTGTGGCGGTAATCATCTCTTCATCTGTCTATCCGCGCGTAATGTCGCATTGAATGCGCTCGTCCTTCTCAGTAGGGGCAGCCTTCGTCCAGAAGACTCCTTCGAACGCCCTCCCGCCACGCGGGCCCGCTGATGATGGGAGGCCCTCTACGCGCCGAGGCTTCGCCACGCGCCCGCTCGACGCGTGGGGCCCTCGCCCGGCCGACGGCTCGCCTCGCCTGTTGGGCTCGTCGCTTTGCTGGACGTGTGGGGCCTCGCTGGTCTTCTAAGGGCTCGCCACGCCATTGGAGTCTGGTTGTCCGCTTTGACGTGGGGCTCGTCGAACACTGTTGAGGGCTCGCCCGCACGCTGGGTCTGTCGCCCGCTTGGCGTGTGGGGCCCTCGCCGGCGTGCCTGAAGGGCTCGCCACGCATGGGGCTCGCACGTCGCTTCGACGCGCGTGGGGCCCCAGACACGCTGAGGGGCTCGCCCACACGTTGGGTCAGTCGCCCGCCGGCGTGTGGGGCCCTCGCCCGGCGCCTGGGGCTTCGCCACGCCATGTTGGGCTGGTCGCCCGCCTGACGAATGGGACCCGCCTGATCTTCTCAGGACTCTTCGTACCCCGGTATTTATTACACCGACAACCCTAAACTCCCCCACACACACTCAAGCCTTTTTCTCTCGAAAACACCCTCTGTCGGACGGTGTCCGGTAGTTACCGGACGGCATCCGATGAGGTTCTATTTTGGGCCTTTTTCGCTGTCGGACGGCGTCTGGGAGAAGGGTTGAGGGTGTTCGATGGTCTTAGCGCAGGTGCATTCCTTGCTGTCGGACGGTGTCCGGTAGGGACCGGACGGCGTCCGATAAATCTTTTTCTGTGAGCAGTAGGCTCTGTCGGACGGCGTCCGGTGCCCGTCGGACGGTGTCCGGTAGAGGCTAACGGTTAGTCTTTTTGTCCTCTTCCGAGGGGCAACGGCTAGTTTTGCTCTAGGGGCTATAAATACCTATCTAGTGGCTGGCTATTTTGAGGTTTGCTGCTCCACTTCACCTACCACATTCATAGCTCATCAATTAGGTGTTCTAGAGCCATTCCTCCACCCACAAAGCATCCGGGCCACAAATCATTAAACCCCAACACCGAGCTTCATGGAAGTCCTTTGATCCGGCATGATCGGGCGTTTGAACTTGTTACTTTTGAAAACATCCTTCGTGGAGGCGAGGGCTTGGGAGTAGGCCTTGGCGTGTGGCTACTCTCGAGTCGGTGTCACGGTGATGGAGTACACCTCACGGAGTGGCGGAACGACTACCGGAGTAAGTGAGGCGTTAGGCTCAAGAGCGAGCCGGTCCTTGTCGCAAGGGTAGCCTCAGCGGAGTAGGAGTTGCGGCTCGAACTTCGTCAAACAAATACCGTGTCATTCTCTCATTTAATTCCCGCACTTACTTTCCTTGCATCGCTTGTGATAAATTGATTGCCTTGTCTTAGTTGCCTTGTAATTGTTTATTGCTTCCGCTTGCTTGATAATTGCAACTAGGATTGGGTAATTATTAATATGATGCTTAATTAAGAATAATCGAAAAAGAATTTAAAAATTGCCTATTCACCCCCCTCTAGGCCTTAGGATCCTCTTTCAAGTGGTATCAGAGCATCTAGGTTCTCCGGTTTTAGCTTCACCGCTAGGAGATGGTTCAAGAGGGGCCTAGGATAGAAATTGGAAAAGCTCCTATCTTTGATGGAACAAATTACAACTATTGGAGAATTAGGATGCAATGTTACTTAGAGGCACTTAGCAATGATGTGTGGGTCGTTTGTGAGACCGGCTATCCAGACCCTCCGGTCGGAACAATTGCTGTTGATGAAGTTCATGCTAAGTACAAACGCTTTAATGCCATTGTTAGAAATGCTTTACTCTCTAGTGTGTTTTCCGATGTTTTTAATAGCATTGGTAATCTCTCAAAAGCTTATGGCATTTGAAAGCATCTTAAAGAAATTCATGTTGGTAGTGCCGAGATGCTTGAGGAGAAGCCATCTCGAGCTAGAAAAAGATTTGATCAATTCAAGATGCTCCCTAATGAAAGTGTCAATGAAATGTTTCTTAGGTTGAACCCCATTGTCAATGAAATTGTCGGATGTTCGGAGAAGAAGGTTTTGGAAGACATTGATATTTGTCGGAAGATGCTTGATGTTGTACCATTTAGTTTCAATCCACTTGTGACCTTAATTCGAGTATCCAAGTCGAAGCTCAAGAAGATGACACCGACAAAGCTCCTCGGGCAACTCAACTCATATGAGATGCGGCTTCTTGAAAGTGAAGAGTCTCCGCTCAATAAGAAGTCAATTGCTCTCCCCGCCAAAGCTAAAAGTGGGAAGAAGAAGGTTGAAGTTGAAGAAGATGATGATGACTCCGATGATGCAATTCCGGAGATTGAAAAATTGGCCCTCCTTGTCAAGCGATCAAGAAAGTTGATCAAGAAGATGAGCTTCCATCGTGGATCATCCTCTTCAAGGCGAAGACCCATCTCCGAAATGCGTTGCTATTAATGCGGAGAGAAGGGTCATTTGGCGGCGGATTGCCCAAGAAACAAAAAGGGCAAGCACAAAACAAGAAATCAACAGGAAGAAAAGGATGACGACAAGAAGAAGTACCGTCATTACCGCAAAAGTGATCACAAATCAAAGGATAAGAAGAAGGCTCTTGCCTGTCAAAAGACCAAAAAGGAAGATAGCTCGAGTTCATCATCCTCCCAATCCTCCTCCGAAGAGGAAGATACTAGAGCTCATGGGCTAGCCGGACTTGCGATCAAGGAAAATGCTCCTCCGGCTCTTCCCAAGCAAAAGCTTTGTCTCACCGCCAACATATAAGAAGAGGTGATTGGGAAATGGATCACCGACAATGAAGACTCTTGGGCGGACTCCTCCGACAATGAAAGCATCAAGGTGTCCAGAGTCGCCATCGACAACCCTACACCTTCTATGTGTCTCATGGCACTAGAGGAGAAGGTAACGAATGAGCACCTTTCTAAAAGTGAGCTTAAACTTTTGATTGATGATTTGAATAATGCTCTAGAGAAGGAAAAATTTAAGAGGAAGAAGTTAATGAAAGTGCATAAAGAGCTTGCGAATGAGTTTGAAAATTTGCTTGAAAAACATAAAACTCTAGAAGATGATTATGAAGCTCTAAATTTGCAAGTTGAAATTCTAGAAAACAAACTTGCTAGCTCAAATGTTGCTGATGAAACTCCTCTTGATTGCTCAATTGAAAAATGCAATGTTGGTGTGACTTGTGACTTGATTGACACCGTTAATGGTTCACTTAGCTTATCTCATGACACATCTTTGAACTTGTCATCCACTATCACACCTAATGCTAGTTCATCTTCACCCACTAGTGCTAGTACTTTAAAAGAAAATATTTGTTCTATTGGTACTTGTGGTGTTGCCAAATGTGCTAATGAGCTAGTTAAGGAAAATTTGCTTCTAAAGGATAGAATTGAGTAACTAGACTCTAGCTTAGCTAAATTGCTTGTGGGGAACAACTCTCTTAACACGGTGCTTCGGGAGCAAAGGTACACCTTGGGTAAGCATGGTTTGGGATTTCATCCCGGGGATTTGTCCAAGGGCGGTTGGGGTAAGCCTAAGCTAACTTTTGTTAAGAGAAGGACCCGTTGTCATATTTGCAAAAATGAGAAACACAAAGCCATTGCTTGTCCTCTTGCAAAATCGTCTCAATTCATGTCTAAAACACAAGTGCTTAATGCTAGTTACATGCTTATGAGGAAGAATGGCTCTACTTATGCAAAATATGTTGGTGCACCCAATGAAAAGAAAGATGTGAAGGCTATTTGGGTGCCCAAATGTTTGATGACTAACTCGAAAGGACCCAAGAAGAAGTCTTCGGTACCTAAAATTCAAGCTTGAATTTGTGTGTGTAGGTGAATTACAAGAGCGGTGGCCGGCATTGGATATTTGATAGCGGTTGCACCCAACACATGACCGGTAGCTCAAGTATGTTCACCTCATTAGAAGAGGAGAAGGACCCCGAACACAAGATCACATTTGGGGATAACTCCAAGCGAAAGGTAAAGGGTATAGGTAAAATTGCAATATCCAATGACCTATCCATCTCAAATGTTCTCTTGGTGGAAACTTGCAACTTTAATCTCCTCTCCGTTGCTCAAGTGTGCGATTTAGGCTTTGATTGCTTCTTTTCGGTCAACGGAGTTCGTGTTGTTTCCACCAAGGATCAAAGTGTTGCATTTGAAGGCACCCGGTTTCAAAATTTGTATTTGGTTGATTTTTCAAACTGTGAAACTTCTCAAATCAAGACTTGTCTTATTGCTCAAACCACTCTTGGTTGGTTGTGGATAGACGTCTTGGACATGTTGGAATGGGCACTTTGAAAAAGGTTTTTAAAGACAACTTGGTTGTTGGAGTGAAGGATGTCAAATTCGAGAAAAATCATTTATGTAGCCCATGCCAAGCCGGCAAGCAAGTGGCTAATTCTCATCCGACTAAGACATTCATGTCTACATCCCGACCACTTGAACTTTTGCATATGGATTTATTTAGCCCAACCACCTATGCAAGCATAGGCGGTAATTCTTATTGTCATGTGATTGTCGATGATTTCTCTCGCTTCACTTGGGTATTTTTCCTTGCAAATAAATCACTTGCCGGTGATGTGTTAAAAAGATTTACTTTGAAAGCTCAAAAGGAATTTGACTCTTTTATTAAAAAGGTGAGGAGTGATAACGGCACTGAGTTTATTAACACAAATGTTGAGCAATTTTGTGATGAGTTAGGTGTCAAGCACGAATTCTCGGCAGCATACACTCCTCAACAAAATGGAGTGGTGTAAAGGAAGAACCGTACTTTGATAGAGATGGCAAGATCAATGCTTGACGAGTACAACACGCCGCATGCCTTTTGGGCGGAAGCCATCAACACGGCGTGCCATGCCATCAACCGCCTCTATCTCCACCGACTCCTTCACAAGACCTCATATGAACTACTAGTGGGACGAAGGCCCAACATCTCGTACTTTCGAGTCTTTGGTTGCAAGGTATACATCTATAAGAAAAGGACTCATTTGGGTAAGTTCCAAAAGAGGTGTGATGTTGGTATAATGTTAGGCTACTCTTCTCGCTCCAAAGCTTTTCGAGTTTTTAATAATTCTACCGGGCTAGTTGAGGAAGCCTATGATGTCAAGTTTGATGAAACTAATGGCTCACAAAATGAGCAAGATTTGACAAGAAATGTAGGTGATGAGCTACCACATGAAGCCATGGAGTTGGGGGAAATTCGACCCTCACCGGAGGTGCCAAAAGATGAAGTCGTTTCTCCCACCACCTCCATCGATAATCAAGCTCAAGACACCTCTCCAACAACTCAAGATCAAGCAGTGGACGGAGGTGTAAACTTTGAAGTTGATTATGCTCAAGGGGGAGGCATTGATTTACAAGTACCCGTCCAACAACACCGCTCTCTCTCCAAGGATCATCCCCTAGATCAAGTCATTGGCAATCTCAATCAAGGCGTAAGAACCCGTTCTCATACCGTTAACTATTGTGAGCATCACGCCTTTGTGTCTATTGTTGAGCCTAGAACTATTAATGAGGCATTGGCGGATGCGGATTGGGTGAACGCCATGCATGAAGAACTAAACAACTTCACCCGCAATGAAGTTTGGGAATTGGTGGAAAGACCGAAGGACCACAATGTCATTGGAACCAAATGGGTCTTCCGCAACAAACAAGATGAGAACGGTGAAGTGGTGCGAAACAAAGTAAGATTGATGGCGCAAGGTTTCACACAAATCGAAGGATTTGACTATGGAGAAACATACGTCCCCGTTGCTCGACTTGAAGCTATACGGTTACTCTTGGCATTCGCTTCTCTCTATAACATAACTTTCTTTCAAATGGATGTTAAGAGTGCGTTTCTAAATGGTTTTATTGATGAACTTGTTTATGTCGAGCAACCGCCCGGTTTTGAAAACCTTAAACACCCAAACCATGTCTATAAGCTCACTAAGGTGCTATACGGTCTCAAGCAAGCTCCTAGAGCATGGTATGAGCGTCTTAGGGACTTCCTCTTAGAAAAGGGATTTAAAACCGGTGCGATTGATTCCACATTGTTTCTAAAGCCTATTGAAAATGACTTATTTATTTGTCAAATATATGTGGATGATATTATATTTGGATGCACTAACAAATCTAAATGCAAGGACTTTAGAGAAATGATGTCCAAGGAATTTGAAATGTCGATGATTGGAGAACTCACTTTCTTCCTTGGATTTCAAATCAAGCAACTTCGGGAAGGGACCTTCATTTGTCAAGAGAAATACACAAAGGATCTCCTCAAGCGGTTTTCTATGGATGATTGCAAATCAATCAAAACACCAATGGCCACAAATGGGCATCTTGACCTAAATGAAGATGGAAAGCCCGTGGACCAAAAGCTTTATCGCTCCATGATCGGTTCGCTACTCTATCTCACCGCTTCTTGACCTGATATTATGTTTAGTGTGTGCATGTGTGCTCGCTTTCAAGCATCCCCTAAAGAAGTGCATCTTATTACCGTAAAACGTATTTTGAGATACCTAAAAATCACTACTAGCCTAGGACTTTGGTACCCCAAGGGAGCGCGTGTTGAGATTCTTGGCTATTCCGACTCGGATTATGCCGGTTGCAAAATTGATCGCAAAAACACCTCGGGGGGTTGTCACTTGCTAGGACGCTCACTCGTGTCATGGACTTCGAGAAAGCAAAACTCCGTGGCGCTATCTACCGCGGAAGCGGAATATGTAGCGGCGGGGAGTTGTTGTGCTCAACTCTTATACATGACACGGATGCTTAGTGACTTTGGACTAAAATTTAAAAAAGTGCCACTTCTATGCGATAATGAAAGTGTAGTGAAAATAGCCAACAATCTGGTCCAACATTCCCGTACAAAGCATATCGATATCCGACATCACTTTATTCGTGACCATGTTGCAAAGGGTGACGTTGTGCTTGCCTACCTGCGAACGGAAGACCAATTGGCGGATATTTTCACCAAACCCTTAGATGAGGCACGGTTTTGCAAATTAAGGAATGAACTCAACATACTAGATAGATCAAATACGTGTTGATTGGTTTTTGTGATTTTTGGGTCTTATTTGAATTTTTTCATTTGCTTTTGACCCTTGTCACATTTAGGGGGAGTTTAATTTCAACTCATGATCTCAAAACTCCCTCTAGTGGTGAAAAGATAAATTTGATTTTGGGTTAGCACATTCTTGTCCTATATTTCAAGCCAAAACAAATTTGAAATTAATAGACTATCCTTATCCTCTTACCATTTCAAACCTCTCAATTTGAAAAATCTTATCCCCATTGAAAAATTTGCTCCATATGCATATTTGATCTCCCTAAAATCATATGGCATCAAAATTGTTGAAAATATTTGAAAAATAGCCAAAATTCAAAAACATGTGCTTAAACTCTAAAGTGAATCCCTATGCTCGATTTTCATGCCTATATGAGAAATCAAGGTAAAATTTGGGTTCACACATTTTCTTGGTCTCTAAGATCAAATTTGAGTTTTTGGATTTGATTTGGTTTTATTTGTCAAATTAGAATCTTATCCCTTCAAAATTAAAAATTTAAAAATTACTTCAAATTGCTCACATTTGAATCTTCCTTTGAATTTTAAGCAAAGATGGAGAATATCTCTTCAAAGTACTATTTTTATTAAAAATTCTTGCCTTGGTGGGACCCACTGGTCAGCAGTGCTTGTTGCGCTGCTAGCTTTCATCGGACGCCGTCCGGATTCGCTCGGACACCGTCAAGACAGATTTTGCTTGCGCCAAGACACTCCTTGTCGGACGACGCCGTCCGACGAAGTCCAAACTCACAGCAAATCCTCTGTCTGACGCCGTCGCTTCTCCCGTCCCGTCCGCCCCCGCTTCTCGAAGCTCACACACCATCTTGTCGGACGCCGTCCGATAACCGTCGGACGCCGTTCGACAGGGCCCAACCGCGCAAAATGTTGTATAACTCACCTCTCCGCCTCCCTCTTTCCTCATTCCATCTCTCTCCTCTCTTCTAACCGGCGCCGCCCCTGCCCCTTCTCCTCACCGGGGAAGGCCCTCCGGCGACCTCCGACGACATCCACCACCACCGGCGGCCTCCCCTCGTCCTCCTTTTCGATTCCCACCGCGGGGATTGAAGGTGGACGGCCCTGTTCGTGCGTCTTCTCTCCGTCGAGCTCCCCTCCTTTCCCCTACCGGGAAGGGCCTAGGGGACGATCTCCTCGCGCACGGCGGCTTCCTCTTCCCTTCTAGGGCTCGGTAACGGCTTCCCGTCTCTCTTCCCGGCAAATTCCTTTGTTTACCGAGTTCTAGGTTTTGAATAGGTTTTTCCCGCGCTTGTACTCAGGGTTGGCTCGTGGTGTGGTTGGCACTAGTGGTTGGCACTTGCAGTGGGATTGTTTCGTCAGTGGACACATTGTCAGAGGAGTGATCCGAGATGTCACGTTCATTGAAGAAGTTTGGGAAGGCTCTGAGCAGGACCCTCAGTGGTCGTCGTGACAGTGGCAGCAGGGGTGATCCTGATTATGTCGATGAGACGGCTAGCAGTGCCGCTCCTCGTCCAAGAATCGCTAAAGAGCATCAGCAGCAGCAGCAGCATGATTCAGGATTTCATTGGACTCGGGTTGCGGGGTCTTCTTTCGCAACCGCCGAGGACGCCGATGATGACACATATGCTGAGGACCCAATTGATGAGCACGTCACTGAGACTGTGGTTGCTGAGGACGACCCTGTGGATGATCAGGTTCTAAAACTGTCCATGGAAACTCTGAGAAAGAAGAGGTCCGTCTCATATGCACAGTGGTTCCCTCAGCGGCGAGAGTATACCAAAGATTTTAGATTCTACACCAAATTTCAGAAATAGTTGTATATGTGTTTCTCTGCACCCAAGGGTAGTCTGAGGGACCCCCATTGTGTTGACTGGAGTGAGATCACAGCAGTGGCAGGGCCTGAGGTTCACACCATATTCAGTTCAACTCCAGGCCTGGCAGAATTGATTTCGAACAAGAAGTTGACCTGGAGCAAAGAGAGGAACTGTGAGTTCTTTGCTACTCTACTAGTTGCCGAAGACGAGTCAGAGTCAAATTATTATCACTCAGTTGATGGACAGGTTCAAGGGATCACAGTAGCCGAGTTGAATCATGCATTGGGCACTCCTGATTCTAGCACTGATTTAAATGAGGTGGCCTATGAAGATGCTCTCTAGAGGGGAAAATATCCTCCACTTGAAGAAGTAAGGTTCATGTACATTGATGTTGATGAAGAAGAATTAAATATAGAGAAGGCAAATCAACTGCGCTAGGAGCCAGCTTTGATAAATCTTATCCTTCGGAGCACTTTGTTTGTTCGAGGGGATAACCGTGATAGGATTCTTCCAATCTGCAGCTGGTTCATGCTATATCTTCTGACTGGCAGGATTATAATCATTGGAGCCACCCTCATGGGAGAGCTTGATGACACCATATTCAGAGAAGTCAATAGGGCCCTACCTCTAGCACCCTATATTGGTCTGTTTCTCTCTAGGACACAGCGGGTTTCTCAAGATGAGGTAAAGAGTTGGAACAACAAGATTAAGAAGCATCAGATGAAGAATTTCTTGAACTCTCTTGGAAGCAAACCAAAATTGGATCGACCTGGTGATGATGCTCCTCCTCTAGCTCCGGTTTTTGCTCCTACTGCCCCAGTGCAGCCGTTTGTGCCAACGCCTAGTGCGGGTCCTTCTGAGGCTGCCCCTCCTCCGTGGTATGATATGCCTTTGGGTGAGATGAGAGGTCTGCACACGGAAATGAGAAGTTTTCATACTGAGGTGAAAGAAGAGCTAGCAGCCACCCGCAGGGAGATGACAGATCTGGCAGGGCAGCAGACGTATTTAAATGATGAATTTGCAGAGTTCAAGTCAGCTATATAGTATATGGGTGCTATGTTCATGCCAGTTCCAGAGGGGGCCAATCCTTACTCATGGTACTCTCATGCTCATACCAGCTACTAGGCCTACCAGCAGAATCAGGGTTTTCCTCGCCCACCTGCCTACCTACCACCGGTTCACCCTTGGGTATATCCTCCCTCAGGGTCTGCTCCTTCCTTTGTGCCTCCACCACACCATATCCTCCTCTGGTAAGATTCATTTCTTGGTGGAGAAATCTGTCGCCATCTCAACTTTTCTTTGCCAAATCCTCAACCGACCCAGCTATTTGATGATCCATCCTCATCTCGGTCGGTACCCTCTGCAGCTCATATGCCTTTGTTCAAGCGTCCCAGAGGTCAGGGCTCCTCTTCCGGCGGTCAAGGAGATGACGGAGGCGACGACATGGATCAAGACCAACAAGACTAGAACCTTTTCCCGTTTGTGTCACTTGGTGACAAAGGGGGAGAAATTAGATAGAGTAGTATGGGTTAGTAAGGGGTAGTGAGATCGAGAGCTCTGTTTTTCCTGTAATATTACTTATTGTCTCAATACTCTGTTTAACTTGTGATTGTCACTCTGGCACGTTTTATCACTTTTGAACCTTGTTGGTTTGTGGTTTCAAATTTGTGCATCAATTTAGGGGGAGCTTCTCTTGTTTGCACACCTTTGTGGTTGAGTTGTGGGTACCTTACTTTTGAATTTGCTTGCATATTTGTATTGCACTAACCCTTTTGCAGCTCAAAAATTTCATTCTATCTTGGGTTGCCATCAAGTGCCACAAAGGAGGAGATTGTGAGCATCGTTGAGCCCTAATTTTTATTACTGGCATTGATGTCAAAATTAGTTAATATAAAGTGTTAGGGGGTTTTTGGACTTCTCGGAACCCTAGCGAAGACTCGGCGTTTTTGTAAAACCCTTATTTGAAGCGACGACAAATTTGTGAGCTGCTCCAAGGTTTCAAGTGCGTGACCGGGCGAGAGAGGAGGTCACGTATAGATTAGGAGTAGTTAGGATTTATTTTCTGTTTTTCGTCGGATTTCAAAAGGGGTTTGAATATCTCGGATCTTGCCGGATCTTTGCGAATTCTCGAAAACTCGGTTTCCGTAGTCCACTACTTCTAAAAGTACCCAAATATTCCTTTGTGAGACATCTAGAGAGAAAAGAAATACCCTAAACTCCCCCACACACACTCAAGCCTTTTTCTCTCGAAAACACCCTCTGTCGGACGGCGTCTGGGAGCCGCCGGACAGCGTCCGACCAGCCAGAACAAGTCGAAGTGCTCTCTGTCGAACGGCGTTCGGTAGTTACCGGACGGCGTCCGATGAGGTTCAATTTTGGGCCTTTTTCGCTGTCGGACGGCGTCTGGGAGAAGGGTTGAGGGCGTCCGATGGTCTTAGCGCAGATGCATTCCTTGCTGTCGGACGGTGTCCGGTGGGGACCGGACGGCGTCCGATAAATCTTTTTCTGTGAGCAGTAGGCTCTGTCGGACGGCGTCCGGTGCCCGTCGGACGGTGTCCGGTAGAGGCTAACGGTTAGTCTTTTTGTCCTCTTCCGAGGGGCAACGGCTAGTTTTGCTCTAGGGGCTATAAATACCTATCTAGTGGCTGGCTATTTTGAGGTTTGCTGCTCCACTTCACCTACCACATTCATAGCTCATCAATTAGGTGTTCTAGAGCCATTCCTCCACCCACAAAGCATCCGAAGCCACAAATCATTAAACCCCAACACCGAGCTTCATGGAAGTCCTTTGATCCGGCATGATCGGGGCGTTTCGGGCTTGTTACTTTTGAAAACATCCTTCGTGGAGGCGAGGGCTTGGGAGTAGGCCTTGGCGTGTGGCTACTCTCGAGTCGGTGTACGGGTGATGGAGTACACCTCGCCGGAGTGGCGGAACGACTACCGGGAGTAAGTGAGGCGTTAGGCTCAAGAGCGAGCCGGTCCTTGTGCGCAAGGGGTAGCCTCAACGGAGAGTAGGAGTTGCGGCTCCGAACTTCGGTCAAACAAATACCGTGTCATTCTCTCATTTAATTCCCGCACTTACTTTCCTTGCATCGCTTGTGATAAATTGATTGTCTTGTCTTAGTTGCCTTGTAATTGTTTATCGCTTCCGCTTGCTTGATAATTGCAACTAGGATTGGGTAATTCTTAATATGATGCTTAATTAAGAATAATCGAAAAAGAATTTAAAAATTGCCTATTCACCCCCCTCTAGGCCTTAGGATCCTCTTTCACCGTCGACGCCGCCGCCTCACCCCCTAGGCCGAGCCGCCACATGGCCTTATGCCCCTGTGTCTCCTCCCTGCGCCCAGTGCCATTGCCGCAGGCAGCAGGCCATTTGCTTGCGTTGCGCCTCGGGCCAGCGCCATCAAGGGGCCTCGGGCCGCCACCACTTTCACAGAAAGGACAGGAGAGAGGAGAGAAGGAAGAGGAAGAGAGACTTACATGGGCCCCACTTTTTTACCTTTTTGTTTGTATGTGATTGTACTGCCACGTCGGATGGCACATAGGCAATACCACCCTGCGGGGCGCTGAAGTGGCAAAACCACCCGTGAAACCACTCGCGGGGGGTTATTTGTGCCGGTTTCAATAGTTTGCGGGCTGGTTAGACGGTTTTGAAGATTAGGGGGTTAGGTGCACCCGAGGCCATAGTTCAGGGAGTAAGTAGACTTTTTCCTCTTTAAAATGTGCAAAATTCCTTATAATGCAAGGCCTAGCTTTTCGTGGTCATGATGAATCAACTATTTCTTTGAACAAGGGAAACTTTTTAGAGATGGTCGATTGGTTCAAGAGTAAGAAAAAGAATGTGAGGTTTGCCTATGAGCATGGTCCAAGAACTTGCATCATGACCGCTCCATCTATTCAAAAGGAGATTGCAAAATGTTGTGCACAAGAGACCATGGAAGTAATTCTAGGAGAGATTAGTGATAAAAATTTCTCTATTCTCATTGATGAGTCACGTGACATATCAGTTAAGCAGCACATGGCCTTAATATTGAGGTAATCACATATCCTTTATAGAATTTTACTCACTGCGACAATACATGTCTTATGTCTACATCTAACCTTATTTGAGTTTTCTCAATTTTGAATATGTAGGTATGTCAACAATAAAGTACAAGTGATTGAACGCTTTCTTGCTCTCCAATATGTTTCTAAAACTACATCTAATGCACTAAAAGAAGCTCTTTTTAGTGTTCTTGATCATCATGGGTTATCTATGTCAAGGCTACGAGGGCAAGATTATGATAGTGCTTCAAACATGAGAGGTGAATACAATGGATTGCAAAAGAATGTTCTAAATGAAAATAAGTATGCTTTTTATGTTCACTGTTTTGCACACCAATTGCAATTAGTGGTTGTTTCAGTTGCTAGTAGTAGTTATTGCCGATCTATCCATGATTTTTTTGAGTATGTCTCCCTAATTGTGCCCGTCACAAGCTCATCATGTAAAAGAAGTGATGCATTAAGGGAAAAACAACATAAGGATATTTTGGATAAACTAGAGAGTGGTGAAATTTTCACAAGAAGAGGTTTGCATCAAGAAACTAGCCTTGTTAGACCTGGGGATATTAGATGAGGGTCGCATTACACAACCTTGCTTCACTTGGTGACATTGTGGGATTCAGTGATTCACGTTCTTAGCATGGTTCATAAGGATGGCCGTGTACCAACACAAGCAGCGGGTTTGATAGAAAAATTGAAGAGTTTTAAGTTTGTATTCATTATGAAGCTAATGCTAAAAATGTTTGCTGTTACAAATGAGCTTTCACTTGTCTTACGAAGAAAAGATGTAAACATCATTCATGCTGTGGAATTACTTGATGATGTGAAAGCTAGGTTATCTCTTATGAGGACAGATAGTGGATGGGAGAGCTTTTTCAATGACGTCAAAAGCTTTTGTGATATAAAGGGAATTCCTATGGTAGATATGGATGAGGAAATACCTGTTAGGGGTCGCTCAAGACGTGACAGGGTTTACTGTCACAAATATTCACTACTATCATGCTGAGCTCTTCTTTGTTATTCTTGATAAGATTAATTCAAAATTAGGTCATCGCTTCAACGAAGCATCTACTGAGTTTATAAACTAATTCAAAAGTAGGTCATCGCTTCAACGAAGCATCTACTGAGTTTATAAACTATTGGAATTGGCATTGTTATTATCAGTGTCAACGGCACAGTTGAGAGATCATTTTCAGCAATGAATATTATCAAATCTGAGTTACACAATAAGATTGCCAACGATTTGTTGAATGACCTAATGGTATGCTACACCGAGCGGGAGATATTCAAGTCACTTGATGATGAAACAATGCGACGCTTTCAACGCCTTAAAACCCGAAGAATGCAATTGCCTCGTACACTGCTATCATAGTGGTATGTTTTCTTCTTTTGTCATGCAATATTTTGATAGATTTAACTTTTAATTTGTTTTAATGTTAGAAACCAGTAAAACTATAAAATCAGTGAATTGTTAGCTTGGAGTTAACATGTTTTATGTTATTTTTATTCTATAGAAAATGAAATAAAGTTTTAGCATTGCCCAGACATGATTTTTGTCCTGGATCCGCCACTGGCCGTTGTGTAGGACTGGATGGCATCATCTCGACAACAATGTTGAAAGTATTCACCTATTCTTGACAGCTCGCTTGAGATGGTTGATGTAAAATCTAGTGGAGTTGTTTAGGGTTGGATGGCATTATCTTGACGATAGAAACTATTCACCCTTGTTGATAGCTCGCTAGAGGCAGAATCCTAGGATCCTTGATGTAGTCAGGGTCGAGTCAGATCGAAACCATATCGTACCCAACCTGACCCATCTTAGACTTCTAAGGTAACTACGATCATGTTTAAAACTATTGTGGTTGTGTGGCTTGATTTGGTTTTATTTGATTTTGTCTTGGAAAGTCACCCGATCTTGTTTGAGGTGTTTTTATACCATTTTGGCACACACCTTTTGGGGTGGGAGGGCGGGGGAGCGAACACCAAAAATCAAAGCATTTGATAAGCACGAATTAGAAGACCTGAATAGAAGGATACAAATTTGTGATGTGAATAACATAGTAACCTATATTCCACAAATTTCCTTATTTAATTTACGATGCGAATAACATGATAAGATACGAACTTGGTCTACTTTTGCTTTATTAATTTATAGCTACAACTTATACCCATTCTTTCTCATCAACCCATCCAAAATTCAACGTACATAGCCCTTCATGGTTATAACTTATAAGGCCAATGTGTTTTAAACATGTAGGAGTATAACTGATTATGAACTGATACAAAATCTTAAAGCCTGCACACGTCCACGGGCCTGTGTGCATTCCCAAGCTCGATTGGCACGAACAAACCCCATGATCTCAGTATGCACGGCACAGTTGCTGGGTTGCACCCAACAAGCTGTTGAATCAGCCATTCAGAAACATGGACTGCCGGAAGAAGGCGAGACAACCGAATCGAAACGACACCCCAACCGTCCATCCAGCCGTGCAGGCGGCCGACGGCTCTGATCACCTGCGCACGCACCACCTCGCGCGCGCGCTCCAACCCGAAACATGCATGCATGCAGATGCAGCCGATGCTCCCGCGGCGGTGGCGGCGCCGGCCGGCCGGCGACATAGCTAGCGAGCTCGATCGTGCGTTGCCATGCATGAAGCGTACTGCGCCGGCGGCCGGGCAGGAGCGCGCGCACGCGACAAGGCCCCGTGTCTCCGAGCTACGGCCACCGTGCGCGCGCTCGCGTCGCAGGCAAAACGATGCGTCGTCGTCGTGTTGCAGCGCTGGGCGGCTCACGTGGCGCGACGGCCAGGGGCGTTGGAACTCGGACATGGCCGTCCTGCTCTGATTGATTCCTGCGGCGCTGTCCGTTCCCACGGGATTCTTGTCCCGGTTGTACTCCGTGCTCGCCTCCGTGTCCGGCCCAGCCCAATAGATATATGCTCTCTCTTTTTTTGTTTTTAGTTTGGTTCTCAATGTAGTTGAAAAAATTGAGAACCTCTACAAAAACATAAAAAAAATTAAAAATATATATTTTAGAGTTCTCTGAGAAAATCCCCATAAAGTCTTGAATTTTTTTAAAAAATATTGCACTAAATTGCATGTACAAAATAACAAAATTTTTAAACCCAACCGAAACCAAATCAAAACCGTGAATCGAAAAGGACCTAGCTTGGTTGCTTGGATTCAACCATTCCAAGACACAACTTTTCATCTCCAGACGAGCTCGTTATTTCGAGTGAGTTGTCAGCGTTGTGCTCCTTGCAATTCCCCTTTGTGAAAGCTGAGTTAAATGTTTGAATTTTAAAAATATATCAAAATGCTATACCATTTATTTACCTCTGCACAGTATTGCGTCGTACCCCCCTCTTCTTCCTTGCGGGCGGCGTCCTCGCCTTCCTCACGCGCATTCTGCAATCCGTAACCTCGCATGTGCCGCTCCTCCCCTTGTTTGGAGTTGGGAGGGTTTGGGGGAGGAGGCGAGGCAGTGGCAGTGTAGCCAGATCCACGGAAGCAATCAAAGGCGATGAGTGGATGGGCACACGTGGCCAAAGTTATGGTAGGCGATGCTGGTGCGGCGGTGGAAGGATAGGGTTTGCCTAGCGAGGCGATGATGGCGTTTTTGCCTATGGGTGGTTGTAGAGATGGTGGTAGGGAGGCGTCTGGAGCAAGTCAAAGGAGAAGGGGCCAGATTGATGCTGAGAAAGAAGGAGGGACAACGGGTCGGGGAATGAGGCATCATAAAGCTAGGCCTCTGCTGTTCAGCTTGAGCCAAATGGTATATATAGGGTTCTCAAACTACTCCCTTTCCTTAAAAAAATTTACATGCTAGTGTTGGTGGTTCGGAGCCGGGATTCTCAGGAGTCGAGCTTATTTAGTTAAACTGAGCATTAACCGGCCCCTTCCCACACCATGTGAGATCGTTAAGAGATGTCCTCCCGGATGAAGGATGAATTGGGACAACAGATGCCTAAGAACGCATGCCTTTTTACCTTGGTTCAAGTCTCACACGGCGGGGATAACAGCCCTACATCCGGTTAAATTGACTGAAATTGAATAATGAGTACAAGAGGCATTGAAGCTTAAGATTGCCCTAGGCTCCGGAGGTCGAAGTGTTAGGTTATTGTGTACTCATATCTCCTGTAGCCTTTGGTCCTTTTATAGGAAAGGGTCCAGATCAGACCATCCCAAAAGCCTCTCGACGAACCAAAACCCTAGCGTGCGGCGAGACGTCCTTTTACCTAGTGTAGTTCTTTATCCCTAAGCCTATTGTCAGGTGGAGGGATCCCGCAAAGAAACACGACCGTATCGGGCTGTGGGCCGCCAGACAGGGCTCACGATGTCACGGACCTCATTGGACTCTCTTGTGGTGCTACGTGGACTAGGTTGAAGTCTAGATCCTTGACACTAGCCCACCTTCTGGTTGATCGTTTTCGGTCCCTAATGTATAACATTAAATCAATGTGGTTTTCATGTGCAAAAACAATTCAAAGATGACCTTTTGAGTGGTAATTAGGGGGAGTTTTGATCGTAGTGGCACACGTATGATCGAAGTGGCTCCACCATGGCATGGAGTAGCTTGCTTGCTCTTGTCTTCCACGAGCAACGGGAGTGGTTGAACGCATGAATTTCAAGCACATTCATGCGTGGAAACTACTAACCATGGAAACCGAAAAGGCACGTACGTTTATTCATCTATGATCTATCATTCTATCTGCAACAAGACAATGCGCACGGAAACTAGGTAGCTTAGATTCACGGAGCACAAGATCTAACTCCCCCTTTTCATATGTGTACTCACGACTTGACGCCATGTCTTTTTATCGGCGCCACGTCATCCCCCAACCTAAGAACATTCCAGGTAGAAAGAAAAAGATTATAATCACCAAACCACTTCGTCTTGCTGACAAAAGGCGTGAAAAGTGCAGAAGAAATCACCTTCCTCCATCAGAAAAGTGGATAAATGGCCTAGAAAAGCATACAACAAATCAGCTTGTCGAGGTTTCTTGTGCAGGTAGATATAGTAGACGAACCACCGAACGAAAAAAAGAGAAAGGAACGACACAATACAAATCATGAACCAAGAAAGGAAAGAAGCTGGTGGAAAAGGAATTAAAGAAAGCATGGTTTTGAGAGGCAGTCTGTGTCATCAACCTACTCCATGTATGTAAAATCAATCAAGTCATAATTAAGTCACAACCCACCCTTTCTATTAGTGCGAAGCTCATGCAGGGACAAACTACAAAGCGCTAGCTGCTGCTCTCGTGATGTAGCTGCCCACCAAATTGGCAGTTTTAACCAAGACAGTCAGTCCACGTCCCAGTGAGTTGCTCAGGTGTTAAATTTCTTGCTGCTGACACTCACCTACCTACCTTGATGCACGGCCAAAGGCAAGATGTTCGAAGTGCCACTGATGGTACTGTGTGACGCATGGCATTTTCCTCTTGTTTAGTGCTCCTTTTCAAGGTGCTAATTAAGGTAGTCCCACCTGCAGATCCACCAGAACGATGCAGTACGGGAGCTTTTGGTGTTAATTGTGGATGAAAAGTTGGGTCCCGATAAATGGCCTGTCTGATTTGGTTTTCTTTCTCAGAGGTGATCACTGATCAGCGAGCATGAGTGCTAGTTGCATGATGACTCGTAGCAAGCTGCAAGAACCAACATGCCTAGCTCCATCGTACTCCTAGCACATGATGTTTTTCAAGTGAAATATGATTTGATTCGAGGTGCTGTTTGTCTCACGCGCTCCTTCGAGAAAAAAGCCAATTAAACAAGACATGGATCAGTCGGTTCTTCGTGAGGAAAACATGTGCTCCCCCCTTCTCTTTTGCCGGCAAAAGCGAGTGGAAAAGGGCTTCGAGGAGCCATGTGCACTAGGCACCATATATACCTTGGAGGAGTGCATAAGCAGACAGTGGCACGTGGTCCCACTGCCAGCGTCCCAAATTTCATGACACGAGCATGTCCCGGTTCATTTACGCTAGATTTTTTAAAGCTTCAATTTGACATGAACACTTATTCTATTTTTCGTTTAAATTTTTTTAATTTTTTATTGCATCAAATATGAACTCTTTATTTTAATCTAACATGAACTCTTATTTATATCATTTTTTCTATTATAAGTTTCTATTATTGTTTTGTTGTAACTGATGAAAACTCTTTTTTTAATCTAGCATGTACTCTTATTTATATTATTTTTATCCTAAATTTACATTTTAGTTCATATGAAATCTCTTTTAATCTAATCTATTATACATAGGCACGATAATCAACAGTGTAGATCTTTCTTTTTCTTTCTGATTAACGTGGGGATTTCTCAAATTTTAGGATTAATGTGGTGGCTCAGTTGGAGCCTGTTTAATTTGTAGGGGATATAACTCTTTATTTTAATCTAACATGGACTCTTATTTATATTACTTTTTTATTTCGAGTTTCTATTATTCTTTTGTTGTAGCTGATGCAAACTCCTTTTTAATCTAGCATGGACTCTTATTTATATTATTCTTATTCTGAATTTATTTTTTTAATTATAGTTTATATGAAATTTCTTTTAATCTAATCCGTTATAATATGGGCTCACAACAATCAATGGTATAGATCTTTAATTTTCTTTCCAATTAATGTGGGAATTTATAGGATTTTAGGATTAATATGGTGGCCCTATTGGATCCTATTAATTGCACTGTAGCTCCCGGAACTTGTACGAAATTACACGAAATCCCCTAAACTTTGAAATTACTTTCTCAGCTCCTAGAACTTGTCTCTAGTTGCACCGTTAGTCATGGGCTGTTAGGATCCGTTAGAAATTCCGTTAAACGGTGACGTGGCACCCACGTGGCCGTTAAGTGCTGACGTGGGCCCAAAAAAACAAGAAAAATCTTTAAAATCTAGAAAAATTCAGAAAAAACCAAAAATAATTCATAAAAATTCAGGAAATCCATAAAAAATCTAGAAAATTTTAGAAAAGCCAAAAATATTTTGCAAAATCCATAAAAAAAAAACATTAAAAAATCATTTAAAAATATAAAATCCAAAAATAATTCTTAAAAAATCCAAAAAAATCATAAAATCCAAAAACATCATTTGTGAATTTTTTATGAACTTTGTGAACTATTTTATGAATTTCTATGACATTTTGGATTTTATGAATTTTGTGGTTTCTTTGTGAATTTTGTGAATTTCTTTCAATTTTTTCTAAATTTTTTAGAATTTTTTATGTTTTTGGATTTTTATGTTTTTATGAATTTCGTGAATTATTTTTGTTTTTTTTATATTTTTTAGATTTTTAATGATTTATTGGTTTTTATGTTTTTTGGATTTTTAATGAATTTTGTGAGTTATTTTCGGGTTTTCTAATTTTCCTATAGTTTTTTATGAATTTCCTGGATTTTTTATTATTTTATTGAAATTTTTTTGTTTTTTCTAAATTTTCCTAATTTTAAAAGGTTTTTATTATTTTTTGGGCCACGTCATCGCCACGTCAGCACTTAACGGCCACATGGACGCCACGTCATCGTTTAACGGAATTTCTAACGGATCCTAAGAGCCCAGGACTAACGGTGCAACCAGAGACAAATTCCAGGAGCTGAGAAAGCAATTTCAAAGTTTAGGGGATTTCGTGCAATTTCGTACAATTTTCGGGAGCTACAGTTCAATTTTCTCTTAATTATATAACAAGCAAGTTGTTCCATGCATTTGCGCGACAAGATCTTGTATTTGGTATGGACTTGTTTCTAACCTTTTATTTGATATGAGCTCCTTTTAAATTACTTTTATTTTGTTATTGTAGCCGTTAATCTTACCCGTTATAATTTGGACCCATAATAATTGGCGATGTGGATCTTTCTTTATTTATCCGATTAATGTGGGATTTGCTAGTATTTTAGAATTAACATGGATGCTCCATTCAACTATGCTTTAATATAATAATAATGACAGGGATAGGATGACGTAAGCTGGGAGTAGGTGGCATAGGAGGTCCATAGGGGCTGGCCAAGCAAAAATCCCATGGGGGAACCGGCCAGGAATGATGCAATACCACCAGGGTTGACTAGGTCAAGACGACCAAGCCCGAGCAGAGGTCTGCCTTTGCTCGGATGAGTTGCTCGAGCAACGGGTTGCTCGTACCGGCTTTCCGGCCAGGAATTACTTGTAACCTTGCTCGAAGAGAGTCATGCTCGGTTTGTACCAACGAGGCAGACACGTGTCACAGTGTAGCTTTCTAGGTGCGGCTTCCCCTGCGAAGTCGGCAACTCCCGTGACTTACAAGGCCCTTCTGACAAATGGAATGACCTACCGTTATTGGGAGCTACAACTCGAGAAACAGTGACGGTACAATGAGCAGCGCAACACTGCGCTGCGGCTTCAATAGTCGAAAAATTCAAAAACCGAACTCCACTAGACATGGTTCGATGGTCACCGGACACGGTCCCGTGAAACTTTAACTTGAACTTGATCATCCTCCCCTTGGCGATCGTTCCGTCGCCATTTCAAAGGGCTTTGTCGCGCTTTGAAGGGGTGATAGGTTGCTCCACGCGCAAATGGCGACTGCCGTTGTAACGATTAGTGGCCTAGTCGCCTTTTAAAGAGACAAGAGGGTCCTTTCGCCGTCTGATGAGAACATAGGGCTAGATTTGCTTAATTGCGAAGAAATACATTTTTGCTTAAATGAATAAAAATAAATATAAAAATCTTAATTTTTTGCGATCCAACATAACATAAGCTAACACAAGCATGGAGCTGACATGCCGCTACGTGTTAGTACACGTACATATGGAGCAAGCACTTGGTTCAAGCTCAAGGGCCAGGAGAAGAAACCGTGACACAAAGGCCGCGCGCATCGTCTTCTCCGGCGCCAGCCACCGGTGCGGGATCCACTACTAGAAAAATAGCCTAATTTACCGGCGCATTGGTACTGGTTGGATTAAAATCGGAACTGATAGCGTATTAGTACCGATTCGTATCAACAGTAGCAATTCTATGCTTTCAGTACTAGTTGGAGGCAACAGTAAAGATACATTTCACGGCGGGTACAGGCCAGCTGTCATGCGGACTCATCAGTACCGGTCCGTAATATGAATCGTACTGATAGAGGCTCATCAGTATCGGTTCGTATTATAAACCAGTACTAAAAGCTCATTCCAGCAAACTTCAAAAGGAATGAATATCCTACTATAACAATACATGTGGGTGGGTGGGTTTGTTAGAAGGGTGAGTGGAGAGTCGTGTGCTAGTTAGAAGGGTAAGTGGAGAATCATGTTCTGGCATGAGATCCCAGGTTCGAGTCTTGGGTTCGCCACATTGTTCAGATGTTTCGGTGTCTTCAGCCCTGGCGCCATTTCCGTAGCTAGGGGTGGGCAAAATTAACCGATAACCGAAAAACCGAACCGAACCGAACCGAACCGAATTAACCAAAATTTTTGGTTATTTCGGCTATTCGGTTAGTGTTCGGTTCCTTTCTCAGAGTTGTTTGGTTAATAAGTTTCGGTTCGATTTCCATTGTCTAGAAACCGAAATATCCGAAATAACAGAAATACATGTGACCCAGCCTTCACTCGCGGCCCGGCCCATTTCAGCCCCCCCACTCCCCCAGTCCCCTCACGAGCCACCGGCCCACCTATTCTCCCACTCCCCCAGTCCCCCACTCCCCCAGTCCTAGCAACCCTATTCTCCCACTCCCGTCTCCTTCCAGCCGCTGCCACGAGAGGAGGAGCGGCGGATCGCCGTCGCCCATCGTCGTCCATTCCGCCGCCGCCTCCCGCCTAGCGCCGTCGCCACTCGCCACCTCCTCCCGCCGCCTCCCTCCTAGAGTTGTCGCCGTCTCCTCTCACCTAGATGGCTACATGCCAGCGCATGGCGGCACGATGCAGCGCCCATCCAGCCATCCCTCGCCGTTGCTGCCTCGCTAGTCGCCATTCACCCCCTCGCCGTCGGCGGTCGCTGATCTCCTCGGCATCGACGGCTGCGGAGACTCCACCTCGGTGAGTGGCTGCAGTCTCCAGCAACTCGTTGCCCGTCAACAGGTCAGTGTCTAAGTGATGCGCATTGCTCAGTGAACAATTCGGTTAATAACCGAAAACCGAATTAACCGAACCGAAATAATTCGATTAATTTGGTTCGGTTAGTAAAATTTTAGAGAAGATTTCGATTTTCATTTTTCACTAACCGAATTTTTTAGAAACCGAAAAAACCAACCCAAAAAACCGATATTACCGAATGCCCACACCTATCCGTAGCAGTGATCCGACGACGGCCGGAGTCACCACCGCTGCTGCGTCTTGGCCGGAATTTTTTTCGGTACGAGGAGCTGGGCCACTGCCCACCGGTGGGTGGGGGGGCGGGAGGGGGGTTTCCCTTCGCAATCATTTGCACGAATGCGCTCTGCAGATGGACGCATTTACGCCCAGCGGGATGCACAGTGCAGCCAGGGAAGAGAAGACACGTATGCCTATGTGAGAGGTGTGAATGTACGCACCAGTACATCTGTACGTGTGTGCGAGCTCATCTGGTACATGGGGGTAGATCGGTGTATTCATTGCTCTATTACTGGCGCTCCAGCATCATCCTTGCTGTGCATGGTCAGATCGATTAATAGATGCCTCTGTTCTGTACGCTCCATGAAACAACAATCCTCACAGGACTTGAATTTTTGGTACCTTAGACCTGCTACTCCTGTGAGGATTGAGTATTTGCTAATAAACAATTAAAACAAAGTGGAACGGACACTCAAAACCGCTTCAAAAAGTCTCGAAGTTTAATTTATAAAAAAAAGATAATAAGCATTTAGATCGACTTGGAAGAACAACTCGTTCGTTCGTAAAAATCCAACATCTCTGGTTCTGAATCATGCCGAAAGTAAAATATCATGATGTACCCTTTTATTGCTTTTTCTTTAAAAAAATTATATCGAAAGCACTCTATGAATGTTGAGTTTCAATACGCCTTAGATATAGAGTTAAAAAATCCTCACAACTTAAATTAAAATTTAAAAATGACGCTAAATATTTATCATTTTTTACCAGTTAAACAATGTACTACTTTTTATAGTCAGAGTTTTACTTTTTTTTAAGAGTTCCTGAAATATTATTTTAATAATTTTTTGGACTTTCCAGGACTATTATTAAAGGATCATAGTTTTTTCATATTAAAATTTTTCAGCTACTCTTATTTTAGAAAACCAAGATCACAGACAGAGGACACCATTCGAAACATTTCTGTTGGTGCATGGAGCCAGGCGACACGGGGGGAGGCGATCAGCATCAGCTTCAAATCCAGCCCTCAGGTCGTCTTCACAGTGTGTACTTGCTTCATTTTTTTTTTTTTAGAAAGAAACCACCTTTTCATTCACGAAGCTTCTGACGAATTACAAACACACCCCTCTGAAAATAAAAAAATACAACCAAGTCCCCAGAGGGCTGAGACGATGAGCACTGCCAGAAACTTTTTCTTCTCACCACGCCGTCGCTGGGAACGAAGGCTAGCGGAGTCGGTGGCACCATGAGGCCCAAATCCTCCGGCCGAAACCATAGAAGGTTATGGATCCGCAGGTCAAAACCAAAAGTGAACGAGGAGAAACTCAAATCCATCGCGACCAAGATCGAGGAAAATGAACCCGTGCCACCACCCACCACCATCATCTTCGGCACCAAGAACGACGCCGGAGTCTCCTGCATCGAAACCTTCATACCTCTTTCTCCACAAAAGTATCCACCGCAAAACGGGGATTCTCTCCTCCTACTAACGACGCAAGCTCAGCAAAAGCCAACCAGCGACGCCGAGGTCTACAAGCAGACACCTTATTCGTGGATAGATATGTCGCGCCGCTTGCAAAGATCGAAGAAGCAGAGGAAACTCCAAAACCGACGAAGAGCTGGCAAGAAGAAGCTCCGCACCCAACGATCTCACAAACCCGAACGCCACAAACACCTCCAAAAGCAAAAACCTAAAACTCCTACCACCACCACTACTACTGTACCTGAACAACCACCGCCTAAATCCGCTCCTTTGCTGCCCAGGCCAGACGAACGCCGGAGAAGACGAAGAACAGTAGATCTGGGCGGCGAACTTGCGCCGAGCCTCCTCCCTGGACACCTACTGAGATGGCGGTGACCGAAGCCCGCCCTCCACGATCCCCGCCAGAAATCCCACCTCGCCGGCGCCGGAGCAACCGACCGAGGCGGCGATTTCGGCTGGATCTGGAGGGGCGAGACGAAACGCCCCCAAATCGCCTCCGCTACCTCGCTCCGAACTGTAGTAGTCTTGACCCCGGTTTTTTCCCTCCACACTACTTGCTTCATTTTGTTCTGTGCGTAGGAGTGAGTTAAGGACGTCACTGATGATAGCTTGTGCTCTCTCCTTTCCTCTTCCTTTCGTGAGGAACAGATAGACTCGATCGGCCATCGACATCTTATCTTTTATATTCTAGATAGATGGTTTGGATGATTGTTCAGCCGAGCTCAAAAGGTCGGAGATATCAACTTCTGGATAGATAATTTTTTTTTTGCTTTGATCCCATAAAAGGGGCGAGGGGTTCGAGATGAAGCTGGTTCCTTCTTCAGATCTCCTGAGTGCTGCTGTTCCTGGAGGCTACGTATTAGTGCGAGAAGCGACGTGCCCTTAGTTAAAACGCATCAGATGTTGGCCATTACGTTGTTAAGTACATTTATTTACACTTGCTAAATGAACTCTTGACGATAGCCAGGCGGACATGTAATCTGGACCGCGCAATTCGGATCGGACCGCTCGGGTGTGATCTAACCTCTCGGAGAAGCATCATTGAGAAATCACCTGGGCACAATTGATGAATATGAATGCAACCAATTCTCATAAGTTAGTTTGGAAACTTCGTTTTTCTTTAAGGATAAATTTTTTTCTTTGTTTTTATGTAGAAGCATCATTCTAACGAAGGATAACCTGGTAAAAAGCGTGATTGGCCAAATAATCTAAAGTATAGTTTGGCCGAGTAATCTAAAGTATAGCTTTTGTATCAAGAATGAGATCATACAACATTTATTCTTTAATTATTATTTGACTAGGTCTATTTGACGCTTAAATCAAATAGTCATAGGATTGAAACGACCTAGAAATATATCTCATTTGTTTAAGGGTTGAATCTCTAACGATTAAGGTGTCCTGTTCTTCTAAGCTGATCTGAATGGCTGGACAGCTGAACGACTGTGAGCATCGTTGAGCCCTAATTCTTATTAGTGGCATTGATGATAACATTAATCAATATAAAGGGCTAGGGGTTTTTTGGACTTCTCGGAACCCTAGCGAAGACTCGGCGCTTTTGCAAACCCTAATTCGAAGCGACGTAAATTTTCTGAGCTGCTCCAAGATTTCAAAGTGCGTGACCGGGCGAGAGAAGAGGTCACGTATAGATTAGGAGTAGTTAGGTTTATTTCCTGTTTTTCGTCGGATTTCAAAAGGGGTTCGAATATCTCGGACTATGCCGGATCTTTACAAATTCTCGAAAACTCGGTTTCCATAGTCCACCTCTTCTAAAATACCCAAATATCCCTTTGTGAGATTTCTAGAGAGATACCCACCTAAATTCCCCCATAAATTTTAGCTCGAATAATTCTTCTCTGTCGGACGGCGTCTCGAAAATCCAGACGGCGTCCGACCACCAAACACCAAAACAAGACTCTCGCCGGACGGCGTCCGTCGTTATCGGACGGCGTCCGTAAGGTTATAATCCGAGGCACTTTACGGTCGGACGGCGTCTGGTGGCCGTCCGGTCCCTTATACTTATCGTCGGACGGCGTCCGTAGTTACCGGACGGCGTCCGATCAGGTTTAATTTCGGGGCTTTCTCGCTGCCGGACGGCGTCTGGGGGGCGTCCGGTAGCTCCAGCGTTTGCGCGATCCTTGCTGTCGGACGGCGTCCGTGAGGACCGACGGCGTCCGATAAACCGTTCTTGCTGAAAGCGATGCGCTCTGTCGGACGGCGTCCGAGTCCGTCGGACGTCGTCCGTAGAGTGTAACGGCTAGTCTTTTTGTCCTCTTCCGAGGGACAACGGCTAGTTTTGCTCTTGGGGCTATAAATACCTACCTAGTGGCTGGCTACTTTGAGGTTTGCTGCTCCACTTCACCTACCACATTCATAGCTCATCAATTAGGTGATCTAGAGCCATTCCTCCACCCACAAATCATCGAACTCCACAATCCATCAAACCCCAATACCGAGCTTCATGGAAGTCCTTGATCCGGCATGATCAGGCGTTTGAACTTGTTACTTCGAAAATATCCTTCGTGGAGGCGAGGGCTTGGGAGTAGGCCTTGGCGTGTGGCTACTCTCGAGTCGGTGTCGGTGTGGAGTCCACATCGCGGAGTGGCGGAACGACTACCGGGAGTGAGTGAGGCGGTAGGCTCGAGAGCGAGCCGGTCCTTGTCGCAAGGGGTAGCCTCAACGGAGAGTAGGAGTTGCGGCTCGAACTTGGTCAAACAAACACCGTGTCACTCTCTCATTTAATTTCGCATTTACTCTCTCGCATTGCTTGTGTTCATTTGAATGCCATGTCATAGTTGCCTTGTGATTTATTTATAGCTTCCGCTTACTTGACTTGCAACTAGGATTGGGTCATTCTTAACTTGTTGCTTAATTAAGAATAATTTAAGAAAAGAAATTAAAATTGCCTATTCACCCCCCTCTAGGCCTTAGGATCCTCTTTCAAGTGGTATCAGAGCAAGGTTCTCCGGTATTAGCTTAACCGCTAGGAGATGGCTCAAGAGGGGCCTAGGATAGAAATTGGAAAAGCTCCTATTTTCGATGGAACAAACTACAACTATTGGAGAATTAGGATGCAATGTTACTTAGAGGCACTTAGTTATGATGTGTGGGTCGCTTGTGAGACCGGCTATCCGGAACCTCTAGCCGGAACTATTGCTCTTGATGAAGTTCATGCTAAGTACAAACGTTTTAATGCCATTGCTAGAAATGCTTTACTCTCTAGTGTGTCTTCCGAAGTCTTTGATAGCATTGGCAATCTCTAAAGCTTATGACATTTGGAAGCATCTTAGAGAAATTCATGTTGGTAGTCTTGAGATGCTTGAGGAGAAGCTATCTCGTGCTAGAAAAAGGTTTGATCAATTCAAGATGCTTCCTAATGAAAGTGTTAACGAAATGTTTCTTAGATTGAACCCCATCGTAAATGAAATTGCCGGATGTTCGGAGAAGAAGGTCTTGGAAGACATTGACATTTGTCGGAAGATGCTTGACGTTGTGCCATTTAGTTTCAATCCACTTGTGACCTTAATTCGAGCATCTAAGTCAAAGCTCAAGAAGATGACACCGACAAAGCTCCTCGGACAACTCAACTCATATGAGATGCGGCTTCTTGAAAGTGAAGAGTCTCCGCTCAACAAGAAGTCAATCGCTCTCCCGCCAAAGCCAAAAGTGGAAAGAAGAAAGTTGAAATTGAAGAAGATGATGAAGACTACGATGATGCAATTCCGGAGATTGAAGAATTGGCCCTCCTTGTCAAGCGGTCAAGAAAGTTGATCAAGAAGATGAGCTTCATGGCGGATCATCCTCTTCAAGACGAAGACCTATCTCCGAGATGCGGTGCTATGAATGTGGAGAGAAGGGTCACTTGGCGGATTGCCCAAAAGTAAAAAGAACAAGCACAAGGCAAAGAATCAAGAGGAAGATGAGGAAGATGACAAGAAGAAATATCGTCACTACCGCAAGAGTGATCACAAATCAAAGGATAAGAAGAAAGCTCTTGCGGACAAAAGACTAAGAAGGAAGATAGCTCAAGCTCATCGTCCTCTCAATCCTCCTCCGAAGAAGAAGATACTAGAGCTCATGGGCTAGCCGGACTTGCGATCAAGGAAAACGCTCCTCCGGCTCTTCCTAAGCAAAAGCTTTGCCTCACCGCAAATATACAAGAAGAGGTGATTGGGGAATGGATCACCGATGATGAAGGTTCTTAGGCGGACTCCTCCGATAATGAAAACACGAAGATATCCGAGTCGCCATCGACAATCTCTCACCTCCCATGTGTCTTATGGCATTAGAGGAGAAGGTAACACATGAGCACCTCTCTAAAAGTGAGCTTAAACTTTTGATTGATGATTTGAATAATGCTCTAGAGAAAGAAAAGTCTAAAAGAAAGAAACTAGTGAAGGTGCATAAAGAGCTTACAAACGAATTTGAGAACTTGTTAGAAAAGCATGAAACTCTAGAAGATGACTATGAAGCTCTAAATTTGCAAGTTGAAATTCTAGAAAATAAACTTGCTAGCTCTAATGTTGATGTTGAAACTTCGCTTGATTGCTCAATTGAAAAATGCAATGTTGGTGTGACGTGTGACTTGATTGACACTATAGATGGCTCACTTAGCTTATCGCATGACACATCCTTTACCATGTCACCCATTCACACACCCAATGCTAGCTCATCTTCATCCACTAGTGCTACTCCTTCAATTGAAAATGTTTGTTCTATTGGTACTTGTGGTATTGCTAAATGTGCTAATGAGCTAGCTAAGGAAAATTTCCTTCTAAAGGATAGAATTGAGCAACTAGACTCTAGTTTGGCTAAATTGCTTGTGGGGAACAACTCTCTTGACAAGGTGCTTGGGAGCAAAGGTACACCTTGGGTAAGCATGGTTTGGGATTTCATTAGGGATTTGCCCAAGGGCGGTTGGGGTAAGCCAAGCTAACTTTTGTCAAGGGAGGACCGTTGCCATATTTGCAAAATGATAAACACAAAGCCATTGCTTGTCCTCTTGCTAAAACATCTCAATTCATGTCTAAAACTCAAGTGCTTGATGCTAGCTACATGCTTATGAGGAAAAATGGCTCTACTTATGCTAAGTATGTTGGTGCACCAAATAATAAGAAGAATGTAAAAGCCATTTGGGTGCCCAAATGTTTAATGACTAACTTCAAAGGACCCAAGATGAAGTCTTGAGTACCTAAAACCAAGCTTGAAATTGTGTGTGTAGGTGAACTACAAGAGCGGCGGCGGCATTGGATATTCGATAGCGGTTGCACTCAACACATGACCGTAGCTCAAGTATGTTCACCTCACTAGAGGAGGAGAAGGACCCCGAACACAAGATCACATTTGGGGATAACTCAAGCGAAAGGTAAAGGGTATAGGTAAAATTGCAATATCTAATGACCTATCCATCTCTAATGTGCTCTTGGTGGAAGCTTGCAACTTTAATCTCCTCTCCGTTGCTCAAGTGTGCGATTTGGGTTTTGATTGCTTCTTTTCGATCAACGGAGTTCGTGTTGTTTCCACTAAGGATCAAAGTGTTGCATTTGAAGGCACCGGTTTCAAAACTTATATTTGGTTGATTTTTCAAACCGTGAAACTTCTCAAATCAAGACTTGTCTTATCTCTCAAACCACTCTTGGTTGGTTGTGGCATAGACGTCTTGGACATGTTGGAATGGGCACTTTGAAAAGGTTTTTAAAGATAACTTGGTTGTTGGAGTGAAGGATGTCAAATTCGAGAAGAATCGTTTATGTAGCTCATACCAAGCCGGCAAGCAAGTAGCCAATTCTCATCCAACTAAGACTTTTATGTCTACATCCCGACCACTTGAACTTTTACATATGGATTTATTTGGCCCAACCACCTATGCGAGCATAGGCGGTAATTCTTATTATCATGTGATTGTCGATGATTTCTCTCGCTTCACTTGGGTGTTTTTCCTTGCAAATAAATCTCTTGCCGGTGATGTGTTTAAAAGATTTGCTTTGAAAGCTCAAAAGGAATTTGACTCTTTTATTAAAAAGGTGAGGAGTGATAATGGCACCGAGTTTGCTAATACAAATGTTGAAGAATTTTGTGATGAGTTAGGTGTGAAGCACGCAATTCTCGTGACATACACTCCCCAACAAAATGGAGTGGTGGAGAGGAAGAACCGTACTTTGATAGAGATGGCAAGATCAATGCTTGACGAGTACAACACGCCGCATGCTTTTTGGGCGGAAGCCATCAACACGGCGTGCCATGCCATCAACCGCCTCTACCTCCACCGACTCCTTCACAAGACCTCATATGAATTACTAGTGGGACGAAGGCCCAACATCTCGATATTTCGAGTCTTGGTTGCAAGGTATACATCTATAAGAAAAGGACTCATTTGGGTAAGTTCCAAAAGAGGTGTGACGTTGGTATTATGTTAGGGTACTCCTCTCGGTCAAAAGCTTTTCGAGTTTTTAACAATTCTACCGGATAGTTGAGGAAGCCTATGATGTCAAGTTTGATGAAACTAATGGCTCGCAAAATGAGCAAGATTTGATGAGAAATGTAGGTGATGAGCCACCGCATGATGCTATGGAGTTGGGGAAATTCGACCCTCATCGGAGGCACCAAAAGATGAAGTAATCACCCCACCACCTCCATCGATGATCAAGATCAAGACACCTCTCCAACAACTCAAGATCAAGCGGTGGGCGGAGATCACGAACTTTGAAGTTGATCAAGCTCAAGGGAGACGTTGATCTACAAGTACCGTCCAACAACACCGCACTCTCTTCAAGGATCATCCCTAGATCAAGTCATTGGCAATCTCAATCAAGGCGTAAGAACCCGTTCTCATACCGCTAATTATTGTGAGCATCACGCCTTTGTGTCTATTGTTGAGCCTAGGACCATTGATGAGGTATTGGCGGATGCGGATTGGGTGAACGCCATGCATAAAGAATTGAACAACTTCACCCGCAATAAAGTTTGGGAGCTTGTGGAAAGACCAAAGGATCACAATGTTATTGGAACCAAATGGGTCTTCCGCAACAAACAAGATGAGAACGGTGAAGTGGTGCGAAACAAAGCAAGATTGGTGGCGCAAGGTTTCACACAAATTGAAGGACTTGACTATGGAGAAACCTCGCCCCGTTGCTCGACTTGAAGCTATTCGGTTACTCTTGGCTTTCGCTTCTCTATAACATAACTCTCTTTCAAATGGATGTTAAGAGTGCTTTTCTAAATGGTTTTATTGATGAACTCGTTTATGTCGAAAGCAACACTTGGGTTTTGAAAACCTCAAACACTCAAACCATGTCTATAAGCTCACTAAGGCGCTATACGGTCTCAAGCAAGCTCCTAGAGCATGGTATGAGCGTCTTAGGGACTTCCTCTTAGAAAAGGGATTTAAAACCGGTGCGATTGATTCCACATTGTTTCTAAAGCCAATTGAAAATGACTTATTTATTTGTCAAATATATGTGGATGATATTATTTTGGATGCACTAACAAATCTAAATGCAAGGACTTTGGCGAGATGATGTCCAAGGAATTTGAAATGTCTATGATTGGAGAGCTCACCTTCTTCCTTGGATTTCAAATCAAGCAACTTCGAGAAGGACCTTCATTTGTCAAGAGAAATATACAAAGGACCTTCTCAGCGTTTTCAATGGACGATTGCAAATCGATCAAAACACCAATGGCCACTAATGGGCATCTTGATTTGAACGAAGATGGAAAGCCCGTGGACCAAAAGCTTTATCGCTCCATGATCGGTTCGCTTCTCTATCTTACCGCTTCTCGACCCGATATTATGTTTAGTGTGTGCATGTGTGCTCGCTTTCAAGCATCCCTAAAGAAGTGCATCTTATTGCCGTAAAGCGCATTTTGAGATATCTAAAATCACTACTAGTCTAGGTCTTTGGTACCCCAAGGGAGCGCGTGTTGAGCTTCTTGGCTATTCCGACTCGGATTCGCCGGTTGCAAAATTGATCGCAAAAGCACCTCGGGGTTGTCACTTGCTAGGGCGCCACTCGTGTCATGGACTTGAGGAAGCAAAACTCCGTGGCGCTATCTACATGAGCGGAATATGTAGCGGCGGGGAGTTGTTGTGCTCAACTCTTATACATGACTCGGATGCTTTGTGACTTTGGGCTAAAATTTGAAAAAGTGCCACTTCTATGCGATAATGAAAGTGCGGTGAAAATAGCCAACAATCCGGTCCAACATTCCGTACAAAGCACATCGACATCCGACATCACTTCATTCGTGACCACGTTGCAAAAGGTGACGTTGTGCTTGCTCACGTGCGAACGGAAGACCAATTGGCGGATATTTTTACCAAACCCTTAGATGAGGCACGGTTTTGTAAATTAAGGAATGAACTCAATATACTAGATAGATCAAATGCGTGTTGATTGGTTTTCGTGATTTTTGGTCTTATTTGATTTTTCATTTGCTTATGACCCTTGTCACATTTAGGGGGAGTTTAGTTTCAACTCATGATCTCAAAACTCCCTCTAATGGTGAAAAGATAAATTTGATTTTGGGTGAGCACATTCTTATCCTATATTTCAAGCCAAAAACAAATTTGAGCTTAATAGACTATCCTTATCTTCTTACCATTTCAAACTTCTAGTTTTGAAAATCTTACCCCTTTGAAAAAGTTGCTCCATATGCATATTTGTTCTCTTGAAAATCATATGGCATCAAAATTGTTGAAAATATTTGAAAAGAAACCAAAATTCAAAAACATGTGCCTAAACTCTAAAGTGAACCCCTATGCTCGATTTTCATGCCTATATGAGAAATCAAGGCAAAATTTGGGTTCGCACATTTTGTTGATCTCTAAGATCAAAATTTGGGTTTTGAATTTGACTTAATTTCATTTGTCAACTTAGTATCTTATCCTTCAAAATTAAAATTTTAGAAAATCACTTCAAATTGCTCATATTTGAATCTTCCTCTGAATTTTGAGCAAAATGGAGATCATCACTTCAAAATATTATTTCTATATAATATCTCTCGCTTTGGTGGGGCCCTACAGTCGAAGTGCCCGCAGTGCGTTTTCGACCCTCTTGGACGCCGTCCGTCACTCTCGAGCGCCGTCCGTTCGCGTCTTGAATCGCCAGATACGTCTGTCGGACGATGTCCGTAACCATCGGACGCCGTCCGAAGCAGAGCGTTATCCATGCTGCATCTCTCTGTCGGACGCCGTCGCCTCTCCGCGACCCGTCCGACGAGGTTCCTGTCTGCACTGCACCCTTGCTGCCGGACGCCGTCCGTAATAGATCGGACGCCGTCCGACAGGACCTAATCGCTGAATCGCTTATAACTTACCTCTCGCCTCCCTCTTTCCTCATTCGATCTCTCTCTCCTCCCAAACCGGCGCGCCCTGCTGCTTCTCCTCACGGGAAGACCCTCCGGCGACCTCCGGCGATCTCCACCACCACCGCGGCCTCCCTCGTCGTCCTCTTGATCCCTCCACGTGGATTGAAACTGGGCGGCCCGTTCAGGCGCCTCTTCTCCGTCGAGTTCCTCCTTTCCCTCTACCGGAAGGGCCTTGAAGGCGATCTCCTCGCGCCGGGCGTCTTCCTCCTTCGCTTCTAGGGCTCGATAGCGGCTTCCGCCTTTCTTCCGTCAAATTTCGTTGTTTACCGAGTTCTAGGTTTTGAATAGGTTTTTCCAGCGTTAGTATTCGGGTTGGACCGTGGTGGGTGGGCACCGTGTCGATAGATCATTGGTCGATGGCGGTTGGCGGCAAGGTTGTTCAGTCGATGGTTTCATTGTCGGAGAAGTGTTTCACCATGTCGAAATCCTTGAAGAAATTCGGAAAGGCTCGGGCGGACCCTCGGTGGTCGGCGCGACAATGGCGATAAGGCGATCCAGATTATATCGATGAGGCGGCTAGTAGTGCCGCTCCTCCTCGCCCGAAACAAAGTGACTAGAGCGAGATATTCAGCGGCGTGATCGAAATTCATTGGTCTCGGATGGCGGGATCTTCTTTTGCCACCGCAGAGGATCTTGACGATGACTCTATCTTTGAGGACCCCATAGATGAGGATATTCTTGAGGCGGTGGTCGCCGAGGACGACCACATGGATGATGAAGTTCGAAATTGTCTATGGAGACACTAAGGAAGAAAAGGTCATCTCATATGCGGATGGTTCCCTCGGCGAGAGGATATCGAGGATTTCGTGGTTCTACACTAAGTTTCAGAAACAATTGTACATGTGCTTCTCTGCTCCCTCGACTGGCCCTAGGGACCCTCACTGTGTAGACTGGACAGAGATATCCGCAGTGGCAGGACCAGAGGTACACTCTATATTCAGCTCCACTCCTGGTTTGGCTGAATTGATTTCCAACAAGAAGTTGACCTGGAGTAAAGAGAGGAACTGTGAGTTCTTTGCCACTCTTCTAGTTGCCGAAGATGGGTCAGAGTCAAGCTATTATCATTCGATTGATGGGCGAGTTCGGGGATCACAGTGGCACAGATGAATCTTGCTTTGGGCACTCCTGATTCTGGCACTGATTTAAATGAGTTGGCCTATGATGATGGTTTCTGGAGGGGCAAATATCCTCCTCTTGAAGAGATAAGGTTCATGTACATTGATATGGATGAGGAAGATTTAAATATAGAGAGGCAAATCAAGCTGCGCCAGAGCCCACCTACGATAAATTTTATTCTTGAGCACTTTATTTGTTCATGTGGCAACCGTGACGGGATTTTAGCTATTTGCGGTTGGTTTATGCTATACCTCTGACAGCGAGTTATAAATATTGGAGCCACCCTCATGGGAGAGCTGGATGATACAATCTTGAGAGAGGTCAATAGGGCACTTCCTCTAGCTCCCTTCGTTGGCTGCTTCTTTCCGGAGACGAGCGTGTAACCAATGATGAGTTCGAGGGTTGGGACAACAAAATTAAGAAGCATCGATGAAGAATTTCTTAAATTCCCTAGGAAGCAAGCCCAAGTTGGCTAGACACGGTGATGATGCTCCTCCACCGACTCTGTCTTTACTCCTGCTTTGCCCTAATGCACCTTTTGTGCCAAGACTGTGCAAGCTCCTCTTCAGCGATCTCTCCTCCGTGGTTTGATGCTTTGATAGGTGAGATGAGGGTCACTGCGCAGAGATATGAAATTTTCTGCACCGAGGTGAAAGAAGAGTGGCGACCACCCGCAGAGAGATGATGACTTGGCGAGGCGTAGACATACTTGGCGAGATGAGTTCGCGAAATTCAAGTCACTTATTCAAGACATGGGGCGATGTTTATGCTAGTGCGAAGGGCAAATCCATATGCTTGGTATTCTCATGCCCACAACAGTTATCGATTTCCAGCAGACTCGAGCTTTCCTCGCCCACCGCCTACCCACCACCGGTTCATCCTTGGGTGTACCCTCATACAGGCTGCTCCTTCTTCCGTGCCTCCACCACACTCATATCCTCCTCTGGTAAGATTCATTTCACGGGTGGAGAAGTCGCTCGCCATCTCAACTTTTCTTTGCAAAATCCTCCTCAGACCCAGCTCTTTGATGATCAATCTTCTCCTCAGTGGGTCCCTTCTGCAGCTCATATGCCTTTGTACAAGCGTCGCGAGATCAGGTTCTTCTTCAAAGCATGGACATGGCGGAGGCGGCGACATGGACCAAGATCAGCAAGAGTAGGATCTTTTCCGTTTGTGTCACTTGGTGACAAAGGGGGAGAAGTTAGAGGGTTAGTAGTGGGTAGTGAGATCGAGATTGTGTTTTCCTGTTTCTTTTTATCATTATTGCCTCGATACTCGTTGAAATTTGTGGTTGATACCTTGGTTGGCTTTATGACATTTGAATCTTGTTGGCTCCTGAACTTTATTTATGCATGAATTTAGGGGGAGCTTCCTTTATTTGCACACCCTTGTGGTCGAGTTGTGGTTTCTTAATCATTAAAATTGCTCGCATATTTGTATTGCACTAACCCTTTTGCAGCTCAAAAATTTTATTCTTTTTTGGGTTGTCATCAAGTGCCACAAAGGGGGAGATTGTGAGCATCGTTGAGCCCTAATTCTTATTAGTGGCATTGATGATAACATTAATCAATATAAAGGGCTAGGGGTTTTTTGGACTTCTCGGAACCCTAGCGAAGACTAAAGGCGCTTTTGCAAACCCTAATTGAGCGGCGTAAATTTTCCGAAATTGCTCCAAGATTTCAAAGTCGTGGACCCAAGGCGAGAGAAGAGGTCACGTATAGATTAGGAGTAGTTAGGTTTATTTCCTGTTTTTCGTCGGATTTCAAAAGGGGTTCGAATATCTCGGACTATGCCGGATCTTTGCAAATTCTCGAAAACTCGGTTTCCATAGTCCACCTCTTCTAAAAATACCCAAATATCCCTTTGTGAGATTTCTAGAGAGATAGAAACCCACCTAAATTCCCCCACAAATTTTAGCTCGAATAATTCCTCTCTGTCGGACGGCGTCTGGAAAATCCAGACGGCGTCCGACCAGCCAAACACCAAAACAAGATTTCTCTCAGCCGGCGTCCGTCGTTATCGGACGGCGTCCGGTAAGGTTATAATCCGAGGCACTTTCTGGTCGGACGGCGTCTGGGTGGCCGTCCGGTCCCTTTCATACTCACTGTCGGACGGCGTCCGGTAGTTACCGGACGGCGTCCGATCAGGTTTAATTTCGGCTTTCGCCGCCGGGCGGCGTCTGGGCGTCCGGTAGCTCCAGCGTTTATGCGATCCTTCTTTGTCGGACGGCGTCCGTGAGGACCGGACGGCGTCCGATAAACCGTTCTTCTGAGCAAGATGCGCTCTGTCGGACGGCGTCCGAGTCCCGTCGGACGTCGTCCGGTAGAGTGTAACGGCTAGTCTTTTTGTCCTCTTCCGAGGGACAACGGCTAGTTTGCTCTTGGGGCTATAAATACCTACCTAGTGGTGGCTACTTTGAGGTTTCTTGCTCCACTTCACCTACCACATTCATAGCTCATCAATTAGGTGATCTAGAGCCATTCCTCCACCCACAAATCATCGAACTCCACAATCCATCAAACCCCAATATCGAGCTTCATGGAAGTCCTTGATCCGCATGATCGGGTGTTTGGGCTTGTTACTTGAAAATATCCTTCGTGGAGGCGAGGGCTTGGGAGTAGGCCTTGGCGTGTGGCTACTCTCGAGTCGGTGTACGGGTGTGGAGTCCACCTCGCGGAGTGGCGGAACGACTACAGGGGAGTGAGTGAGGCGGTAGGCTCGAGAGCGAGCCGGTCCTTGTCGCAAGGGGTAGCCTCAACGGAGAGTAGGAGTTGCGGACTCGAACTTCGGTCAAACAAACACCGTGTCACTCTCTCATTTAATTTCGCATTTACTCTCTCGCATTGCTTGTGTTCATTTGAATGCCATGTCATAGTTGCCTTGTGATTTATTTATAGCTTCCGCTTACTTGACTTGCAACTAGGATTGGGTCATTCTTAACTTGTTGCTTAATTAAGAATAATTTAAGAAAAGAAATTAAAATTGCCTATTCACCCCCCCTCTAGGCCTTAGGATCCTCTTTCAACGACTGAACTTCGAGAGCTTCTCGAGGTAGTTTCGAGATTCGGATCCATTTCGTTTGACTTGATTTTTAAAGTGTTAAGACCCATCTTCAAAACAGCGAAAAAAGAACTAAAAAAACTTAAAGTATATGTCTTTTCAGAACGTAGATAAATCATTAAGCTGTTAAGCCGTTAAGCTGGAAAGAACATGGCCTAAAGCTTAAAAACAAGGTTCTTATTGGTACTATAGCCGCCTTATGGGTCATTTGGTTATGTTGGAATGACATGGTCTTTAACAATAGACAAGACATCTCTTTTTTGCAGGTAATATTTAGAGGAGCCCATTGGTTACACAATTGGTCATTGCTGTAAAAGGAGGATGAAAAAAAGGCGCTCGAGGTGTGCAGTTCTTTTGAGGTCGGCGCTATGATATTTTTTTAAGCATGGTTGGAGTGTGAATAATAGAATTGATTCTTAGTGTGTTTTTTTTTTCTGTTCTTGGAACAGTCGATTTATATTTCAGCATTTATGCGTTGGTGTGACCTACTTGTATTGGTCGTATACATAGACCTTGAAACTATTTTTTTATCTAAAAAAGACAATTAGGAATAGTCAAATTGCAATTTTTTATCTCCTTTGCTGTTATACTTCAGTGTACTTCAGTCCAAAATCTGCCAAGAAATAAACAATTGGCAGTGAATGTAGTTAAGAGGGCCTTGTCAAAAGTTACATATTTAATCTCTAATCACGTGCAGCGGGTGTGCTTCGCGGTTAGGCAGGAAGGGAAGTTCGCAGCAAGCTGAATCTGCAAAACTTGTTGCCCTCATCATTGCTTGCTAATTTTAAATTAGCTCAAAGATCCGAAAGCTTGGTTGTGATACATTGGGAATTGAGGAGGAGCCAATCTATCGAATTTTAAAATGCTCGGAACCAAAAGACCATGTACCGGAAGCTCGTTTCAAATCCTAAAAGGAAGAATATTTTTTTCAAAAATATTTTTCCGAACACACTGAAACTATTTTCTGTCTGTTCATTTTATTTAATTGAATAGCACGAGTAATTAAGATGATAAATACAAACAAACCATAAATTTGATCTTATGGCTAAGTCATCTACCTTCTGTGTGTCGTCTACCGTCAATTGCACGCGTATCTTTAAGCTTGAGTTTGCCATGGTGCAATAGCCTTACCAACCTTTCATACAAGAGTGTTAAGCTCATTTTTTTCTTAATAGCCTATTTTTAAGATAGTTGTGCACATGCTTAATTAATTAATTTCACCTAATGTTTCCTTTTGGGGAAAAAAAGAAAACCTATCACTCTCTTCTTAAAGGTAGAAGAATAAGAATTGGCCTAAGCGTGAGCTACAGGTTAGGGTTTAACTTTCGGATCTCACATATTTTCTGAATAGTTTTTAGAATTTTCAATAGTAGATACGCACATGCATGTTATTTGATGTTAATTTATACCCCTCTATTTTTTTATTTGACACTTTTGACTTTTGAACACGACTTTGACCATTCGTCTTATTTAAAATTTTAGTGCAACTATGAAAAAAATAAGTCATGCTTAAAGTACCTTTATAGATAAACAAATCACAACAAAATAAATGATATGCACATAATTTTTTGAATAAAACGAATGATCAAAGACGTGTCAAAAAGTTGAATGTGTTAAACAAAAAAAAAGAACGGAGGGAGTAGTTTTTAGTTTGTGTTCAGACTCGTGCGTGCGTGCGTGTGGTGTGTTTGTGTTTGTCTTGGGTGAGTTTGCGCGTGATTTTCATACCCTTAAAAAACAGAAGAATAATAAATAAAGGTCGCATTAATTAATATATATTTCGTAGAAGAAATTTCTAAGAGCGTGTGCGCAAGGTCTGGCTGCTGCATGCTGGACCGATGGGTTTGATTTGACCAGTGCAAAGAAAATTCAGAGATGCAGAGAATATCAGAACTGTGGGATTCTTTTTCTCCAAATTCCAAAGCGGAGTCCATGACAGGGACATTGGGATCTTATTCTTCCTCCACTTGCTGAAAATTTGTCTCACCAACCGATATTATATTTCTTCATAAAAAAACTCATATCAAGTTTTAAAGACGTTCCCGGCAACGGCTAGCTACGGTAGCGACCTATCTGAAATCTCTCGTGTCAGGGAAAAAAAAGAGCTACTCTAGCTATAAAAAAACTGTTACGACTCTTTACAGCGAGGATGGCCACATGATTCGTCGAGGAATTTCATGGAATACAACGATTTACCCTAGTATGTATTTCAAATCCAGGCCTTGTTTTTTCAACTAAAATTAAATTTAAAACTAAAGCTATAAATTTAACATTCTGTACAATCTAGACGATGTAATACTTTGTATTTATTTTTATAAAGTTTTCTCAGGGTTCCTAAAATAGTTTTTCATAATTTTTTGAACTCCCCAAGACCTCTATCAAAGAGACAAATTTTTAAAATTAAAATTTCAATTACTTTTGGCTAAAAAGAATAAGGCCCTGTTATTTTGAGTTGATCTGAACGGTTAGACAGCTGAACGACTGAAATGATTGAACTATGAGAGATTCTTAAGATAGTCTTGAGATTCGGATACATTTTATTTAACTTGCCTTTTAAAGCGTTAAGACCCACCTTCAAAACAGCGAAAAAACGGACTTAAAAAACTCAAAGCATATGTCTTTTTAAAACATAGATAAGCCGTTAAGCTATTAAGCCGTTAAGCTGTTAAGAACTGGGCCTAAGGCATTAATTGTTATCACTATTAATTAGATATTTGGGAGGTTTGAATTTTAGAGGCTAGATCTGGTGTAGGGAGTAATTTTTAGATGTTGTAGTGTAAAGAATAAAGAAATTTAGAGGTTGGTGGAATTTTTTTAGAGCTTTGTGGTAGAGGCCTAAATTTTATAGGAGTTGACAAGGGAGAATGCTATTCAAAGAATTATACTACACACGCATTAAAAAAATTAAAATAATCTACGCAGCATATCAAAAGATAGACCCTGTATATATTTTAGAGACATATGTATTTTTCTCACCCTTCTCTCTTCTATAGCTTACTAGATCGGTAGCCCGCCACCACCAGGCTACATTTGGTTTGGGGTTAAAGGGGATTAACCTCTCAAACAAACCGGGTTAAGCAACATTAAACTACTCCAATCAAATCAACACTATTTGACTTCATTAACTCAGGATTAACTAGCTCAACAAATAGGTGTGGTAAGTTATCTCTCTGCACGTACCCTACTAACCATCTATAGTCTATACACATCCGTCAAAAAAAAAAAACTAGACACGTTAGATTACATGGATTGATTAATATCAAGTACGAACTTAGGTTAAGATGGATTAGGATAATTTAGTTGATTTAGGTCCCGTTCTTTTCAGCTTAATGGTTTAACGGCTTAACAGCTTAACAACTTATCTACGTTTTGAAAATACATATGCTTTGAGTTTTTTTAGTCAATTTTCTCGTTGTTTTGAAGGTTTGTCCTAACACTTTAAAAAGCAAGCCTAATGAAATGATCTGAATCGCGAGATTAACTCATGAAACCTTCGAAGTTCAGTCATTTTAGCCGTTCAGCTGTTCAGCCGTTCAGATCAGCTAAAAAGAACAGGCCCTTAAGTTTCGCTTACTCTTGATGAGTAGTGGAGTCCAAATTAAACATAATTTTTAGCGTACCCTAAGGTATCTCTATTTTTTAATTACATACTCTATGTTACCGTGCGTTGAGTTAGTCGACTCTTAAACTTAAATTTTACCATACAATATTACCACCAACGAGTAATTAAGTATGCTCAAAATATTTGAGCGGAATGAATAAACCGGAGTGACTGAGGCCCTGTTCTTTTCAGCTTAACAGTTCAACGACTTATCTACGCTTTAAGTTTTTTAATCTGTTTTCTCGTTGTTTCGAAGGTGGATCTTAACGTTTTAAAAGTAAGTCAAACGAAATGGATCCAGATCTCAATACCATCTCGAGAAACTCTCGAAATTCAGTCATTTCAACCGTAATAAGCTAAACTTCAAGAGCTTCTCAAAACCTGTATGTTTTATTTATGTCATTCCATTCGGAGATCGTGGAGCTAACTTCAATACTTCATGGTAACAAGAAAGCAAAAAAATATTTTTCGATCCGGGGTCCTTCAAAGAAAGCGGGTGGGCTGAATCGCATGGGTGATCGAGGCGCAAGTCGGCTCCCATCGATCTTGGTTAGCTAGCAAGCGGTCGCGTCTTGTCCCTTTAATCTGGTTCTTCTTTTTCGAAGCAAAAGAATGCTGTCTTTGGTACTCTATAGTGCTAGCTAGTACTTTCTCTGTTCTTTTTATTTAACGCTTTCGACTTTTGAACACAGCTTTAACCATTCGTCTTGATACTTTAAACATGACTTATTTTTTTTTATATATTTGTACTAATTTTTTAAATGAGATAAATGGCTAAAAACATGCTTAAAAGTTAAGGCGTAAAAAAACGGAGGTAGTATTTAACGCTGGATGATTCGCGGCCACGTGATGCGCAGGGAATATGAGAATGTTGGTTGCCCACTTGCCCTGTGCTGCTGCTGCGCCCCTTTGAATGATTTGATCCATGCAGTCCGATCGCAGCTACAGCGACCAAAGAGAGGATGGACGAGAACTTTAAATATTTTTTTATCCGTGTTTATCGAATTCATTGCTCCACTTAAAACATAAACAACAAACAGCTATTTGTATCCTATGGATTTAAATCCATAGTATACGTGGGGATTTTGGGTCACAGTCGTGATTGCTTGAATGTTCGAATAAAAGACACTCGACTTAAAAAGGACCTTGGCAAAAGAGAACAAGGCAATCTGCTAAAGCCATTTTTAGAAAAACAAATTAGATTTTTTTCAGTTGACTTTGTTCAAACTAGTGGTTGCTATTCTTTTGACTCCAAAAAATACGAGAGTTTTTCTCCAAAAAAATTGATGTGTCGTACAACAATCATATAAATTTCAAACCTAAAAGCCTCATAGAAAAAATGCAATGAATCTTGCAATCAAGTTTCCAAGAACTTCACACAGAGATTTTTAGGGCTTGGTATTTAGCTCATAGCTCTCAAACAGTTTGAACTCCAAATTTGAACCACAGGTGATCATGTAAATTGTGCACCTTCTCCGGTGGAAGCACCTAAAAAAATATTTTGTTCTAGAATCAGATCTCTTGCCTTTTATATAGTTGCAAAAGGGACTTAATTCATATATACAACATTAGTATCATGTAGAAGGAAAGGAGGCAAACAAATAAGTTGCAAAGAACTTAAAATCAACAAGATAAAAAATGCACAGCTATACAAAGCACTCACAAATGCACCAAAAACACATCCAAACCTTAGCCCCAACTAGCACTAAGTGAGGTGGTGTAACATCCCAAATTTTTAAACCCAATTTGGCACGTTAATAATTTCTTAAAATGCATGGTTTAAAAATATTAAATCATTTATTTCTGTTGCATCATGACATCATCATCTCATGCACCCTTCTGAGTAAACTTGTGCCTTTGAAATTTCCTAAGTAAAAATATTTTGGCAAGTTGTAATAAAGTGCTAATGCAATATTTCATTAAAGCCAAATCCTAGAATTATTAATTTTAAAACTATTAATTTGATCTGAGGTAACTATTTTCTAAAAAGGCTAAAGCCACTGCATATTTAAAAGAATATTTGAAAATGAGCTGCCTTGGAAATCAGAAAGCTTAAAAGTGATTTATTTCCCCTCTCGGCCCAAGCCGGCCCATCCCTCTCCTCCCCTTTTCTTTCTTTCCTTTCCTCTCCTCACCTCCTTTGTTTGGTAGTAGCCACTTCTGTGCCCCATTCACTGTGCCGCTCCTCCCGCTCCTCTGTGCGGGCGCCATGGCAGTGGACCACCCGCGTCGTCCCTTCTCTCATTTCTTCCTCCCCAGCGCCATTTCCCTTGTTCGCCAGTCGCCGCCCCTGTTTTCTTCTCACTCCCGTGAGCTCGTTGGCTCGCCTCCTCACGCGATCACTCGTCCCGATCTTTTTCCCTCCGGACCCCCCTTTCCTCTCCGCCATTCCCGGTCTGGTCGCCGGCCAACCCGTGACGCCACCGAGCTCCCCAACACGCCACCGGCCGGAATCCGCGCCGGCGCTCGCCAACCCTACGCGCCGCGTCAAAATCCCCCAGGCGAGGCGTGTCTATTTAATGGGAACTGTTTCCCCCTCTGCTCTTGCTTTGCGCCACCGCGACAAGTGTTCACCCGAGCCGGTGCGTCGTCGTCCCCTATTCCCTACGGTTTCTTTCCTCCTCTTGTTCCGCCTCGGTTCCCCCGCGTCACCCTCACCTTGGACTTGATCGCAGGAAGTTCCAGAGAAGCTCGCATCCAGGGGAGTGAAGCCGCGCGGTCCGAGCGTGTTCCCGGAGCCGACACCACCGTCCTCTTGGAGAATCCGCCACCTCGCTCCTCCCTCCGTCTCGGCGAGCTTGGAGGTAGTGACGGCGTGTTCTCCGCTCAACCACTGCGGATCACACCCCTGGTCAGATTTCTAGTCTGCTAGCCAACTCGATCAAGCTCGATCCGATTTGAGCGTCGGGCACAACAAGGAGCGACTTCAGATTTACCCAGTTCGGACCCCTCGCGGGTAATAGTCCTACTCTGCTGAGCCTTAACTCTTTTCTCGATTGTGGTTGAATGGAAATGTGTTTCTGAGTGCCTCAATGCCTGAACGCAACCTGGATCTGCATGTGTGTTCTTTTGCCTCTCCTCTCTCTTCTTTCTTTTATACAAGCTTTGGGTGGCGAGAGAGCCGAGGAGTAAGCGATCTGTGCTCTCGATACTCGACAAGACACGACAGAGAGAGCGAAAACATGCTGCGCCCACGCCGCGGCTCGCCTCGCGTGCCATGAAGTGGCCTCGACCCGCATAGTCACACCGGTGAGTCTGCGGGTGGGGCCCCGCTCTCCTCCGACAGGCGGCCTCCTCAAGCAAACCTCCTCTCTGCGGTCAATTCTTCTGCGCCACAGTGGCGGCTTTCGGACTGCAAGGGTCACTGTAGCGGTAATCATTTCTTCCTCTGTCTATCCACGCGTGGTGTCTCATTAAATGCGCTTCGTCCTTCGCAGCAGGGGGAGCCTTCGTCCCGAATACTCCTTTTGCAATGCTCCTCGCCGGGACCCGCTTTGAGGGCACGGGCCCTCGCTTGGTCTTGAAGGGGCTCGCCGCACGCACCGCTTTGGCGCGTGGGGCCCTCGCCTCACCGTCGGAGGGCTCATGCGCGCCCGCTTTGGCGCGTGGGCCCTCCCGGCCTCTGAGGGGCTCGCCCGTCTTTGGGGCCTTGCTCGCCCGCTTTGTGCGTGGGGCCCTCGCCTTCTGGTCGGAGGGGCTCGTCCCACGCACCCGCTGGCGCGTGGGGCCCTCCCGCCTCTGAGGGGCTCGCCACGCCATTGGGCCTTGCTTTCGCTCACTGACGCGTGGGGCCCTCGCCTTCTGTCGGAGGGCTCGCCCAGCACCCCGCTCGCGCGTGGGGCCCTCCGACCTTCCGAGGGGCTCGCCCACGCCACTGGGCCTTGCTCGCCCACCGACGCGTGGGGCCTCGCCTTCTCTGGTCGGAGGGGCTCGCCCACGCACCCTTTGGCGGCGTGGGGCCCTCCCGCCTTCCGAGGCTCTTTGTACCCGGTATTTATTACAAGCAGAGCCCCGGTCCACCATGATCGCGAACCGTCAGCAGATACTTTTCCATTTCTTGTGCGGCGGAGAGGCAATCGTGGGGAGCCCGCCACTGCGGCAACCAGTCGCTGATTCTCCACTGCACACGATCTTCCTTGGGAACCACGCGCTTTCGCGGAAACCAAAAACGCGGGGCAATGATGGCGCCCAGCATGGCGGAATCCGAACCGTCGCGCTTCGCGCCCACGCCTATAAATATTTCTCTCGGCGCGCGTAATCCTTCCGCCGCTAAGTCTTCAAGTTGCCCATCGCCTTCTTCGCTGCTACCACGCCTCTTCGCCAATCGCTACCCAACCTTTTGCCGCCACCGCCAAATTTTCCATGGCTCCCAAGCGCAGCAAAAACCGCCCGATGAGATGCCGCACCATCTTCGGAGCTGCTCGCACCTTCCACGTCGATGAGGATCGGTGGCGCGGCTTGAGTCTTCGTGCCACCGATCCGCCGCCCGGTTCAGCGCCCGGCACCATCGCGCCGAAGTCCTCGCTCTGGGAGATCGTGACCTTCTCTGAAGCGTCTTTGGCGGGCCTTGTCCCGCCGTACTCAATTCTTCTTGGGGTGCTCGCCTTCTCACGGGATCGGGACGGCGCACCTTGTTCCCAACTCGATCATGGCCTGGTCATCTTCGCCCCCTCTCTGCGAGATGTTCGTGGGGCGATGCGAACCTCCCGCTCTGGCGCCGACTCTTCGTCTTGCACGGGCTCGCGCTCGGCGCGGTTGAGCTACTTTGGCGCTCGCGTCACCTCGCCTTTATCCTCGCCATGGTCAAGTCCAGCTGGAAGGATCGCACAGCGATGGTCATCGTGGAGGACTCCGGTGATTCGACGATCTTGCCCTTCCCGCGATCGCGGAGCCATCGCCGGCCGGGAGCCCGGCCAGACGATCTTGCGATACGGAGGCGATGGTGGCGCGCATTGCGAGCTCGCCGCCAGGCTCACCGGAACCCACGTGGTGGCGGACTTTTTGCGCCAGCCGTGTTGCCGCTTGAGGGCGCGCGCCCGCTGGGCGTACTGGCGACAACGCGGGACCCGCTGCTGCTCTTGGAGGTGAATACCCTCGCGCTCTTTTGGATTCGTACCTTCTTTCTTTCCCTTTTTGGCTAACGGCCACTCGCCGCTTCTTCTTTGGGTGTTGGTGATGGGAACGTCTTGGGGCGGCGTGCTCGGGGCGGTGGGCGAACTCTTGACCACGCCGACCGGGCGACATCGCCTGCAAGCGACGGCATCCGCCCCTCTGCGGCCGGGATCACGGAGGCGCAACCCTTACTTGCAAGCGCCGCCCTATGGAGGTCTCTCGGTCTGCGGTCCGGGTGGCGGGGACCACTGCAGATCCGCGAGCCGCCCTCGGCGACCGCCCAAGCTTCGCGGCAGCTGCTGCTCTGCCGTGGCTGCTGACTCGCCAGCGCTCTCGAAGCGCCGCCTCATCCTTGCCGTCGGCGAGGGCGGCGGCGACGAGGAGGGAGGCGAGCCCAAGAGCGCCCTTCAAGCCGAAGCTTCGCCGCCACCGCTCCTCCAACCAGCGGGGACCTGCTTGCTACCAGCCGCTTCCCGCCATCGCCAGGCAGGCGGCGACTCATCGAATCTGGCGCCGCTGTGCGATTTCTTCCGCTCCTCCGCGCCCGGCGCTCCTGCGCGGCGCTGTTTCTGTGTTGGCGCTCCTGCCGACGCACCGCTTCGCGCCAAGGCCGGGCGTCTGGCTCGGCGGTGGTGGCTATGACCGAGCCGCCACCGCCGCCACAAACAAGCGACTTGGAGCTCCCTTCACTTCGCCTTTAGGCGCCGCTTCAGTTGGCTTTCCTGGCGCTTACGCACACTTCGCGCACTAGGTTATACGCTTCGCGGTTTCGTGATACTGAACCCTTTTGTCCCTCTTGGAGCAGGCGGACGCCGAGGCATCGAGCTCCGCTCCACGCGACTTCGCCATTTCCCAGCGTGCCGCCGCTCCTTCGGCGGAGGTCGCTTCAGCGGCGGCGGAGAGTCCGCGGCGCGGCCGGAGAACCCTCGCCACCTCGCCACCGTTGGCGCTGCCGCCATCTCGGCGTGATACCGGCGTGGGGCGTTCCTTTGGCGCGCCGCACCTCTCCCGCACTGGCGACGCCGGAGAAGCCCTTGCCTTGGCGGAGCGATCTGCCGTGAATCGCGGCGGGCCCTTGGCCAAGAAACCGCCCTGAAGGAGGCGATGACCAGCGAGGTCATGGCGTAAAGCCGCCGCGCCTCGGCGCCAAGCGGTCGAAGACCTCCGCTGGAGCACTTCGAGCGCCTCCGGACCCTCGCCGACATCTTTGCGCGCGCCATCTGCGGCTTCCGGGGCGCCCTACATCCATCTGGTGTTCCTGCATCCCATTGGAGGAGCGGTTTGCGCGATCTGTTGGCGCCGTGGACGAGCCGCCGAAAGCCTGCGTCCTTCCGGCGGCGCTGGACGCGGGCGATCGAAGACGGTCGCCAAGGCGCTCGGCAGCGCAGTTCATCTTGAGCAAGCTGTCTTGCTCGAGGCGCGCGTTTGATCTCGGCGCCGCCACCGAAGAACCTTTCGCGCCCGGTGGACGGTTTGAGCGGTAGCGGGTTGACACCGCCGCCGACCGCGTGTCCATGATGGGGCGCCGCTCAATGGAAGAGGAAGGCCGGGGAGTAGCGAGACTCCCCGCCTTTTTGCCTTGTAATTGTTGCCTATCAATGCAAACAAACTTTTGCTCTTTTGTTGTGAGTCTCGCTTGAACTTCGCACAACTTTAACTTATGGAATTGAATTGGGGCACTGGCCAAAGGTTTTAGATGAGCGATTCGCCGCAAGTGGCGCTGTTTCCTTAGGCATCTGGTTACTTCAACCCTTGTGGCCTCTCGCAACCCGACTTAAACATTACGTGGCGGCGCTTAGCTTCCGGAAGTGGTCTAGTCATTTGGTGCCGCCGTTAGCGCATTGCCCGAACCGAGCCGACACACCAGTGGAGCCGCCTTCCGTCCGCCGCCTCGCACCAGAAGTTACAAGCGTTTGCCTTTGCAATTAAGGGCCATCAACCCTAAGTACTTTCGCTACCGACTTTCGGCGAGAATGTTTTCTAACAGACCTTCCTAAGGCTAAGCCACCGATCGTAAAAAGTTTTAAGCCAGAGCTTTCCGTTGAAAGTGGCGCTTTTTCCTCGGGCATCTGGTTACTTCAACCCTTATGGCCTCTTCTGAACCGACCCTAGACATCGCGTGGCGAGAACTTAGCTTCCTAAGTGGTCTAGTCATTGGTGCATTGTTGGCGCATTGCCTGAACCGAGCCGACACACCATGCTAGAACCCGCCTTCCGTCGCCTCGCCTCGCCTAACCGCGAGTCGTGGCGCTAAATCCTGCAACTAAGGGCCATATGCCTTGAGTACTTTTTCCTGCCGACTTTCAGCGAAAGCTTTCTACAGACTTGAGGCGAAAAAAAACGGATGCCCACAAGGAGATAGAACTTATCTCTTATTGAAGATGGCTTTGTACAACGCACCCCGAGGCGGCGGTGAAGGAAGAAGACCTCGCCGCTCGGCTCCAAAGGAAGGCCCAAAAAGAAACTTTGATTTGCTACCTCTGGTAGAACTTCCTCAGTACTCGGCGTTCAAGTGTTCGCCAATTCGCGACCGTCCTCGAATCTGAGCTGGCCGAGCTCAGGCGGGAGGCCGAGACCACCTTGAAGGGCCCTCCCATTGTGGGAGATAGTTTGTTGCGCCCCGCTTTGCGCTTGATTTTGTGAGCGAGGTCGCCAGCCAAGTTGTGTTCTCACACACCCGCCTTGCTTGATAACGGCGCGCTTCTTGATACTTGGCGGCCGGATCGCCGCCTGTCTCGGATCTCCTCCGGAGATTCACTTCATCCCGACGCCGGTCGTGTCTTGATCTTCGCTGAACGCCGCCACTCTTGGGGAGCCAAGGCGAGCTCGATGGGAGCACCGCCTCGAGCCATACACCAGAAGAAGGGGTCTCGCGGTGGCTCTGTTGGAAGTTGTCCGGCGCCCATATCGATGGGAACTTCTTCCGCCGCTTGCAGCGCTTCTCCAGCGGTCGAACGCCCTTGTCTTGAGCCCTTTGAGTACTTCGCGTTCGCCGCTCCACTTGCACATTGCTCTTCGGATGCGCAGCGGAGGCAAAGCACGACTTGGTACCCAACTCTTCGCACAGATCTTGGAAATCGGCGCTTTGAGGCGGCGCCGTTGTCGATGATGATTACATTGGCGACACCGAACGACGAAGATGCTCCTCATAAACTTGATAGCAGCTGCGGATGTGATCGCCGGGACGGCGAGGCTTCAACCCATTTAGTGAACTTGTCGATGGCGGCGAACAGATGAGTATATCCTCCGGCCGCCCGCTGAACGGGCCTGTACGGTTCAAATATCGCATCGCGACCGCGAAGCGGAAAGCGGAATGGTTTGCGGCGCTGGGCGGTCGGTGGATCTGCTTAGCATGAAATTGACACGCCGCATCTCCTCACGGCTCGAAGGCATCACGGAGGCGATGGGCCAATAAAACCGTGGCGAAAAGCTTTCCCAACCAACGGCTCACTGAATGGCTCCGCGCATGCCTCCATGGATCTCGAGAGAATTTCACTCCGCTTCGAAAGGCGCTTCGGTAGAACTCCGTTTGCGCCACAGCGTCTGGTCCCCACCTACCGGGCGTGGCGCTTGGCCTTGCGCTATCTTCTCGGCCGAGCGCACATCGCTGGGATCCTCCACCCGCGGTAGGCTGGATCGGATCCATCCATCGACCTTCCCGGACGAGTGTGGCGGCGTTACGTACATTGTCGCCGGCGTACTCCGCGGGCTTTGGCGTTTCCGCCTCAACCGCCTCGGCGGTTCTTCGCCTCCTCCCTCTAGCAGGGGCTGCGGCGAGATCGATGGCGTCTCCTCGGTGGGTGGGGCTGCGTCGAAAGCGTCGTCCCGCCCGAGTGGGGAGGCTGCGACGGACGGTTGCGTAAGTCTTTCTTCAAAGACCCGGCCGAGCAGTGCCCTTGACGAGGCAATGGGGGGCGTTCATCCGCCATGTAGTTGTCGCGGCGAGGATGTGCACGAAGGCCAAACCCTCAAAGTGCCAGCTCAACCGGCGCGCCTCTCCGCTAGGTAGGCCGCCATGACGGGATCCGGCGGAGAAATCCTTTCTCGCTGGTTGATGACCAGAGAGAATCGCCTTTACTTGTAGCGCGGATGCCAAGGGTCGGCCACCACGAGCGGCGGCGATCCTTCATACTCGCGGCGTTGTTGGTGGCGCGGAAGTCCAAGCACCACCAGTGCGGGACGACATCGCCGGTTGAGACACGAGCAGCGCCATTGACCCCTCCGGTAGGAATGAGCCGTCGAAGAAGAGAGTCCACGGCGAGGAGGTCGGGTACCTTCGACCGGTGTCCGCGAGTCCACTCGCTAATGAACTCCGCGAGCTTGCCCTTTGATGGCCACTCGGGAGCGAATTTGAGATCGAATTCCGCCAGCTCCATGGCCCATTTAGCGATCGACCCGTCGCCTCACGGTTGAAGAGGATCTCCGCAAGGGATACTTGGTCAACACTGTGATTTCGCCCGAAGTAGTGGCGTAGCTTCGGGATCGTCGGCATGGCGTAGAGCATCTTCGGTCTTTGTGAATACCTTGTTTGGCGTCGTGGAGGACCTTCTTGGCGTAGTAAATGGGCGCTGAGCGCCTCTCTTTCCGCCACTAGCACCGCTGTTGACCGCTGGGGTTTGCCGGCGTAGAGGATCAGCGGCTCGCCGGGTGCAGGGCGACCAGCACAGGCGGGGAGGTAAGATACTTCTTCGAGACCGTCGAGCGCCTCATGCGCCTCCGCCGTCCACTCGGCTGGTTGGTCTTCTTTAGGAGCTTGAGCAATGGGAGACTTTTATCCCCAGGCGAGCTATAAAGCGGCCCAGGAGGTCAAGCGACCCACCAAGCCTTTGCATCTGCCAAGTCGCGTCGGGGCTTCATGTTCTCGATCGCTGCGATCTTATCGAGTTCGCCTCAATCCCCTCCGGGAGCGAGGAATCGGCGGTTGCCTGACGGAACGGCGAACACGCATTCTCTGGATTAAGCTTGATGCGATGCTTCCTCAGTTGGCGAAGGTTTCTTCCGGTCGCCGATTAACTCCTCCGCCTTCTTGGACTTCACCACGGTCATCGACATACACTTCGAGTTCCGCCCTATTTTGGGCGGTGGCGATATGCATGGCCCGGCGATAGGTTGGGCCCGCATTCTTCGATCGAACGCCATCCTTGTATAGCGATATCGCCCGTGGGCGTGACGGCGCGTCTTGTCTTCATCTTCTTCGCCCATGCTAACTGGTGGTACCAGAGCGCATCCAAAAAGCATGCTTGCTCGCACCCGCAGCTTGAGTCGACGATGAGATCGATGCGGGCGGCGGTATGGATCGCCGAACACGCCTTGTTGAGGTCGGTGAAGTCCACGCACATCCTCCAACGCCCGTTAGATTTCTTGACGAGGACGGGTTCGCGAGCCACAGGATGGGCGACATCGCGACGACCCGCCCTTAAGAGCTGTCCACCTCTGGCGGATAACTTCCTAGCGCTCACCGATCGCTTCGGACCTTCGCGACGACCGGTCGCGGGCGAAACGTCGCCAATTTATGCTCAATCACCTCACAGGGACCCGACCATGTCGGACGGTTGCCACGCAAACACGTTGGCGTGGATGGAGGAAGGAGACGAAGCGCCTTCCTATTTGGCGCTGAGAGGCGCGCCACCGAACGGTCTTCGCTGGTCGACTTCGCTTCGGGAGACCGCCTTAACCTCCGCAGACGAACCGGGGGCACGGTCTTCGCCGGAGGAGCTCCCAAAGTCGAAGCCTCGGCCTTCAGGCACCGTCGCCCCGCCAGCGAGGGCGTCCTTGTCGCAGTGGGCGCCTCGGCGTCCACTTTCAAACGATGGGGCGGTGGCCGGGATCTTCACCACCATGTACGCATAGTGGCACACCGCCATGAACACAGTCGTGCGCCGGCCGACCTAGTATGGCGTTGTAGGAAGGTCGAAGTCCGCCACCTCGAACTCGAGCATCTCGGTGCGGAAGTTGTCGAACCTCCGAAGGTTACCGGAGACTAATCGCCCGTGACGGACTCGGCCCGCGCGATGTCAAGAATGGGGCGCCGGCGAAGCTCCAGCCGCTGGATCTGGGCGCCTGGCCGCCCGGCGAGCAGGAGGTTGAGGAACTCCTCCGTCTACCAAAGACCCGCCCTAGCTTTACATTCCGGACCGTGGGTGCAACCACGATCGGGAGATGCCAGGTCGGCGATCTTGGTTGGGTGATCGGCTGATCAACGCGATCGGTTGCTCCGACCACGCCAGCTGCCTCATCGACCCAAAGCCGGGCACGGTGGCGCACACCTCCCTCATCGCACGCTTAAAGCTAGCGTGGGACGGATAGGTGGCCGAACCGCCGTGGATGACGGCAACCTCGCGCTCCGCCTGCTGAAAACCAAGCGAAGCCGTCTCCTTGCCCTTGCCATCCGGACGCTTTCTTCTTCTGCTCGTGGACTCGCTTGTCCACCATCTTCTCGGCGACATGGCAATCTGCCAAGTCGTGGGAGTTGTTGCGGTGAATGGGACAGTAGGGCCTTCCGTCCCACTCACGGGGGCGATGATTTCGCCCTTCGTCGCGGCCGCGGGGGCCGTCGCGGCCACGGCGATCGCCATAGCCGCCGCCTCGGCCGCCCCTGCGGGGACCGTACCGCCGGCGCGCGACCTCCTCCTCTTTTACGCGCGCGCCCATTCTTGCGGTTGGTCGCGGTCGTCGTCGTCGTCGTCGCGCTTTCGGCCATGACCTGCCGGTCTCGGCCGCCTTGCGCTTCTTCTTGTCCTTGCCGCGGGGTTCCTCGAGGTTCGGCCTCGCCGCCCATGGCCCCGCCACAGCCGGGCGGATCTGAAGCTCATCAAGAAGGCGACTTGTCGCCAAGGTGAAGAGCTCCTCCGTCGTTTTGATCTTGCGGGTGGCCATCTTCTCTTTGACCTTGGGGTCTCGGGCGCCTCTCCTGAATGCCGTGACCACGGCGTCGATGGAGATGTCAGGGATAGTGTTGCGGACCTGACTGAAGCGCCGAATATAGTCGCGCAGCGACTCTCCTTTCTTCTGCTCCACGTTGTGGAGGTCGTCTTCTACCCCGGGCTGCTCGAAGGTGCCCTAGAAGTTGGTGACGAAGAGCTCCGAGAGCTCCTTCCATGACCCCACGGACTCCGGGGGCAGGTTCATGAGCCACGAGCGGGCTCCGCCGGTGAGGACCGCGGGGAAGTAGTTCGCCAGAACCTTCCCCGACCCTCCAGTCGGCTGCATTACCGTCGTATAGATCTGCAAAAACTCATCAGGGTTGGTGGAGCCGTCAGATTTTCGATGGGGCGGACGAAACCGTTCGCCATCGGACGCAGCAGCAGCTCCTTAGAAAAGCGCGGCACCCAACGTCGAAGCCTCTGCTCTGGGCCGCGTCTCGCCCGCCGCCCGTCGCTTAGGCGGCGCCAAGAAGCGCCACCCTCGCGGCGGGGCAGCTCTGTGGGAACCCTCTTCTTTGGTCTCAAGCGCCTGGCGGCGGCAGCCGCGCGCCGCCTTCGGTCGCGGCCCCTGCGGAGCTTGTCACGCAGGTCTTCTCCATGCAGCAAGTGGCGGTCCTCCAGATGGGACCGGAGATCGCGGCCACCTGCACGCCTGCCCGGCCGAGCCCCAGTAGGGGTCGCCTGGCTCTTGTCGTCTTGGCCCCGCCCCCCCTCACAAGGAGATCTGCGAGAGGAGCGTGAGGGCAACAAAGAACGGGAGGACGCGGAAACGCCGGTTCCCCCGCCCCCCGAGACTTGCACCACCGCCGCGGCGGCGTCGACGTAGCGGGCCAAGCTGGCCAACCACGGCGCCGCCGGGGAGTCCGGAGTTACCGGAACCGGTGGGTTTTCGGCAAGGCCACGCCGCATGGAGGTTCTGTCGGAGTGCACTCCTCAAGGCCAGCGCCGCTTAGCTTGGCCGAGGCGGCCGCTTTCGCCAGGTCCAACCTAGGCGGGCGGCCCCGCCGGTGATCCACCGCCATCGCCGCGGCCGACTCATTGCCGCGGCTCTAGCGCCACTTCACGCTCCATCGCGGATCGCCGCCCGCCATCGCCTCTGAAGAAAGGTCAAGAGCTTGAACCGATGCTAAGCGCCCCTACTGGCGCGCCATCGACGGCGTGTTCTCCGTTCAACCATCGCGGATCACACCTGGTCGATTTCTAGTCGCTAGCCAACTCGATCAAGCTCGATCCGATTTGAGTGTCGGGCACAACAAGGAGCGACTTCAGATTTACCTGAGTTCGGACCCCTCGCGGGTAATAGTCCTACTCTGCTGAGCCTTAGCTCTTTTCTGATTGTGGTTGAATGGAAATGTGTTTACAGAGTGCCTCGAATGCACGAACGCTTCTGTGACTGTCTGTGTTCCTCTGCCTCTCCTCTCTCTTCTTTCTTTTATACAAGCTTTGGACTGGCGGAGAGAGCCGAGGAGTCTGTGATCAAAGGTGCTCTCGATACTGCGACAAGACACGACAGGAGAGACGAAAACATGCATTTGCCCACGCGCAAGGCCGCCTCCCTCGCGTGCCATAAGTGGCCTCGACCAAGATAGTCACACCGGTGAGTCTGCGGGTGGGGCCCCGCTGCTCCTCCCGACACGGGCGGCCTCCTCAAGCAAACCTCCTCTCTGCGGTCAATTCTTCACGCCCACGGTGGCCGCTTAGACACGCAAGGGTCATCAGAAGCGTAATCATTTCTTCCTCTGTCTATCCACGCGTGGTGTCTCATTAAATGCTTCGTCCTTCGCGGCGGGAGCCTTCGTCCCGAATACTCATTCGCAATGCTCCTGCCCGCGGACCCGCTTTGGCGTCAGGGGCCCTCGCTGGTCTTGAAGGGCTCGCCGCGCGCCGCTGGCGCGTGGGGCCCTCGCCTCACCGTCGGAGGGGCTCGCCACGCACCCGCTTGCGCGTGGGGCCTCCCGGCCTCTGAGGGGCTCGCCCACGTCTTTGGGGCCTTGCTCGCCCGCTTTGTGCGTGGGGCCCTCGCCTTCTGCTGTCGGAGGGGCTCGCCCGCGCGCCCGCTGGGCGTGGGGCCCTCCCGCCTCTGAGGGCTCGCCCACGCTGGGGCCTTGCTCGCCCCGACGCGTGGGGCCCTCGCCTTCTGCGTCGGAGGGGCTCGCCCGCGCACCCTTTGGCGCGGGGCCTCCCGCCCTTCGAGGGCTCGCCCATGCGCTGGGCCTTGCTCGCCTTTGACGCGTGGGGCCTCGCCTTCTGTCGGAGGGGCTCGCCCACGCACTCCGCTGGCGCGTGGGGCCCTCCCGGCCTTCTGAGGCTCTTTGTACCCCGGTATTTATTACACCGACAGTAGTTTCTCCATCCTTCCCTACCCGTTTTCAACCTTGGATGTGTCGCTTAAGGCGAATGCCCGTCGGCGCCGTGTGTTCCGTGGCGTCGCCACCTCACCGCAAGCCGCGCGCCTCTTACCTGATCCACCCAATGGACGTTTGGGTCCTCATTCGGTTCGCCTCGCCCGTAGATTGCTCCCCGCGCGGCCAATCGATTTCCGGTGGCTGGAATCGTCGCCGTCGTTCGCAGCGCCGCCGCCGGAGTTCGTCCTCTGTTTTCCTCCCCTCTTTACTGTCAGGGAGCCATCGCCATGTGGGGCAAAGTGGTCCCGCCGATCAGGCTGCGCCGATGATCGCCCTCGCTTTCATGCAAGTGCCGAAGCGGCGAGCGCCGCCTTGATGGGCCATTTCACATTCATTTTTGGATTATATATATGCATGTCACCCATTTAGCATTCATTTTTGGATAAATAAGTAACCTAGTAATTTCATCATTTCTTGTGAACTTGAGCAAACCCCATAATGTTTCATCTAAATAAAAATGCATTAAAAGTTGTTGCATGTCCCATTGCTTAAAACAGCAAGTCATTAGGCACCTTTTCTCATTATTGTTGAATTCATGACTTGGGCATGGCATCATTTCATGTGCATAAACCATTGTCGTAATCTTTCCTTCCAAATAAAAATGCATGGAAAATAGGGTTTCTGCATTGTTCTAAAAACAGCGAGGCATGAAACATTTTGCTTATGTGTGCTGCATTGCTTTGCATATGCGTGTGCGCGTTTAGGAGGTCAAGCCCCCGAAGACCCGATCGACGACGTCCCCTTCGCTTTCCCCGGAACTGATCAAGGCAAGTCCCCCTTCGATCATATTATGAAGCCATTTTCGGTTATTTAGAAAATGCTTGCTAGACTTGAAAATATGCATGCTAGTTTAAAAATAATAAACGACATATTTACTAGAATTAGATATCATGCCAAATAGAAAAGGTAAGAAATATGGTAGGATTAAACCTAAGGCTAAACTATAAATTGCTCATATTTATATACTCGTTGTGGTAGGATAAATGCTTAAAATCAGTTGTGCGGAATGATTCAATCATTTGTGTGAAATGAGAACATTGTTGAGAAATATTTGGGAAAGGGTGATTTAAAGGTAGCGCATCAAGGGTGATGCTTAATTAGTAGGAAATGATTTTCCTCTTACCCCACAAACTTTCGGACTAGGGAGAGATATTTTGTCGGTCGGTGCGGTGTGGCACCGTTTTGAAAACTGGGCTAAAGTATCAAACCTCTCCTAATCTAAGGACTGCTCATCCTATGATCCTATGAACTGAGCCATAACAGTACGACCTCGAGCCCCGGTATGGGACGGGCCCGATCGTTGGCCCTCGTGGTTGGCGGTCTTGTGGCGAAACATCGTCTGGGTGCGCAGCCTCTCGAGGGTAAGGCGTACCCACTCTGCAGAGTTAAAACTGTCATGATAGCCGTGCTCGTGGTCATGAGCGTGCGAAGGGACTGATTGTATGGTAGCTTCTTCATTTTAAAATCAATTTAGAAAAGGGTTTTAAGCAAAGGATTTGAGATGAGTAAAGGATTTGAGAAGGATTTCGTTTGAGTTAGGTGCCACCGGCTACATTTCGGATTAGGGGTCGGCCTACCGGAAAGTGTCGCGCGGAATGGACCTAACAAATTTGAGAAAGGAAAATGAGAAAGGATTTTGTTGTCGCTATGGCACTGAGGCCAAGTGGTGAGAACTGTTTGAGAAAAGCCCAAAGAAAATATTAAGATTTACTGTTTCTAAATTGCTTTACCAAAACTAGGCTAATAAATGCATTTCCGCAAAATGTCCTAAGCTCTCCTTGTACTAAACCACATTTGCATAATTCTGGACTTGTGAGTACAATTTGTACTCACCCTCCTTTTCTCTCCTCCCTTTTAAAAATTTCAACAGCTGGTCCATCCAAGTATGGCCCGCCTTCCGAGGAGGAGGACCCGGACTACGTCGAGGAGACGTTTTCCGATGAAGAATATGAAGACTAGGGTTGCGCGTTCCTACAGCCCTCGTGCCTGTGGGATGGATAAGTTTCTAGATATTGTATTAGGCCTGTATCTTCGTGTACTCTGATTTGCGGCCTGCAAGCCGTTGTATGTGTTTGTTTGTACTGGACTATGTTTCCGTTTGTAATAATCAAATCGTTGGCAATGTTCCGTTTCTGTATATCTGTGTGTACTAGCCATGATCCTTGGGGCTAGTACGTGTTTACGCAGGTGGAATCCGATCTTGTAAATCGGGTGCCGACAGGTGGGGACCTAGTGGTTCGCGATATCTTGCAAGAAATTGCCAATACTTTCAAACGCTCCTGGATGACTGAGATTTCCTCAGACGCTCCACTCATCTAATACACATGACCACACTTGGTCCACACACTTCAGATGCAGCTGGTTCGGCTTAACTGCTAGGTTTTCGATGTCCACAACCATCTGCCACGTATCAGATCCTCATGTTGGTTGAAGTCCGTCATCCATGTCATCATCCTCTTCTTTGTGGTCTTTAAGCTCAAGTCCGACCGTCCCGCATAACTTCCTTGTCTTTCTGGATCCATGCACCACCAGTTTGTGCCTCGACACGTTTCTGACCACGATACACCTCGACCTGTATGGTGAAAATTAGTCCATTCAAAATAACTTACTTTCATCACTTGCACAAGCGCTCGCTCCGTTCTCTGGTCTGTTTGGTCGCAACCATCTTTTGGCCTCACCTCGTCTTCAAGGCATGCCAAACAATGTCCTAATCCTAAAGTTCGACACTTCTTGGCCTCTCCCGTCTTCAGCTTCTTCCCTCACCACAGCCTAGCCTCGAAGTCCACCCCCTCTGGGCCTCACCCATCTTTGACTCCTGCTTTACCATAGTCTAGCCTCGAGGCTGTGCAACCAGTACAGACAGACAAATTGGCACGTAGCATCGCTGCAACACATAATCTTAAGATATATGATAGATATACAATGAATGTAAAAACATGCTAAGAAAACATACCAAAATGGCTGTCAAGACAACAACGGATCAATGAAATAGTCGAAACCCAATACAGCCGATGCAATAAAATTGCAATGACAACCACAAGCATCTAAACAAACCCTCAACAAAACAAAATACTACCTCCGTTTTTTTTGTTTGACGCTTTTGACTTTGCAATATGCCTTTGACCATTCGTCTTATTCAAATTATTTTTGTAAATATCATTTATTTTGTTGTGATTTGTTTTATCAATAGAGGTACTATAAATACGTTTTATTTTTTAACATCTTTGCACTAAATTTTTGAATAAGACGAACGGTCAAAGACGTGTCAAAAAGTCAAAGACGTTAAACAAAAAAAACAGAGGGAGTACTCTACATAGGAGCTCTCACAAAACCTCAGAACCTCTCCCTCACATCAAAAAAGGTAGCAATCTGACCTGGCAAGAACTGCATCCATGCATGCATCCATCCATGGGAGGTTGACTGAGCTGCCTGGACTGCAGCGGCTGAAGCTGCGACCGTTTGGATCGCTCGATCGCAGCTTGACTGCTGCTGGATGGGAAGAACGAAGAACGAATTGAACGCACTGTGCGACATTGGATACGCCAGCGGCCAGCTGATCGGGTGATGGGAGCAGCCAGGAGGACTGGAGGAGACGCTGTCGTTTGTAGCTCTGACACCGACAGGCGAGCGAGTTTGTTGTCGCCCGAGTTAAATGCATCTGCAATGGGCAGCCCCCAGCCACCCAGCTCCTGTGCTGCGCCTCTCGTGATCACACCCACAGGCCACAGCTGAATTGATTCGGTTGGATTAAAAATGAAATAATTTGATTTAGTTGAATAGAAAATTTGTTGTTTTCTTATGAGCATTCGTCGTAACATGTACTAGTAATTTTTCAGGGCCGTGTCTGTATGTTCTGAACCTTATTAATGAATATACGAAAGTTAAGTACGAGCGTGAGATCACTGTAGTGTACTCCACGCACGTACTGCTGTGCATGCATCATGCATGCATGCATGCAGATGCCGTAGCCAGTTGAATGAATGTACAGTCGAAGTCTTTTTTTCCCTCCTGCTTCGCAGGTACGCGCGCGTACATCGATGGGTACGTGCACGCGCGGGTGTACGTACAGCCTCTCTCAGGCTCAGTTCGTTCGTAGTCGTCAATATATATGCCATTGGAACTCCAATCCTACTCCAGCACAGAGAATTACGGCCTACGTACGCCATGGCCATGCACCGCGCAGGGCCGCCGATTCCTAGCTTCCTCCTAGCATCTCCACCCGTCACTTTAAATACACACTGTAACACTGTTCGCTACGTACATACCTTATCCATTCCTCTAAAGTTTATTCACACTTTGTAATACACTCTGAAAGATTTCTTTCCTCTAACAGACATTCTATCTCTAAACATTTTATTTTACACACTTTATCTCAGCATCTTGTTTGTACTTTAACTATGCCCACGCACTAGAACAGAGAAACTATAGGGAAACAAACGTTTTGAAAAAAAGTAGCGCAAAGTATGAACAAATTTTAGAGAATATAGGAAAGTTTTTAGTAATAATATGTTAAATGATGCTAAAAGGAATAAGACTAAGGAGAACATTTTACGATGCTCAAAATAGTATTCCCTTCCTTCACCCCGGCCCTTCATCACCATAAAACAACTTAGCGGCGCCCGGTCACCCTGCTACAAAGATTAATTATCGTAGGTCACACTACTAGCAGAGCAGGCATTGATAACGTTTAGAAAACAATAAAACAAAGTACGAGGCGTACGTTTAGGCCGTCTTGTAGGCGCCGTACACGTAGAACACTAGCATTGGGACTCCGCTTGTCGTCGCGCCGTTGCCGCTCTTGTGCTGAGGCTGCGCTGCGTCGGAGAGCCATGCATGGTCGCTGCCACTTGATCAGGGTCACGACGCTTGCCTCCCACGCTGTCGTGCGCCGCCGGCTAAGAAGAGGTCGACGAGAGAGATCAGGGATAGTGAGAGAGGGATGGTGGTGATGGAGAGAGAGATGAGAAGGCGACACCCGTGAAAATGGTACAAATAATTTTTAATCGATTGATCGTTTGAACAAACTCGAATAGTGATCCGGATAATGCTGCGAATATTCGAGTGTTTTGGTACAGTATATAGATACAAACAAATAATATCCGATGTATATTACCCGGTCTTTTCTTGTATAATATCCAAGTGATACTATCTGAATAATAAAAGTCTATTTACACACCGTCTGCATTATTATACTTATTATACATATATCTCGATCCATCTTTTTTAAACCTTGCATGAGTTATATAATTTACATGTATTGTTATTACACACCTATTCCCTATGTTAGGATAACTGACCAGCTTTCATAACGGCGAGATGTATATGGTTTTATAAATTTACATATCACCACGACTGAGCCGTGAAGTCGATAAGCAACAAGTGATAACTATTTGTGCTTTTATATGATTATTACTATCTCTCTAGAATATATTGTCACATATTACCCGACTGAGAGTATCCATGTCCGATTTGTATTTGTAACAGACAATATTCGTATCTGTATTTCAATCCTATACTATTCATGTATGAATTTGTATCCGATAAAAATATATGAATCAAACACAACATGAGCGGTTTTCGATCCATATCGAAACCGTTCCATTCCTAGGAAGATATAATGAAAAGAAAAGAACGAGTGAAGAATTAAGTCATCGGTAAGTCAAAGTAAGTGGGGGCCTCAACCTCTAGGGATTAAGATCTCATGGATGTCGTTAAATCAGATTAGATCAATGGTTAAAAACAGTTAGGACGTTTAGGATGCGTACACTAGAACGCCTCCTATTATAATACATGAACCATAAAGGAGTGATGGTTGGGATTGGCGAGGATCGAGGACTCATCGGTCATCGGCCATCGCTCGTCGTATCATAGGGCACTGCTGAGTGCTGATGCTTCAAGATATTTATTTCATTCGGAGATCCATCCATATATATATAGCTATGAGATTAACAGGAAGTGGTACGTACCTTGGCCTTGCTGGGCAGCGTAGCTATTAGCTTGGGAAGGGAGCCGGTGGCCGGCCGGGCGGCATGGGCAGGGCAGGGGTTCGTGCAGATGGCCGTGACTCCTCAGGACCATCTCCGTCGTCGCCATCCTCGCCGGCAGCCACCGCCCCAAACAAAGCTCCAGAAACACTCATCTGCGCAGGCTTTCCAACCGGCTGATCAGCAATCGTTGCATGTGTGTGGGTTGCAAGTTTGCAGCTTTGTCCTCGAGCTATTTAGCGATCCAAAGCACCGGGGGCGTTGTTGATGGGTCCCTGGATCGATGAGTTTGATTGATTTCTCGAGGTGATCATAGGCATGAGCCGGCCGCCGGCCGCCTTCTTGGATTGCATGCTTGCTTAGCGCATCGCTAGCTAGGTAAATGATCTCTTCTTCCAACGAACGGATCGAGCTACCTGGTGGGAATTTTACCGCGCAAGATCCAGGCTTGTTTCGTAACAATTCCGTAATCGACGTACACAGGTGAGGCCAAGAACATGCATGTTAGGTATATGATCTGAATATGGTTCGCTTAAAATTAACCAAAAAACCAGGTCACAACTATTTAACAATTCGGAAAAATTGATGGCATGCATGGTGAGGGAAAGAACCGACCATGTTATAGCACCCATAATGGTCTCCTCTCTCTCAAAAATCATTCCCTTCCGTTCCCAACTTCCCATTCCCATTTTCACCGGAGTTGAAGAAGGGCCAACGCAATGACGCAAGTGCCCTCCTCCATGAATAACACGCACGCTATGGTCCTACCTCCGGGACGCCATGGAACGAGACCATGAACACGCACGCACGCACGCACCGGCACACGGTGAAAAAAATGCGAGCTAGCCAGCCAGCCAGTGCCACACTACCACCATCACCATCACCATGCAGCTTCAACGATTGAATGCGCAGCCAGTGATGGCGACAGTGAGGCCGTTGCTTCTTCTCTCCACTGCATCGGAGAGTGAGGAAGAGGAAGGAGTCGACAAGGTCGCAAGCTGGAGGCCATGATTGCAGTGCAGCTGCAGCAGCACTGACTGCTGCCTATTTATGGCCTCCTCCCCACCGCATCTCGTGGCATTTACCTGCGACGCGAGTCACTGCGCGCAGTACAGGGCAGTAAAAAATGGCCAGCCTCGGCAATTTGACTGGCTGACTGACCCCCCAGACCCCAGGTAAAAAAATGAACCGCCGCCCGGCTGCCAAATCACGCTCGTTTTTACTGTGTAGGCCAGTGGTCACTACTCTCACGCTCGCTCGCTCGTCGTCGCTCCTCCTCCACCGTCAGTCAAACCAATCTTTCAGAGGGGAAAAAAGTCATGCACTGCTCCTGCTCTGCATGCACAAGTCATGTGTAGCAAGTGCGGTTGAGCAACTGGCGCCCGTTGGCCGTTTCTTTCCGACCCCAGACAGTCAGACACTACCGTTGTTTATTAAAAGCCCGTTTGAATCGAATTTTCCTGTTAAACTAATCCTCTTCTAGGGAAAAAAAAGATACACACTGGTCCAAGGAACAAACATGTACATTATTACGTGTTGTTTGGGTTATATGGCTCGTCCAAGATTGGTCTTTGTGAGGAGTGAAAGCCAGGTTGAATGTGTGCAATCTTCATTGTTAGGTTTTTCGTATCGCCATATGAGACTTTGTTTGATCTCCATTCCAATGTATTTGTGTCCGATGGAACATTTCATCCAAATGTTCAACTCTCAACAAATAATGTAGAGGAGCCATGATCCATGTTGGTTTTAACTAAGCTTCACCCCTAATGTTCAACTGTTCAAGATGTGCCTCGATTCACACCCACATGATGATGTTCGTGCCTCCGCATATATACCCCTAGGTGCCTACACAACGAGGAGCCGCAAACCTAAACACTTGAAGATGTTGTCGGTGATCAGGCTCGGGTCCTATATTCCGTTGCACTATATATCCTATGAGGTCGTCGTCGCCTCATGGAGCGTCTTCTATGCTCACCGATCACCGCTACCTTTAGGAGTGCTTCCTCGATCTTGCCGGCTTTAGTCCTATTGCTTGATGTTTTTCCAATGATTGGTTCTACCCTCATGTGTCATTCCTCATCTTGTCACAGTTTTGCTAGAGAACCACCGCTCCTATTTTTAATATATTAGTGTTATTGCATGCCTACCTCTTTAAATCGCTGTCTTTTCTATCTCTATCCTATCATATCGCCCATACACGTACCGATTGATCCAGGTTTCAGAGAAACACACAATTTCTATGTTTCCCTGTAGCCTAGCCAGCATGGTGTTTTGGCACTCTCCAAGCTTGGCCTAGGGTGCAATATGTTTCTTAAAGCTAAACACTTAGGCTTTTTAAAATTCCTTCTAAGAGCATGGTATATACATTCTGTCTTATTACAACAATACATATAGCATTGAAGCCGAACATTTTAGCAATCTAGCCTAGCTAGCCACCACTTTGAAAAGTGGTTTTGCAAAGCTATACATATTGCTTGGTTGGGAAAACTCTAAACAACTACAAGTATTTACTTACGGCAGGGGATCCCGATCCCACGAGGGCCGAGGGGTATAGACATATAGTAGCAGCCAGCAGCGAGCGAGAGCAACGGAGAGCGTGTTCCTCTCATCGTGTCTCTCGCTGATTGTAGGGCCGGCCGGCATCATCGATCGAGTGCCGCGGCACACAGACGTACCCGTGTTTGGTATTGGCAGTGCCCTGCCTTTCGAAACGTGATTGTTTGGCTAGCTGCTGCGAGTGATCATCAGTTCATCACACTGATCAGTGACACACAACCGATCGACGGCCGGGGATGCATGCATATGGCTGCAGCCAGATCCTTCCTCTCCGATGTCGTAGATAGAAAACGATCGATCCCCTTTTGAAGGGAACACATAAGGTACCAACAGCTGGAAGAACAGCATATCAAAATACGAGCACAGTTTACGTGCCTTCATCACTCCATTTGCAATTATTGGTCAGATTCTAATCGATCGAACACAGCTAGCTTGCCGGACCGTGGCCATAACCGGCAATTGATAGTTTCATAGTTGATCTCTCCTGCTCATGCGCGCATGCTTTGTTTGGCCAACAAGCCAACCAATTTGCAAGCACTGATACGTTTGTATAGTTATAGGTTTTGCCTACCAAACTTTTGTTGTGGCATTAATTTGACAAAATATAGACTATCAAACATTTTGATATTGTATAATTTCCTGGTGTTATTACTCCCTACATCCTAAAATATATGGCGTATTTTAACTTCGAGAAAGTCTATCAAGATTTATTTGACCGTTAAATTTCTCTATTATATATTATGAATTTATACGAAGAAGATATTGTATCAAAAGCACTTTGAAATATGAACATATTGGTACAACTTTTGTATACTAACAATTCATATAATTTGATTAATTAATAGTCAAAGATTATTAAGTTTGACTTTTTTGAAGTCAAACTACGTCTTATATTTTTGGATAGAGGGAGTAATATGCTATACCATACATACACTTATGTCACTTAACCATGTTATATTATTTCCTTTTTAAAAGGGGCATCTTTTTTTTTTGCAAGAGGGCTTATTCGTATAGCAAATGATGAGATCCAGTTAAAAGCTAAGGATGCCTGTTTGCATTTATACACCAATAAACCCATTTATATCAAATATTTTGTCTTAAAAACATACGACAAAATAAGAAGGGAAAACTAATGTATTTTGCCTTTCTTGCTCGACAATTTTAAGCAGTTGGATTGGGGTTACACATCCAACAGCCAAATTCCACGCACCCTTCCTATTTATTTGCCGGTACACTCACCTTGTCCCAAACCACCTCTCTTTCGAGTGCGGGAATCCTCTTCTTCTATCTTTCCATGTTACCTTTGCTTTGACCATCGCCATGCCTTAGGGCACCATGCACCTCACTCGGTTGTCGCTCTCCTGCCACTGCCGCCAGCCCTCACCACCAAAACCCTTGATCTAGAGATCCATTGCCAAACAAAGATGTCAACCCATAAAAAGATGTATACTTTGAACCTCGTCACTCGTTGCTGGTAAGAGCCGATGAATATGTAAAGGTTGCTATTCTAGACCTTGTCGCTAGTTTTTGTCATCACCAATGCGTCGTCGTAGATGTTTTTCAATGAGATCTTGTTCGAACAAGGTACTATCTTCTTTTCCCTTTATTAGCATTTATGAAAATTTATTCATCCCCTTATTATTCCCCTTTTGTCCTCCTTTCACTAGTTTTTGTTTTATGAAATTTTAATATTATCTTTGTACATACTCCAGTGATCCCACGCCAGCCCCCACATGTAACCCATGACCCTCAACACCAGAGCAAGAACCACCACCAGATCACAACCCCAGTCACCCCCTGATGTGACGCATCCTCACCCCCAAACACAAACACCTCGACCATTTGATGCGCAGGAACGGAAGAACGCACCGCACACTACACCGCTGCTCCAGTCACCCACAGGGCACTCCACGCCACTGAACCTCCCCCCTAGAGCAAATTTCCACGTCAATGCCACAGCTAAGAGACGAGAAACAGCCAGGAAAAGCAGGAAAAAATCGGTAACTGAAAGCTGGGAACACGTAGAGAAAACGATTTCATGCACAGCAGAAAAGGAAGAGAAGAGAGGGACAAGAGGAGGAAAAGGGGAGAGAAAAAACAGAGGAGGGAGGGGAAAGGAGTAAGTAAATCCAGCCCTCCACGCCGGCGACAGGCGTCAAGGTACGGATGTCTCCCTCCCCTCCCCTCCCCTCCTCCCTCCTCGTCGCTAGCCCCCACCCCCACCCCCACCCCCACCCCGCTCTTCGCCTCCGTTCCCCTCAAAATTATTTCTTGGCGAAGCCACCGACCCCGAGGAGCAAGCCAGCCTCGAGGCTTCGTGCTGCCTCCGTAGCGTAGCGTAGCCTAGCCCCGCGCGCTCGCCGGTGTTCCGCCGGCTGCTGGCGGCGCGAGTGTTTCTGCTGCTGCTTGTTTGATTTGGGTGTGTGTGTGTGTGTTTCCGTTGGGCTGGGCGCCGGCGAGCGGGCGGCGCGGCGAGGGGGGAGGAGCATGCGGTTGGGTTTTCACCGCGGGGTGGAAGTTGTGCGTGCGTCGCGACGAGCCGCTCCCCGCTGGCACCCACACCCGCACCAGCAGCACCAGCACCAGCACCAGCACGCCAAAAGGCGAAGATTCTCGCGCCCGCCTGCCGTCCCCGCCTCCGCCTCGCGCAGCCCAGATCTGCGCGCCCCCGCGCGCGGCCTCGCCTAGATTCGCCGCCGCCGCCATGCGGTTGCCGCTGCGGCGGCTGTGACGGAGCGAGGTGATAAGAGAGGTGGGGAGTAAAGAGTTGGTGTTTTGGGGGGGGTTCGGGTTGGGGTTACCCTCTTCGATGGGGTGCGGGCAGTCGAAGATGGAGGAGGAGGACGCGGTGCGGCACTGCAGGGTGCGCTCGGAGGCGCTGGCCCTCGCCATCCAGCACCGCTACACGCTAGCCGACGCCCACCGCGCCTACGCCGAGTCGCTGCGGAGCGTCGGCGCCGTGCTGCACGACTTCCTCCGCGGCGTCCAGACGCTGCCGCCGCCGCCGCCCGAGCCCACGCTCCACCTCCCGGCGCACCGCAAGGGCGACAACCTCCCGGCCGCGTCGCCCTCCCCCGCCCCCGCAATCGCCTCGTCCTCGGCCGGCCAGCGACCGGCCGTCGCCAAGCAGGTCCGGATCAACCCCGAAGACGAGCACATCCACTTCCACTCCGAAGAGGACTCCGACTCGGAGGACGGGCACATCAAGTTCCACTCAGACGATGAGCCGGAGCCGCCTCTTCGACGGCCGGAGATCGTCCGGTCCGCCGGGGCGCCAGCTCCTCCGCTGCCGCAGACAGGACCACCGTACGGCCCCGGGTTTGATCCACCTCCGCCTTATGGTTCGGGCTACGGGTATGGATACGGCCCTGCCCCTGATTACGGTGGGGGCGGCGGTGGCTATGACCCTGGCTATGGCGGTTTGGGTGGCAGCGGTGGCTATGCACCAGGATATGGCGGCCTGGGCGGCGGCGGCGACGGCGGCTATGAACCAGGCTATGGAGGCATGGGAGGGGGTGGCGGTGGCGACAGTGGCGGCTATGACCCGCGGTATGGTGGCATGAGCAGCTATGGCCAGAGCTTCTTCAACATCAGCTATGCTCGCAGCCAGCCCCCGCCGCCATCTGTCTCATATGAGCATCGCCCGCAGGCCACCGACGCCAGGGTACACTTCTACTCTGGCGATGGTGGCTCACAGCCACTCCCGCGGGGCTACAGCGATGGATATCCCTATCCTCCACAGAGCTCGAACTCTTATAATCAGTATGCCTACGGTGGCTACTATGGCGGTGCTTCTCCTCCACCTCCGGCAGACATGCCATCATCCTCCCGTGAGGAGGACACGCCACCACCACCCCCATCTCCACCGAGAGTGTCTACCTGGGACTTTCTGAACCCGTTTGAGACCTACGAGAGCTACTATGAGCAGCCAACTACTGCTCAAACACCATATACGCCCAGCAGAAGTTCAAAGGATGTGCGTGAGGAGGAGGGCATCCCAGACTTGGAGGATGAAGACATGGAGGTAGTCAAGGAAGCTTATAATGATGAGAAGCATGCAGTAAAGGGTTATGCTGGGAAAGGGAAGGCAGCAAAGGAGGAAGGTAGGAGCAGTACTGAGGATGAATTGCCTCATGATTCCAAGTTGTCGGAGGCGAGTAGTAGTGGAAGCAGCTTGGAGCATGACGTACATGTTGTGGAGAAGAGTGTTGTTGGAGAACAGGTGCAACGATCGGAACCACGTCAACATTTTGCTGGCCTCCCGCCTACAGGATCAGAGAAAACATACATTGATGACACCGAGGTGATGCTGGAGATCAAAACTCAATTTGAGCGTGCCTCAGATTCAGCTATTGAGGTGTCCAAGATGCTTGAGGTCGGGAAGAAGCCATATTACCAGAAGAATTCTGGTTTGAAAGGTCGGTCGAGCTTGTTGCAGATCTCTTATCGTACGTTTCAGTCTTGTTCTTTTGTGGTTTATAAATGTGAGCACTAATTTGATCCTTTTGCCAAAGCAGTGTCTGCAATGATGATTTGTGGGATTACAACATTGGAGGAGGAGTTCCTGAGGTTTGAAGAGGACAAGGCAATGGGATGCGGCAACCTTTCCTCAACGCTGCAGAAGCTGTACATGTGGGAAAAGAAGCTCCTTGAGGAAGTCAAGGTTTGGAATGCGCTCTTAAATCTTTGAATTTTGCTGGGAAATATATGATTCATGATATTTTCTTTTGGGCATGCGATCTTCCCTGTTTACACTAGCATGCTTGTAGATTCTAATTAACAGTGCAGAGTCCAAATCCAGTGTGCAAAAGTTCCAGATTTGTCCAGTCTGCTATTGGCTGATTCTAGTTAGTAGATTCCTACTATTTCTATGGTCAACTCTTGTTTAGTTATTGACTTTGTGGTATCAGTAACAAATCAAGTAACTAATAGTAAAAAGTGTTTTTCTTTGGATTTTAGGCATGTATATACCCACTCTAATATTTTGAGTTCCCCTCTTTGTTAAGGAAGTGTTTGGCCCTTTTAATGATCTTCCAAATTGTGCTACCATTCTCTACTTGTTCCTTTTCCGGTTTAGGTAATGGCCTCTAGAAGAAGCGATTGTTGTTGATTTATACATCATCAGTTTATGTTGTTGGTTTGTGCATTTCAGACTGAAGAGAAGATGCGGGTATTGTATGATAGGAAACGTGAGGAGCTGAAAATACTAGATGAGAAAGGTGCAGAAGCTCATAAGCTTGAGGCCACTGAAATTGACATCAGGAAGCTATCGACAAAGATAAGCATAGCTATTCAGGTTGTGAATACTATATCAGACAAAATAAGTAAACTGAGGGATGAAGAGTTATGGCCACAAACATGCGAGCTCATTGAAGGGTATGCAGCTCTCCTTGAATATAATAGTGTTTAATATATTATCACACAAGTACCAATAGTAAAGCAATAATTGCTCTGCCCGTAATCTGCCTTGTTGATTAGTCATTCCAAACTTGTTCGACTGCATTCAGTTGGGTATGCCTATTTGCAATATATGCATACTTTTATCTTCTTTGGTATTTTTGCATATTGTTAGTGCCAGGCATACAATTTAAATGGGTGGTTTGCGGTTGGGAAAAGAAGTTGCCCAAGGTTTTGTTCACTGTCAGTGACCGAGATGCTTTAGTAATTAAATTCTCAAGAGTAGTGACTCTTTTTTAGCAAAACAGGAAGCAGTTTCCACATCATACTCTCGTGACATGCCTAAAAGCAGCCCGGATGGTGATTTTTCTGCACTCATACTGATTGGAGATGTAATTCATGCGTGAGTTTATTCGTTAGGAAGCAACCATGACCCTGACACAACAGATGTAAATAAGCTGTAGATTTTGTATCATATTTACCATTTAGTTGTTGGTTCTTAAATCCTAATCCAAAGTTGTGGGCGTCTGGGATGGACACAACTTCCTCTAATGCAAGAAGACCACATGAAGAAAAGCTTGTCTTCTTTGTAAAATAAAAACTCTAATTCTATGAATAAAACTGGATTGACTGCAAATAAACACCCGGTAGGGAACGAGACTGCTAGGATAACCTATTTCCATGCGATTGCTTTTATAAAAAGGACTATGTCATTTGCTTATTATTTCTGTAGTTGTCTAGTTGCATTCGTGTGTTGTCTGTCTGATCAATATTCTATCATATTCATAGCGGTTTAAAAGTACATTCGAAGGTTCAAAATTTTATTCACAGTGGACTGTGTGTTTGGCATCGATGCATCTTTATTTTGCACTCTGAAGTTTGCTATGGATCATTCGTTGATTGGAGAAGATTATAACTACATTTTTTCAGGTTGACGCGGATGTGGAGCATTATGTTACAATGCCATCAAATCCAGTTGCATGCCATATCTCAAGCAAAAAACATAGACCCCATGATACACGCAGCAAAGTTTGGTGAAGCTCACATGGACTTGATCAAGCGTCTAGAGCTTCAGCTATTGGATTGGATAGCCTGTTTTGTCGCATGGGTTAATGCTCAAAAGAGCTATATCAAAACTCTAAACGAGTGGCTGAGGAAGGGAGTTAACTATGTACCTGAGGAAACTGATGATGGTGCTCCTCCTTTTTCTCCTGGACGGTTAGGTGCACCACCGATTTTTGTCATATGTAACACTTGGGCAGTTGGTGTGCAGAGGATATCCGAGAAAGATGTAGTCCAGGCAATGCAGGCCTTTGCAACCGATGTTCTCAACCTCTGGGAGAAGCATAGGTCGGAGCAAAGACAAGGTATGATGGCTAATAAAGGTATGGACAGGGACCTTAGGGTGATGGAAAGGGATGAACAGTCCATGCGCAAGGCTCTGGAAGCACAAAACAAGAAACTTGTGCTCATTTCTAGTCAGAATGGTGTGTCCTTGTCTGCACAGGCAATACATGACAGGGATTCCCATGCTGAGATTGGTAGTTTGCAGTCAAGTCTAAAGAATATTTTTGAAGCAATGGAAAACTTCACTAATGCCTCTGCAAGTACTTATAAGGACCTCCAACTTTGTGCTGAAGAAGAGAAAGTTCGAGTTGCCCAGGAGAGTGGTAGAGTTTCCTAGTTTCCCTTGGGTTTTTCTTGTTAAATGAGGACATTAATCTTTGTAAGCACAAAGGGATTGACCCTGGTCCAGATCAGCACCATAGCGTGCGTAACAATGGAACAATTCTGGTGGAAGCTGAAGCAACCTGCATGTGATCGGTATATCTCCACATTTGGATTTCAAGGTTGCTGGATAGGATGGTGGCGGCCTCAGTAATGTTCATATGTTGTAAGATGGTGATGTGATAGATTGTTCTTGAATTAAGAACGGCCTGCATTCTCAAGATTGGATTATCAGCCATCTCCTGCCAGGGCCATACTGGAGAAACACATTTTTAGAAATAGGTGAATCACCAGTCATATTGCTGGCTGGGGAAAGGAAAAGCTGAAGTGGCAAGTGAGAAGAGTCACCCATGCATCTCAGCAGCACAATAATAGTTTCCAGTTCATTGGAAAATCCCATTGAATAGTTGAAAGACTTGAATTGCGTGAACTATACACTTGAAATAAGCATGGAGCAATGAAATGTTTGGACCATGAATCCAAGATTCATGTTGTTCGTTTCCATCCATATAGACAAGGTTAATCGTGCTGCCAGATTTGGGAGATGTTGGTAGAAGTGTGATGCTGGCATGCCAGTGTACAGATTGAGTCTGAGACAAGGCAATGTGAGATGAACAGAAGCGAAGCTGATCCCTGATCCTGGGACTTTGTCCGTAGAATTGGGACAACAGCTTTGCACCCCGGAAGTGTTTTGTAGGGGTTTACCAGAGGCTGATGAGCTTGTAGCATAGATGCCCTGACCCTTGCAATCTGCTAACTGTTCCGGCTATCATCAAATTTTTTTGTTCCGTTTATTTATACATATTATTCATTTGTATCGTTGTACAGCTGCTGGCTAATTCAAAAAACTTTTTTGTGTTATATCTATTCTATTTTTTTCCCAACTCGGCTGGGTCTGCGGTGCTAAATTAGGTAAGCAAGGCGATTTGTTGTGTCTTGAGCTGATCAAAAGTGTCATCGGGCGAGACCAATGATACAAAGTAGAGCAATATCATTATAGTTTTTAGGCTGTGAGATTGAGGTCGGGATAGATGACGACCATCACTAACCATGGTATATCTTTTTTATTTGTAGAGATTATTGATTTTTGGAATCAGTCCGAAATGCTAGGTTACAAAAAGAAGAGAAACGACACAGCAACAGCTGCATCAACTCCTGCAGGGCATTCAACATTGCCGTACTGTGCAGTTAGTACTGTGGTGCTCAGCACAGTGCTCGATGATGGATTATCCTATATGGCTCGTCTTGAGCTTTGGAGTAGAAACTGCGCGTATATGCGACCGGAGCCTACGTCGAACTCTTGACCACGCGTGCGTAGACACGTGAAGATCCATGCCTTCTTCGTGGTACTTCAATCAAACAAAATAAACAGCATGTCAGAACCGAAACGTTCTACTGCTCAATTGTTTCGACGTCACATGGCGCTCTCCAGATCACGCACTGCTGCAGCTGCCGTATGCAAGAACAATGACGATAACTACCATACATTGGGGCCACTATATGTATATACAGGCAATGCAGGCCTGTAGACAGTAGACTGCATACCTTATGCTTGGCTGCGTTGTGTTGAGTGTTTAGATACATAGGAATCAATTATGTCTTTGAAGGGACCAGAGTAAAATCACCCTTGATTATCTTGTTCGTGACATGTGCTCTCCTAGATCTTCTAGGCAAGCCTAATGGAGGAGGAAGCAAAAGAGAATATCAAATCTTGTTCATGCTGCTTGAGTGTGTTTATTTCAGGTTTTGCCCAGGCGAAACAGAAGGGGGTGATGGCTGATCCGGTCGTCCCATCGTCTCTGCCACCAGATCGTCATTCGTCACCTGTCCAGGATGTCGGAGCAGGCGAATCAAGTCGACACCGGTGGCGTTGGCGTCGGCGAGCAGCCGCAGCGCCAGTTGAATAGCCGATGGGTGATACGGCTGCCCTCTCTGGGATGGACCTGCAGTTTGTGATGCTGTGCACCACTATGCACGAGGAGATGTAAGGATGTGTTCTTTTGGCCTTAATAGTTTATCTACGATTCTATGTTTTAAAAAAGACATACTTTGAGTTTTCTGAGTCCATCTTTTTGCTGTCACGAAGGTGAGTCTTAACGCTTTAAAAAGCGAGTCAAACAATATAAATTCTCGAGACTATCTTAAAAAACTTTTAAAGTTTAGTCATTTCAATTGTTCAGCAGTTCAGATAAGCCCAAACGAACGCAAACTAAGGTTTTTCCTTTTTACTGCTGAGTGTCGGACTTTACTGATCACAATCCGGATACACTACCAAGTTTTTTTTGTAGCTACGCACATGTTTCATCAAGGAGACCAATTTATCTGAACTAGCGAGGCATGCACCCATGGCTCAACAGCTAAACAGGGAATCCAAGATTCTGTCAACTACAAATGGTGCCCATATCAACGATTTTATATATGCTGCAGGAGTTTTTTCCTCTCCATAATTACGAAGGCGACAATGCATGCATTATACTTAGTACTACTACTTATACTGCTTACGTTCTTGAATTCCCTTCAAAATAGTCAAAATTACGAGGAACTAGTTGAATCCCCTTCCCAAACTACTTTCTTTTTTATGTTGGCCTGTGGCTGATTTTTTGAATCCAATAGAAGGTACGAGACTAGGGTTTTGACTATTCTTAAATAGGCAGATTGGAGTACATATATAGAGGAATCAATCGTCCGCTGGGTGGCATCGCCAGTAGCCGGAACTGGCAAAGCGGCTCGAGGAGATCTTGTACACAAAATTAGTATGGCCCCGAGGCATTGTGTTAGGGGGGACACTACAGTAATCTGTATCAGTATCGGCGGCTAAAGCCGCCGACACAGGTCCAAATACCGTCGATATTGACCTTTGTCGGCGGCTAAAACCTCGCCGACGCTGCCTGGCCGACACAGGTAAGCTTTGTCGGCGGCCCCGCCGACAAAACGGAAACCTGGGAAGGGCTTTCGTGCGGACGGTCTATGTCGACGGCATTCCTAGCCGCCGATATAGCCTTTGGCTGTCACGGCGCTCTGACTTGTGGGGTCCACGACACGATCGAGATGACGACACGTGTCAGAGTCTATATCGGCGGCTGCTCTATTAGCCGCCGACACGGCTCCATGCTGCTAAGCTTCTACGCGTAAGTTATGTCGGCGGTCAAAGGTTTTGCCGCCTACATAAATCAGTTACTGTCGGCAGCATATATATTAGTGTCGGCGGCGGTATCGGAACCTCCGGCGGGCAGGAGGTGGCTGAGAAGTGTCGGCGGCTTAAGACTAGCCGCCGAAACTGATGCGGTCTGTGTCGGCAGCTTTGTTTGGGCCCCCGACATTGATCTGTCGGCGGCATTTGGCCGTCGACACTGAATTTTCTGGCCGCCCACACTTAGAGCGTTTCCTGTAGTGGGAGGAGGATGCTCCTGCAGCCCCGAGACTCACGACCTTCACTAGCCATTGAGGGAGGAGTGAGGACTCACTTAGAGCATCCCCAGCAGGCGCATAAGCGCGGCCGGCATCAATGCGGGCGGGAGAAAAATTTGAATTGCTCTGGGCTGCGGCGGGCGGGTGTGTGGTCGCGCGGGCATGCGCGACGCTGATGCAGGCCGCTTTGGCTCCCCTGCTGGGGATGCTCTTATGCGTTTGTGCCCGTGAATTAGTATTACCCGAGTTGGAGAAGCAGGATGGTGTCAATTTGGTTATGTTTTACAGATGTTGTGCCTCGACGGTTGTACGCCATCGATGATGGAACTTCGTGTGAGTATAGATGTACACACTTTATTACATAGTTAAAAGTATAGCTATGGCTGTGTTCTTGGTTATGGACAACCCTGTGCAACTACTTATAGTAACTAGAGCTACTATGTGTTGCTTTTCTCCCCTGGGTTTGATAGGTCTAGTGTTGGATGTTGAGATGAAGAGGGAAGGAGCTCTCCTCATCGCCTAGTGAGCGCTAAGTGTTGTATGAGAGATGTGTTGGGGTGGGATGAGGTTTGAGGATGAATTTATGGATTTGAGACGGATTTGGATGAGGTGATGAGAAATGGATATGAGTTGAGAAACCTCATTTACTATTTGGTTATATTGTTGCTTTGTATGCGCTAAGGTTGCAACCCACCGCCAAATGCTAGGCCACCGGAACACTAGAATAGGATTTCGTGGCTTGCTCATAGGTGATGACCATGGCCTGCACGTTTGTTGATGTGTAGGTATATGAGGCTAGTCCGACTACGACTTCAGTGAAGATTGGGACGAGTATATGGTTATGTCAGTGCTCAAGTTTGCTTGTAGGATGGAGACGCTTTGCTTCGCTTGATGCTGCTAGATCTACATCTTTCTGTTTGCGTTTGATTCAGTCCATGTGGACTTGTAATAAAGTATTGTATTGAACAATATTTTGGCGAAGGTTTGGCAGCGAATGTCAAGCAATGCATTACAGGGAATGTATTGCCAGGGTTTTGTGTAAAGTTGATAGCGAATGCCCCTCTTGGTTTTATGCTGAGAAGACAGTGTTATTGTTATTGACAAAACATGAGTAAAAAAAGATTTATCCTTTGAAATTGATGCTTTACATTTGATAGGATTGTTAAAAAATGTATTTTATGCAAATGAACCATCACATATTCCTTTGACACCTTACATCCATACTTAAGGACTTACATGCTTGCTGAGTACTTGTTTATTTAGATTTGTTAACAGGCAATCCATATTACTAAAGGTGTACCGTCCGAGGTAGTTGCCCGTGGCGATTTGACAAGACATCACCGATGCTGTTTATATAGTAATATTGTACGCTGATATTGTAATTTGCTTCCACAGTACACATGTTTATTTTAAATTAATAAAGTGAATGGTTTGATCATCTGTTGACATTGTGTACTAGCTATAATTTTTGGGACTGGTATGGGAAACACATAGGGGTCAATTTTGCGAAGCTGGTCCCGACATGCTAGATCTAATTAAATATGAAAATGTGTCGCGTATTTCAAATCACCATGAAGCCAGTCCCAGAGGTTGACAACTGTATCATGTTATACATAATGTAATATTTAAAAACTCATCTTCTTGGGTACACCTTAGACACATGAAGCGCATGCATGCGACAAAACTCACACGCGGGGAATGCAACAGAATTGAACAAAGATTGAGAGCATGAAAAGGATAAATCAGAGAGTAGATGGCGGTCTTTGTTTACATCGACATTGGACTTTTTATCGTTCGTATTATTAAAAAAACTATATAAATATCATTATTTTGTTTTGATTTGTTTTATCGTTACAGGTACTTAAGCATGACTTATATTTTTTCATGTTTACACTAATTTTTTGAATAAGACGAATGATTAAAGACGTTCAAAAGTAAAATACGTCAAATAAAAAAATAGAGAGAGTATTACATAATGCTACATACGAGAGCATTTGAACTGGTATTGGTAATTCGGGGGCTAGGCTTGCTTTTAAAAAAGTTATGAAATATTGGGTGAATTAGGACTCGAACCCATAACCTATTGCCCCCCTTGTGACCCATGCCTCACTCTTGTAGCCAACTCAGCCATCCACGCGCTCTAATATAACTAGCACATGCGTATCTTTTAGCCTTTTCAAAAACAATGCTAATACAAACCGATATTGATGAGCCCACATGCCAGCTGGTTTGTACCCGCCTACGAAAAAAATCTTTACTAGTACCTCCAATCGGTACTGAAAGTCTAAATCGTAACTGTTGCTAAGAACCGGTACTGATGTGCCAGTATATTAGCCCGGTTTTTTATTAGTATCTAAAATTGATTTGGGTTCATATGTAATACTCCCTCCGGTCATAAAAATAAGTTGTCGTTGACTTTTTGACATGTCTTTGACCATTCGTTTTATTAAAAAATTTAATGCAAACATATGTACCTTTAATGATAAAACAAAGCACAACAAAATAAACGATAACTTACACAGTTTTTTAATAAGACAAATGGTCAAAGGCGTGTCCAAAAATTAATAGCGACTTATTTTTATGACCGGAGGTAGTAGTATGCATACACCTGATAATCCACTATAGATTGATTCTTAGCTAAGAGTTACTCCCTCCATTTCGTAACGTTTGTTCATAGCACACGATGCATACCAACCAAAAAAATTGTAGTCCACAAAAAAATTACATGCAAATATCATTTATAACCCCATTAAATAGCATGTAACAAGTATTTTTTTTTGCTAAGCATTTAATTAGAGGTAATAAGTGAAAACATCATAATAACTACACTCTTGATATTGTCAATAAATAAACATTGTGAAATGTAATCTCTGAAGCTATGAACAAATATAGTAAAACAGAGGGAGTAGTATCTCTCTTTTTTTTTCTAATAAACAAAAGATTGATTTGACAATCTTATAGACAGTTGATTTAGGCATTGTTCTTTTCAGCTTAGCGTAATGTTTCACTGTAGCAAAATTTATCATTTTTTATGTAGTCTATATTGTGTAATAATTTATAATGATTTTTCTTAGGTTTTTAGTAGTTTTCTTAAAGATCCTAAAAGTATTTTTTATTTATTCTTTTACAATATTTAAACTTTTCTTTAAAGACTTATATTTTGCTACAGTAGAATGCTATGCTACGCGACGCTAAGATGAGGTGTAGGACGCTTTGGTTTGGCCACAGCTCGCACCGTCTCACGCACGTATTATATATCTCCCAGAAAATTAAAGATGATTCGTGCGTAATCCACTTCATCATTAGTAATTTTTCGTACCACACACGCACGGATTGAAGGCTCGGCGTCCTTCTCATCTACAAGCGTCGACCCGAAGTCCAAAGGTTCGGCCCGGCCTCGACCTTTTTTTGCGCTTTTGCCGGGCCCGGCCCGGGCTTTGGACTAGGCTAGGCTTTTTTGGGCCGGGTTGGACCGGGCTGGGTTTACTGGGTCTAGTTGGGAGTGCCGTGGAGTACTCCACCTTGCTTGGAGTTGCAGTTGCAACTCAGTTACTCGTGCAATGTGTGTGTGTGTGTCGTTGCGTGCACATATACACATACACGTATTCATTGCCGTGTCACAGCTGGATGAGCAAGCTCGTGTACGAAGGTAGCTGGCTCCCTCCCCTCCTTGCCAAAGACGATACATGCATGCATGGCACTTCAGCGTCAAATCTGTTGCTGCCTTGTCAGCTATGCATGCTAAACATAACTAGGAGTGCATATGTAGGAACAATCATCACGGATGCATTAATTCACTACGTCCTTTCTCATCGATCGATTTGATCTTGCTCGTTGGGAAAAGAATGCGAGCTAGTTCGGATCGAGTTGCAATTTGCAAAGCGCGACGTCCTTGTTTCTGCACCGTTTAGTTTTTTTTTTCAATATTAATCTACAGCGTTCCATCATCCAATGCCACTAAAGATGCTATGCTCAACCTCAGCGTTTTCGAAAAACTCGGAATCAAAGTAGATATGAAAATGTTTATATTGCGGCTTTGAAATTTTTAAAAAATAACGTCAAAGACAGCACATTTTAAAAGATAATTAAATAATTTAAGAACAGAAGTTGCCATAACACATGCATAGCTAGAGAGGTACTTTGAGGGGTTTTTTTTTTTAAAAAAAATTCCACCTAGGGCAATGCAAGTGTTGTTATGAGATAGACTTCATAACTTTACCAGCTGTTTACCGATGTATTGCTACAGAGAAATATGTCTGCGCTTGTGGAAGAAAATCCAATGCTATCAAAAAACCGTTTGTCATGCATTGAGATTTGTGCACAGCCAACCTTCTCTCACACATTGTTTTTTCAAAAGGTCCCTGTCTTTTAAAAAAATAATCAAGCGGGTCCATCGCCCTTCCCCTCCTCTTTTCCTCTCTCCTCCCCTCACCTCGGCCGACCACCTCCTCCTCGGTGGCTCGGTGGCGCCACCGTCGGCGACCACCGGTCAGTCAAATGCGCGACCAGCTCTGCCCGCAACGAAGCCACCATCGTGCAAAGCGTGCCCCACTGCGCGCAACGCGTCGCGTCGCCGTCCTGCACGCCCGAATCGGCGTCCGCTAGCTAGTCCGCGCCCCGTCACTGGTAACCTTCGCACGATCCGCATGCAACCGCGCTGGCTCAGCATGCGCTGTCGTGCCGATTGCCACGTCGTGGGCGCGTCGAGCCGAGCTGAGCTGCAACGACATCAACGGAGGCCCATGCACGATGCACCCATGCCGCTATGGTCGCTGCCAACCTCGTTGCTGTGAAGGGCCGACTTAGCCCAGGTGACAGAAGGAGAGAGAAAGATTGGGGGAAGATGCATGACCCGATTGCTTTGTTGCGAAAATTTGAGCGTTTGTTTTTTGTAAAATATCATCTGAGACAGAGGTTTGATGACGTACGAATCTCGACACACGACTTAGGGTGTGGATAAGACTGAGCAACCGGAGCTTTGTTTTCTAAATCACGTGTATAAGTATACTGTGCATGCCGTTGCAACAAGCTTTATGTGGTTGTTCCTCGCTAACACAGTAATTCCCATGGATATAGATGCTGCTGATCAGTGATTAGTTTAGCATCAGACTGGCACCACCGAGCTTTTTTAGTAATACAGTGTTAATTAGAAGGGCAAACGCGTACCTATGTAGCAGGCCTAGTTAAGGAATATAGCAACTCTAAAATGGGGCGAACATACGAGTTCGTTCGTGAGTAATCATTGAGCTCGATCGAGTAATACAAGTCAAAAGTCGATGCGTTTAATTTGCTTTGCAGGGTCGATAGGGACCAGAAATATATTGACCACATATATCGATCTGACTGCTATATATGATCCGATCTGGCTAGATTTTAATGGTGTTTAATGGACTTCATATACTCTCTGATGAAGCCAGTAACTTGTGGTTGCTGGACAATCGAGCGGATACTAGGGAGTCTAGGAGTAGATACGGTGCAGCTACTGCACTACTCCCTCCGTCCCAATATAAGTGTCCTTCTAAGTCTTTGAGCTTGTCCCAATATAAGTGTCCTTCTACTCTTCCACCACAATAAATACCCCTAGATTCCTCTCTCACCACTATAAAATACTCCTTTATTCTCCTCCCACACTATAAAGTAGCCTAGATTCCCTACTATATTTCTCTTTATTCCCTACTATACACGTCTCCTTAGTTTTTTCAAAACAACCTTAATGTACACTTAATATGGGACGGAGGGTGTACGGCATTAGTACACTGTGCATGTGCTGATGTGCAGATGCGCGCGCACAATCTCTGTAGGATTAACTGCCACAACCGTTTTGAAAAACCAAATGTTATCTTAAAACTAGTTTTTATTTCAAAACCTTTCATCAAGTTCTTTTTTGTTTTAAATTAAAGTCGAGTTCAGTTTTACCTAGCAAATTTGTGACATCTCGAAAAACGTTTTAAAGAGTTAAAAAATTATAAAAAAATATTGTATGAACTCTAAGAAAAACTATTTAAAAGTTTAAAATCCCTCAAAAATGATTGCAAAATATTACATCATTTGGCTTATACAAAATAACAAATATTTAATTTAATTTAATTTAAGCTAAAACCATCCTTAAGTCCAGCGTTTGAGCACACCAGCCACTTCGGGAATCCAACTGAACCCAAGCGAACGAAGAGAGCAATAAGCAACGTGATCCCGTGAAATTCCAAAGTAAATCTACGCACCCTGACGTACTTCGAATCTCATCCGTCAGATTAAACATGAACGGCCTAGATTAGATGACAAAAAACTGCTCTCAAAATAAAATTTACGGCATTCAATTCTAGAGGATACACCCGCTGCAAATTCTACCCCTTCGATCGGCGGCCTCATCCCAAGAAGAAACTTGCTTATTTGTCGCAAACCTTACTAATATATTCCCTAAAGTATTAGGATGGTTTTTTAAAAACTATATTTAATTGAATTTTAGCAAATAAACGAATTGAAAAGACTATCCTACTCCTCTTTTATAAGGTCATTGCCGTTACAATTTTACAGGTTATTGTGGCTGTGACACCTTTGTTTGTTCAAGTCACAGCACCGGCTCATGCTATCCACAAAGTAATCATGAATGCAAGCTAGGTCACTGTGCTTACGGTTTTGCTGCTTGGAATTTCGTAAACCATGAATAGCATGTAAAGGATAGATTTTGTTTGTCGGTAACTAGCTCCTTAATTGTATGGTGGTTTCTAGAGCATCGAAGGCGGTATAACTGTATATAGGTTTATATTAATATATTATATGCTGATTAACTTAAGGTTTATGTCACGAAGGTGGAAGGTGGTTGCTCGGTTACCTTTACCAAATGAGATCTCTATTGGAAATAATCTAGATAAAGCAGCAGTCGTGAATATGTAGTAAGAGTTTGTCTAGTTTGATTAGTACTAGGTTCATCTAAAAGTAAAAGTAATATAGATGGAGTTTGTTTGTTTAGAATTAGTAGTTCTAATTTAAGTAGAAGTCCTGTAATTTCTCTAGTATAAATATATGGTCAAGGATTAAGGAAAGATGCAAGTTTAGCATTGAAAAAATAAATGAGCTTGTCCCGTGCTGCATCAGCGAGCTGTATCAGGGAGGCGTGCTTCTTGCTGAACACGGGCTCGGTAACATGCTCTTGGTAATCGTCAGTCTGGTCGACGGCCAGCTCTGTTGAGGGTTTTTACAAAGGATTGGCCTTAGGCTAAACTAACAATTTCTTACCAAATTATTTACTTATGTTGTTTTTTCTTGCTGAGAGGGTCTTTGTTGAATTTTTGGTGCCTTAGAGCATCCCAAGCAGAGCCCACATATTACTGTAGCTACTGTAATACATGGGCTGGCAGGGGAAAAATTCAAACCATCGAAGGCTGCGGGCTAAGCGGACACGCTGCTTTTCTTCCTATGCACGGGATTACTGCAACGATTCAGGCAGCTGACGCAGGAGCTGCTGTGCATACTCTTATAGTATTTAACTGTGGAGGGAGGGAGGCGGATAGTCATTTTTATTTGTCTGCTGTCATATGACCAAGTATTTAAAAAAGAACAGAAAAAAGCCATCGTTTCAAGTACTCCCTCCGTTTCAAAATATAAGGCATATAATTTTTTGACGCGGTCTTTAATGCAGAACTTTGACCATTATTTGCTCTTACAATATATTATCAATAACTATAAAATTAACATCATATAAAAGTATTTTCAAATATGAATCCAACTATATAACATGCGCAACACTAAACATATATATATTTATCTTAATTTTTAGTCAAAAGTTGAAACGTTGACTTTTCTAAATACATGCACGCCTTATATTTTGAAACGGAGGGAGTACTTCCCAGCATTTTATACAAATTAAGTACCTTGAAGCAAAAAAAAAACCGACAAAGTATTTTGGCGACCAAATTAAAATAAACAATTTTCTCCTCCCCAAGTACAGACAGGCCTCCACTACTTCCCGGTTGCATGGCAGTACACAACAGCTAGTATGCTAGCGATCAAGAGGCATCGAGCTGCTGCATGCTGGAAGCGTCAATCAGCACTGGCAGTAGTAGATGTATAGAGCACTGGTACTACTAATTCTCACTTGCACACTCTGCTGCTGAGTGCTGACACTTGTGGTTTAGCTCCGGCCTTCGGCTCCCGGGGGCATGCCGCATGCGTGCATGGCTGCAGCCTGCAGGCAGGCAGCTAGCTACTAGCTGCTTCCTACACACACACAGTCCTGCAATTGTACTCGCTTCCCAGTACTCCAGTTTGATCTGCCTGTACTCCTACCGTATCCTACACGTACAGTACTGGCTAACTAATTATGACCAGTGATCAGCTAGCTAGCACTCTCGTTCGTACGTGTAGCTGCGTGTGTATTGATAGTAACCTCAGTTTGCGTCCGCAGCTTCGTACGTCGCTCACTGGGAGCCACTCTCATTAAACCAACTAGTACTGCCAGGGCGGCGTAGCTTCGTACGTCGAACCAACGGTAGAATATAATAAAAAAAATATATCCATCCTCCATAGGAAGTTTTGAAAATTCAAAAACAATATTATAAAGAATAATTTAGAGGTTCTAAAAAATCTTATAAAAGTAAGTACAAAGTCTTATGATGTTTGATTTATAAAAAAAGGAACACATCTCTAGCGGTAGGTGTATAGTGCATCGGCTCATAATATTTTCATCTGAACCTTCCAGAGCATCGTCAGCAACCCCTCTATAATACGATTGTAGTTATAGATGGACTGTTGGAGGAAAGAAATTTTTTATAGTGCACTATAAATTATAAAGGATTTTTTGAGGGATGGACAAGGAGGACGCAGATAGTGATTTAGAGCGAAGATATAGCTAGAGGGTCTTTAGAGGATTCTTTAAACACACACTATAGTCTATAACACTATCCACTACACATTTTATTTATCGTTCTAAATTTTTCCACCCTTTAAATAACACTGAAATATTTCTTCCTCTCAAGAGAAGATGAGAGTTTTTCAAAAGCAGGAGAACTGATAGTTGAATGATGCCATGAGAAGAATAGGGACGGGGTAGTTTTAGGGCGGCAGAGGCAGAGCAGCAAATGAAGCAGTCAATGTGTGCAAACCCCATCGACAGGGGGCACCTACAGCGGCACCGGTTTTCAACGCCAAAGAGATTATAAATTACTATTCCGTGCATCACGTTAATAGGAAAGGAAATAGAGAGATGTGTATAGCGTTGATTATGGTGTGCCTAAAGTATACTAGCCAAGATCGGTTTATACGTAGAAAAATTTGCTTTCATGTCTCAAAGTATATTAACGATTGCTCTCGTACTTTAAAGTACTTTGGTTTCGCTCTTATATTCTAAATTATTTGAGTCAATTGTAATTGTGTCCTTTCTGGACTTTTAGTTATATTTTAGCAAACAATTGAGCGGAAAAAACCATCCAAACATGAAAATTTTAAAACCATTTCTCAACACTCTATCTATCTATCTATATCTATATCTATCTATCTATGAACTATATATATAGCATAATAAAACGGGAGATGTGGTATTGTGCAGTCGCCATCATTTTATCACTTTTTTGCAGGCGCAACATGCAACAATGGCTTTTTCATACAGTTCCCCACGCAATAGTCCCCCACTCCTAGCCGCAGAATTTTTTCCATAATCTTAGAACGTTTCTTCCAATGAATAAGGTGAAAAACAGTACAAATTTACTGAAACTTTTATAGGCTGTTTGGTTGCCTTCTCAGTTGAACCAGGCTGTATGAGCCGAGCCATGCTGGTTAGAGCCAGACTGAGATGATGCAAATGGTTGTTGTTTGGTTAGGTGTATGAGATTGTACAGGCTGCGTAGAGATGTTGTTTGGTTGACTGCACTAAGAAGAGAATGGTATGGAGAAATTTAAAAGAGGGATGAAACATATTAAAAAATAAATTCTAGAAAATCAAAATAACAAAAAATCAATTACGAAAATAAAAAAACTAAAAGAAAGTCTCATAAATAAATAAATTCAAAAATGAAAATTTTAAACTTTTAAAATTTATATGGCAAGTGTGATCTCGTTTTGGTTCAAAAAAATATCAATAACCCATTTTTGAAATCGGTTCGGTAATCAAAATATTAATCAAAAGATATAGCAAATAAATGAATCAAATGTGTCGCGCACGTGGTTGTTGTTGCATCCGCGGAGCCTGACTCTGGAGAAACGCCCAATTTGATCGTATCTCCAGAGCCTGGCCCGGAGGGGGTAATTGCATCTAGAGAGCCTGGTTCAGATGGGTGAGAAGACAACCAAACACCCAGGTTTTATATCTCTAGATACAAAACTCCTTGGATGCAGCCAACCAAACAGCCTAGCGTCCACACGATTTCGCAATTTGCACGGAGGACGACGATCGTCGGCGACGCCACACACAGTAGAACGCGCAAACAACCATCGCGCTAAAAGTTTCACCTTCTCACAACATTTCTTCTAGTGAATGAAAATATGGAAAAACAATACAAACTTACTAGAACTTTTAGCGCCTGCACGAAATCGCAAATTTCAGGCACCTGCAAAATAGCAATAGCAAAAAAAACGGAGCCACCACATGCATCCTAAAATACTAAAGCCATGTTGATAAAAAAAAAACTATAAATTCTCATGTTAACCGAGGAAAATAAAAAGATCTACACCTTTGATTATAGTGGATCAGATTATAACGGGTTGGATTAAAAGAAAGAGAGATTTACACCATCGACTATAGTGGATTGGATTATAAGTACTTAGATTTAAAGAAAGAGAGATATACACCGTTAGTCATAATGGATCAAATTATAACAGCTTAAATTAAAAGAAAGCGTCCGTGCATGCTACAATTAAACAAAGAGTATATTAGAGATTTGGAATACAATAATAGAGATAAGGGTCAGTTGCAACAAACAAAATTTCATAGATTCATAATAAAAATAATGTCCATGTCAGGTTAAATATTGACATCTGTGCAGATGCGCTTAATCAGAAAGAAAAATAAAAACCTACATCGTTGATTGTTGTGGCCCCAAATTATAAAGGCTTAGATTAAAATATAGTCCACTTCAATAACTATAATAAAATAGAGGCAAATTAAAGAGATCTATGTCAAATACAAGACTATAAAAAGAGTTCAAATGAAATACAGGATTACTAAAGAATTGTAAATCAAACACAAAGAACTGGAACCACGTCCACGTACGTTAAATGTGCAACACACCAAACTTTTCGTCAAACGTTCCACTTCCTCAAAAGCGGTTTCCTGATCTCATATACTTTAGCTTTTGAGTCAGCTCAACCATTAAACCATTCTGCTCAGCTAAATTGAACTTGCAATTTCACATGTGGCTACTTAACAGTCACTTTGCTTTTACCATTAGATCAAAATCCTGCCACCATTCTATCTCTATCGTATCTATATACCACATCCGGTCATAAAAACAAATCGCCGTTAACTTTTGGACACATCTTTGACCATTTGTCTTATTTAAAAAATATATACGTTATCATTTATTTTGTTGTGATTAATTTTATCATTAAAGGTACTTTAAGCATGATTTATATTTACACATGTTTACACTAAATTTTTAAATAACACGAATGGTAAAAAACGTGTGCAAAAGTTAACAACAACTTGTTTTTATGATCGAAGGGAGTAAAAAACCCGCCGCATGTAAACTAATAAAAATAAGAAAACACTAGCAAATCAACGTCCGGAGGGGCGGAGACGGACACGGGCTGCAACATAGCCTCGTTTGGTTAGCACTTCGTGTACGTTTATGCTGCTGCTGGCTTGACTTGTTGCTTAGCACTTCTTATCGCCTATTGATTGCGCCCTCCTATGTGCTTGCAGCGTGCTCCCGACGAGGGGTTTGTTTTTCGTTTTTAAAAAAACATCGGTGGAGCCCGAGAAAACCGATTATATCGAAAATAAGAAAAATCGGTTTGAATCTTTAAATTCGAATTGGACAGTACCAGCACTCAAACATGCAACCTTCCTAGGGCTAGCTAATGAATAGTCTACCTAATAAGCTACAGACCAGTTGTCGATCAGCAAATACATATATAGATTCATTTATGTAAAACTGAAAATTTATGCAAAAATTCTTCTATGCAAAACTTAAAAATTATGTAAAATTCATAAGCCTGAAATTTATCCACCGATCCAGGAAAAACTTGGGATGAAAAAAATGATTTTCACCGATTTTCAGCTTTCTCGGACCGAAAAACAAACGGCGCGTGCGATCACGCCGGACTCGTGCAGGGATGCAGCCATGCGGGGTGGGTCCCACCCCCACAAGCATTTTTTTCGGTGGTCATAAATTTTTACTGGGTGCTCTAATCCATCAACCGTTTGCACCAACGTATTCCTCATATTTTTACAAACAAACAAGACGTATGTTGCTATATAAAATTTGATCGGGTTTTCTCAAGTTTCATAAGTAGATTATTAAATTTCATTAATAAATTCTCAAGTTTCATCAGCAGGTTCTCAAGTAATTGAGACTTCGATCTTACTGGATGAAACTTGGGTTTCGCCTACTGAAACTTGGATTTCATACTCGTTAAACTTGGAGTAAACTTGGATGTCAAGTTTCATCAGGTTTAATACAAGTTTTATCAAATTTCAACATGTTTCATCTAAATTTCATAAGGTTTAATCCAAGTTTCATCAAGTTTCAATAGGTTTCATACCATTTTCATCAGTTACATCCATGTTTCATCCAAGTTTCGTCAAGTTCCATCTGGTGCTCGCCTTTATCAATACATGGGTCAAAGTTCATCAGCACAAGCCCAAGTTTCACTAGTATACGTGTCAACTGTCAAGTTTTATAAGTGGGTTCTCCTAAGTTTACATCAAAAAATTAAAAATTTAAAAAGTATTTAAAATTGGTTGCCCTTGATTTTAGAAGAATTATGAAATTTATTTCATGCATTTTGAACACTGTTTGAATTTTATACAAAAAACAGAAGTTTAATTGAAAAATGATTAACTGCACATCTAGCACATTGTGCATATCTAGCTAAGGTGCGCTCGAACAAGTGGCTGATCGAACGGTCGCCGCTGGTTCGGCGCGCGCGCGCGTTCGGACAGACGTCCGGACCCTGGCCGCCGCTAAAAACAAATCCCTTAAAAACAAATCCCTGCTCCCCCGTTTGTCGAAGAAACGTTGTATAGCAATTCTATGAAAAGATCCTTGCTTGTTCGAACAATACCCTCTCTACGTACACCCCTTTGGAAAATGATTTTTTATATTCATGCCGTTATAAAATTCAGTTTATTCGGAATTACCATTACAAAACACATATTTATATTAATACCATTCTTTTTGCAACTATTTATCACGGATGCCATTGTGGAGTATTTCGAGGGATTTATGAATTATATGTGAGCCAAATATGCAAGAAATACATAAAATACATGTGTGGCCCACATGTCATCCTCTCCACTCCTTCTTCCTTCTTCCTCCTCCTACGCCTCTCTCTCTCTCTCTCTCTCTCTTTCTCTCTCTCACTCACCGTCGTCGTCGTGGCCTCGCCGCCGCCGCCGTCACTCCTCTCGCCGGCCGCCACCGCTGCTACGTTGGTCGGCGATAGCGACGCGCTGGGCGAAGGTGGCGGCGGAGGGCAACGGCAACACGCTGGGCTGCGACGGCGGTGGAGGAGCTTGGGGACGACGCGGCGGAGATCGGGATCGACGGCGACATGGGTGAAGGCGGCGACAGCGAGCTCCGTGGCGACGCCAGAGGAACTCAGGGCGGCGGCGGAGGAGCTCCGCGGTGGTGTGGTGTCAGAGAGAGAGAGGGAGAGCATCGGAGAGCAAGAAGATGATGTTGATGGTATGACATGTGGTCCCTATCTATCATGATGTATTTGTAAATCCCCGAAATGTTACACAATGGCATACGTAATAAATTGTTGCAAGAAATGGCATTAATATAAATATTTGCTTTGTATTGGCAATTCCGAATAAAACAAACTTGACGGAGCCCAAACTGCCGACAGAACCCACAAATTAACTGTAGCAACGACGCCATTAATCCTCTGAGCTTCAATGCTTGCGCGACTGTGACAGCCTCTCTAGAATTCAGCCTATCCTGGCGACTGGGCCGGGCGAGAGGAAGACGACGACTGACAGATCGCATGAGACGCAGTAGATAGCATATGTCGTGGGTCAGCTTATCACCCACCCCCCCTGCTGCTACTCTGCGAGATGCAAAGCCTAGCGGCTGGCTAGCTAGGCGCTAGCTCGCATGCCTGATGCAGTCGCAGCTAGCTTTGCTTGGCCGTCGCACTGGCCGCGTCGCCTGTCTCGTCTGATGGATGGAGATCACGAGTTAATTACGGCTGCATTCAACGCGCTGGCAGGAGCAGCGGCAGCCGGCAGGCAGCTAGCTCGGTGCTCGGGGCAGGGGTCAGCCTCTGCTGCCGCTCTTCATTAGACGGCTGGGATTAATCAATGGGTTCAGCTAGTCATTGCTGCACATGGCCACCGGTTAATTGCTGGATTAACTACAGTAACAGAATGGGGGGAGAGAACTGCGTGTATGCCACGTTTCGGAGGAGGCTTATCTTTTTACCGCTCCGCCGATGGAATTCATTGACATGCCACTCTCTACGCTGTCTCCCTTGTTTTCAAGCCTTTTTACCCTTTTAAAAATGTTTTGGGGGATAATTTCTCTTCTTTGAGGCACGCCAAATCACCTTTCTGACCCCATATTCTTCTTCCCTTTCTTGGTCCTCTAAGAGGCTCGAGCTACTACCGTGGAGCTCCTTCGAGTGGTCGTTAGAGAAAAAATTGGAGGACGACGTGAAATTAGGGTGTCATGGCAACGAACAGAGATGGAGGAAAAGGATGGTGGTCGATGGAGGGATGGCAGACCCAAGCATTGACGAAGGCTGAGTGCGTTGTTCCTCGGCGAACAAAGGGGGAGGACAAAGAAGACGAGGGTAATGATGTCTTTCCACAGTGCAATATATCAAAATTCCATTAAAAAATGACAGGAGAAGCCAAATGTTGATAGTGGCATCTTAATGGATTCCATGAGCAGAGAGTAAAAATAGCATATACATAATTTTCTCCGGAACAAGTGCCCATGTTCATAAATATTCCCTCCTTGTAAAAATCTAAGGCGTATTTTCTGCATAACTGAATGCAAAATATATGTGTTTTCCCTTGATATATCTAAAAATATATAGCTTTAGTTTGTGAGATTTTTTGACATGCACTAAATAGTTTTGGACCACTGATGTGGTTCAATCTTACCTAAGTAGGAGGTAAGAAGTCGCCAATGGAGAGTCATTAATCCATTCAATTTACATTAATACATGCATGGATCGAAAGTCATTAATTTATTTCATCTATTTGCCTAATGGATGAAATCATGAAATATTTTGTCAAAATTTATTTTAAAAAGTTGATCAGTACTTTGTGAGCATGACTTAAGCATGTACTATTCATATTCCAAGTGCAATATTCCATAATTACTACAAGTCGTTATTTTTAAAATCAAGACAAGATGATTTGGAAACCATCATGGGAGATTTGGAAGGTGAGTGACCTATTGTGCCAATTAATTGCATCTCCATGGTACATCCAATAGTGGAGATAAATCTATAGGTCTTGCCCCTTGAGGGGTAAGCAGTGTACATAGTTTGTATTTTCTACATGCACATATAGAACATAGTACTTAAATGTTAAAAAAGTACATTATTGTGTTCTAAAGTTGCATCAAAATTTTACTTAGCCCTTGAAACTTGAAAATTACTTTTTAGGCCCTTTAAAGTTCGTTCCATTTGCACGATAGGTCCCACACGCGTAATTTCTACCACTAAATGATGAGTTGGATGCTAGTATGGATAATTTGTTGAGAAAATTACATCACTGCCTCTGTAGGTGTACCACACTTCGCACTTAGCCCTCCAAACATGAGAACAACAACAACTACTACTGGTTGAGTTTTGAGCGGCAACTATGATAGAGGCAAGTAACTGCAACACGAAGAGCATGGAATCGACACGGTGCAAGGATGGGGATACAGTGTAACTCCTACCTACGATAGATTCTCTAAAATTCATGACGTTGGTTCGTAGGATGATATCTAGAGAGTCATTGATGTTTTCATACTAATGGATTGATGCGTCAACTTAAGGTTTTTGGAGAAAGTACTTATTTGGTCACTCAACTTTAATTCACCACGGCCCCAGTTTGACCCCCAAACTCTAAAACTGGACCTAAGTGGTCTTTGAACTCATAAAACCGGAAACGAGCGGTCCTTTGACCAGATGGCTAGCTATTTTTGCTCACGTGGACACACATGCGGTTGGTTTTTCCCTTGTGGACAAACATGTGGCATGACATGGCAGATGACGCAAGAAATGGTGGCAACATGGCAAAGCCACATCCGACCACTCATCTCTCTCTCTCTCTCTCTCTCTCTCTCTCTCTTTTGTCTCACAACAATATGTGGGCACCTGATTTAGAATACCGGATTCCACCTGTGTAAATACGAACTAGTCCGAAGGATCATGGCCAATGCACATAGTTAATTAGAAACGGTACATTGCCATCGCTCAGATTATTACATAGAGGGGAACTTAGTACAGTACATTACACAACCAATGGCCCGCAGGCCGCATTTCATAGTACAACAACAAGCAGGACCTAATACAATATTTACTTATTTATTCCACAGGCGAAGAGGCTATAGGAACACGCAACCCTACTCTTCATAGCCATCCTCGGAGTACTTCTCCTCGTAGTCGGGATCCTCATCCTCGGACGGACCAGCTGTTGAAATTTTACAAAAGGGGAGGAGAGGAAACGGGGCGAGTACAAATGTACTCCTCAAGTCGGGAATGATGTAAAATGGGGTTTAGTACAAGGAGAGAGCTTAGGTTATTTTGCAGGAAAGCATTTTATTGGCCTAGTTTTGGCAAAGCTGTTGGAAACCTTGAACCACAATATTTTCTTTGGGCTTTTTCTCAAATTGCTCTCGCCACTTGGCCTCTTGCCATAGCGAGATAAACCATTTTCATCACCATTTTTCTCAAAACATGCTAGGTCCAATCCGCGAGAACTCTCCACGATAGGCCGACACCCAATCCGGGATGTACACCGGTGGCACCTAATTCAAACAAAAATATTTCTCAACAATTTTTTTTTACTAAAAACTTTCTCTTAGAATACTTTTACTAAAAAGGGTTTGGAAAAGGAAACTACCATATGAACAATCCCTTCGCACGCTCGTAACCTCGAGCACGGTTATCATGGTAGTTTAACCTTTGCGGAGTGGGTACGCTTTACTCTCGAGAGGCTATGCACCCATAAATGTTTTGCCACAAAGCCGTTAGGTTCAAACGCTAACGACGACCGCCGGGAGTCTCCGTCAGGGTTTTTTGACTAAGAGCTAAGCCCATCCCATAACGGGACCCGAGGTCGTACTGTTATGGCTTAGTTCGTAGGTTCATAGGACAATCAGTCCTTAAACTACGAAAAAAAGGTAATTTAGCCCACATTTTCTCAAAACGGTGACGTCACGCACCAACCGGCAAAAATCTCTCCCTAGTTGGAAGATGTTTTGAGGAAAGGAGGAAAACCATTTCCTATTAAGCATCACCCTTGATGCACTATTTTATACCTCATTTTTTTTCCAAACCTTTCTCAACACAAACTCATTGCACACAAATGATAATATGATATCGCGTATGAAAGGATCGCTATGCCGCCTAGAGGGGGGTGAATAGGCGAATAAAACGAAATTGCGGAAATAATAAACTTGAATAGTAACCAGTCGGTCGGATGTTCCGATGCAGCGTCGGATGTTCCAACGTGGTACAGTACACCCTCCGTCAGATGTTCTGATCCTGGGTCGGATGTTCCGATGGCCGTCGGATGTTCCGATCCGGGGTGTTCTGGATTTTGTCGAAAACCTGTAGAAAACTGATTTCTCGCAAAACCAAGGTTAGATCTATTCAAGAATACTCAGAGCAAGCCAATACCAATAGTTTAAACACCAGATCAAGACCAAGACAAAAACACAGTGATTTTTGTTTACCGATGTTCGGATCTTTGAAGGGAGATCCTACTCACCGTTAGGGAAGGCACAAAGCCCGGATCACCAAGACCCTAATCCCCCTTACCAGTGAAGCACAAAGCACTCACCGGCGATCACTAGTTGAATCTTTTTCCTTGCGGAGGTAGATTCACACCTTCACAAACTCCGGAGGCACGCCACACAAAGATCGGCGACTCATCGGCGACACCTAACCGTCTAGGAGCCCTTCAAGCCTCCAAGAGTAACAAATGCGATGAAGAAAATAGAATCGCTAAGTGCTCAAGAATTGGATCTCTAATTCGCGGAGCACTTGGGTGCCTTGATCTCTCTAGATCTAGATCTCACAAGATGAACAAGAGAGAGACAAAGGCTAAAGCTTTGAGAAAAGATGAACAGGAAGTATTAGGTTCAAATCAAGGTGTAATCAGAGAGTAAACAGTGTCAGCAACCTTTGGAAGGTATTAGAGACGGCTTTAAATAGGGAATCCCGAAAACTAGCCGTTGTGCAGTTAATCCCGCATCGGATGTTCTGATCTCCCGTCGGATGTTCCGACCCGCGTCGGATGTTCCGATGGACCCTTTATTGGATAGAGCAGGCTGGCTTACCATCGGATCTGGCTTACCATCGGATGTTCCGACCCTCGTCGGATGTTCTGATGGCATAGGTTCTGTATGAGGTGTATTCTGAGTGGAAAACTCACACGAACTTCGAGATACCTATTTTGAGCACTTAGGAACCTTTATAAGCTTCTCCATTTCATCCCTCTTTATAGTACGGCATCCCTAGGACTCAATAAATAAAGATTTACAAATAAATACTAGTCTTGATGCCTTCTTGCAATACATCCATTTTGAGGGTTACACCATCTCATTTAAACATGTACCTCATGGATTTTAACCTGTATTACAATTGTGCACAATTCTCCAATAGAATATTAGCTCTATAATTGTAGCTCATTAATCACCAAAAATCACTTAGAGCCTAGATGCACTTTCAATCTCTTCCTTTTTGGTGTATTGATGATAACAATTATAGCTCACAAATAAATTAAACAAAGAATATAACCGGAAGCTCCCCCTGAAACTATGGCAAGTATAATAACAGAAGCTCCCCCTATATCCTTGGCACAAATTGAATTTAGATGCAATATGACAGGATATATCACACAATTGCGAAAAACTTAAGTAACCAAGCAATTCACCATTACATCATCATCACAGAATAATTAAATAAAGTCTTACAGCCACAGCGTACCACATAAATATTGAGTTTAAAACATAACATAGTTTTGCACACACTTAGACATTACAAGTTTCAAACATAGAAAACTAAGAGCAGAAATAAGATAATTCTCCCCCTTTGGCATCAAGACGCCAAAAAAAAAGAAAAACAAACTGAATCACTCAATCCACTCTGGATCGCTGCTGCTGCTGCCACCCTGACCACCAGTACCACCACCACCTCCACCGGTGACCTCATCATCGTCGTCGTTCTTGTTGCCGCCACCGGAAGGAGGAAGCCCAAATAGTCCTCGAGTATAGGTGTCAATGGTGGAGTAGGAGGACGCGGAATCATCAGAGGAGAGAGGCATACCAAGATGCTTCTTGATGTCTTGAATCTGCTTTCGATTGTCGCGAAGACGCACAATGGATTCCTGAACCCGATCATTTGTCTTGCGGCACATGCAGAAGATGGATTTCAGCATCTTTTTGATAGATCCTCCAGAAGATGACGGACTGGACCGAGCTGACGATGGGCTCGCGCTATCACGAGGAGCAGAAGAAGGCCCCGCGCTATCACGAGTAGCCGAACCCCTCCTGGGTGGTGTCGCAGAAGTCCCACCAGGAGAAGCCAGTCCATGGGTGGTGACAAGTTAGGGGGTGTGCTTCACATCCAGTACAAACTTGAGACCAGTGGCATGAGTGATCATGCTCATCAGATAAGGAGCATAAGGACAGCTACTCTTTGGATCATTAGCACTGATCTTGATCTCACACCAGATGAAGTCCAAGATGTCAAAGGGACGCTCACGCAGACCAATCTTCATCAGAAGGTTGCGAGAATAGGAAAGAACACGAGAAGCGTCACCTTCTTTGGGACACAGGGTCTTGCGGAGGATGCGGTTGAGCACTTGATATAATGACTTCATGAATTCAGTAGCTCCCGCCTTAGTGGGAATTGGCCCATCATACAAGAACTTCAAATCTTGATTCTTCAGGGCATCCATATCATGGAGCTCCTCCATGTTGCCTCTAGTGGACAACTTCAGGTGCTGGCCAAACTCCCTCTTCGAGAAGTTGTACCAGACTCCATCGCACATGAACCAGAAGAAGTCGCCAGGAGCACCCCCAGTAAAGTACAATGAAGCATAGAATTGGCAAATGACTTCATCGTTCCAATCATGCTGGAAGCTTAAAATGTCAGTCAATCCTATGGTGTCACAAGCAGCAATGACCTTATTGATGACTGGATTGTGTGACAGAGCCATGCCTTCCCAATCAATGAATTGCATGCGCATCACAGGATTCTTCTTCACAAAAGCAACATCATAGAAATCTTGATGAAAGAAGTTCCAAAATCTTTCATCGGTCCCTTCTTCCTTCTCAAACTGCAAGGGATCGTCAATTCTGCGGAGTTGAATCTCCTTAACATCCGCCACATAATAGCCGAGGACCTTCGGAGTGACAGAGGGAGGGAATGTCCTTGATGTCTTCTTGATCATCAAAGGACCAATGGGATCACGGATGTTGGCCCGCTTCCACTAAGTCAAACGCTCATGGAACATCGAAGGATCCTCATTGGGCTCGGCTGAGGGACGAGCGACAGATGAACTTGAGGTTCTCTGCCGTTTGGAGGAAGACATCTGCAAGACATATATGATGGAATCAAGAATTGAGAGAATTGAACGAGAATGCGCAAAATCCAACAAGGTCAGTGAGTACCCCGTCGGAACATCTGACCGGGGGTCGGAACATCCGACGGTGCACAACACGTCCCCTAAACGGGATTTTTCACATCTCGCATCAAAACGACGAATCCGAGGCAGCAATAGGTGGGGAATGCTTCTATGAACGATATAGACGCATATTCGGCCCCGAAATCGAATCAAAACGACGCACATTGCACGTTCTAGAAGGTTTCAAGATTTGGAGCTTTTACCTTCAATGGAGGAGGAGGGAGACGAGCAGGAACGAGGTGGAGGCGGTAGAGAGGCAGCAGGCCAAAGGCTTCGCCGCCGTACGGACCACCGCCGCCGGAAGTTCCGTCGCCGCCGGAAGATCCGAAGCAGCCGGATGTTCCGCCGCCGCCGCCGCCGAAAGGAAGAGAGAGAGAGAGAGAGGTAAAAACTCTGAGGTAAAACCGTGGGGTAAAAGGAGGAACAGGGCCCACGCGGTTAAAAGAGAAAACGGGACACAGATCTGAGTCGCGTCGGAACATCCGACGGACTCCCTGCTGAACCGCATCGGAAGTTCCGACGCCGGTCGAAACATCCGACGGGATCCTCACTGGGTACCACCGGAAGTTCCTATGCCGAGCGGAACATCCGATCCCCCTCTTGCTGGATTGAAAGTTTTGGACTCCAGACACCTCGAGAATAGATAAGATAGCTCCGGGAGGATAGATGGGAGTTATAAGACTAGAATTTACCCAAGGATGACCCGTAAGCATATCAATCAACCAAACTAAGGTCATCCGTGAATAAATAGGATATGAATATCCTAAGAGCCAAATCAAACAGTTTATCTTATATAAAAACCTATATAGCTAAAATAAAATAGATAACAAGATAAAGAAAAACTTTTCAATCACCAAACAATGTGTGCAATAGGTCAAGCAACATTCCGAGAGTCAAGGATATTCAACTCACTCCGCAACTCACAGAATTTTCTCTCATCAAGTGGTTTGGTGAAAATATCAGCTAGTTGGTTTTCGGTTCTCACATGGGTAATATCGATATTACCTTTGGTTGAATGGTCTCTTAAAAAGTGGTGGCGAATATCGATATGTTTGGTTCGAGAGTGTTGAATGGGATTGTTGGCTATTTTTATGGCACTGTCATTGTCACACAAAAGTGGGATGTGGTTGAGGTTAAGACCATAATCTCTCAGTGTTTGCCTCATCCAAAGTAGTTGGGCACAACAATGTCCTGCGGCAATGTATTCAGCTTTGGCTGTGGATAGGGCAACGGAATGTTGTTTCTTGGACGCCCACGAAACGAGCGACCTTCCAAGGAATTGGCAAGTACCGGAGGTACTCTTCCTATCCACTTTACAACCGGCATAATCCGCATCCGAATAGCTGATTAGGTCAAAGTTTGACCCTCTAGGATACCAAAGGCCAAAGTTGGGTGTGTGTATCAAATAACTCAAGATTCTCTTGGCTGCCACTAAGTGACAATCCTTGGGTGCAGCTTGAAATCTTGCACACATGCACACACTAAGCATAATATCAGGCCTAGATCCACAAAGGTAAAGCAGAGAGCCAATGATAGAACGATATACCTTTTGATCGACGTCCTTACCATTTACATTTAAATCAAGGTGACCATTTGTTGGCATAGGAGTCTTGATTGGTTTGGCGTCGCTCATATCAAACTTCTTAAGCATATCCTTCACGTACTTTGATTGGCTAATAAAAGTTCATTCCTTCATTTGTTTCACTTGTAGTTCAAGGAAGAACTTCAGCTCTCCCATCATAGACATCTCAAACCGTTTAGTCATTAAGCTACTAAACTCCTCGCAAAAACTCTCATTAGTTGATCCAAATATGATATCATCAACATAAACTTGACATACAAAGATATCACCATCTACTAGCTTAGTAAAGAGTGTAGGATCAGATTTACTCATTACAAAACCTTTTCTCACCAAAAAGTCCTTCAGGCACTCATACCATGCACGAGGTGCTTGCTTCAACCCATAAAGCGCCTTGTTGAGTTTGTAGACATGATTTGGATACTTTGTGTCTTCAAAACCCGGTGGTTGCTCAACGTAGACAAGCTCAGATAGTGGGCCGTTAAGAAAAGCGCTCTTGACATCCATTTGCCACAACTTAAAACCATGGTGAGTAGCAAAAGCAATTAAAATTCTAATAGCATCTACTCTTGCTACAGGAGCGTAAGTCTCACCACAATCCAAACCTTCGATTTGCGTGAAGCCTTGTGCAACCAACCGTGCTTTGTTTCTTGTCACTATACCATGTTCGTCTTGTTTGTTGCGGAAAACTCATTTTGTACCGATAATATTCTGTTTCGGTCTTTCCACCAACTCCCATACTTCATTCCTAGTGAAGTTGTTCAACTCCTCTTCCATTGCAATAATCCAATCGGGATCCTTGATTGTTTGATCTATGTTTAGTGGCTCAAGAGAGGAGACAAACGAGTAAAATACATAAAAATTTGAAAGACGAGATATAGTAGTTACTCCCTTGTTTATATCACCAATGATGCTTTCGACGGGATGATCTCGTTGAACACTTTGACGAAATCTTGGATGTGCATTTGGTGGGTTAGGATCTTCATCATCACCTTCACTTGACTTATCATCCTCCTCTTCTTGAATAGTCGTTGGAGGTTCAATTTGAGTTGACGAGGGAGGTAAGTCATCGTCTTCGACACCTTCTTGTGACTTGACGTCACCGATAGCCATTTTCTTGATAGCCTCACAAGGTGGCTCTTCTTTATCTAACATACATTGATCAACTTGCTCCACTTGAGAGCCGTTAGTCTCATCAAATGTCACGTCATATGAGATTTCAACCACACCGGAGGTATTGTTGAAAACTCGATACGCATAAGCATTTGATCCATAACCAAGCATAAAACCTTCATCAACCTTAGGAGCAAACTTAGAACTTCTAGATTTCTTATTCAAAATGTAACACTTACTGTCAAAAACTCTGAAGTATGAAATATTCGGCTTGTTACCGGTTAGGAGCTCATACGAAGTTTTCTTTAGTAACTTGTTGTAGATAGAGCCGGTTGATAGCATGACAGGCCGTGTTCACCGCTTCCGCCCAATAAATGTCTGAAACCTTGTATTCATTCAGAATGGTTATCGCCATCTCGATGAGGGTACGATTCTTCCTCTCGACCTGTCGAACCCGGTCTAAATGACCGAGTTCTAATGTGTTATACAGTACTAGTCCCAGAAGATCATGGCTAGTACACACATCAACAGAACTGATACATTGCCTTCGAATTACATTATTACAACGTAGGGGACTACGGGTCCCAAAAGGAGTCACAATTTAATACATCAAGCACGCACGCAGTTTGAGATCTGAGTTACAGACGGTCACACAAGGACCTAACATAGCGCAACTTTATTCTAGCTAGTGGCCTAATCCACAGGCAACGGCGGTAGGAAACACGCAACCCTACTCTTCGTCTTCGTAGTCCTCCTCCTCGTAGTCCGAGTCCTCCTCGAAAACAGAGTCACAGGGGAGCTCTGCGGCTGTTGAAATTTTGGAAAGAGGGAAGGGAAAAGCAGTGAGTACAAAGGTACTCATAAGCCGGGAATGTATGCGGATGAGGTTTAGTACAAATGGAAGGCTTGGGTAGTTTTGCGAAGTGCATTTTCATTTTCCTAGTTTTGTAAAAGCAATACTCAGAAAGCTCTCCATCTCAAATCTTTATCTTTTAGGGGCTCACTCTCAAATTCTCTCGCCAATTGCCCACGACCATAGCGAATTCCTCCTCGCCTCTTCCCGTTCACGAGAATTACTCGGAGCAGGGGTTAGGCTAACAGCGAGCATTTCATGATAGGCCGAACCCAATTCATGATGCAAGCCGGTAGTACCTATCTCAAGATCAAAACTCTTTCTTAACAACTTTTACTCAACTCAAATCCTTTTTGAAAATCCCCGGTTTTAGGAAAAGAAGAGCTACCATATGAACAGTCCCTTCGCATGCTCATAACCGCGAGCACGGCTATCATGACAGTTTTAACTCTGCAGAGTGGGTACGCTTTACCCTCGAGAGGCTACGCACCCAGGAGTGTTTCGCCACGAAGCCGTTAGACTCAAACACTAACGGCGACCGCCGGGAGTCTCCGTCAGGGTTTTCGGCTAACAACTAAGCCCGTCCCATAACAGGACTCGAGGTCGTACTGTATGGCTCAGTTCGTAGGATCATAGGATGAACAGTCCTTAAACTAGAAGAGAGACGATATTTTAGCCCCGTTTTCTCAAGTAGTGCCTTCTCGCACCGGACCGGCAAAAGTCTCTCCCTAGTCGGAGGTATTTTAGGGGAAGAGAGTAAAAATCATTTTCTAGTCCATGGCATTGCCCACAATGCGCATACTTTCTCAAACCATTTCTCGAAACCCTTCTCAAACCATTCCTTACCACAATATTTATTTTCACACACAAGAGTTATAAGGTCATCGCGATAGAAATCATTTTTAGGCATTTTTTTTCTAACATCAATGGAATGTAAATATATACACAAGGTTTATTGTAAGTCCTTAGGGTTTAAGCCTATCACTAGTCTTACCATGATTTTTCTAGGTTGCATAACTAATATCTAGTAAATCGACATTTTTACTTTTAATTTAGCATGCAAGTTTTCAATATCTAACAAATCGTTTTTAAAACGGAACAACATGGCTCACAGATGGTCAAGGAGGGGACTTGCCTTGGTCGGACGACGGTAGGAACAACCAATGACGTCGGACGGGTCTCTGACACCTTGGCTTCCTACTCGAGCACGATCCAAGCATACAAATGGAAATAACAATACATCAGGCACAAAATGCTTTTATGCATTTTATTTAAAGAGAGATGTTAAACTTATTTTGTATGCACAATGAAATAATGGAACCTAAACATTTGAGCTAATAGAAATGCAGTGGTTACAAGGGTGCAGACTTGATTTAGCATTTTTATAAAATCCAGCGTTGCAAAGTATTTTTGAGAATTTTTACAGAATTTTGGAATGACTTTTGATATATTCTACAAAATCTTTTCTGCTAGAATCTATTGCATTCGCTTTTGGAAATAAAAATAAAAATAAAAAGGCCGGCTTGGCCAGTCGGTCCAGCACGGAGAGAGGCCCACGGCCCGGCACCGGCTCGGGACTTCCTCCCCAAATCCCCCCCATCGTCGTCAACCTTGGGCCGAGGCGACGGCGAGCGAGGGGCAGGGCGAACCCGACCACCGGCGACCGATTCAGCGGGAGAGAGGAAGAGGGGCGACGGCGATGCTAATGAAGGTCTCGGCGAACGAGGCTCACCCAGAGGCACGCGGACGGAGGATCTGGCGGCAGAGGAAGCCTTCGGCGGCGGCAGGCGGCCCGAGCTCCGGCGGCAGCGGACTTCTGATGACACCAACAGAGAAGGGAGACTATGAGGAAGAGGGCACTGGGTGACGGAGGAGAGGACAAGGAGGCGAGCTCACCAAGGAGAAGGGTCAGACACGGCACGGCGCTAAGCGAGGTGACATTGGAGGCCACAGGCGGCTTTATAGGCGAAGAGGGGCATTGCCGCCACCCACCGCCATGAAAGCCTGTGCGGCGAAAGACATCCGGCTTGTTGAGCAATAGCGGCGGCGAGGCGACGACGCCGCAGAGGCGCACTGGAGGCGAGGGATGGCGCCCGCAGAGGTCAAGGGCACGGTCTCCGGGTAATAGGTGGCACCAAGCGACGGCGACGCGAATGGCGGAGGTAGGCGGTGGAGTAATAAGCTAAGCGACGGCACGACGGGGAGTTATGGCGGGCAACGCGGTTTGCGAAGCAGAGGCGGTCGGCGAGGCAGCATGCCGCAAGCAGCGGAGGCGACGCGCAAGGGACTGCCGGCCTGAAAGCAGACACGCAGCATGGGGAGTGAGAAGGAGCGGGAAGGGGCTGCAGGAGAGCGAGGCGAGAGAGAGAGCCGAGAGCAGAGACACACTCGCGAGGAAGGGAAAACGACGGGAAGGATCTGACCGGTGGGACCGTCGGTCAGCGAGGGCGATGGAGAGGTGGGCGCGGGCCCATCACGGTCAACAAGCACACGGTCAAGCGAAATGGGCGGGGAAGTGGGCAGCAGGGGAGAACAGAGGGGAGGAGAGAGTGGGTAGGGAAAAACTCGGCCAGAGAGAAGAGATTTCTCTTTTATTTTCAAATCTTGTTTTTCTTTTCTTCTTTCAAAAGTTTAACAAAATTTATTTTAAATACTTTTAAACAATTGACACCCAAGACAATGATTTTCACTTTAAAATTACTGACTCAAACCAATTCCAGAAGGTTGCATGATGATGCCAAGATGATTTTTAATGCTTAAATGGTTTTAATATTTTAATTATGCATTTTAATGAAATTATTAACGTGCCAAATTTGGTTTTGAAATTTTGGGATGTTACACGACCACCCCGTTTTGTTGAGAGGAGTAGAGGGCCGAGAACTCGTGCTTAATGCCTTTCTCATCAAGATATTCTTCAACATCGGTGTTTTTGAATTCCTTTCCATTATCACTTTGAATCTTCTTAATCTTCACTGCAAACTCATTTTGAGATCTTCTCATAAACTTTTTTAAAATTCCTTTTGCCTCTGTCTTATCATGCAAAAAGAATACCCACGTGAAGCGTGAAAAGTCATCAACAATAACAAGACCGTATTTGTTACCTCCTATACTTATGTATGCAATCGGTCCAAAGAGATCTATATGTAGTAGTTGTAGAGGTCTTGTTGTGGTCATCACGTTCTTCGAAGGATGGGATGCTCCAACTTGTTTTCCCGCTTGACATGCGCTACAAGGCCTGTCTTTCTCAAACTTCACATTTGTTAGTCCAATGATGTGATTCCCTTTCGAGAGTTTGTGAAGGTTTCTCATACCAACATGGGCTAATCGGCGATGCCAAAGCCAACCCATGCTAGATTTAGCCAAGAGGCATATCCTGTATAGGTCTATCCGTAGAAATCCACGAGATAGAGCTTTCCCTTTCGATGACCTTTAAAGGCTATTAAACCATCACTCCTTCGAACGATATTCACACCATCACAAGAAAAGATACAATCATAACCGGTAGCATAAAATTGTTGTACCGATAATAGATTGTATTTCAATGAATCAACAAGTAATACATTTGTAAGAAAAAGATTTTCAGAAATTGCAATCTTACCAAGACCTAGTATATCACCTTTACTATCATTTCCAAAAGTAATGATCTCACTTGGTTGATTGTAGCAATTGATTTGAGAGAACATTTCCTTTTCTCCGGTCATATGATGAGTGCAACCGCTGTCAAGTACCCAACTAGGGCCACCGGAGAGATATTCCTACAAAGTTCAACCTTTGATCTTAGGTACCCAAATTTGATTGGGTCCTTTGAGGTTAATCACAAGAGCCTTCGGGACCCAAATGGATCTCACCAAAGGTGCATTAGTACGCTTCGGTCCAACATGATAAGCAAGTACTCTACCAAGATTATTTCTTTTAAGAATGTAAGAGGCATTAATAGTAGAGTGAGAAATGTGAGCCTTTGAGCTTTGCACTCTAGCAAACTGAATTGGCTTAGTGACCGGAGTCACCACAACATATTCTTTCTTACCCTTCGATGGAACATAGCCAAGTCCGGCCTTCTTGAAGTTTCCTCTTCTCTTGTCTAGGATCTCATCAAGTCCCTTACTCGACTTGTAAGATTTTTGAATACCATTCTCAAGTAGACCCTTCAACTTTTCATTCTCACTAGCAAGATCTTGCAAAGTTGCAAAATTTATTGCGCAAGCATTCACATCCACATTGTAGCACCTTGCGCAACCATTGCTCGTGGAAGTAGGTGAGTCACAAGTTGCATTTGAAAGAGTAGAGGTGCTCTTCAAAAGATCATGAAACTTCACCCTAAGAGTCTCATGTGCTTCCTTGGCACCAATAAGTTCTTCCTTGAGTGAAGCGTTGTTGATCTCAAGAGAGCTTGTTTTAGATGTGACCTTAGAGAATTCTTTGGTCATCTCCTCAACCCTCTTCTTTTCCAACGCAAGTTCCTTCTCAAGTTGGAGGTTTCTCTCCTTTTCAAGGATGAGCAAGTCCTCTCCTTTCTCAAGAAGGTCCTCTTGTTGCTCAACTCTCTCCATGAGCTCGGTCAACTTACCCATATCAAAATATCTCATCATCTTGACCAAGCTAGCATGACTCATATCATCCTCATCATCACTAGAGTTGTTAGTATAAGAATTGACTAGAGATTTAGAGGATCTTGATGATACCCTAGGGCACTTGGCCATGAAGCACATAGAAGATTCATCATCGTCATCCGTCAATTCGCCAAATAGATATGAGGTCCTTTTTGGGATAGCCATTCCAAGACATGCTACACTCTCATCATCGGACTCAGAGTCGGATTCGGAGTTGGATTCGGAGTCCCACTCCTCACCAATGTGAGTTTCACCTCTTGAACTTCTCTTGTGTCTCTTACTCTTTTCTTTGTCCTTCTTGTAACTCATTTCTTTCTTCTTGTCTTCCTTGTCCTTATCCTTCTTATGTGGACAATCAGCAATGAAGTGTCCGGTTTCACCACATTCATTGCACTTTCTTCTTAAACTTCTTGAGGAGTTGGATTTGCCGGAATCCTTCTTGCCTTTGCTATTGTACCCATTCTTCTTGAGAAATTTGTTGAATCTTTTTACAAAGAACGCCATCTCTTTCATGTTCATTTGCCCATCTTCATCACTGCTTGAGCTATCATCCTTTGCCTTTGATACTTTGCTCGCCTTCAAAACAATGCTCTTCTTCTTACTTGATTGAGCCATCTCTTTAATGTTCGAGGTCTCTTGGTCCATCAACTCATCACTGAGAATTCTTCCAAGCACTTCATGCGGTGTGATTGAGTGATAGTTGTCTCTATCTCGAATCATTTGCACTAAATGGCGATTGGTTGGAGTGATAGCCCGGAGTAGAATCTTGACCACCTCATGATCAGTGAGAGACTTGCATCCAAGTTCCTTGGCCTCATTTACCAATACCATGTGTAGATCAAACATTGTCATGTAGTCTTCTTCTTCTTCTAGGATGAACCTTCCTAACTTGCCATTGATAAGCTCGATCTTGGTTTCCCTCACACTTGATGTGCCTTCGTGAACAACCTTAAGGGTATCCCAAATTGTTTTGGCTTCTTCAAATCCGTCAACTCGGTTGAATTCACTTGGGCTCAAAGCACCAAATAATGCATTGACGGCTTGATAGTTGCGGAAGAAGTCTCTTTCCTCATCGGCAGTGAGGTTCTCCGGTTCTTTGGGCTTGAAACCTGTTTCTACAATTCTCCAAATAGAAGGATGAATAGACATTAGATACATCTTCATCTTATGTCTCCATTGTGGGTAGTATGTGCCATCGAAGTGAGGCGCACGCCCAGTAGGAACAGAGACATGAGATGAGGACGTTGAATCAGGATAAACATAAGGAATAGTAACCTTCTTGTTGCCTTCACTTGAAGTCTCGATCTCGTCTTTGTTGTTAGACATGATTCTCCAAGCTGTTAAGCTCAAAACAGGAGATTAGGGTCTGATACCAATTGAAAGGATCGCTATGCCGCCTAGAGGGGGGTGAATAGGCGAATAAAACGAAATTGCGGAAATAATAAACTTGAACAGTAACCAGTCGGTCGGATGTTCCGATGCAGCGTCGGATGTTCCGACGTGGTACAATACACCTCCGTCGGATGTTACGATCCTGGGTCGGATGTTCCGATGGCGTCGGATGTTCCGATCCGAGGTGTTCGGAATTTGTCGAAAACACAGAAAACGATTTCTCGCAAAAACCAAGGTTAGATCTATTCAAGAATACTCGTAACAAGCCAATACCAATAGTTTAAACACGGATCAAGACCAAGACAAAAACACGGTGATTTTTGTTTACCGATGTTCGGATCTTTGAAGGAGATCCTACTCACCGTTAGGAAGGCACAAAGCCGGATTACCAAGACCCTAATCCCCCTTACCAGCGAAGCACAAAGCACTCACCGGCGATCACTAGTTGAATCTTTTTCCTTGCGGAGGTAGATTCACACCTTCACAAACTCCGGAGGCACGCCACACAAAGATCGGCGACTCATCGGCGACACCTAGCCGTCTAGGAGCCCTTCAAGCCTCCAAGAGTAACAAATGCGATGAAGAAAATAGAATCGCTAAGTGCTCAAGAATTGGATCTCTAATTCGCGGAGCACTTGGGTGCCTTGATCTCTCTAGATCTAGATCTCACAAGATGAACAAGAGAGAGACAAAGGCTAAAGCTTTGAGAAAAGATGAACAGGAAGTATTAGGTTCAAATCAAGGTGTAATCAGAGAGTAAACAGTGTCAGCAACCTTTGGAAGGTATTAGAGACGGCTTTAAATAGGGAATCTCGAAAACTAGCCGTTGTGCAGTTAATCCCGCATCGGATGTTCTGATCTCCCGTCGGATGTTCCGACCAGCGTCGGATGTTCCGATGGAAGTTCTGATGGACCCTTTACTGGATAGAGCAGGCTGGCTTACCATCGGATGTTCCGACCCTCGTCGGATGTTCTGATGGCATAAGTTCTGTGTGAGGTGTATTCTGAGTGGAAAACTCACACGAACTTCGAGATACCTATTTTGAGCACTTAGGAACCTTTATAAGCTTCTCCATTTCATCCCTCTTTATAGTACGGCATCCCTAGGACTCAATAAATAAAGATTTACAAATAAATACTAGTCTTGATGCGTTCTTACAATACATCCATTTTGAGGGTTACACCATCAGATGTAAACATGTACCTCATGGAATTAACCTGTATAACATCTGTGCACAATTCTCCAATAGAATATTAGCTCTATAATTGTTACTCATTAATCACCAAAATCACATATGGGCCTAGATGCACTTTCAGCGTAAAAGAATCTTAAGCATTTATCCTACCACGATGGCATATTTATGCACGAATGTACTTTTAGCCTTAGGTTTTAATCCTAACATTATTTTTTACCTTAAACTATTCGGCATGATAACTAGCCTATCAAATACTGTCATTTGTCATTTTAAAGTAGCATGCACATTTTCAAATCTTGGAAGTATTTTCTAAATAACGAAAATGGCTCCACAATATGATTGAAAGGGGGACTTGCCATGGTCGGAACCCGGGTAGGCGTAGCCGACGTCGTTGATCAGAACCGCGGAACCTTGACCTCCTACTCGCGCAACACACAAGCATAGAAATACAACACCCTTCAGACAAAACACTTTTGATGCATTTTTATTTATAAGAAACGTAGTAAAACATTTTAAGTGCACATGCAATGATGCACCCTTAAATTATCTACTTAACCTACATGCAGAAATTACATGCATGACATGCCACAATATATTTTTACAAGGTCTTGAAACATCTAAAGTATTTTTAAAAAATTTCTTCTGAAATTTTATAACTTATTTGATATTTATTTTAAAACATTATTCTCAAGTGAGTTTAAAGGATTTTTCGAGAAAAGGGGGTGGATGGCCTTTCGGCTTGGCCGACCTAGGACTAAGCCATGGCCCACAGCTCGTAGCAGCCGCAGGAGAGGTTGAGGAGGGAACGGCGAAACCGATGGCGGCTTTACCAGTGACGGGTGCTCACCGAGGCGACGATGCGACGGAAAGGGGCGGTGGCGGAAGAGGTGCTCCGGCGTCGGCGACACAGAAACAGGGCCTGCATGAGGGGAGGCCACAAAAGTGATCAAGGTGCCAAGGCGGAGCTCAAGGGAAAATGCTTGACAGCGGCTCACCGGGGATTCCAAGTTCGACGGTGGGGTCCCACGACGCGGCGGCGCTCCGATTCACCAGGTTCTGCAACGAAAAAGGGAAGAGAGAGAGAGAGAGAGAGAGAGAGAGAGAGAGAGAGAGAGAGAGAGCGGTGACAGGAAGCCAGCGGAGAGGCAATGCCTCAAGGCAAAGAGCGGCACGGAGAGGGCTCACCGGAGAAGCTTCTAGGCACGGTGGAGGCGCAACAGCAAGGAGGAATGGGGAAGAACGAAGGCTTAAATAAAGGTGCGGTGGCTTCGATGGCATTGAATGCCGCTACCGGCGAGCACAACGGCGCGAGGACAGCCGCTATGGTTGCACGACGGGGAGGTGTCATCGAGAGAGAGGCGAGCGGGCGCAGGCGTGCAGGGCGAGCACGCGGAGCAGGCGGGCTAGACGTCGCACGCACGCGAGCCCTCGCGAAGGTGTGCAGGGTCAAGGAGACAGTGGGGAGTGGGCAGCTTATGGGCACTCGGAGAAAGGGGAATGGGCGGTGGCTTGGGAGGGGTGAGGCTCGGGCTGCACGACACGCAAGGCGCCTTGCCGGGTTCATCGGCGCAAGGGGAGAGGGAGAGTGAATGGATGGGAGAGGTAGAGAGCGGGGGATAAAGCAAGGATAGAGAGAGAGACAGAGCACGGGGGTAAGAGGGAAAATGGAAAAAAAAGGGGAGATCTAAGAGGGCGTTGGGAGGTTAGGGGTAGAGCTGACTGGTGGGACCCACGGGGATGGGACCCGGATGCCGGCGAGACAACAGAGGGGAAGAGAGAGAGAAGGTGCTGTGTGGGCTCCCCCGGGCTTAGCCGGTGCAAGAAGCTGGGCCGAGGAAAGCCCAGCTGGGTTCTAAAATATTTTGCACTTAGGGGCTGTTTGGTTGCTAGCCGCAGTTCGCCACGCCTATGGTTAGCCGAGCCACACCTCCTTAGGCATGCGTTTGGTTGCCGACGAACTTGGGGCAGGCCACGGAAGTGAGGCAGCCTGTGCACCATATTGCCATAGCAAAATTTGCTACAACTGTGGCACTCAAATCGAGCGCCGCACTTCCACGCCACACTGCGGCGCGAGCTCCCGGCGGCGGCACGCATGGGATGGCGGAGGCGCGAGCTCCCACGCGCCATGGTGACGGCTGCACGCTGGGATGGCGGCGGCGCGCGCTGCTAGGGCAACGACGGCTTGCGTGGAGGCGGCGCAAGGGTGGTGGAGCTCACCGGGAAGAAGCTCACGGGAAGAAGCTCATGCGGTATGAGCACACCGGGGAAGAAGCTCGCGTGGGATGGGGAGCACACCGGAGTAGTGGTGGCGGATTGGTGAAGGAAGATGACCGGATTGATGCCCAGAACGTGCTCGATGAAATGTTTAGACCAACTTAGTCAATTTTGCCTCTATGCAACCAAACGCAGACCACAAAATTTTTCCTAGCCTAATGTTAGGCGTGGCTGCGAACCAAACGCCTGCTAACTTTAGCCACGTTAGTCATGCCACACCTGCCAAAACCTGCTAACCTTAGGCGTGGTTTTTTGAGTCACGAACCAAACAAACCCTTAATAAACTTTAATATTTGGCTTTGGCAAAAAAAAATGAAATGAAATGAAATAATGTAGACAATGACATTTTCACAAATGAGTTTTATTTTCCCAAATAAATGAGTATAATTTGTTCAAAAGCTATGCACGAAATGATAATGATGCCATGGTGTTTTCATTATTTAAATAATTTTAAAAAAATATACACTTCGAAAAATTATTAACGTGTTAAATTGGTTCTAAAATTTTAGATGCTACACAATAGGAGAGGTGAGGGGGCTGGATGAGAGGGGGAAGGCCGCCTGAGGAGGAGGAGGAGGAGGACAGAGAAGGAGTGGGGCACAACAAGCTTAGCTCGCTGTTGTGACACACCAATGCATCGCCCTACCAAGCTCCGCGCCACCCGCCTCTCCTCGCCCTCGCTGACGTTGTCCCTACTTGAGGTGAAAGAGGATCCTAAGGCCTAGAGGGGGGGTGAATAGGCAATTTTAATTTCTTTTGATTATTTTCAATGAAGCATCATATTAAGAATTACCCAATCCTAGTTGCAATTATTGAGTAAGTGGAAGCGATAAACAAGACACAATGCAACTAAGACATAGCATCACAATTCATCACAAACAAGGCAACGGTAGTAAGTGCGGAAAGTAAATAAGAGAGAGTGACACGGTATTTGTTTGACCGAAGTTCGGAGCCGCGACTCCTACTCTCCGTTGAGGCTACCCCTTGCGCACAAGGACCGGCTCGCTCTCGAGCCTAACGCCTCACTTACTCCCGGTAGTCGTTCCGCCACTCCGGCGAGGTAGACTCCGTCACCCGTACACCAACTCGAGAGTAGCCACACGCCAAGGCCTACTCCCAAGCCCTCGCCTCCATGAAGGATGTCTTCAAAAGTAACAAGCCCGAAACGCCCCGATCATGCCGGATCGAAGGACTTCCATGAAGCTCGGTGTTGGGGTTTAATGATTTGTGGCTTTGGATGCTTTGTGGGTGGAGGAATGGCTCTAGAACACCTAATTGATGAGCTATGAATGTGGTAGGTGAAGTGGAGCAGCAAACCTCAAAATAGCCAGCCACCAGATAGGTATTTATAGCCCCAAGAGCAAAACTAGCCGTTGCCCCTCGGAAGAGAACAAAAAGACTAGCCGTTAGCCTCTACCGGACGCCGTCCGACAGAGCCTACTGCTCAGAGAAAGCGGCTTGTCGGACGTCGTCCGGTCCCCACCGGACGCCGTCCGACAGCAAGGAATGCCGAAGCGCTAGAACTACCGGACGCTCTCAGCCCTCTCCCAGACGCCGTCCGATGGCGAAAAAACCAGAAAATGAACTTCATCGGACGCCGTCCGACAAAGGCGCATTGCAGTTGATTTGGTGGGTTTGACGCTTGTCCGGCGCGCGCCCGGACGCCGTCCGACAGAGAGGGTTTTCGGGTAAAAGGCCTGAGATAGTATGTAGGAGAGTTTAGGGTATTTCTTCTCTCTAGAAATCTCACAAAGGGATATTTGGGTATTTTTTAGAAGTAGTGGACTACGGAAACCGAGTTTTCGAGAATTCGCAAAGATCCGGCAAGATCCGAGATATTCAAACCCCTTTTGAAATCCGACGAAAAACAGAAAATAAAACCTAACTACTCCTAAACTATACGTGACCTCTTCTCTCGCCTGGTCACGCACTTGAAACCTCGGAGCAGCTCACAAACTTGTCGTCGCTTCAAATTAGGGTTCTGCAAAAACGCCGAGTCTTCGCTAGGGTTCCGAGAAGTCCAAAAGACCCCCTAGCACTTAATAATAATTAATTTTGTCATCAATGCCACTAATAAAAATTAGGGCTCAACGATGCTCACAATCTCCCCCTTTGTGGCACTTGATGGCAACCCAAGAGAGAATAAAATTTTTGAGCTGTAAAAGGGGTTAGTGCAATACAAATATGCGAGCAAATTTAAAACTAAAAAGAACCACAACTCGACCACAAAGGATTATGCATGCCAGAGAAGCTCCCCCTAAATCCATGCATAAAATAAGATCAGAAGTCAACAAGGTTCAAATGTCATAAAAGTGCCAGACAACAAACATAAATAAAACAGAGTATCGAGGCAATAAGTAATATTACAGAAAAACAGAACTCTCGATCTCACTACCCCTTACTAACCTATACTACTCTCTCTAATTTCTCCCCCTTTGTCACCAAGTGACACAAACGGGAAAAGGTCCTAGTCTTGCTTGTCTTGATCCATGTCGTCGCGTCCGTCATCTCCTTGGCCGCCAGAAGAGGAGCCCTGACCCCTTGGACGCTTGAACAAAGGCATATGAGCTGCAGAGGGTACTGACCGAGGTGAGGATGGATCATCAAATAGCTGGGTCGGTTGAGGATTTGGCAAAGAAAAGTTGAGATGGCGACAGACTTCTCCACCAGTAAAATGAATCTTACCAGGAGGAGGATATGACTGTGGTGGTGGCACAAAGGAAGGAGCAGGCCCTGAGGGAGGAAATACCCAAGGATGAACCGGTGGTGGGTAGGCAGGTGGGCGAGGAAAACCCTGATTCTGCTGGTAGGCCTGGTAGCTGGTATGAGCATGAGAGTAACATGAGTAAGGATTGGCCCCTTCCGGAACTGGCATGAACATAGCACCCATGTACTGAACCGCTGACTTGAACTCTGCAAATTCATCATTTAAATACGTCTGCTGCCCTGCCAGATCTGTCATCTCCCTGCGGGTGGCTGCTAGCTCTTCTTTCACCTCAGAGTGAAAACTTCTCATTTCCGTGCGCAGCCCCCTCATCTCACCTATCAAAGCGTCATACCAAGGAGGAGGGGCAGCCGCAGAATAACCCGCACCAGGCGCTGGCACAAACGGCTGCATTGGAGCAGGAGGAGCTGGAGCTGGAGGAGAAGCATCATCACCAGGTCGATCCAATTTGGGCTTGCTCCCATGTGAGTTCAAGAAATTTTTCATTTGATGCTTTTTGATTCTGTTGTTCCAACTCTTTACCTCATCCTCGGAAACCCGCTGTGTCCTAGAAAGGAGTAGGCCAACATATGGAGCTAGAGGAAGTGGTCTATTGACCTCTCTGAAAATGGCGTCATCAAACTCTCCCAGAATGGTAGCTCCAATGTTTATGGTTCTACCTGTCAGAAGATAAAGCATAAACCAACTGCAAATTGGAAGGATTCTGTCGCAATTTCCACTTCGGACAAATAGTGTGCTTCGTAGAATAAGATTGATCAGGGCAGGCTCCTGTCGCAATTGATTAGCCTGTCCCACATTTATTTCCTCAACATCAAGATCGAGGTACATGAATCTGACTTCATCCAAAGGAGGATATTTAGCCCTTCAGAAGGCATCCTCATAAACAATCTCATTCAAATCAGCGCCAGTATCTGGAGTGCCTAAAGCATCATTCATATTTGCCACGGAGATCCCTTGAATGTTTGCATCGACTGAGTGGTAGTAGCTGAACTCTGACTCATCCTCAGCAGGTAACAGTGTGGCAAAGAACTCACAATTTCTTTCTTTAGACCATGTCAACTTCTTATTTGAGACCAAAGCTGCCAAACCTGGAGTAGAACTGAAAATGGTGTAAACCTCAGGTCCTACGGCTGCGGTGATTTCATCCCAGTCAATACAATGGGGGTCCCTAGTACCAGTCTTGGGAGCAGAGAAACACAAATAAAGCTGCTTCTGAAATTTTGTGTGGAACCTGAAATCCCTGGTATCCTCTCGCCGCTGAGGGAACCATCTGGCATATGATACATCTCGCTTTTTCTTCAAGGTCTCCATGGATAACTTTAGCACCATGTTATCCACAGGGTCGTCCTCAGCGACCACAGTTTCTGTGACATCCTCATCTGCCGGGTCCTCAGCATATGTCTCATCGTCAATGTCCTCTGCCGTTGCAAAAGAAGACCCTGCAACCCTTCTCCAATCGTATCCTTGATCCTGCTGCTGCTGTATATCTCCTCTAGTAGCTTTTCTTGGACGAGGAGGAGCGGCACTGCTAGCTGTCTCATCGACATAATCAGGATCACCTCGGCTGCCACTATCACGTCGACCACTCAGGGTCCTGCTCAAAGCCTTGCTCAATTTCTTCAACGAACGCGACATCTCAAATTCACTGACCAAAAGCTCACTGACGAAACAATCCTACTGACAATCGCCCACAGAAGAATCAACACCACTGCCAAGAGCCCACGGACCAAATGCCAACCACACCACGAGTCAACCCTGGACACAAGCGCGGGAAAATCCTATTCAAAACCTAGAACTTGGTAAACGAAAGAATTTGCCGGGAAGAGAGGCGGGAAGCCGTTACCGAGTCCTAGAAGGGAAGAGGAAGCCGTCGTGCGCGAGAGGGTCGTCCCCTAGGCCTCTCCCAATAGGGGAAAGGAGGGGAACACGACGGAGACGAGACGCACGAATCGGGCCGCCAAACTCCAATCCCCGCGGTGGGAATCGAAAAGGAGGACGAGGGGGCGCCGGTGGTGGTGGAGGTCGTCGCCGGAGATCGCCGGAGGGGCCTCCCCGGAGAGGAGGAGCAGCAGGGGCGGCGCCGGTTTGGGTGGAGAGAGGAGATGGAATGAGGGAAGAGGGAGGCGGAGAGGTAAGTTATACAGCGCTGTGCACGGTTTGGCCCCATCGGACGGCGTCCGACAGTAAGATTGATGCGCGAAAACGCCTCGTCGGACGGGGTCCGGGAGCCTCCAAACGGCGTCCGACTCTTACCGGACAGCGTCCGACAGGAGGTCCGCCGCGAGGTCACAGCCGCTGTCGGACGACGTCTGATAGCCTCCGGACAGCGTCCGATAAGGGCTAAAAACGCCGCAGCACGGATTCTGATTAGTGGGCCACACCAATGCGAGAAATTCTATATAAAAATAATGTTTTGAAAGAGAATTCTCCATCCTTGCTCAAAATTCAAAGGAAGATTCAAATGTGAGCAATTTGAAGTAATTTTTAAAAATTTTAATTTTGAAGGGATAAGATTCTAAATTGACAAATGAAACCAAATCAAATTCAAAAAACCCAAATTTTGATCTTTCAGACCAAGAAAATGTGTGAACCCAAATTTTGCCTTGATTTCTCATATAGGCATGAAAATTGAGCATAGGGGTTCACTTTAGAGTTTAAGCACATGTTTTTGAATTTTGGCTCCTTTTTAAATATTTTCAATAATTTTGATGCCATATGATTTTCAAGAGAAGAAATATGCATATGGAGCAAATTTTTCAAAGGGGATAAGATTTTCAAAATTAGAAGTTTGAAGTGATAAGACGATAAGGATAGTCTATTAAGTTCAAATTTGTTTTGGCTTGAAATATAGGACAAGAATGTGCTAACCCAAAATCAAATTTATATTTTCACCACTAGAGGGAGTTTTGAGATCATGAGTTGAAACTAAACTCCCCCTAAATGTGACAAGGGTCAAACGCAAATGGAAACATTCAAATAAGACCCAAAAATCACAAAAAACAATCAACACGCATTTGATCTATCTAGTATGTTGAGTTCATTTCTTAATTTGCAAAACCGTGCCTCATCTAAGGGTTTGATGAAAATATCCGCCAATTGGTCTTCCGTTCGCACGTAGGCAAGCACAACGTCACCCTTTGCAACATGGTCATGAATAAAGTGATGTCGGATGTCGATGTGCTTTGTACGGGAATCTTGTACCGGATTGTTGGCTATTTTCACCGCACTTTCATTATCGCATAGAAGTGGCACTTTTTCAAATTTTAGTCCAAACTCACTACGCATCCGTGTCATGTACAAGAGTTGAGCACAATAACTCCCCGCCACTACATATTCCGCTTCGGCGGTAGATAGCGCCACAGAGTTTTGCTTTCTCGAAGTCCACGACACGAGTGAATGTCCTAGCAAGTGACAACCCTCCGAGGTGCTTTTGCGATCAATTTTGCAACCGGCATAATCCGAGTCGGAATAACCAAGAAGCTCAACAAGCGCTCCCTTGGGTATCAAAGTCCTAAGCTAGTAGTGATTTTTAGATATCTCAAAATGCGTTTTACGGCAATAAGATGCACTTCTTTAGGGGATGCTAGAAAGCGAGCACACATGCACACACTAAACATAATATCGGGTCGAGAAGCGGTAAGATAGAGAAGCGAACCGATCATGGAGCGATAAAGCTTTTCGTCCATGGGCTTTCCATCTTCATTCAACTCAAGATGCCTATTAGTGGTCATTGGTGTTTTGATCGATTTGCAATCGTTCATTGAAAACCGCTTGAGAAGGTCCTTTGTGTATTTCTCTTGACAAATGAAAGTCCCTTCTCGAAGTTGCTTGATTTAAAATCCAAAGAAGAAAGTGAGCTCTCTAATCATCGACATTTCGAATTCCTTGGACATCATTTCTTCAAAGTCCTTGCATTTAGATTTGTTAGTGCATCCAAAAATAATATCATCCACATATATTTGACAAATAAATAAGTCATTTTCAATAGGCTTTAGAAACAATGTGGAATTAATCGCACCGGTTTTAAATCCCTTTTCTAAGAGGAAGTCCTTAAGACGCTCATACCATACTCTAGGAGCTTGCTTGAGACCGTATAGCGCCTTAGTGAGCTTATAGACATGGTTTGGGTGTTTGAGGTTTTCAAAACCGGATGGTTTCTCGACATAAACAAGTTCATCAATAAAACCATTTAGAAAAACACTCTTAACATCCATTTGAAAGAGAGTTATGTTATAGAGAGAGGCGAATGCCAAGAGTAACCGAATAGCTTCAAGTCGAGCAACGGGGGCGTAGGTTTCTCCATAGTCAAGTCCTTCGATTTGTGTGAAACCTTGCGCCACAAATCTTGATTTGTTTCGCACCACTTCACCGTTATCATCTTGTTTGTTGCGGAAGACCCTTTTGGTTCCAATAACATTGTGGTCCTTCGGTCTTTCCACAAGTTCCCAAACTTCATTGCGGGTGAAATTGTTCAATTCTTCGTGCATGGCGTTCACCCAATCCGCATCCGCCAATGCCTCATCAATGGTCCTAGGCTCAACAATAGACACAAAGGCGTGATGCTCACAATAATTAGCGGTATGAGAACGGGTTCTTACGCCTTGATTGAGGTTGCCAATGACTTGATCTAGGGGATGATCCTTGGAAAGAGAGCGATGTTGTTGGACGGGTAATTGTAGATCAATGCCTCCCCCTTGAGCTTGATCAACTTCAAAGTTTGCATCTTCGTACATAGCTTGATTTTGAGTTGTTGGAGAGGTGTCTTGAGCTTGATTATCAATGGAGGTGGTGGGAGTGATTACTTCATCTTTTGGTGCCTCCGGTGAGGGTCGAATTTTCCCCAACTCCATGGCTTCATGTGGTAGTTCATTACCTACATTTCTTGTCAAATTTTGCTCATTTTGATTAGTTTTATCAAACTTGACATCATAAGCTTCCTCAACTAGCCCGGTAGAATTATTAAAAACTCGAAAAGCTTTGGAGCGAGAAGAGTAGCCTAACATTATACCAACATCACACCTTTTTTTGGAACTTACCCAAATGAGTCCTTTTCTTATAGATGTATACCTTGCAACCAAAGACTCGAAAGTACGAGATGTTGGGCCTTCGTCCCACTAGTAGTTCATATGAGGTCTTGTGAAGGAGTCGGTGGAGGTAGAGGCGGTTGATGGCATGGCACGCCGTGTTGATGGCTTTCGCCCAAAATACATGCGGCGTGTTGTACTCGTCAAGCATTGATCTTGCCATCTCTATCAACGTACGGTTCTTCCTCTTCACCACTCCATTTTGTTGGGGAGTGTATGCCGCTGAGAATTTGTGCTTGACACCTAACTCATCACAAAATTCCTCAACATTTGTGTTAGTAAACTCGGTGCCATTATCACTCCTTACCTTTTTAATAAAAGAATCAAATTCCTTTTAAGCTTTCAAAGCAAATCTTTTAAACACATCACCGGCAAGTGATTTATTTGCAAGGAAAAATACCCAAGTGAAGCGAGAGAAATCATCGACAAGCACATGACAATAAGAATTACCGCCTATGTTCGCATAGGTGGTTGGGCCAAATAAATCCATATGCAAAAGTTCAAGTGGTCGGGATGTAGACATGAATGTCTTAGTCGGATGAGAATTAGCCTCTTGCTTGCAGGCTTGGCATGAGCTACATAAACGATTTTTCTCGAATTTGACATCCTTCACTCCAACAACCAAGTTGTCTTTAAAAACCTTTTTCAAAGTGCCCATTCCAACATGTCCAAGACGTTTATGCCACAACCAACCAAGAGTGGTTTGAGCAATAAGATAAGTCTTGATTTGAGAAAATTCACGGTTTGAAAAATCAACCAAATATAAGTTTTGAAACCAGGTGCCTTAAATGCAACACTTTGATCCTTAGTGGAAACAGCACGAACTCCGTTGACCGAAAAGAAACAATCAAAACTCAAATCGCACACTTGAGCAACAGAGAGGAGATTAAAGTTGCAAGCTTCCACCAAGAGCACATTAGAAATGGATAGGTAATTCGATATTGCAATTTTACCTATACCCTTTACCTTTCGCTTGGAGTTATCCCCAAATGTGATCATGTGTTCGGGGTCCTTCTCCTCCTCTAGTGAGGTGAACATACTTGAGCTACCGGTCAGGTATAAGGTGCAACCGCTATCAAATATCCAATGTCGGCCACCGCTCTTGTAGTTCACCTACACACACAAATTCAAGCTTTGGTTTTAGGTACCCAAGACTTCTTCTTGGGTCCTTTCGAGTTAGTCATCAAACATTTGGGCACCCAAATAGCCTTTACATCTTTCTTTTCATTGGGTGCACCAACATATTTTGCATAAGTAGAGCCATTCTTCCTCATAAGCATGTAACTAGCATTAAGCACTTGAGTTTTAGACATGAATTGAGATGATTTTGCAAGAGAACAAGCAATGGCTTTGTTTTTATCATTTTTGCAAATATGGCAACGGGTCCCTCCCTTAACAAAAGTTAGCTTGGGCTTACCCCAACCGCCCTTGGGCAAATCCCCGGGATGAAATCCCAAACCATGCTTACCCAAGGTGTACCTTTGCTCCCGAAGCACCTTGTCAAGAGAGTTGTTCCCCACAAGCAATTTAGCCAAGCTAGAGTCTATTTGCTCAATTCTATCCTTGAGAAGCAAATTTTCCTTAACTAGCTCATTATCACATTTGGCAACACCACAAGTACCAATAGAACAAGCATTTTCATTTAAAGTACTAGCACTAGTGGGTGAAGATGAGCTAGCATTAGGTGTGATAGTGGGTGACAAGCTCAAAGATATGTCATGTGATAAGCTAAGTGAACCATTAACGGTGTCAATCAAGTCACAAGTCACACCAACATTGCATTTTTCAATTGAGCAATCAAGAGGAGTTTCATCAACAACATTTGAACTAGCAAGCATATTTTCTAGAATTTCAACTTGCAAATTTAGAGCTTCAAAATCATCTTCTAGATTTTCATGTTTTTCAAGCAAATTCTCAAATTCATTTGCAAGCTCTTTATGCACTTTCATTAGCTTTTTCCTTCTAGACTTTTCCTTCTCTAGAGCATTATTCAAATCATCAATCAAAAGTTTAAGCTCAATTTTAGAGAGGTACTCATTTGTTACCTTCTCCTCTAGTGCCATGAGACACATAGGAGGTGTAAGGTTGTCGATGGCGACTCCGGACACCTTGGTGCTTTCATTGTCGGAGGAGTACGCCCAAGAATCTTCATCGTCGGTGATCCATTCCCCAATCACCTCTTCTTGTATGTTGGCGGTAAGACAAAGCTTTTGCTTGAAAAGAGTCGGAGGAGCATTTTTCTTGATCGTAAGTCCGGCTAGCCCATGAGCTCTAGTGTCTTCTTCTTCGGAGTAGGATTGAGAGGATGATGAACTTGAGCTATCTTTCTTTTTGGTCTTTTGTCCGGCAAGAGCTTTCTTCTTATCCTTTGATTTGTGATCGCTCTTGCGGTAGTGACGGTACTTCTTTTTGTCGTCATCTTCATCTTCCTCTTGATTCCTTACTTTGTGCTTGTTCTTTTTACTTTCTGGGCAATCCGCCGCCAAGTGACCATTCTCTCCACATTCATAGCAACGCATTTCGGAATGGGTCTTCGCCTTGAAGAGGATGATCCACCGCGGAAGCTCATCTTCTTGATCAACTTTCTTGACCGCTTGACAAGGAGAGCCAATTCTTCAATCTCCGGAATTGCATCATCGGAGTCATCATCATCTTCTTTAATTTCAATCTTTTTCTTCCCACTTTTGGCTTTGGCGGGGAGAGCAATTGACTTCTTGTTGAGCGGAGACTCATCACTTTCAAGAAGCCGCATCTCATACGAGTTGAGTTGCCCGAGAAGCTTTGTCGGTGTCATTTTCTTAAGTTTTGACTCGGAGGCTCGAATTAATGTCACAAGTGGATTGAAACTAAATGACACAACATCAAGCATCTTCCGACAAATGTCAATGTCTTCCAAAACCTTCTTCTCCGAACATCCGACAATTTTATTGACGATGGGGTTCAACCTAAGAAACATTTCATTTACACTTTCATTAGGGAGCATCTTGAATTGATCAAATCTTTTTCTAACACGAGATAGCTTCTCCTCAAGCATCTCGGCACTACCAACATGAATTTCTCTAAGATGCTTCCAAATGTCATAAGTTTTAGTGAGATTGCCAATGCTATCAAAAACTTCGGAAGATACAGTATAAAGTAAAGCATTTCTAGCAATGGCATTAAAGCGTTTGTACTTAGCATGAACTTCATCAAGAGCAATTGTTTCTGCCGGAGGGTCCGGATAGCCGGTCTCACAAGCAACCCACACATCATAGCTAAGTGCCTCTAAGTAACATTGCATCCTAATTCTCCAATAGTTATAATTTGTTCCATCAAAGATAGGAGCTTTTCCAATTTCTATTCTAGGCCCCTCTTGAGCCATCTCCTAGCGGTGAAGCTAATACCGGAGAACCTAGATGCTCTAATACCACTTGAAAGAGGATCCTAAGGTCTAGAGGGGGGTGAATAGGTAACTTTAATTTCTTTTGATTATTTTCAATTAAGCATCATATTAAGAATTACCCAATCCTAGTTGCAATTATTGAGTAAGCGGAAGCGATAAACAAGACACAATGCAATTAAGACATAGCATCACAATTCATCACAAACAAGGCAACGGTAGTAAGTGCGGAAAGTAAATAAGAGAGAGTGACACGGTATTTGTTTAACCGAAGTTCGGAGCCGCGACTCCTACTCTCCGTTGAGGCTACCCCTTACGCACAAGGACCGGCTCACTCTCGAGCCTAACGCCTCACTTACTCCCGGTAGTCGTTCCGCCACTCCGGCGAGGTGGACTCCGTCACCCGTACACCGACTCGAGAGTAGCCACACGCCAAGGCCTACTCCCAAGCCCTCGACTCCACGAAGAATGTCTTCAAAAGTAACAAGCCCGAAACGCCCCGATCATGCCGGATCGAAGGACATCCATGAAGCTCGGTGTTGGGGTTTAATGATTTGTGGCTTTGGATGCTTTGTGGGTGGAGGAATGACTCTAGAACACCTAATTGATGAGCTATGAATGTGGTATGTGAAGTGGAGCAGCAAAGCTCAAAATAGCCAGCCACCAGATAGGTATTTATAGCCCCAAGAGTAAAACTAGCCGTTGCCCCTCGGAAGAGAACAAAAAGACTAGCCGTTAGCCTCTACCGAACTCCATCCGACAGAGCCTACTGCTCACAGAAAGCGGCTTGTCGGACGCCGTCCGGTCCCCACTGGACGTCGTCCGACAGCAAGGAATGCCGAAACGCTAGAACTACCGGACGCTCTCAGCCCTCTCCCAGACGTCGTCCGACGGCGAAAAAACCAGAAAATGAACTTCATCGGACGCCGTCCGGTAACCACCGGACGCCGTCCGACAGTGCGCATTGCAGGCTGATTTGGCTGGTCGGACGCTGTCCGGCGGCGCTGGGACGCCGTCCGACAGAGAGGGTTTTCGGGTAAAAGGCCTGAGATAGTATGTGGGAGAGTTTAGGGTATTTCTTCTCTCTAGAAATCTCACAAAGGGATATTTGGGTATTTTTAGAAGTAGTGGACTACGGAAACCGAGTTTTCGAGAATTCGCAAAGATCCGGCAAGATCCGAGATATTCAAACCCCTTTTGAAATCCGACGAAAAACAGAAAATAAAACCTAACTACTCCTAAACTATACGTGACCTCTTCTCTCGTCCGGTCACGCACTTGAAACCTCGGAGCAGCTCACAAATTTGTCGTCGCTTCAAATAAGGGTTTTGCAAAAACGCCGAGTCTTCGCTAGGGTTCCGAGAAGTCCAAAAAACCCCCTAGCACTTAATAATAATTAATTTTGTCATCAATGCCACTAATAAAAATTAGGGCTCAACGATGCTCACAATTGGTTATAGTCGTCTGCCTCTCCTTGTTAGCACCATCGTGCTTGCTTGCGGAAGAGGAGCCAATCCCCTCCCTCTCCGTCAGACGAGAAGAGAACAACCCAAAGGTTTATACCCCTGGCCTAGAAGGATTATCAAACTGAAGAAGCGAGCTGCAGTAGATGAGGATGGACAACAGAAAACAAACAAAATGTTCTACTAGACCCAATAGGGGTAAATTCTGGGGTTAAGTAGATTTAGGTATAACTTAGAGAGAGGGGGGGGGGGGCAACAATGTACTTTTCTTCAAAAAATATCTATATCACCATCTAGCTTATCACTTCATGGCAGAAATAATGGTGCAGGACTTACAATGCAAACGCAACCAACTTTAAGGGACCAAAAAAGTAATTTTCAAATACAATGGGTTAAATGAGGTTTGCTACAACTTTGAGGAAGATGTCAATTACCTATAAAGTTAATATTAACTAAGGGTAGTATAGTCATTTCTAATATTTTCTCGGTGCATTCGGAAAACAGAATTAAACATTATAAATATAGATAGGGGGAGTCAGGGAGTATACTTGTTGAATATTAGCATAAAATGCAACTTCAATCAGGGTAACTAGTGCATTTTATTTATAGAATAGGTTAAAACGAGTGTGTCATTACTATCATGAAAGTATTTTTAGGCTCTTCCTCAGTTTCGTTGGATTTATCCATGCCGACTATTGTACATAGAGTAAAAACATAAACTAAAGTGAAAATGTGCATTGGGGTGAGCATGTTACCTTTAATTAATGACGTTAGTTTGCTGTGTTCATGAATTCGATTTGTTATACGCATTTAAACTTTATTGGAGATAATAGTTTGATCAGCTTTACCGTTAAAATAGACCACAAACCATTCTTGGCTATAACAATGAAAACAATTTTAAATAGATACTCTTGAAGCCAGGAATAAATATAGCAAAACTGTCTGAGTAATAAATTTTAGTTGGCCTAATTTTAATGAAACACATCATTATAAATTAACCATAAACTGTTTTAGGACTGAAGCTGAATGGGTGTGGTCCCTGTCGTCGTTAATTGGGAGAATTTTTTAACTGCGATGTGCGTGGATTATTGTGATTAAATTACCGAGAACTCCTGTTCTCGGGGGCCCACCCCCCAAAAGCTCGGGATTTATATATATCCGCCGGCCCGGCCCACCCGCTCGCAGCAGTCTCGGTTGCTTCCTCTCGCTCGCTTGTCCCGGCGCGTAGCCGCCGCCACCACCACACACCGCAGCCCGCAGCGCCACGCTTTGCCCAACCCGAAGAGGGAGAGCTAGCACGCCACGGCGCAGCGCCAAGTGGAGGCCCTCGCCGCCGCCGCCGCCATGCAGGAGGGAAGGACGGGAGAGTTGCCGCCGGCGAAGAGCGGAGGCGGCGAGGGCCCGTCGCCGTCGAGGTTCCGGCGGGTGTGCGTCTTCTGCGGGAGCAGCTCCGGCAAGCGAAGCAGCTACCGCGACGCCGCCGTCGACCTCGGCAGGGAGCTGGTGAGTGCTTCAGCTAACCAGCCACCCCAAACCCCGGCCGGCGGCCACGGCACGCGCGTCGCCGGCGTACGGCTAAGCCGCTGCTCAGCTCTACCTGGTCGTGCCCGTGCCGGTGCAGGTGGCGAGGAAGGTGGACCTGGTGTACGGCGGCGGCAGCCTGGGCCTCATGGGGGAGGTCTCCGAGGCCGTGCACAAGGGCGGCGGCCACGTCATCGGGTACGTCCACCGGCCGTCACCTTCACCCATCTCGATCTCTCGCCTTTCTTTCCCCCAATTTCCCATGGCTTCTTTGCCGAAGCGAAGCTTCGAGGTAGCTAGAGCACGAGCCCTCCGAGCCTAGCTCAAGCCGCTACGTACTACTCGTTCGTGTCGCCAAGTTGCTCACGGCTGTTTGCATTGCCTTGTCCTGTCTTTCTCCTCTCGCAGCGTCATACCCACCACTCTCATTGGCAAGGAGGTAAGGGTTATTGATCCAAGCACACGGTGGTACTGCACGCACGCACACATGTACACACAGGGCCATGCACGCGGCATGCGACCTTCTTCGATCTCCTTTTTCCTCGGCGTCTGTGACGTTGCCGGACGGCGGTGCAGATCACCGGGGAGACGGTGGGCGAGGTGCGCGCGGTGGCGAGCATGCACCAGCGCAAGGCCGAGATGGCGCGCAGCTCCGACGCCTTCATCGCGCTCCCGGGTAAATTTAAAACCATCAATGGTTGCTTACCGACCGAGCGTTGCTTAATCACTCGTGCCCACCCAAAACTCCATGGTCTAATTCGCGCCGGCCGCAGGCGGCTACGGGACGCTGGACGAGCTGCTGGAGGTGATCGCGTGGGCCCAGCTTGGCATCCACAGCAAACCGGTAATAAGATATGGATCGAAAGGAACCTTATTTTAAAAACTTTCCTTCATTTCTTTTCCGTTCTGCTTGTACATGGACCATGCATGATGCATGCATGTTTGAGACGTTGAAATTTGATGCGATTGGATTTTTCAAAGTGTGGAACCAAACGCGTCCCGATCGATTTGTTAATTCGCGGGCGTGCGAGCTCGGATGTCGTTGCAGGTGGGGTTGCTGAACGTGGACGGCTACTACAACTTTCTTCTGGCGTTCATCGACAAGGCGGTGGACGACGGGTTCATCAAGCCGTGGCAGCGCCACATCTTCGTCAGCGCCCCGGACGCCAGGGACCTTGTCCAGAAGCTCGAGGTCAGAACAACACTAGCTACCACACGGAAGTACCAAACCCTTGCCCTACGTCGCCGGCTGCAGCAGCAGCAAGGGCATGTGCAATGCATGCTTGCCTCTAAACCTGTGCTTACCCCCAAATCTCACTAATCATACATACATATAAAAATTCATTGTGAACAGTCGCAAAATTTGATGCTGGGCTAGCAGTGAATATATATGCTCAGCTCGAAGTTCTCTAGCTAGCAGTAGGCCGCACGCACGCACTGGCGCTGCACCACCCGGCCGGCGGCCCGACCTGACCACTCTTTTGTCCGGTCTAGTCACGGTCGATCTCCCTTTCCCTATGCACAACGGCGCCGACCAAGCTACAAGCCCAGGGGCGGATCCAAGAAAATAAGCCACTGGGGTCGTCGGGGTCATTTTAAGCCTAATTCACTGGTTTTTAGCTTTAAAACATAGGTTTATATGTATATATACCAGGTGAGTGTGAGACTTGCATAATAAGAGAACGTCTGAAAGCACGGTGTCGTATGACACCGGTCATTACACTGTAAATCCGCCCCTGTACAAGCCAGTGTTTCTTCAATTCGATTCTAAACTTTCTCCGTCGGTGGCGTCCGGACCGGCTACGGCTAGCTCTTCTTAACTGGATAGCACAGTGGATCTGACGAGTTAAGCACTGAATTTAGCGTAGCTCAGAAGCTAATGAACCAACTAAGCTAGCACTGTATATATTGTTGCTTCTTCCTGTCTGCTTCACATGCATGAACTGCGCATATGCTTGGTTGGTTTGTGTACGTGTGCAGGAGTATGTGCCGGTTGGGGACGAGGACCCCGAGACGCCGAAGCTGCGGTGGGAGATCGAGCAGGTCGGCTACAACGCCTCGCTCCAGGCCGAGATTGCTCGCTAGCTGCAGCCTGCAGGCGCACTGCTGCTAGCCTAGCTGATCATGCAGAGGGTGATTATGTTAGTTAATTAGCTTGCTGAGACAAGGCGTACGGCCGGCTCGCAAGCACGTACGATCGAGCGACATGCAGGCGCACGGAGGGTCATTTTTTGGTGCGTGCGTCTTGTTTGCTTAGTTAACTGCCTGCCTGTCAGTCCGGTATGGACGTGGTTTTGGATTATGCTGGTCGTCATCCCGATCGGTCGTCCGTGTTAGCTTTTGGTTGATCCTGGCTGGTTGATGATCGATGGAGGCAAGCTGTCAAGTCTTCAACTTAAGTGTATCTACGATGATTTACTGTAGCTAGGACAGTGGCAATATGCCAATATGACTATGTGCGCCAATTAATTAACCACGTTAATCAATGCATGTGCTGCTTGCTTCACTTCAGTTCACTGCGCATCTATGGCATCGCTTGATTCGTTCGCTCGCCACTGTTCCAACTTCCATCCTCTGCTCAAAGTGCCTAGCTAGGAGGAGGATCGAGCTGGTCACTACCGGTGGGTCCGGGTGCATGGGACGTGTCGAGCGACGCGCGGGCCTGGTGGGGCCTGCATGCATGCCACGCGCACCGCGCGAGTACATGCTGACACGCATGAACTTATCCACCGAGCGCGCGCGCGCGTGCCGCAGCCTCCTGGACTTGCGCGTGACCACCACCTCCCCTCCAATCTCCACCCATCCATCCAGCGATCGCTCGCCCAGTGCGTGCGTGCGTAGACCTGCTTGTACCGGCCGGCCTCCGTCCCCAGCTCCGGTGTTTATTGCTGAGATACAAAGTGAATTGTCCTCCTTTTCCGTCAGCTTAGACTTTTGAATGAATTAGTTATGTTATACAGCTCAATATGGTATCAGAGTCAGAGGTCTTAAGTTCGAGTTCTGTCCGGCGCAATTGAATAAGTCGCCCACTGGTCTTGAGTTCGAAATCTATCCGGCGCAATTAAATAAGTCGTCCACTCTATTCCACGTTTGAGAATTAAATAAGTCGTCCACTCTATTTTACGTTTGATGCTCTGATTTGTTACGTAAACTTTTTGACAAGCACTCGATGCAATTGGCCATGTAAACCAAAAGCCTATCAATAAATAGGAACACATTCCCACAAGCTCCCGAAAAAATAAAAGAGGGGTTTTTCATATTTCATATCTTCAAGGCAAATTGACCTAATCCGGCGGCTGATGAAGTTTTGAATCCTGGGGCAGTTAAATAAGTCGCCCACTCTATTCCACGTTTGAGGCCTAGGGGAGTATGCGTGGGGGAATGTTGAAGTATAAGTGAATTGCCCTGTTTTCCTATCAGCTTAGGTTTTTGGTGAAGTGGTTATGGCATGCAGCTCAATATTTTTGCGTCTCTAACATAGGACGTTTCGGCAAGTAGCAAATATAATAGCAGAGAGAAATATAGATAAATATTAATAGTCTGAAAGGTCCTAATAAGGACTTTTTGGTTTGCAGTTTGATTTTATTTTTCTCGGCTAAACTTAATGTTTATTATTTTTATATAGACTATTCAGTATAATATTTTATAATATTTTTAAAACTTTGTAGTGTTTTACTTAAAGGTATTGAAAATATTTTTTAGCCTTTTTCTACCTCTTTTTAATGGCTGTTAATTTTTTACCAACCAAACGGAACGGATGCCTAGGTTAGAACATTGTAGCGAAAAATATGGATGGATAGTAGAAAAATATAATAATATCTGGATCGTCTAAAGTTAGGACGCTGTAGACGATGCCTCCCTCTGGCCTCTCTCTCTCTAGCAAAGGTGCAAGTACCGATGCGACGGGGCGCTTTGCTTCTCTTTTGCAGCCAGGGGGTTCACTGTCGCTCGCCGGCTGGGCGCGCTCTGGTGCAGGGGTGCAGCCATGATGGACGCCGCGACCAGCAGCGCAGGGCGGCCGCCCGCGCGCGCGAGGCTGGCAAGCGGCAATCATGGCGAACCGCGAAATCAAGCCGCCACGCACTGTGCCCAGCTACCGCTGTAGCTAGCTCCCTTCTTTACGCACGTACGTCCGTGCCATTTACTCTACTAGTCTCTCTACTAGCCGGACGCCCAGCACAGGGGCGCCGCTGATCAGCTGCTGATGGCTGCTTTGCGGGCCGTGGCTTGCTTTGGAGCAGGGATTATTTGTATGTTTCAGGTACCGGCGCGCCTCTTGGTGTTTTTGTATAATTCAGTCGTTCAGATAACGGACATATGCAAGCTATTCGATCGGGTATTATTCTGATAACCAACGATTATCGGGAACATGGTGGAAATTGGATGTGATTTCATATTGGCAAAAAAAAATTTCGAATGAATTTTTGCCAAATTCAAATACGCGTGGTATGTTTTCATTACAAATTTTGGATTTTTTTGCATATATTTGATGAATTTAATTTTGCTCGACAAATAGCAATCTATTGTAACATCCAATAAATGGATTATCGGTTTATCAGTGATCAATGATAAATTTTAACATCCAATAAATAACCTTGATGTAGTCGTTTTTGCCTGATCACCTACGTGCATCACAGCCCATTTCCTCTCATGTTTACAATCTTCTTCCCTCTTCCGATTCTCGAGCTATGTTCCTTTATCTTCTCTTTATTGCCTCTGGTGCGGCCCCTTCACCATGGGTTCAAGGGTGACGGATGGTTCATGAGATCGTGGTTGATGGTGTGAGGTGTGCGGGGGTACTTCGGCAACACGAAGGAGGAGGAGGGGCCTCATCCTAAGTGAGGTGGATGATGATTTTAATTGAAAAGCAGAGCGTCTCCAAAACGGAACCTCTAGCATCTTGGAATCTATGATGAGGTTTTGAAACCATGCATTATGCCTTTTTGATCCTCTCGAAGTTTAGCTAGATTATATCACATGCTGAACTTCTTAAAAAGTACATTAAACCGATACTATTCTAAATGGAACCAACCTCTAGCTAGCTTATTAGCTAGATCGGAGCTTCTTGTTCAAGACCAGAGCTGTACTCGTTGAGAGTATTATGTTGTATGCACCAAGTAATTCACCCAAATATCTAAACTAATGAGAAAATGTGGGCAGTTCGCATATTCTCCTTACCAATCCTTCTTACGTGGAGACTCGTGTCTCAAGCACGTGAAATATATGAGTGGACGATGATTAAGTCTACCAATATCACATGTGAAGCTGTATCCACCGACAGTGGCGGATCCAGGATTTAGCAAAAACCGGGGCCGAGTTTAAGTCAAGTCGACACGTCATATAAATGTATCACGTAAATTAGGACCACACAGTTTAATTGAGACTTAATCGGTTTGATAAAAGTATCGAATAAATCCAAGAACCATAAGCCAAATTTGTCGTTTTTATACATAGATGCGTATATATTTATTAACAAGTGCAATTAATTTTCTTTGATTAATTCAATCAGTGCAGCAGTACTCAATCTGTGTGCGCACGCGCTCTAACATTAATTACAAAAAAATTCCCCAAAAAAAAGTGGTTGAAGAACTCAATTGGCAAGAGACCATGCATACATACAGTAGATTGATAGCTAGTAAAATTGGTACTCACAAATCCGTAGCTAATAAAATCGGTACTCACAAATTCTTGAAATCTGAGGGACTAGGGCACTAGGCAGTGAGGGTCAAGCCAAGGGGCGCTGTGTCGCCGTTGGCCTTGGTTGGACCCGGACGCCAAGGCTCATTGTCGTGGAACGTCCGACGCGCCGGTGCGGGTCACCGTATCGTCGATTGCCAGCAGTCCGGGGAGATCGCCGCCTGGCTGGGGAGAGGAGTCGGGGTAGGGTGAGATCGCGGCCTCGACGAGAAGCACGACTGCAGCCTGCAGGGCGGCCACCGGCAGGGAGAGGAGTAGGGCGGGCAGCCAGGGAAAGGAGAGGAGTAGGGAGGGAAAGGGAGAGCTGGAGAGGAGCAGGGCAAGACGAGCGAGTCGCAGGCAGAGGTGGGAGGCTGCATGGGTTTCGACTGTGAGAAGCTATGGGAGTGCGGGTGTGGCACGCACGGGAGTGATATATGGCGAGACCATGGGAGTGCGCTTGGGCCGGGGGGTTGTTGCACGTGGCCCACGCCCCCCGGGGTCCTAGACTTAAATCCGCCCCTGTGTGATGAACAATAATTACACCACAAATCTAAGTTGAAGAGGAAATATGGACAGTAGTTTACTTAAACTTATCAACAGGATGGAAGATATATAGAGAAGAGAAAGACTACCAGTGCCGCACGTCCCGTGCAGCTAGCTAGCAACGTGCGGTGTACAGTATGGGTGGTGGTTGCATGCGCGAGACATGTGAGCGTGCGTACGTACGTAACGTGACACCGGCAGCCAACTGCTGCGTACGGCGTAAGTACGTACGTGCGTGCTGATGCGCACGCTTCTCTCCCCGCCCGGGCGGCCTGGCGCCTGGTGGACGCTCGCAGAGTCGCAGACGGACCGCGCCAGCCGGTGCGGCAGCAGGAGAGATGCTTGCATCGATCGATCGATCGATCGGATGGAGAGAACAAGCCATTAGCTAAGGAGCCCGGCCGCGTGTAACGTGAGCGTACCGCAGTACGCAGCTAGCTAGCGCCTAGCGGCAGCATGCCTATGCATGCAATGAATTCAGAGGAACAATGTGGCATGCACCATGCAGCAACTATTTCGCTGTAAATGCACAGGCTTTTATTAATCGGGATCGGCAACAGCTATATATGTTGTTTGTTTTTTTAATTAGCTTGACCTCTGTTTTTTTTAGATTACCTTGACATCAAGTGAAGTCAATTTTCTGAGCGTAAATTAGACAACTTCGTTGGATACGTAATAAATTCAACGGAACCATCTATAGCTATGTAAGAAAATCGACCGAGACTCCTGTAAAAATTAACCATCCGATGATTAGCAAATGTGAATGTTATTTTAGAGCAATAATAATATGTAACAATAGAAATTTAATGATCAAAATCTATCTTAAAGATTTCTAAAATCAAAATACATGCTATAAAACTTGACGGAGAGAGTAGCATGGACTCCACCAAAATTTCATGGGAATCAATTTGATTCAGCAGAAACACACACAAAAAAAAAAGTGTTCTGGGCAGAATATTAATTGCTTTCAAACCATTTTAGCTCTAAGTTTGTGGTTGGACTACCCGTCATACGCCCAATTAATGCTTACCCTAAAACTGTGCTCCGTTGAAACAGAACTCAATAGGTCGTGAAACAAAACGATAATATATATTTCTGCAACATCGCGATGGCAATTGGAGTCAGACTTCCTCTAGCCAACTTTGCATTGAAAGTCCTCTGAGAGAAGGAGCTCGCCTAAGCATATGGTCGTTGCCTCCAAGCATCGCTTGCTATAGTTGCAGCTCGCGCTGAGGAGAGTTAAGTGCCGTTCCTGGGGGAGGGCGAGAGGGGTGACTGTGCAGCCCTGTATGGTAGGAGGTCCCAATGGACTAACGTAGCATTGTGTGTATATATTTACATAGGTATATGTAATGAAAATTATCGCTATCCATTCACTAATTCATTAATCTTTTCAAGTTGTCTTTTTTTCAACTCTAGGTTCAACTATGGTTACTCTCCTTAAAATCTCCGCTAGTCCTCTTTTTTTGCAGTCATCGTAGCAATTTAATTCCTAAGAGCTAAATTAGATACCAATGGAGTCATCGTAATGATTTATTTCCTTAAAATCTTCTCACACCAGCACTCGATCACAATATTCATCTACTCTCCTCAACTTTTGGAATGGCTTTAGCCATTTTACTAACTTTAAATGGCATTTTTTATTAGTGTCTATTTTTTAAATTTCATGAATTTAATTTAAAAAATTATATATTTTGTTGGCATAAAGATTCATTTTTATTTCGCATGAGAGCCTCTAAATTGTTACAAACGACCCTAGAAAAGTTGTGGCTAGGCCAAGAGAGACCAAGGCAAGTGGAGGTCATTGAATTTTGGGGAGAGGTCGGTGACTCTAACATGCATAATGAGGTCATTGTCGCCGCACTCTAAGCCATCATTGTCGCTAAGCAATGCCATTAATTTTTTTAGTTTTTTTGAAAGAAAAAAAAACATTGTAGCATGACCGAGGATGAATTTTTTTTCCTTGAAAAGCGATATTCTTTCTGTTGGCTTGACTTTGCAGAGAGAGAGAGAGAGAGGCAAAAAGAGGTGTGGGTGTACGCTGTCGTGAGAGAGATGCGCATGCACACGCGCGAGATCAACACCCGAGTCACACTCACACGGTCACACCTCACACCTCACACGACCATGCCGCGACGCCAACCCAACCCAACTCAACGTGCATGCATGTGTGTGGGATGTGAACAGTGGTCTACCGGTACTGTACTGACTCCGCGTTGCCATGCATGCACCGGAGTCCGGAGTGGGCTAGCTGCTACAGCTAGCACAGTGCCCTAACATGCATCGTGCGATCGATGTACGCACTACAGCAGTGCAGCACCCACTGCCACAGGCCACGACCGTTGCTCCCATCTCTAGCTCTGAGAGTCTTGACTAACATTACATGCTTGTAAGTATGTAATAACACATGCACCGATCTCCACACCTCCCAGCAACCCCGGCCCTGATCGTGTCAAACCATTGCAGACAAACCATTGATCTCTCTAGACTAGGTCGCTAACCATAACCAGTATACCGTGGCTTGTCTAGCCAACCTTGATCGCGCTGCTCATTCCAGCCGTTTCATTTTTTGACTTTTATAGGGTAAAAAAGATTTGTTTCTTTTTAGCCGAATGCTTGGGTTTCTCACTCATTTCTTCATAAAGACCTCCAAACCTCTAGAAGCAAGCGTAAAACCTTGTTCTTTACATTTCAAACTTGCGTGATGACCTTCACAATTACATGGCTAGACTTACTGTTTTATATATAGATTTTTTATGTAGTTGTTAAAAAACTACTAAAATGCATTTAAAATATACACCTAAATTATATATATAATTTTAAGTTTTTAATTAGAGTGTGGTACGTAGCAATATAGCATTTGAGCAATATAGAAATCATGATAGTTTAAACTTTTATATTAGATTTGATCACGAAGCTTCGGAACTGGTGTATCTTTTGATACCACCTTTTCTAGTTAGATGCAAAACAACGGAAGGTGTATAAATGCTCCCTAATTAAGCTCTCGTTGACGCATCTGGCCACATCAAAATCACCTAAAATAATTTTTCTAAACCCTTCATGATCCCTCTTATCAAGGGTCACAAACTTTAAGATCATAATCTTCAACTGATTTCAGCTAAAAGAACAAGGCCTAACTAATTAAGATAAGTAGCATTTCAAGTCATTCTAACAGAATATGATCAGCTAAAATTCCGACAAGGCGACGTTTTTTTTCAAGCCGCCATCTCTCCTTTCTGCTGCTATCGATGCACGTATATATACGTGCAGGGTGGTCCTGGCTTTTATATGTACGTACTAGCTTTGCAGCTCTAGCTAGTACGTGCATGCATGGACCCGGCCGGCCGGGGCTGCGCCTGTCGCGGGAATTATTGGCTCTGGAAGTCGAAGGAAGGACGCGCATGTGCCTAGCTACTACATTTTACATGCCCAGATTAAGCTTGGCTAGCTACGCGCCGGCGAAATGGCCGGTGAGGTGCACAGGACAACGTGTCAAGTTCCCATACGAGGCCTTCGCTCCTGACAAGACGCGCCACCTAGCACCATCATTCCATGCATCCAAGCTGCACCACCTGCTGCTGCCTGCTGTGGCTAATTGCCCGCATCGAGCAAGGGTTTTATGGACTTCATGCCCGAAAGTAATGTACGCAGCATATATACACGGAGATACTGTTGAAGAAAATAATTTTTTAAGCGTTGTATAAATTGTGAAAGAAATTTAGAGGAATATGTAAAGAGGATGTTAACGGTACGTATTTTACAAAGAAGATATAGAGGGACAGTTGATGATGCTATGGTTTGTCCTGGTGTCCCCATCCCTAGAGCCAATGATCTGGTTTCGATCGTCAACTTCTTTTTCACCTAAGAGCTCGGAAACAAACAAGCCATAGTTCATGGTTTCAGCAGTTCAACTTAGCCCACAACAAAACAAGGCTGATGATGCTCACATATGTAGTTGCTCCATTAGATGAAAGTAAACTCTAATGGTTACGATCACTTGATGAAGGCAACGTTGATGAATATTGCGCCTGAACTTACTGATGGCAAAACTATTTCGATCGATCGAAACCCTGATCAAGAGTATAAATATTTAAGATACTCTATGTACTTGATGGCTTGTCTAGCCGTGACGGTGCACCATGCAGTGCAGGCCGGTAAGGGATAGATGGACAGACGCCCCCATTGGCAAAAAGAAAAGTAAAAGGCCTTTTTTTTGTTGGGCTTTTGCCTCCCGGGCCGTGGCCCATTTGCTGAGAAGAGCAGCTGCGGCTGGGCGCTTCACCCCAGGTATGTACGTTTTCCCTACCCAGGTGAAGGCTGGCGGCGGCTTGGGGCTAGAACAGCCAGCTCCGCCTGGAGCGGAGGCACATGCGCATGTGGCCATGGTGGCCCGGCTTCTCGGATGTCGCAACCCCGGCTTCACCGGGATCCACTCACAATTCATTGCTAGTCCCAAAGATCAATGCTAGCAACTTGTGAGCGACAGTTTGTTGAACATCATCACACAATCACAAATAAATAAGAGAAATTATATATTATGCAAAAGTAATTGTTACACAACTACTTATTACAATTGTTTAATTAAAGATGACATAATATTGTCAATAATATATCAGAGTGCGGAAATTCAATATGAAGCGGAAAAGTGTGATGATGCTCCAATCCGACCCTTGAGCGCCAGCTAATCCTCATCAAAGTTTGGGACAAGATCCTCCTGATCCTGAAGATAGACCGGACCTAATCCTTCTCCTGAATACAAATTTATCCGTGGTTTGTATAATGAGTACACGGCTACCCAGTAAGAGTCCTTATAAATGATGCAAGGATATAACAAGTAAAACAATTTGTAGAGCAATTAGTGTTGATACAGATTCCCAAAGATAACACGCAGAGCTCGGCTTCAAAAGCCCCTCTGAAGAACAAGACTTGCCTCGATCAACTTAAACTACACCAACCCATCAGGTTAATTATTAACACGTGAGACTACCATGTACGACCTTCCTCCCCTCCCATAACCGTGGGAACGGCTATCGTGATAGTTTTAACTCTGCAGAGTGTAGCACACTTTACCCATAAGCCGAGTGGTACTTTTGCATCTTAGCTCTTCCTTAGGAGCCCAGACCAAGTAACAATATAAGGCGATTCATTAGTTCCCTTTGTTAACACCGATACCCCCTCTAAGGTTTAGGCACTCGGACCCCCCCTCTTGAGCCAACGGACGCAGCCCGATCTTTTCAAAGTAAAGTGTGTTAACATTCTTCCCTAACTACTAAGCCAGAACTAGCACATGGTGCACACATGCTTAAGCTAGCACTTATGGTTGCGCTTGTATGGTTTGGTCGGATAAGCACACGTCCAAAGTCCTTAGACCAAGGTGACTACCTCCACAACAATCCACAGTCCACAAAACCACCCGACTATATATGCCACCATTAGTCAACACACGCCACGTAGGTTTTAGTTGATTAGGTTATTAAAGTAACTCAGCACCTCCAATCATACCAAGTCACAAGAGTAATTAAATGATGATCCTAATCAACTACCAACCCACGAGCACTAGCATCTATACACAAGGATAGGCTAGGAATGACAAATAAGGCAGCAATAAATGGCTAATTCACAGGGTCAATGACACAGTGTGAATATAATAGGTTTCTACCCTTCCCATCATTTTATGCATGAGAAAAATAAATAAAAACAATAAACGGGTGAGTTTTGCAAACTAGGGAGCAAGATGCAACTATCTTGCCTTGGTAGTACTCAGCGCCTTGGGATTCTCCTTCGAACGGCTCCTGGATTCCTCCTGAACAGCGCGAACACGGACGATCTACGCGTAAATCGGGATGCAAACAAATAAACAATAGACAATATATTTTAATAAAAATATTGAACAAGTTATAGCCGATGATGCCTCGGTCTTTCAATCATGCATCGGAATTTAGCAAACTCACTCCAGAATATTTTTTCCTTACTTGCGTCGCTAAACGCACGCTTGGTGAAGTCGACGACGACTGCACGCAAAACGAGGCGCACGCACAAAGGTTGCTGCAAGGAGAATTCCAAAAAATACCAAATTATTACAGGAAGTAATAGGGATCAAACAGGGATCAACAAAATTGGTTTGGAGGGAATCCGACTTACTATCGAGGAGAAATAAATTGTTGAAGAGGCACTGTTCATGCTGAATAGTGTTGAATTGGGGGTTATTACTCAACCGAGAGGTTAAAAGGGGATTTCTCCCATGCCCTCAATCCTCACTCCCGTGCAACAAGAGAGAGAGATAGAGAGAGAGAAAGGAGGCGGTGGCCAGATGGGCGGCTTGGGCAAGGCGGCGCGGTTCACCGGCGACGACGACATGGCCGGGCGACGCTGGGCGGCTAAGGCGGCGGCGGCTGGGTGCTCCAGGGATGGGTGCAGCGGTGGCTCGGTCTGGGGGTGCTGGCTCGGGGTGCAGGGGCGCGATAGCGCAGGTGCAGGAGGAGGGCGAGGCGGCGGCGGCTGTGCAAGGCGGCGCTCGGCTCCAGGACGGCGGCGCGGTTCCGAGGGCGGCACGGGCCTGGTTAGGGCGTAGGGCAGGGGCAGCGGCAGCGGCGTGGCAAGGAAGGAGGCGGCGTGGCAAGGGGCGGCGCGTCGGCCTGGGGAGACAAAGGTTGGCTTGATCAGGAGATTAGGGTTTCGGTCGAGCTAGGTTTCAATTGGGAGACAAAGTCAGGGTTCCGACCGAGGAACGAATAAAAGAGAGGAGTGAGCTTTGCATTTAAATTTGTAATTTTGTAAATTGAAATGAAAATAATTAGTAAGATAAATTCTTATACGTAAATAATTGTTTGAAAATTTAGGGCTTTTCATATAAGAATAATAATAACTTAATTTAAATTTTGCCTTTTCTTTTAAAAGAAACTTGGGACATTCTAATATTTATTAGGATGTCACATCGGAGCTCGTTGTGCGTGCCGATGCTGCCTATAAGGGCAGCTCTCTCTCTCTCTCTCTCTCTCTCTCTCTCTCGGGTGTGGGTTTTTCGGTGTGTGCTTTGCCGAGTTTCCTCTCCTCTCCTTCAATCTACTACTGCTCGCCAATGCCTTGGCGTCCTCGCGGGCCGGTGCATGGTGCTATGGTGGTGATCTTCCTCGACTTGGTTCCCGATGGCCACGGGGTGGTCGTCGTGAGCTCGCTGTTGCTCCTCTCTGTACTTCGGACTTCTTCCGTGGCCTTCGGCCGTGGTGGGGGTGACAGCATCGTATGTCCAGGTCTTTTCGTCGGTAGTGCGTTAATAGCACGGCGATCTGATTTCTAGGACAGCGATTTCACCGCGCTTTGCCTTTGCGTGCCGGCTTGATTTCGGTGCTCAGTAAGAACTTTGGCTTCTTCTCCTTTACTGTGTTTGTGCACTGTGCTGATTGAGGTGAATTTGGGGATCGACCTTGCTGTGTGCAAAAGGGACTGATTCATCTCAATTTGGGTAAAGTGCATTCTATGGAAAATATTTGATTAGCTCGGTGATGATTGCTTATCTTGAGGATTATTAATATGTTGTTAGGTGTATTTGATAGATCTAGAGTAGCACTATTCATATAATTTGTTTTGGTAACTCAATCTGTATGGCATAGCACTTGGTGTTAATTTACATGATCATCTTACTGCTGGTCGATCGCTATTAATTAGAAAAGTTTGTTCTGTCAATAATGTCTATTATTGGTTATTAAGTGATTGATTTGTGACCTTAGTAGTGCTGGATTTTAGCATTGTTTTTAGGTTTGTTTCGGCTAGGTTGCAATCTAAGTTGATCTGTTAACTTCTGCTAGACCTAGTTGCTATTTGCCATACATATTGAGTATTGGTTTACCATTTTTGGTGCAAGAACAGTGATGTTCTAGAGTATTAAACTTGATTTCAGATCTAATAACCTGTGATACTTAAAGCTCAAATTACTTGTTGGAAGGCTAAGTTATTTGGCAACCCATAATTTGCAATCTAAGGGCAATTCTAATCTAAACCTGAGCTTTATGCTGTTTTGATTGGATTAATGAATGCCATGTTTTCTAAGTTAATGTTGATCATGAATTTATTTGCTTCATTGCTTATATTTGGAGAATTCATGGTTATGAATTTAATTCATGGCTTTGTTAGTTGTGTTATATTAAAAGTGAATTGTTTATCTTTTTTTACTCAAACTGCAATTCTTGCAACATTTTTTTTTTAAAAAAAGAGAACGGCATTCGAATATATCTCATGGAGGCCCGTGTATAAAAGATCGAGAAAATGGGCCTCCAGGTTACAGCTCGAGCTTCTACGAACCGTCGCATCGACCAGCAATTGAACGCTTATTGGGCCGTTGATCCCATGTTGTTAGCCCAAATTGACGCCTCGTTTCTGACCGCAGTCAATATTATATTACTACTCTACAATTTAAAATCTTGACTCGAGCACTTTGGAAACATAGTAGTTCCTGTCCAATACATCATAAATTTCTTGTAATTAAGTAAATAAAATAAATATAGATAAATAGTTATCATTTCTATATGAAATAATAGTCGCTTTAGACTTGTTCTAAGTCAAAGTTTTAAAACTTTATCTATAAAGAACTTTTAAACTATTTAGGCTAAAAACATAGAAAACATATAGATAGATTTGTCTTGAAAAAAACTTTCATAGTATTATTTTTCAATGCATTATAAATAAATTTTTTAAAAAAATTTATGGTCGAAGTTGTACTTTGGAGACGTATGAATGTTCAAAACAACTACTATTTCATAACAGAGAGAGTAATAAAATATGTGAATAGTAGTTGGGAGATACTATATAAGTTTCGTAGCAAGTGGCGATGGACTTATTTTCTTGGTTTCTAGACAGCAACCTAGGGGCAAGTCTGTCATGTACTCAAGTCGTAGGCAACCAATGCGAATGGTCTTGGACACTTTGGAACGGTCTGATGCTTCGTCTCGGTAAGAAACCTAAAGCCAAATCAAACATTTTATCTTTTTGAACCATTATTTATTGTTTAAAATATCTGCTTTAAAATAGTACACCCTTCATTTTTTTTGTTTGATGGACACGCCTTTTACCATTCGTCTTATTAATAAATATGATTTGTGTCGGGGATTGGATCACGGCCCATTGCTATGGCCCACTCCCTGACGGCCCAATCGAACAGCCTCCGAGGGCCTGGCTCCCTGGAAGGTTCTATCAGGCCCATGTGCATCCTGCCGAACAGCTTCCTGGCTGGTACGGTGCGTAATGGCCAAGGATTCGTGTTTGAGTCCTACTCGAATAAGAGTTCTACACGGCTACGTGAAGACCCAGACGTGGTTTCCCGGATTGGAGCAGACGTCGTGATCCCCAAGAATTGAAGTATACCTTATCTACCTCGGGATGTATTTGGCATGTATACGAGTTCGTTACGTCCTCGTAATCAGCCCGGGCCGATTATCCCTTAGTAGGTCGGTTGTTCAACACTATATAAACAAGGCCCCTACGGCGTGTAGAGGGCCAATCCAAGACGACTTGAAGTCAAGATCGTATATTACTTCTTGTACACATATAATCTCGACGAGACCTGTTCGTCTTGTCGAGTTTCCTCATTCTAATACTCTTTCATATAAAGAAGCGCTGGACGTAGGGTTATTATCTTCCCGGAGAGGCCTGAACCAGGATAAAACCCTGTGTCTCCCTGTTGCTCGTTGATTGTTGTTTGCCTTGCTCGGCAAGTCTTCTATCTCCCTTTCTCAAGAACCTTAGTTGACTTGGGATCGATATTCCAACCGTCGACAGTTGGCGCCGTCCGTGTGAACTTAGTAGATCAAGTCTGTTCAAGCATGTCGAACTCTTTCAGCGACCAGGAAAATCTTCCTGAAGGGTATGACTCAGAAGGACAGGATGTCACTTCCCCTGTCAGATCGGATCGATCTCTTCGATCTCGATCACCTTCCAGATCTAAGACGGAGCTCTCTGGCTATGTTCCGGAGATGGTCTTAGATCAAGCTCCCGTCAACGACGATGATTACGAAACCGACGATCTTTACGTTGGTTTAGATCTTTCGGTTTGTAAGGCTATGTCGGTCGATTCCTCCTGTGGTGACACAGTGCAGACACCGTCTAGTGTGCCAGCACGCGGCCGTCGCAGCGTCAACATGGCCGGCGCAGGAACTTCAGAGGATTCTGCGCGGGCCGCAGGGGCCGACGAGATCGAGCGGGTCAATTCTGCTCGGTAACAAGATGGGGCCGTACTGGCTGCTCGTGAACAAGATATTATTCGCCGCTGTCTGGACGCCTCCATTAGTCAAACCTTGACACAGATTCGTGATCGGTGCAAGCGACAACGACGCAACCCGCCTCGCGTATCTCCGCCAAGTCCCCCGGTAGACGTTCTACCTGCTCGAGACGAATTCCCGCGTAACCAGACCCCGGTCGGACAAAACGCTGACGCCTCAGGGATCCCAGGACCCCTTGAGCAGAGTCAGGAACGACTTCTCATGGCAACGGTGATCAGATCCACCAACCAGGCCAACCTCGCCCTCATGAGCGACGCTGTTGCACGCGAATTTCGGCAACCCCGGTACGTTTCCAGTTTTCCAATTCCTTTCATTAGCGTTGGTTTCCATAAAACTTCGTTGCCCGAATCTGCATTTAACTATTTATGAACCTAGGGTTGTTTCTGTACCCCTGTCTGGTTGATAAAGGGACAAATCAGCCTGGTGTTTCGCTCCCGTAGCGATCCCCGCGTGCGAGCATGTCTTTTTATTTGGCAACGACCTGTACAGATCCGGTTAACCGAAGCGGTGCACCACCAACGGAGTCCTGCCCACCGTAAGCCGATTCTCATCGCAACGGGCATGCCCAAACGTAAGCCGATTCTCATCGCAACCGGGTACTCCTAGCGTCGGTTCGGCACCTGCCAAGGTGACACCAACGCTACACGGGTCCATGTCCGGATAAGATTTCGCCTCGCACGTCTTATCACAGGCTAAGGTTCCGATCGCCTTCCCTGGTTAGCGGTCTTAGCCACAGCAGGACTGCACTTGTCCCCATACGTCTTTTTTATCCATGCTACGTCCTTCCTGACATGGTAATTCGGAACAATGCACCACCAACGGAGTCTTGCCCACCGTAAGCCGATTCTTATCGCAACGGGCACTCCTGGCGTCGGTTCCGCATTCGCCGAGGTGACACTAACGCTATCGGGTGACGTACCCGAGAAAAATTATGTCATGTGCGGGTAGGTCGTCTTTTACGTGTTTTTCAAAACTCGCTTTACACTTCTTAGAGCCTATCCTTACTCTCTTTTTTCCATTGCTGGCTCGTCTTTTGTTTGTCTTCGGTAGGAAATATAGGAACGGAGAACATCGGACGCCGGTGATGGTCGCGGCGAGGTCCCAGGCTTCCCCACCAAAACCGATGTTTGCATCCTCTTTCCTGACGCCCTCAGATATCCGGGGGCGATTCATTTCACCACAGATGATTTCTTGCCTTTTCCCGGCACTGACCTTTACAATTCGGCTAAGTCAAGGTAGTGCGCCACCAACGGAGTCCTGCCCACCGTAAGCCGATTCTCATCGCAACGGGCAAGCCTATCGTAAGCCGATTCACATCGCAACGGGCACTCCAAGCGTTGGTTCTGCACTTGCCAAGAAAACGCTTACACTGTCGCAAGGAATACGTCATGGGTAAAGCGTTGATTTCACACGTTCTCTTGCGGCTCTGACTGCATCGGGTTGTGATCACCTCGCACCGGGCAGCTCTTCGCCCGGAGCGTGCGTCTGGTCCCCGCGATGAGCTCCGTGCTCGGGGACTGGATCACTTCGTGCCGGGCAGCTCTTCACACGGAGCGTGCGTCTAGTCCCCGCGACGAGCTCCGTGCTCGGGGACTAGATTATCTCGCGCCGGGCAGCTCTTCGTCCGGAGCGTGCGTCTAGTCCCCGCGACGAGCTTCGTGCTCGGGGACTGGATCACGTCGCACCGAGCAGCTCTTCGTCCGAAGCGCGCGTCTGGTCCCCGCGACGAGCTCCGTGCTCGGGGACTGGATTACCTCGCGCCGGGCAGCTCTTCGTCCATAGCGTGCGTCTGGTCCCCGTGACGAGCTTCATGCTCGGGGACTGGATCACTTCGCACCGGGCAGCTCTTCGTCCGAAACGTGCGTCTGGTCCCCGCGACGAGCTCCGTGCTCAGGGACTGGATTACCTCGTGCCGGGCAGCTCTTCGACCGGAGCGTGCGTCTGGTCCCTGCGATGAGCTTCGTGCTCGGGGACTGGATCACTTCGCACCGGGCAGCTCTTCACCCGAAGCGCGCGTCTGGTCCCCGCAACGAGCTCCATGCTCGGGGACTGGATTACCTCGCGCCGGGCAGCTCCTCGCCCAGAGCGTGCGTCTGGTCCCCGCGACGAGCTCCGTGCTCGGGGACTGGATCTCTTTACCTGGTTCCTTTGACGAGCTCTACACTCGAGGACTGGGTCACCTTCCCTCTCGTATGCATTTTCTCGGGCAAGCTCTAGCCCGAAAGGTGGTTCTCCTATTTGCGTTCATACTTTCCTAGGTATCTTCATACCTGGATGCAGCAACACAAGTCCATCTAGCGACTTGTAATGTTCATTCTCCCGGAAGATCTGATCTTACCGGATGTGGTGGTACGCTCTTCACTACCAAGAATCCAATCCCTCCTTGATGACGTTCTGTCTCAAGAAGATGATTCATCTCACTTAAGGCTCGGGGACTAGCTCTCGGGGATTGGATCACGGCCCATTGCTATCGCCCACTCCCTGATGGCCCAATCGAACATCCTCCTAGGGCCTGGCTCCCTGGAAGGTTCTATCAGGCCCATGTGCATCCTGCCGAACAGCTTCCTGGCTGGCACGGTGCGTAAGGGCCTAGGATTCGTGTTTGAGTCCGACTCGAACAAGAGTTCTGCACGGCTACGTGAAGACCCAGACGTGGTTTCCCGGATTGGAGCAGACGTCGTGATCCCCAAGAATTGGAGTATTCCTTATCTACCTCGGGATGTATTTGGCATGTATACGAGTTCGTTACGTCCTCGTAGTCAGCCCGGCCCGATTATCCCTTAGTAGGTCGGTTGTTCAACACTATATAAGCAAGGCCCCTACGGCGTGTAAAGGGCCAATCCAAGACGACTTGAAGCCAAGATCGTATATTACTTCTTGTACACATATAATCTCGCCGAGACCTGTTCATCTCGTCGAGTTTCCTCATTGTAATCCTCTTTCATATAAAGAAGCGCTGGACGTAGAGTTGTTATCTCCCCGGAGAGGCCCGAACCAGGATAAAAACTCTGTGTCTCCCTGTTGCTCGTTGATTGCTGTTTGCCTTGCTCGGCAGGTCTTCTATCTCCCTTTCTCAAGAACCTTAGTTGACATGGGATCGATATCCCAACCGTCGACAATTTGTTTCGTCAATAAAGGTACATCAAACATTACCTATTTTTTCATTTTTTCACTAAATTTTTGAATAAGACGAATGGTTAAAGACGTGTACAAAAGTTAAAGGCGTCAAACATAAAAAACGGAGAGAGTATTAAGCATCTTTTACTTAATTAGTGTTTAAAGAATAAGATGATGAACATGTCTATGCCACATATAGTTGATCCTTAGTTGATCGTCTGCCTTAATTTTCAATATTCCTTCTTTAGATTCATAGAGGGTGTCAACGTGCTAAAATTTCTCTTGCGATGGAATAACATTAGGTTACGACGAGCCCAACGCCTCAACTTTGTCATCGATCCGAGACAAATTTAAGGCCCTGTTCTTTTGAGCTGTGAACGTCTGAACGACTGAAATGACTGAACTTCGAGAGCTTCTCGAGGTAGTCTCGAGATTCAGATACATTTCGTTTGACTTGCTTTTTAAAGCGCTAGGACACTGTCGGGGACAAAATCACGGCCCATTGCCATGGCCCACTCCCTGACGGCCCAATCGAACAGCCTGCTAGGGCCTAGCTCGCTAGAAGGTTCTATCAGGCCCATATGCGTCCTACCGAACAGCTTCTTGGTCGACACGGTACGTAACGGCCCATGATTCGTGTTTGAGTCCGACTCGAACAGAGTTCTACACGGCTACATGAAGACCCGGACGTTGGTTTCCCGGATTGGAGTAGGAGCCGTGATCCCCAAGAATTGAAGTATGCCTTATCTATCTCGGGATGTATTTGGCACGTCGAGTTCGTTACGATCTCATAGTTAGCCCGGCCCGATTATCTCTTGATAGACCGGTTTGCTCAACACTATATAAACAGGGCCCCCACGGCGTGTAGAGGGGCCAAGAGTCTTCGCATTGTCGCATATTGCTTTCTGTACACACATAATCTCGCCGAGACTTGTTCGTCTCGTCGAGCCACCTCTTGTAATCATCTCTGATATATAAGAAAGGCTGGACGTAGGGCTATTATCTCTCCCGAGAGGCCTGAACCAAAGTTAAAACCCTTGTCTCCTGCTCGCCGCTGATTCTTTGCTCGCCTGCTCGGCGTTTCTCCTATCTCCCTTTATTAAGAACCTTAGTTGACTTGGGTCAATATCCCAGGACCCCTTGAGCAGAGCCGGGAACGGCTCCAGGCCCTGGCAACGGTAATCAGATTCGCCTACCAGGACAATCTCGTCCTTGTGGGCGATGCTGTGACTTCTCACCTCGAGCGACTGGCCGAGGGCCTTAAGTCTATAGGTGAAGCTAACACCTCATCCGGGCAGCGCGGTGAGCTTGTCCGGGTGGATTCGGGCAGCGAGCGCTCCGATCGATCGCGTGACCACCGTCACCGTCGAAGGATCACTGTCCACGAGCAAGCTACCCGTGGTCGCCGTCGCTCACCAAGTCCCCGTAGTCATACCGACCACAGGGGCAAGCGTGCGCGCGACGATCACGGACGATCCCCTCGCGAGGAGCGCGTTGTCGCGACCACGAGGAAGGAGCGTGGAGGCTTATCACGGAGAGAGTTCCTCCAGGCAGAAACCTCCCGCTCAGCTAGAGTCCCCCCGACCAACAGGACCAACGTCTTTTCAAGGCTAGGTTCTGCTGGGGAAGGTGGCCGGTCTTATGCCTTGGGTCACGGGGCTTTTTCTCGACGAAGCCAGGTCTGTCCGGTGGCCCTCAAAGTTCAAGCCCGGTCATATGGAGAGATACAATGGGACTCAAAACCCAGAGGAATTTCTTTCCATTTACGCTACGGCCATCATGGCGGCCTGGCGCGACGAGCTCGTCATGGCTAATTACCTCCCGACTGTTCTTGAGGGCGCTGTCCGGACATGACTGTTCAATCAGCAAGAAGGTTCCATCAGCTCTTGGAACCAGCTTTGCGACGCTCTGATCGCTAATTTTCAGAGCCGTTACGTGCGTCTAGGCAAGGAGGATGATCTGCATCAGATGATCCAGATGAACGGGGAGACCCTCCGCAACTTCGTGAAGCGTTTCTTCAAGATTCGGAACACGATCCCGAACATCTCGGACGAATTTGTTGTCCGCGCCTTCAAAAACGGAGTCCGCGACGAGCGGCTCACCCAGGATCTCGAGATCAATGAGACCTGGACCGCCAACGATTGTTCAAGACGGCTAATCGATATGCCAATGCGGCAGAGCGCGTTCAGTATAAGAAGGCGTTCGACAAGGGCAAGCTGCCCGCCCAGCCTGGTGTGGAGGAAAAGAAGAAGAGCAGCAACAGTCCTGGTGACAAGAAGTCCCAGAAGAAAAAGAAGGGTGATGCAAACAACACCGTCGCCGGTATAGATCGCACACCTCCCAAGGATGGGCAGAAAAAGCCCAACAATAATTATAAGGGCAAGAAGCCCGCCCAGGGAGGCAACCAAGATAAGAAAGGTTCAAGTGACCGATATTGTAAGTTTCACCAGAACTACGGGCATGATACGCGCCATTGCAGGACCTGGGCTGCAAAGCTCGAGGATTTCTACAACGGCAAGGGCCCAATGCCCACCCTGCCCAAAAAAAGTTATGCCGGCAAGGACAAGCTCCAAACCGACGATGGTGATCGGGACGATGATGATGAGTATCAAGAGCCCGTGAACCTTATCGCCGTCATCTTCGGCGGCTCCTCGGCTTATCCCTCTCGCTGCAGCCTCAAGGAAGCTGCTCGGGAGGTCCACAACGTCGAGAAGGGCAAACCACAGCCCGAATCGATGAAGCGGACTGAGGTTCCCATCTCCTTCTCTCAGAAGGATTGCCCCATTGGGATGACCAAGCCTCAACGGCTTCCACTGGTGGTCGCTCCTTGATCGACGGTGGGAGTGCGTTGGACTTGCTTTCTGCTAAGGTCTTAGACGAGATGCAGATTCCTCGCTCCAAGCTTAAAGAGGTCGTGATGCCTTTCTACGGCATCGTCCCGGGAGAAGCTGTTCGGCCGTTGGGGAAGATTGTTCTGCCCGTAATCTTCGGCAGCCCAAGCAACTTCCGGACAGAGTTGATCACGTTTGACGTGGTTGACTTCCCATCTGCGTACAACGCAATCTTGGGGCGGCCATCACTTGGTATGTTCATGGCCGTGTCCCACCATGCATACCATTGCGTGAAGATACCAGGTCCTAACGGTGTGATCACGGTCAAGGACAACCACAAAGCTGCTCTGGATTGCGACGAGCAGTCCCTTGCCCTGCTCGACCAGCTCCCACCGCGTGGTACCGAGGTTCCGCAGACCAAGTACGCACGCCCTAAGGTTTCCCTTCAGCCAGGGGGAGAGATCAAGGAAGTTCCGCTGTCTCTTGATGACTCTTCCAAGACAGTTTATTTGGGGGCCAATCTGGACCCCAAATAAAAAAGCGAGCTCATTGCCTTCCTCCGAGCTAATGCAGAAATGTTTGCCTGGGAGCCGTCTGATATGCCCGGAGTCCCAAGGGAGGTTATCGAGCACAAACTGGCAGTCCGACCGGACAAGAAGCCTATTCGCCAGAAGCTTAGACGCTTTTCGGACTTAAAGCAGGGGATCATTAAGGATCAGCCTGGCAAGCTGCTCGCTGCTGGCTTCATCCGTGAGGTTGATCACACCGATTGGATGGCCAACCCTGTCATTGTAAAGAAGAAAGGCGGCAAGTGGATGATGTGTGTCGATCACACAGATTTGAACGCTGCTTGTCCCAAGGACAATTTCCGTGCCTCAGATAGACCAAATTGGTCGACGCGATCTGCGGATGCTTGACTCGAGTTTTTGGATGCTTACTCCGGTTATCACCAAATAAGCATCTCCCCCGAGGATGAAGAGAAGACTACCTTCATCACCCCCTTCGGCACTTTCTGCTATACGACCATGTCTTTCGGTATACGCAATGCTGGTGCCACGTTCCAGCACTTAATGGAGAAGACTTTCCCAGAACAGCGTGAAAGGAATCTGGAGGTCTATGTTGACGACATAGTTGTAAAGAGTAAGTATGCTCCAGATCATATGAAAGACCTGACCGAGACTTTCCAAAATCTCACCAGGCATCGAATAAAGTTAAATCCAGAGAAGTGTACCTTTGGTGTTCGATCTGGAATGTTGCTCGGTTATGTAATTGGTTCGCAAGGAATCTCTGCCAACCCTGAAAAAATCGAGGCCATTGAAAACATGCAGGATCTAACTACCGTCAAAGAAATTCAGAGCCTCACCGGACGGATGACTGCTTTGAGCAGGTTTATTTCCCGTCAGGGCGAACGCGGGCTGCCCTTCTTTAAGGCCCTGCGCAAGCACAATGGCTTTGAGTGGACAGAGGATGCTGATCGATCTTTCCAAGATCTAAAGCAATACATGTCCAACCCATCTGTCTTGACTACCCTACGCGCCACGGCGAAAGCTTTTTTCAGACCTTGGCTGCACTCAAGCGGTGGCGGGTCTTGATTTGGTGGAAAGGGAAGGCATCCAGCGGCCAATCTATTACGTGAGCGAGATACTTCACGAATCAAAGGAGCGTTACCCTGAGGTCTAGAAGTTGCTCTATGCCTTACTCATGTCCTCCAGGAAGTTTCGCCACTACTTCCAGGCGTATCAAATACTAGTCCCGACCAAGTTCTCTCTTGGAGAAATCTTAAGGAACAAGGAAGCCGGCGGACGTATAGCTAAATGGGCAATGGAACCGCGAAATTCGACATTACATTTCTCGCCTTGATCGCTATTAAATCACAGGTCCTGGCTGACTTTGTCGCTGAATGGACTTGCCCGCCCAAATCCTAGAAAGCTCCCGAGCAACCTGAAGAAACCCTCTGGACCATGTTCTTTGATGGCTCGCGTACTGAAAACTCAAGGACTGGTTTTGTTCTCATCTCCCCTCAAGGAGAGCAACTTCAGTATTCTATCCAACTACACTTTGCGGCGACTAACAACGCCGCGGAGTACGAGGCCATCCTCGCGGGACTAAGAGCGTTCAAGTCTTTCGGCGTCTAGCGGCTGACTGTGAAGGGAGATTCACAGCTAGTCATCAATCAGGTAAATAAGGAGTATCAGTGCTGCGATGACTTAATGGCGCGATACCTGGTTGAAGTGAGGAAGTTAGAGCGGCACTTTCGATTTTTCGAGGTGCTCTTCGTGCCTGTGAAGGACAACTTCTTGGCGACCAACCGCCCAAGTATGGATCCTCACACGAAATCGCTCTTTAGGGTGCTCGCAAAGCACCTTTACAAGCCCTATATTACGTCTCCGGACGAGACAACAGAGAGCAGTGGTCTTGTCTCCGTCGAAAGCGTGTCATGGATTGGACAACGCCATTTGTCCCAGACTTCTGAGATGGGACCCTGTCCAAAGACGAAGCCGAGCGTTCCCGGCTTATAAGGCGTGCTAGTCCATACAAGCTTGTGGACGGCATCCTTTACCGTCAAGGTCCTCTTGGAGTCCTCTCCAAGTGCATGTCTCAACAGGAGGGTGTGTTCCCTCTTAGGGACATACACGAGGGTGCCTGTGGCAACCACGTCTCCTTTAGGACTCTGGTCGGCAAAGCGTTTCGTATGAGCTATTATTAACCTACAGCGTTACAAGATGCCCGGGATATAGTGACTAAGTGCAAGGCTTGCCAATTTCACGTCCGGAAGGCACATAAGCCCGCCCAAGAGCTTCAAACGATCCCCCCATCATGGCCTTTCTCCATATGGGGTCTGGATCTGCTCGACCCATTCCCAAAGGGGTACAAGGGTTACACACACTTGCTCGTCGCCATTGACACTTTCACAAAGTGGATTGAGGCAGAGCCTGTGTCATCTCTTCACGCCAAAACGACTGTGCGCTTCTTCAAGAGCAACGTGGTCACACGCTTCGGGATTCCCCACAAGCTGATCACTGATAACGGTACCCAGTTCAGAAGCGAGCTATTCCAGGAATACTGCGAACAGCTGGGCACCAAGGTTTGTTTCGCCTCTGTGGCACATCCACAGAGCAATGGAGCAGTCGAGGTTTGTTTCGCCTTTGTGGCACATCCACAGAGCAATGGAGCAGTCGAGCGAGCTAACGGACAAATTATCCAGGGTATCAAACGGCGCGTGTTCGCGGCACTCCGCGAGCACAACAAGGCATGGGTTGATGAAGTTCCTTCCGTCCTCTGGGAAGTTCGCACTACGGCCAGCCGGGCAACCGGGGAAATTCCTTTTCAATTGGTCTACGGTGCAGAAGCCATCCTGCCCGCCGAAATAGTACTCGGCTCGCCTCGCACGAGCTCGGTCAACTTGGTTGACGACGAGTAAGAGCGCTTACTCGATCTCGATCTCCTCGAAGGCACACGCGAACGGACACAAGTCAGAATGGCGCGCTACCAGCAAGCTATTCGCCGGCACGCTGCCAAGTCAGTTCGACCAAGGGCTTTAAAGGCGGGCGACCTCGTTCTGCGCCGTGTCCAGAACCTGTCCAACGCCAACAAGCTAACTCCACGTTGGGTGGGCCCATTCACGGTCGTTTCTACTGCTCGCCCGGGGGCTGCTCGCCTGGCAATGGAGGACGGGAGAGAGATGATCAGCACTTGGAACATTGATCATCTTCGTAAGTTCTTTGTGTAGGTCTTTTGTGTGTTTGCTTAGTTTTGCGCTTTTTATCAAACTTCGCGCTTTTGTTCGTCCAAGTCTCTCGGGCTGCCATGTAAAGTTCAATCCAATAAACAGTGAATTTTCGCGGCCCCCTGCAGCCCTTTTCACTTCTTATCTTCTCAGACTATCTCCTCTCTAGTAACACTTGATGGCTGCCCGGTCTTGTGAACTTTTCGCTCTACGATCTTCAGGGTTTCCCTGCCCGTATCTAGTCTCAACAAGTTCCTAAACTCAGGGTTGCGTAAAACGGCTTTTCTCCTCGCGGCTAAGTCTGCTCTCGTAAGCCCTCCGCGGCAGAGGCAATTACCGCTCACGGCATAACCACTTGGCAAAGCCTGCTCTTGTAAGCCCCCAGCGGCAGAGGCACTTTCCTTGTTCGGTTAAACTATGAATCGCCGTGGTCTCTTATCCACCCGACTTGGTCCATCCCCTATCGGGTGGTCTCTTAGGCACGCCGTGTGGATACCCGAGGTCTATGTTATCCACAGTAGCCCCCGAGTGCTTCATAGTCGAGTTGCTGCTCTTTTTTGTCGCACCTTGGATGAGTCATGCTTCATGCCGAGTGCTTGTGGATTGTTGCTGCTCCTTCCCGGTAGCTTCACTGTTATCTCTGCGAGGAGACTGTGAAGGACTCATAGAGAGTTGTTAGTGATACTCAGCCCGGGATTGCCGGAGTTCTGGCGATTGGCTCTTTGTAAGGCGCATCACTTTAATTTTGATAAAGAGGTACCTGTACCCGTCTTGCGATGTACAGCTGGCGACCCAACATGGGGCGTACCATTGGTTTTGAGCTGAAAAGCTGAGTGACACCTGTACTCGTCTTGCGATGTACAGCTGGCGACCCAACATGGGGCGTACCATTAGTTTTGGCTGAAGAGCCGAGTGATATCTGTACTCGTCTTGCAATGTACAGCTGGCGACCCAACATAGGGCGTACCACTGGTTTTGGCTGAAGAGCCGAGTGATACCTGTACTCGTCGTGCGATGTATAGCTGGCGACCCAACATGGGGCATACCACTGGTTTTGGCTGAAAAGCCAAGCGGTACTTGTACCCGACCGGAGTAGGATACAGCTGGTGGCCCCAGAGGGCGTACCGTATTTTTTACCATCTGTTTTTACCATCTGGTACCTATACTCGTAGAGTAAAGCGATTGGCACAATATGGAGCATACCATCTGGATAGGGTTTGGCCCAATGATACCTGTATCCGACTAGTGCGGTCACACAGCTAGTGTCCCAATATGGGGCATATCATTGTTGTCGACCAGTGGTACACAGATCCCATCAGAAGGAATCTGAGCTAGCCCACCCATACAGGCACCTTAAGGAAAGAGTTTAGCCGTATGGTATCCATACCCGGGTAGCGGTGTACAGCATAGGCCCCAACTGGAGTGTACCATCGAAACTCAATCCCGACATCACTGGTATCTGATCCTGACATGCAGCGACCAACTAGTGACCCAACATGGGTATACCAAGAGATGGGTAATTTTTTGTAGCTCTGCCGGTGATATGCCCTCAAAGGGGTGCACCGAGGCTGAATATGGCTTAGCCCGGCTGCGCTTGTAGCCACTGGTTGTGACGCGCAGCTGGAATGCCGTAGTTAGCGCTCAGGGCGCAAGATGGCCTATGGCCAGAGGCATAAGCGAATAGCCGTACCAAAGTTGGTGTAGACGTATAGCCGTACCGAAGTTGGCGTGGGCGTATAGCTGTGCCATATATTTGAACACTCGAGGCACGGGTGTAGTCTGGTAGCCTTGCCGGGTGCTCGCCGAGCTATAGATTTGGACGGTCGAGGCGCGGGCGTAGGCTTGTAGCCGTGCCGGGCGCTCGCCAAGCTGAGGTTGTCGCTTATTGCGCAGGTCCTTCTTACTCGTGTAAAGAGTCATAGAAGGTACTTGATGAAGTAAAAACCCATGAACCCAGTAGCATGTACATGTAGGATTTAGGCAATATTTGGATGAAAAACAATCACTCGGATGTAAAGGTCTGACTGCTTTAATTAGATAATTTTTATGCTTTTGCTACTTTTTCTTTTTGATATTAAATTCGTCCAAGTAACCTTCCTTTTGTTATGCACTCAGCCCGACTAGTCTAGCCCCCGGGCGTCGGGAATTGGCTCATGGATTTTTTCCCAGGCACGCGTATAGAGTGACTAGAGTTCGCCGTTTGTGGGTCAGAACTTCACTACTCGGAAAAACCACTCGGATTCGTTTGCAATCATTAAGAGAAAGCAACAAAAAGTGCACGCAAGTGCACCTGTTAGGTGTAACCCCCGACTTATTGCTTAGTTGGAGACCGACTAAGTAGCAAGTCAAGAAACAACTTAGTTTTATATGAAAAGATTATGGTAATAAGAACTTAGCTCTGATGTAGGTATAGGCGTGTAGCCGAGCCGTAGACTTAGATGCTCGTGGCGCTGGCGTAGGCATGTAGCCGATTGGCTTGTCACCGAGCCGCAAATTTGAAGCTACAGGCGTGCAGCCGTACCGGGCGCTCGTGGCGCGCGATGGCGTACAGCCGAGCTATGTACTTGGGCGCTAATGGCGTGGGCGTAGGCGTGTCGCTGAGTAGCGTGTCGCCGAGCCATAGACTTGGGCGCTCGTGGCGTTGGCGTAGGCGTGTAGCCGAGTGGCTTGTCGCCGAGCCGTAGATTTGAAGCTGCAGGTGTGTAGCCGTACCGGGCGCTCGTGGCGATCGATGGCGTACAGCCAAGCTGAATACTTGGGCGCTCGTGGCGCGGGCGTAGGCATGTCGCTGAGTAGCGTGTCGCCGAGCCATAGACTTGGGCGCTCGTGGCGCTGGCGTAGGCGTGTAGCCGAGTGGCTTGTCGCCGAGCCGTAGATTTGAAACTACAGGCGTGTAGCCGTACCGGGCGCTCGTGGCCCACGATGGCGTACAGCCGAGCTGAATACATCGACGCTCGTGGCGTGGGCGTAGGCGTGTCACTGAGTAGCGTATCACCGTGTCGTAGACTTGGTCGATCGTGGCGCTAGCGTAGGCGTATAGCCGAGTGGCTTGTCGCCGAGCCGTAGATTTGAGCTACTGATGCGTAACCGTCTGCGGGCGCACGCGTGGCGCCCGATGGCATACAGCCGAGCTGAATACTCGGACGCTCGTGGCGCGGACGTAGGCGTGTCGCTGAGTAGCGTGTCGCCGAGCCATAGACTTGGGGGCTCGTGGCGCTGGCGTAGGCGTATAGCCGAGTGGCTTGTGGCTGAGCCGTAGATTTGGAGCTGCAAGCGTGTAGCCGTACCGGGTGCTCGTGGCGCGCGATGGCGTACAGCCGAGCTGAATACTTGGGCGCTCGTGGCGCGGGCGTAGGCGTGTCGCTGAGTAGAGGAAGTAGTCGTTCAGATCTCGATCAACACTAAGTAGCACACGTCGTGGTCGGTGTCACACAGCACATACTCGTCGAGGTCTCGCCGAGCCGCGGTCGTAAATAATCTCCGCGCGGTTGGTGTAGCTTGACGAAAGTCGATGAAAGTCTTCGCTGGTCTTCAATGTCCCACGAGATGTGGCACGATCAATCCTCACGCCGTGGCCGGCACCGTCGAGCTTTACGAGCTCGCCGAAATTCGCGACCTCTCTGCGCAGGCTGTCTTCAAAAGGACGCCACAGTCGCATCCGAAGTCGGATTTAGACGTTCTTGGATTCGTTGGAAAGATAACGAGATAAACTTTCCAACGGATCTTATATCACCCTGAAACTCCTTCTGAGTCAACAAAAAATCATGATACAAGTTCCGTCCAGAATCTGAATGGGAACAGATCGCATCTTCTTCTCATGTTCGCCTCACGGTTGATGAAGCCGGCATCGCATGATGGACACCGTGGTCGTCGAGTCCGAGTGATTTGCTGCTGATGACGGCCACCATTCGAGATTCGTTCTTCATCGGGACCTCACCGTATCCGAGTCGAGAATTAAGCCCCCGGCGCACTACTCATCGGTAGGCGACGGCGGCGTTCCCTAACACGACCGGGAGTCCGAGTGAAGCACTGTTGAATTCCTCCCACGGATTGGATCATGTCCGAACCCGCAAAAGTGTTGTTGAAGCCCTTGGTCGAGTTCTCACCGTATCCGAGTCGAGAATTGAGCCCCCGGCACACCACTCGGGAGTAGATGGCGACGGGGTTCCTCGACCCGAATGGGAGTCCAGACGAAGCGATGTCGATGTTCTCCTTAGACTGAGTCGGATCCGAGTCCGGAAGAAGTGTTGATCGTCGATTGTTTGGAGAAGCTCCTTGCTGATCCTTGATGTTTTTGGAGGTGTACCATGGCCTATCCGCATGCCGCAGCCTCCGCAGATGGGTTTTACGAGCTTGCCGAGATTCGCGACCATCCCGCGCAGCCTGCCTTCAAACGGATGTCTCGGACACTTTCGGACTCCGTTTTGGGCGTTCTTAGGCTTCACGGAAAGATGACGAAATTCTCTTTCAAACGCATCCAGTCTCATCCCGAAATTCCTTCTGGATCAACGGGAATTGAAGAAACAAGATGACGTTCAGAATCTGTCTTCGAGCCATCACCGTATCCGAATCGGGAATTGAGCCGTTGGCGTACTACTTATGAGTAGATGGCCGTGGCGATCCTCAATCCGAGCGGGAGGCGTTGTTGTAGTTCTCTCTAGATTGGATCTGATCCAAATCAGGGAAGTGGAGTTCATCGAAGTCGTTGATGACGCAGTCGGCTCCGCGGGCGGAGATGACGGCGACATCGTTGATCGATGCCATCGAGCTTGAAGAAGATGATCTTGACGCTGCCCCTACCTGGCGCGCCAACTGTCGGCAGGTGACTAACTGGGGGGTCACCACCGGCAATGATTATATATGGGGCGATGCACAAGATCCAAACTCGATGGTAGCACAAGACAAGGATTTATACAGGTTCAGGCCCTCATGGCGGAGGTAATACCCTACGTCCAGTGCTATGGGATTATATGGGGTATATGTGTACAAGATGATGATCAACCTGGAAGATGATCAAGCTATGGATGTGTGATTCTCTAGATGAAGGTGCCGAACCAGGGGGCTTCCCTGCCTGCCTTATATAGTGGAGGGCAGAGTTACAAGATAGAGTCCTGGTCGGTTACGAGGTAGGTGTCCTATCTTTATCCTCTACTAGCAAAAATACCCGTGCGTTGCAACGGGAGAAATCAATCAATATGAATTAAGCCACATATGTTGATCTACGTTGCAACGGGAGAAATCAACCAATATATAAATTAGTAAGTGCCTTCCCCATGCTTAATAGGCTAATTATATTTTGTTTGGCCTTGGCATGGAAATTTGTCTTCTGATAAATGGTTTCGCTCATCGTCTGAAACTCCATCTTAATTCAAACTTATAAAAGTTATGCACAGATCTAATGGGGATTAGAAGATGCGTCCAGCGAGCAAGACGCAATTTGTGGAGGGAAAAAGAGCACAGACTAAGCTTTTCATGATAATTAAATATGGGCATTGGTGGAGGAGGTTACTTTATCCAAATTACCACCTACCAGCCAATTAAATCTTTTGGGAAAATAGCCATACTCCTGATAAGAGGTATTTGCCCTGGGCACGAGTAATTGTTGAACACAAATTGTACGACAACTGCCAAGGAACTTTCAAAATGCTAGGGAAAAGGACATACGCACTTTAAAAAAAATACAGTGTATGTCTCAGTGAAGTCAGAGGAATATCTCTCGCAGAGTGCAAAATCTGTTGTCTATATATTAGATTATTTCTTTGGGATAAATTATAAGCCTTGAATAAAACCGGGACACAGGAAGGGACTATAGTGTACTCAGGAACACTTGTATTCATGATTCATCTAAAGGCCATAGGTCAGTATATATACACATACTGGGCAAAGTTCTAAATATTATAGGCATTAGCCAAGTAAAGGCACCGCTAAAATCACAGATATTCAAGAGTCCAAAGCAGCTATAACATGCTACTTGTAAATCATCCTCACAAAATAAAGGGAACATCTTTATGTTCTGAATCGTAATTGAGGAGTGCTTGGCCCCTCTTTCTCTTGAAGATAGTTCTTGGAATGACATCAGCTTGTTTCCTTTCTTTCTATTGATTCCCACAACCTAGATTTAGATGCAATGTAACAAAAACAAGTAGAGGTTAACAGAGGGGTTATATGTGTGAAAAAGGAACGACATGGGGCAACACCAAGTTAAAAGAGGGGTCATATTTGTGAATATAACAATCTTTTCTCTTTGACAAGTCAAAGAGACCATTTTTGCCCAGTTTTACCAATTGAAGGACCAAGTTAAGACGGTTTGGCTGTTTTGGTTTTCAGGGACCAAAACAGGACAGATGCCAGAGTTTAGGGACCAAAAGAGAACTTTTTACTATATAATAAAGTAATAAACCAAACTTACCTCGGCATCCATTAAAATTTGGACACTTGAGGTTGCACAACTCATTAATCATGTTCACTAAATCGAGAAACCGAGAAGGATTCTTTCATTTGCCTTGAAAATAATTGCACGCACCCATCGCTTAATCTGTGAATCTGCGCTGCTTGACCATCATACCGAAAGTAACATTAAGAAGAATACTCTAAAATCTAAATTCAAAAACAAGTTACACATGACAAATTTATGGGCTGTGTATAAAGTGGAGTTATTTAGAAACTAAAAAAGATGGCACAGGCCCTTTGATATATGGTTACGCTTAAACTTCTTATGGTGTGCATAGACCTAATTTCATGTTTTGTTAAGATAACTGATCCTATTAACTTTGCAGCACAACAACTGTCATGAGAATAGAGTATTATTACCCCCTACTTGTTTCGTCAATGTTCCAAAGCTCACAATCGTTAACACAATTGATCCTGTTACTATTACTATTACTATTGAGCGGCCACATACCATGGTGTTGCATTTAGCATAAATAAAAAATGTTCAGCAAAAATGACCGTACAGTCATGTGAATTAGTTTACAACAAAAATTCTCTTAGAAAGCAAGACATACTTGTACTCACAAGTAAATGCTCTATGATGAAACAATTTTAGCGGTCGAGTCGACCCATTAGTAATTACGCAATATGAAAAAGGCATGCATAAGAAACCTACAATGTAAAATAAATCGATCGATGTTGTTACATTGGAAATTTAATCGGATATGTGCGTACCTACATAAGCATTGGTGGAATAGGTGTGCGGTACCATTGTTAAGGACTAAGCGGATAATGCAGCCCTTCCCTTAGAAGAGAGGGAATGAGCAAATCCTAGCATTTGCAGCAAAAGGTAAATCTTCTCTCCTTGAAGCAAGAAGCCATGAACAATCATATTTCACTTAGATTAAGGTTATATAATGATGAGTAGCACCTTAATGAATGGAACAGTAATCACTTCACTTGCCTATGACATACATCGAAATTGCAGATATAGAAATGCTAAGAAAATACCTTTCGGATGAGAACAAATGAAACCCCTCAGTTGGCAAGGTTGTATGCGCAGAAGAGCACCCAGATCTGAAGGAACTTGAAGGAGGGCAGCTCATGCGCCCTACTGCTGGGCGTGGGGCGGGACTCCAGCGTCGCGCCTGGCGGAGGCGGAGGCGAGGCGGAGCACCGACGTTCTACGAGCTTCTGGGATCGGCTTGGATGAGGTGAGGCGGCGTCTGCGCGGATGGTCCGCAAGTACCACCCAGACGTCTCGCCTCCGGACGCCGCCGCCGAGAACACGTGCCGCTTCATCCAGTGTAGGAGGCCTCGAGACGCGCTCTCAGACCCTAGCCGCGCCCACCTCGACCGCGCCCTGCGCCAGCATCTGCCGCCTCGCCTTCTCCGCCTCCATGGCGCCTCCTCTTCCTTGGCGGCGCAATGGCGGAGTAAGGCACCGTGGGTGGAGATCAGGGGGCGGCGGTTAGGGTTAGCGTCGCCCCTGCCAACATCACCGATCCGGTCTTCCCGGGGCCCAACGACGCCAAAGGAGGCGAGGTGGCACCGGTGGCGCGGGGGAGTGAGAGGAGACGGTGGCGGCGGCGGCGCGGGGGAGGCGAGGAGAGGCGCTGTGAAAGGAAACCGGAGCGGGAGAGGGGGTCAGGGGCTAGGTTTTTTATTTGGGGGGAGGACGGACCAAGGTGCTGTCTGCCTTCAGATGGGCCCACATGTCGTGCGCTGGGGAGAGGCGGGGCTACGGGATGGACGACGGACGAAGAAGACTAACAAAAAAAAAAATTGGAAACTCTATTCTCTTTAGGCGACGATTTGGGGTCGGACGTCCGACGGAATAAGTTTCCGTCGGACGCTCCCACGTAGCCTGCCCAAAAAAGCCAACAAACACCACGCGCGCCCTCAACCTATCAAAAAAATATGCTCATCATCCCTCAGCCAACATCTGCCCATCAAAACAACCCCGAATCTTCCTCTTTGATTCGTTCTCATCACAACAATTTTTTTCACACGCTCCTGCGGGTTCAACATCCCCAGATTTATGAGAAAAAAAGAGAGGGAGAGAAACCAAAAGGGAGTGGGAGAGATAGATCGAAAAAAGAGGGAGAGAGACCAGAAGATAGTGGGAGAGATAGATCAATAGAGAAAAGAGAGAAATAATGAACCCAACCTAATAAAACAGTAAAAATGACTGATGAAACAACAAACTAAGCCTGCTGAAACAACAGAAACAAAATGCTGAAACAACAAAAAACAACCACTGAAATAACTAAAAAAAAATCTGCAGTGAAACAATGAAAAACCGACCGCTGAAAACAACAAACAATAACCATTGAAGCAATGACAAGCAAGTATTGAAACAATAAAAACCGACCACCGAAACAACAAACAAATAGTTACTGAAAAAATTACCTACTGAAACAATGAGAATACTTAATGAAACAATTAACCTGACCTATTGAAACAATGAGAAATGCCTAATGAAACAATGAAAAATGACTATCGAAACAATGAACTTGGCACACTGAAACAATGAACTTGACCTATTGAAACAATGAGAAATGCCTACTGAAACAATGAAAAACGACTATCGAAACAATGAGAAAATGACTATCGAAACAATGAGAAAATAACTATCGAAACAATGCACTGAAACAATGAACTTGACCTATTGAAACAATGAGAAATGCCTACTGAAACAATAAAAAATGACTATCGAAACAATGAGAAAATGACTATCGAAACAAATGCACTGAAACAATGAACTTGACCTATTGAAACAATGAGAAATGCCTACTGAAATAATAAAAAATGACTATCGAAACAATGAACTTGGCACACTGAAACAATGAACCTAACCTATTGAAACAATGAGAAATGCCTACTGAAACAATGGAAAATGACTATCGAAACAATGAGAAAATGACTATCGAAACAATGCACTAAAATAATGAACTTGACCTATTGAAACAATGATAAATACCTACTGAAACAATGGACAATGACTATCGAAACAATGAAAAATGACTATCGAAACAATGAACTTGGCACTGAACAATGAACTCGACCTAGTGAAACAATGAAAATTGCCTACTGAAACAATGAGAAATGTCTAATGAAACAAATGCCAACTGAAACAATTATAAATGCCTAATGAAACAATCATCCTTGCGTGATGGAACAATTTTTGCAGCCTAATGCAACAATGTCAAAATCTTGTTAGAACAACGCTGCAACAACTGTCCTTTCCTATTGAAACAATCCCCAAACCTTACTAGAACACCGAACAAAAGGGTGCTGCAACAACTACACACACCTACTGAAACAATTTCAGAAACAAAACACCAACAAAATGTAAAAAAATCTTACCAGGAACAAAAAGGGAACCTCTTCAATCCCCTGCTACTGTACATCTTCCTCATGAGCCACCATGTGTACACTTTTCTTCATGAACCATCACTTCCAAGATAGATCTGATAAAGAGAAGAGAAGAGGTATAGAGATTGGAGAGGGAGGGAGGGGGGAGAGAGAGAGGGAGAGAGAGAGATGAGGAGAAGGAGGAGCTCCATCATCAAATCCTCCACGCACAGAGAGAGAGAGAGGAGCTCCAACATGAGCTCCACCATTTCTGCGTACAGAGAGAGTGAGAGAGAGATAGAGGGAGGGATAGATAGAGAGAGAGAGAGAGAGAGAGAGAGAGAGAGAGAGAGACATGAGGAGGAAGAGGAGGAGGAGGCGGCGGCACGTGAACTAAGAGGAGGAGACGGCGAGGGGTAGCCGGCGAGCTAGCTTCAGCGTGCAGGGAGAGAGAGAGAGAGAGAGAGAGAGAGAGAGAGAGAGAGAGAGAGAGGATAAGAAGTTGTATGTGTGGCTGAGAATAGTTGTGAGCGAGTGATGGAGAGAATGAGAGAGAGGAAAGAAGCCCATTGCGTTGGGCGTCAGGTAGTCTGAAGTCCGACGCGGGTCGGACGTCCGCACAGAAGCATTTTTGTTCTCTTTATTATTAGGTAAAGATAAAGAGTAGTTATCCGGGATTACAAGTATATCCTCTTTATTAATTAGGGATAGGCTTCTATCTTTATGTTCTTCTTTGCCGGACAAGCCTTCTAGAGTCCGAGTGGTACCCGTCCTCATCCGCCCGATTTGGTCCATCCCCTGTCGGGTTGTCTCTTAGGTCCGCCGTGTGGATACCCGGAGTCTATGTTATCCACAAAGTCTTTATTGCATAGCCAAAATTTTACAGGTACAAGGAGTACAATCATACTTCTACTTCGAAGTAAGCTGCTCCTTCAGTGCCTCGTTCTCTATCTTGAGACGCAGGACTTTTCCTTGCGCCTTGAACCCTTCCCTGGCCTCGGCTCGGAGACGATCGGTTTCCTCCTTGCTGAGCTGGACCTGCTCCGTTGCTTCTGCACGGAGAGCCTCGACCTCTTCGGTCTTGGCCTTGTTCTTTCGGTCGAATCGGCCTTCGACTAGCCCATTGCTCGGCGATCTTGAGTCGCTCGTCCAGCTCCTTGACCCTTCTCTCCGCGCTGCTCGCCCTTGCGGCCAGCTCGCGCGTCTCTTCGGCCTCGTCCTGTGAAGCCCACAGGGTGGAGATCTTCTCCTGCAGCGCAGCGGAAGCCTGCCTCTCCTCGTTCAGTTGGGCCTTCAGCTTCTTCACCTTCACCTTCAACCGGCTCCGGCCTTTTCTTTGATGCGGGGGCTGCTCTGTAAAGGCCGCCATATATTGCGCTTTCGAAGGTGATGCCTTCCACGAGCTCCTCCATTGTGCCCTTCATGAACTGAAAGAGAGAAAACCAAGTCAAGCTTTGGGAAGTTCTAGCTCGAGCAAACAAAGTTCAGTTTCGAAGTTTACCTCTCCAAGCCGACGCTTCAGACCCCGGCGCAGGCGATCCTCAAGGCCGTGGGTCACGAAGCCTCTCCTGTTCGGGATCAAACTTGCGTAGCTACCTCTCCGCTTCGTCCTTCCCACGCGAGAGCGCATTCGCTTGGGAGCAGGGCGACCTCCCCTTCCTCTAGTTCCTCCGTCTATTCGCCCACGGGCAAGATCAGAGACGCCGGAGCATCCACGGATGGGGCGACCTGCTCGCTCTGCTCGTGGCCTTCCACTTCTTCCACGGGCGCAGTGCTTCCCGCCACGCCTTGATTTCTTCCGTCGCCCAGGGACAATTTGCCCTATGACGAAGTGCTCTGCAGACCGCTTTGCTTTCGGTCCGCCTTTGGCAGCCGGCAGAGCCAAGACCTTGGCTCCGCTCGCCGTGGCGCCGAGCTCCTCTTCTTGGGCCTCCAGCCTGTTGATCGCGTGCCTCAGGGCGTCGATCCTATCGCTGGAGCTGGATGGGAGAGCAGACCACGCTACCAGCTTGTCCTTCAACGCGAACAGCCTCGTTGTCCGCGAAGCGCCGTGCAGGTGCTAGGGCAGCAAGGACCGCTCGATCGCCGCATACACGTAGTCCGCGTCGACCTCCTCCTGGGCAGCTGATGAAAAAGAGAAGACTTAGCTTCTGCGCGGTTTAGTACAACGTACAGGGAACAGCATTGTTAGTACATACCTGCCGCGGGGAACGAGACCTTCTTCTTCGCTCCTTTGTGGGGCTTGCGCCTCTTACTCGGAGGCTCCTCGGCTTCTTCGCCTTGACCTCCAAGAGCTTGCGGCGACAAGCTCAGCTCCTTGCTAAGCTGAGCACTCTTTCGGCGCAACGCAAGAAGGTTTTCCTTGCGCGCGACATCTTCCTCAAACCTCCTCTGCTCGGCGACCTGTTGCAGCCGTTCCATATGATCCGGGTGAGCCTGCGCATAGTGCTTAAGCCAAAGGGTCATGACCCTTATCTCTTCGTCGATTTGCTCGATGAGGAGAGAGGGCTTAGTCTTTCCGTTTATCGGCGGTGGCCTTTCGCTTAACTTTGCTTTCGTAGCGTTTAAATGCGGACGCTTCCTTGAGGGTTGGTGACCGCCGTGGCGCGGTGAGCTCCGCGTCAGCGCGGCGGCCACCTTAGGCTTCTCGGCCACTTTGGCCTTGCCCTTCTTCGCTCCCTCGGAGTCGGAGGGCTCCTCCACGATCCCGCCAAGGATCAGTTGGTCCTCCTGCTTGATCGGGAAGCGAATGTTAGTGATTACAACAAGTGCAAGTCTAGCAACACAAGCGGGGTTTAAGTGACTTACCTCGTCTGTGCGGACGAGCACGTTGCGTGGACAAGTGTAGGCCACCTCGCCAGTGACCTCGCCGTCCTTCTTCGCGACCTTGAGCATGGAGTCGACCTGCTCGGTCACCCATGCGTCGGTAGGTTGCACCGCCTGAACAGAAGAAATATCCTCAGTCCCTGTTCGGATGAAACCATCGAGTAAAGGTTGAGTCTTAAAGGCACTTACCCGTACTCTCCCTTGTGATGTCTTCCCATCCTTCTATCTTGTAGAAGGGATAGGATCTCCTCCGCAGCGAACATATTCTGTTCTCTGTGAAGTCACGGATGATCTCCCTGCCCGTGAGCCCGAGGCCCACGAGGGAGGCTATCTTCCGCGTCAGGTACCAGTCCTCGTCGGACAGTTCCGGCCGAGGCATTGGTGTTCTCTTTGCGGAGCTCACGGTGAAGAAGAGCTTCTTTGTCGCCGCTCAAGCAGTGTAGAACCACCTCATCCACCACGCTCCCATCGAGTCGAGCAGTGGTGGACGAGGGTACGGCGCGTCGTCGGCGGTGGCCCGGAACTTGAGTTAGTAGCACCCAAGCCCCGAAGCGGCGGAGCTGCTCCTCGTCACCGTGTAATAGTGGAGGAATAACCCCACCGACGGATCGACTCCCAGGTAGCCCTCGCACAGGTGTGCGAAGACGGCCATCTGGAGGATCGAGTTCGGATTGAGGTTCGTCACCTCCAATCCGCTGATGTTGAAGAAGGCCTCCACGAAGTCGCTCTCGGGAGACCTCAACCCGAACAGTGCGAACTGCTTGAAGTTGACGAACTTGTCCTCGAGCAGCTCCGGTGTTTCCTCCTCCCCGGGCAGCCTCCAGTTACCGGTGTCGATGTGCCCTTCCTTCTCCCAAATCTTTAGGTTCTCCTCGGTCAAGCTAGTGCCAGAGAGCTTGGCCATAGCGATCCCCAGGGCTGGACGAATAGATTTGGTGGTGGGGTTTGGGTGTTTGGTGCTGAGCGCGGTTGGAATTAGGGCTTGGGAAGGAAAGGCGTGTGAGCAGAAGTGGCTAGCCGCGGGCGACTTGGATGCTTTTATAGGTCCGAATGAGCAGCTTTGCAACGGATTTTTGCCACAAAACGGCTAGTTTTTACCGTAACGGCTAAATAAAAACGGTCGCCTGTTTTCACTGCGAAGCGTAAGTTACCGTTGAGATCTGCCAATAGCTATTTTTTCCAGCATCCGCGTTGAGGGCTGGGTGCTCTGCTCAGATGGATATGTTTTCCTGTTCGACGCAATAGAGTTGCTCGGCACTGATCGGGTTTGTTCGATCCCGGACAAGTTCTATTCGGTAGAACCATAACCTGTTCGGTCACTTGTTGCATGTCTTTGTAGTAGGAAAGATACCCTTTTCGTGACTTGGAGTCTCAAGAGGAAGACCCCACTCTAGTGAGTCCTTCCACTTGAGTCTCGGGGGCTAGCGGTCGGGGATAAAATCACGGCCCATTGCCATGGCCCACTCCCTGACGGCCCGATCGAACAGTCTACTAGGGCCTAGCTCCCTAGAAGGTTCTATCAGGCCCATATGCATCCTACCAAACAGCTTCTTGGTCGGCACGGTGCGTAACGGTCTATGATTCGTGTTTGAGTCCAACTCGAACAGAGTTCTACACGGCTACGTGAAGACCCGGACGTTGGTTTCCCGGATTGGAGTAGGAGCCGTGATCCCCAAGAATTGGAGTATGCCTTATCTATCTCGGGATGTATTTGGCACGTCGAGTTCGTTACGATCTCGTAGTTAGCCCGGCCCGATTATCTCTTGATAGGTCGGTTTGCTCAACACTATATAAACAGGGTCCCCACGGCGTGTAGAGGGGCCAAGAGTCTTCTCATTGTCGCATATTGCTTCCTGTACACACATAATCTCGCCGAGACTTATTCGTCTCGTCGAGCCACCTCTTGTAATCATCTCTGATATATAAGAAAGGCTGGAAGTAGGGCTATTATCTCTCCCGAGAGGCCTGAACCAGGATAAAAACCCTTGTCTCTCTGTTAAATCGTTGATTGTCGCTCGCTTACGTTAGGCGTGTCTCCTATCTCCCTTTATTAAGAACCTTAGTTGACTTGGGTCAATATCCCAACCGTCGACAGACACACCTTCAAAACAGCGAAAAATGGACTAAAAAACTCAAATCATATGTGTTTTCAAAGTGTAGATAAGTCGTTAAGCTGAAAAGAACTGAGCTAAATGACTTTGGTGAAATACAACTATGGTGCATCGCAAAAAAAGAAGAAGAAGAAGAAAGGAATACAACTATGGTGGGGATATGTGACGAATCATGCCATACCACCATACAATCCCTTATGAATGAGCATCCCTAATAGCCCCTCTATCCCACCCCCTAAAACACTATTCATACACACATGAATAGTGCTTTCAGAGGTGGGATAAACCAAAACAGCACTAAAAAGGGTTAAAAATTAATTAGACTATTTTGCAATATGTACAAAGGGTAATTAGATATATATAACACTCAAAAGTGGCCACCTTCAAACTGTGCCATCGAAAGTGTAAAAAATATTTTGCGTCATCTAGAGCAAGGTTTCTTCGAAATATATACCCTTGTTAAGCCATGAGAAACTTTCCTGAACCAAAAATGCTCTTGTCCTTTTTCATCCTCGCCTCATTTTTTTTCCCTTTACCCTCTTCTTCCTCAACTTCGCCAAACCCACCCCCCCCCCCCCCCCGACTAAGCCTTCCTCATGTTCGAGGTTGGCCTCTGCTTACTTCCTACCTTGTTGTTGTCATAGTCACTTGCGGAGGAAAGGGAAAGTGCTATTGACAAATTGGGTCTTGAACAATGGTTGATGAAGTTTACCTGGAGGAAAGAAACTAGAAGGATGAAGCAAGAATGGTTGAGTGGTTGGAAATTTGAAGAGGGCATAAAGATTTCCTATAAGGGCATCGCTAACGCTAACGAAATTTGAATCCGCTACCATTCCCTCGCCATTCCAATTGTAATGTGATAGTGCTATAGCTACCATGGCATTTCGGTGATCTCAACTGTTAGGTACTAAACTAACAAATGAGATCACACGCTATAACAACAACGAACAACATAGGCTACAATACTTTTGCTACCGTGTTTACATGCTACAATATTTTTGGACATTAATCCGATGCATATTAGCCCTTGGTTTTTGATCCAATGACCAAAGAACAATGTCAAGGCACCGTACACCATGACATTGCCTCACAACGGAAGAGGATTTGGATCTTCTCTAATGCCATTTCTATCCTAACTATAGCAAGGTCTAAATACTGCGGTGAATAAAATACGAGAGAGAAATGTAAATAAATAGTAAAAAAGAGTACGAATGATGGATAAGAGATCCCCAGTTTAAAACTAGCATCAACACCAGAGATGATAACAACATATTCTATGGTTTATTAATGGTATTTTAATTTATAACAAGCAACTTTTAAGTACTCTCTATATTTTTTATAAGACGAAAACAAGATATGCTAAAAAAGGACTTAAGCGAAAGAATGCCACCGGTGGAATTCCACACACAAGTAGGGGTGGAAACGAGCCGAGTTCGAGCGAGCCAGCCTCCGGCTCGGCTCGGCTCGGCTCGCTTCGCTACCGAGCTGAGCCGAGCCGAGCTCGACAGGGTGTCCGAGCTGAAAACTGGGCTGGGCTTGACTCGGCTCGTTGGAAGCTCGCGAGCTCTCGAGCCAGGGAAAACATTGGTCTCCCAAACTTTTAAGTCATTAACCATTGTAAAATATAAGTTATCATTTTATATATGAGTATCAAAATGACTTGTGCACATGTGGTTTTTAGGCTATTTTATGGGTCTTTTGGCAATAGGAAATACCATTTTATAATAGTTAAAAGATGAAGTAAATAGCATTAGCATGTAATCGAGCCGAGCCTAATAGCCACGAGTGGAAATAGGGCTCGGCTCGTGCTCATTTATAAACGAGCCGAGCACGAACCGAGCTTTAGCGAGCACAGCCTGAACAGCTTGCGAGCTTCGAGAGTTTTAGCCCTACACACAAGGGAGCCACTCGGTAGGATGCACGGAGATGGGAGACCAGATCACTGGATCTGGCGATCCACTGATGCCCAGTAGTGTTTGGGCTGCCGGGCTTGTGGCACACACCCACACAGCAACATTAAAGGTGGGCAAACAGGTCGAACCGGTTCAGTTTTGACCCGGTTCGGTTCGTCACTGTAGCATATTTATTTAATTAAATATATTCATTTATATATATTTCTAATGATATATAGTGTATCAGAAATGTTATAGAACGCACGTCCGTCTCGACGGGCTCAGACGGATGAACCGCGTAACTAACACCTCCACGCCACGGCCATCCACGCACCCCGACTCCTCGCCAACCCCGCACCGCACCTTCCTCGCCCTTCTTCCTCCCCTCCGTCCCCCCGCTCTCCTCCCGACCCCAACCTTAGATCTCGCCATGTCCAACCCACAGGCGGCCTCGGCGCCTCCGGCGCCGGCGCTGGACGCCGAAGGCCGAGGAGGAGGAGCACGAGACGCCACCGCCTTCCGTCGCCCGACACCGACCCCCACACCGCTGCCGGGCGCCGCCTCAAGCTTCCCGACCTCATGAGGGTGCGGCCGAGGCCAACAAGTCGAGGACGAAGAACCGCGGTCCTTTCCCATTTCAGCCCCACGGTCGGGACTCCACATAGCCGCCGCCTACTCCATCCCAGATTCACCGCCGCCCGCCGGTGCCGCATCCGCCATCCCCGGCACGCCGCCGCCGCCTCCACCATCCTGTGCTCGCCTCAGCAACCGCCTGCGCCATCCCCGTCGTACCGCCGCCTCCACCATCCCAGGCTCGCTGTGGCAGCCACCTCCGCCATCCCGGATGGAGGTGTTGCCGTGGAGCTGCCAGCTGCATGGGCCCACCCGCCTCGGCAAACAGAGCTGCCGCCGCGGGCGGCGCGACGTCTACTCTGATACGAGCTTCGCCTCCCGTTTCCTCTCGCCGTTTTAGTTCTTGCGAGGGCTCGATCTGACCGTTGTGGAGGCTAGCGTTGGCGTCTCTTGTTTCTTCTTCTCTATGGATTTACCACGACCCTGACCGCTTTCTGTGTGTCCGCCCCGGTAATTGCTCCAACTGCTCGATATCGACACACAATCGCCTTTTCGTTTGAGGATGTGGCGGAGGTCCAGATACACGGGGCAATCTGTGGCAAGGAGGCGATTCTTCTTGCTTTTGATTCATGATGTCTCCTCCGGAGCATTCTTCGTTTTCTTTTTTGCATTGCGTATTTCTTTCTTGGTGGTTCTGGATGCCAAGCTGCATGTTCTCAGAGTGCATGCCTATTTTCTCTTTGACAATGCAAGAGCATTTGAGGGGAAAAGAATGCTTTCTGAAATACTTCATTTAGTAGTATTTTTGTGTATTACAGTACATGTGAAGGGCTCGAACTTTGAACCCATGCATATTCAGATCGTGTATAGCCAAAGTAGTGGTCAAATGAGTTTGATTAGATTTGTGATTTTGATTTCTGTGTGTCCATGTTTGTAGAGAGCAATGCCAATGCGTGTGTTAACAGTTGGAAAGAAGAGGTCTCGAGGGACACAGCTTCTTGTTGAAGAGTATCTGGAGAAGCTTGGTTACTACTGCAATATTGAGGACATCCTTATCAATGTTGGTTTATGTTTGTTTCATCAAGTTTCATGCTAAATTCATGTTGGTTCATATTGTTTTACATAAAAATTCAGACAGCTTCATGAAAAATTTAGGTCGGTTCAGATTGGTTCAAGTTGTTCAGCTAGTTTCATTAGAAATTCAGATAGGTTCATGTTGGTTCATATTGTTTTAGGTGAAAAAAATAGGTAGGTTCATGTGAAACTCATGTTGGTTCATATAGTTCCATAGAAATTTCTTGTTGCTTCAAGATTTTTCTCGTAAAAAAGTAGAAAACTTCATGGAAAATTCAGCTTGGTTTAGTTTGTTTCAACTAGTTTAATTGAAAATTCAGATTGGTTTAGGATGTTTCAACTAGTTTCATAGGAAATTAATATTGGTTCAGGTTGTTCTAGGTAAAAGGCAGTTATGTTCATGAAAAATTCTGGTTGGTTCAGGTAGATTCATAGAAAATTCATGTGGATTCAGACTTTTTTATGATAAAAAAGCAGATAGCTTCATGGGAAATTTATCTTGTTTCAGGTCGTTTAAGCTAGTTTAGTAAAGAAATTCAGGTCGGTTTAGGATGTATAAGCTAGTTTCATGGGAAATTCATATTGGTTTAGCATGTATAAGCTAGTTTCATGGGAAATTCATATAGGTTCAAATAGGTTCATAGAAAATTCATGTTGATTCAATATTTTTCTATTAAAAAAAACAGGTAGCTTCATAGGAAATTCAATTTGATTTGGGTTGTTTCAACTAGTTTCATAGGAAATTCAGATAGGTTCATGTTGGTGTAGGTAAAAAAAAACAGCTAGGTTCATATCAAATTCAGGTTGATTCAGATAGTTCCGTAGAAAATTCATGTTGGTTCAGGATTTTTCTGGTAAAAAAAGAAGATAGTTTTATGGAAAATTTAGCTTGGTTTAGGTTGTTTCTGTTAGTTTAAAGAAAAGCATGTAGATTCAGGTTGGTTCATACAGGTTCAGCTTGGTTCAGGCAGTTTCAGGTTGGTTCATGTTGGTTCAGGTTGGTTCATGTAGATAGCTTCATGGGGAAATTCAGCTTGGTTCAGGTTGTTTCAACTTGGTTCAGATAGATTCAGCTTGGTTCATGTAGGTTCAGATAGGTTCAGCTTGGTTCATGTAGGTTCAGATTGGTTCATGTAGTTTCAGGTTGGTTTATGATGATGTCATCTATTTTGTCCTTTTGCTCATCCGTTAGTTTTCAATGGAACGGTGGTCCGTACTGTACAGGCTTCCAATTTTTTATGCAGAAATGTTACGGGACGGACGTCCGTCTCGACAGGCTTAGACGGATGAACTGCGTAACTAACACCTCCACGCCACGGCCATCCACCCACCCGACTCCTCGCCAACCCCGCGTCGCGCCTTCCTCACCCTTCTTCCTCCCCTCCGTCCCTCCCCGCTCTCCCTCCCGACCCCAAACCTTAGATCTCCGCCATGTCCAACCCCTGGGGCGGTCCTTTCCCCATTTCAGTCCCACGGTCGGGGACTCCACATAGCCGCCGCCTCCTCCATCCCAGATTTGCCGCCGCATCCGCCATCCCAGGCGCGCCGCCGCCGCCTCCACCATCCTGAGCTCTCCTCGGCAACCGCTGCGCCATCCCGTCGTCTGCCGCCTCGCCATCCCAGCTCGCTGCGGCGTCCACCTCCGCCATCCGGATGGAGGTGTTGCCGTGGAGTCGCCAGCTGGCGGACGCGCCCCTCAAGAAAGCGAGCTGCCGGCGGCGGCGGCGGCGGCGACGTCTACTCTGTACGAGCCGTCTCCCGTTTCCTCCCGCCGTTCTAGTTCTTTGCAAGGGCTCGATCCTAACCGTTGTGGAGGCTAGCATTGGCATCTCTTGTTTCTTCTTCCTCTATGGATTTACCACGACCCTGACCGCTTCTGTAAATCGCCCCGAGTAATTGCTCCAACTGCTCGATATCGACACACAATCGCCGCTTTTCGTTTGAGGATGCAGGCAGGAGGTCCAGATACACGGGGGGCAATCTGTGGCAAGGAGGGCACTTCTTCTTGCCGTTTTTGATTCATGATGTCTCCTCTAGGAGCATTCTCCGTTTTTCTTTTTTTGCATTGCGTATTTCTTTCTTGGCTGGTTCCTGGATGCCAAGCTGCATGTTCTCAGAGCGCATGCCTATTTTCTCTTTAACAATGCAAGAGCATTTGAGGGGAACAGAATGCTTTCTGAAATACTTCATTTAGTAGTATTTTTGTGTATTACAGTATATGTGAAGGGCTCGAACTTTGAACCCATGCATGTTCAGATCGTGTACAGCCAAAGTAGTGGTCAAATGAGTTTTGATTAGATTTGTGATTTTGATTTCTGTGTGTCCATGTTTGTAGAGAGCAATGCCAATGCGTGCGTTAACAGTTGGAAAGAAGAGGTCTCGAGGGACACAGCTTCTTGTTGAAGAGTATCTGGAGAAGCTTGGTTCAGATTGGTTCAGTGTTTCATGGGAAATTCAGTTTAGGAAATTCAGATTGGTTCAGTGTTTCAACTAGTTTTATATGAAATTCATATTGGTTCGAGTTGTTTCTGTAAAAATACTGACTAGGTTCATGTGAAATTCGGTAGGTTCAGATAGTTTCATGAAAAATTCATGTTGATTCAATATTTTTCTGTTAAAAAAAACAGATGGCTTCATAGGAAATTCAATTTGATTTGGGTTGTTTTAACTAGTTTCATAGGAAATTCAGATAGGTTCATGTTGGTGTAGGTAAAAAAACAGTTAGGTTCATATGAAATTCGGGTTGATTCAGATAGTTCCGTAGAAAATTCATGTTGGTTCAGGATTTTTCTGGTAAAAAAAAAAGATAGCTTCATGGAAAATTCAACTTGGTTTAGGTTGTTTCAGTTAGTTTAAAGAAAAACATGTAGGTTCAGGTTGGTTCATACAGATTCAGGTTGGTTCAAGCAGTTTTTAGGTTGGTTCAGGTTGGTTCAGGGTGGTTCATACAGATAGCTTCATGGGACAATTCAACTTGGTTCAGGTTGGTTCAGCTTGGTTCATATAGGTTCAGGTAGGTTCAGCTTGGTTCATGTAGGTTCAGGTTGGTTCAGCTTGGTTCATGTAGGTTCAGGTTGGTTCATGATGACGTCATCTATTTTATCCTTTTGCTCATCCATTGCATTTCAATGGAACGGTGATCCGTACTGTATAGGCTCTCATAGTGTATTTACACAATTTATAGTGTATATTTGTGAAATATAGGGGTTTTTTCTTACTTTATTTAGATATTTTTAATAAAAATAAACGAACCCATATAAAAAAACCGGGCTGGGCCGGTTCGGTTCGGTTACCCTAGGTTTGGTTCGCACGGTAACCGAACCAAACGGGTTCAAACCGGGCCGGCCCGTTGGCCACCTCTGGGCAACACCATTACAATTCAAAATATTGGGAAATCCAGATCGGCGTTGGGTGCTGCGGGCCTGCGGCACGACGAGGCAAATGCCATGATGCCATCAGCGCAGAGCGCCCACGGCCTCAGGCGCTGATCCATGTCGCCGCCGCCCGGGCGACCGCAGCGCCGTGACACTCCCAGCGCGCCCCTAACCTGAGGCCTCTGCCCGCCGGAGATGGGCCAGCCGCGGCGGCGCGGCCATCCCCACCCCCACGCTCACGCCCACCGCCGGTGTCCCCGCCGCGTGGGCGTCGCGCTGCCCGCCGCGGCGGCGCTCCTGCTGCTCTTCCTCGCCGTCTCGCTCCTCTCCATCGTCCTCTCCGCGCCGCCGCTCACCGACCGCCCCGGACTCGCCTCCCCCCGCCGGTCCCTCCGTCCAAGCTCCCGCCACCCTCCGGTACGGACACTGGCTCCCTAAATCTGTTTTCCGCCTCCCCGTCACTCCCCAGCTCGTCCACACAGTCCGATCTGATCTGGTTTCTCGCTCCTCTGCTCGAGCCTACGGCCGAATTGCTCAAGCGGCGACATTGAGGGCTCAGGGAGCGGCGATGTGTTCATTAGTATCCCGGTTAGATTGCAATGCATGGGTTGGATTTTGGTCTATGTTTTCTACTTGATAAGCGAACCGGATTGGGACGGGTGGCTTTTCTAACCTGGTCTAGTCGATGGGCAAGCTGTTTAAACTCGTTTGTTCTAATTGGATTTGTGGATGATTTAGATTTGAGTAAAACTGTTGCTTCCGTCACCTGTTTTGGTAAATATGCGCAAACATGTGTAAATTGGCTCATATATGCTTATCATTGAGTCAAGTACTAGCGAAGAGGTTAGATGAACTTCAAGGGGGAAATTTCCCACTCTGAGGGCTCATTTGGCAGCACATGGAAGAAAACCCAGGATTAGAAATCCCCGGAGAGGATTTTGTGGGACTTTACTGTACCCAGGGATCTCTCCCACCCCTTCCCGTGCTCCTCCCCTCTCCATCAGTTCCTCCCAGGATTTCCACCTCCCTCCCCTCCCTCTGCACACGCAACTCCAAATTTTTTTGTTTGTCATCACAACAGAAATCTCTCTCGAATTGAAAGATTATGGATGCCATGTTAATTATGCCAATGATTTACAAATTTCGACAAGAATATATTACATACTATGCAAACATCAGAAAAACAATTTCATGAAATCAATTGCAAACCACAAAAAATTTCATGGAGTCAGATTGCATATATAGCCTTCCCGAATCACCAAAAATCACCTTGCTCTGAAAAATTGCAAACCACTCGGATCTGAAAAATTGAAAAATTCCCGAATCACAAATTGCAAACCACCTAGATCTGAAAAACAATGGTTCGTTGCCTCAAACCGGACGACGCCAACCGCCCAACGCCCTTGCTCCAATGCTGGTCGCCCGATGGCGGCGCGTGCAGCGCCGCTCGCGCTTCCAGGAGCTTGTGGCGACAAGGGCCGGCGAAGCGGGCGTGGCGGCTCGGCGGCTTCGACGAGCGGGCGTTCTGGCTCGGGCGGCTCCGTGGGTGGGTGTTGTCGCTCTAGGCGGCTCCGTGAGTGGTCTCGGCTGACTCGGTCTGACGGCCGGAGGCAAGGTCGAAGAGGTGCGGCGGCCGGAGGGGACGACGAAGGGGCGTAGGTGGAGGCTAGGGGTGGAGGCTCGGCCGGAAGCTGGAGTCGGAGGGGGACGGAGGGCGGAGGGAGCAAGAGGCGGGCCGAGCGAGTCGCGAGGTGGGAGATGGAGTGAGCGAGTCGGGAGAGGGAGGGGAAAAAATCAACGTGTCGGCAGCAGTGGGGCGTTTCCCCGGGGTTTGGACGGGGAAAGGGCTGAAATCCCTCGGGAGAATAGGCTGCCAAATGGACCTGCGATTTTCCCGGCGGAAATTTCCCCTGTGGGATTTCGTCCCCGGGATCAGGCGGGGATCCCGGCCGGGAAAGAGCTTTCCAAACGAGCCCTGAGGGTTTGAGTGGTGTGCCTATTTTTTTTTGCGGGGTTATTGATGATTTTCCACCCTAAAGATTGGGGTTTGATGATTTATCACTCCATGTGTATTTGACATGTGGGTCCTGGACGGGCATGTCGTACACATAGAGTGGGAAATCTTCAAACACCCATGTTTAGAGTGCCATCATTAATTATTCCATTTTTTGCGTAGGAATTTTGTAGCTGAAAAATCAGGAAACCTTGCATATGAAATGTTTGATTGGAGCTTTTACATATGAATTATTGATCAATTGATTTGTTTGTACTCAAAATGTAGAAAATTGGAAGGACTGCGCCAGATGATCTATGGGGTTCAAAGCTTGCTAGCAACTTCTATGGATGTTGTAACTCTAGTAGCAAATTCCTTGGTGAGCTGTCACCCGTCTGTAAATTACTGATTAACTTTGGATACTGTGTGCACTTGTGTGATTTACGCAAATGATGGATATATGCTAGAGCCAATACTAACTGCATGGTACAGTTTTGAATGTAGTTTGCAGGTGTCCCTTATTAGTTCTGTGATGAGTTAACTATATCCTGCCTAAATGATTCATCTTAGATAATCTCGCAGATTCCAGTGTTACCACACAGCCTGATCGATATTTGATTATTGTTACAAGCGGAGGTCTCAATCAGCAGAGAACAGGGGTGAGATGCATCTCTCTCTCTCCCTCCCTCTCCTCTCTCTCTCTCTCTCTCTCTCTCTCATATTCACATAGAATTACTGAACTTTGCACTTGAAGCTTGTGAAATTTATTTGCCAGTAAGCTAGGCCAAGCTAACTTCCTTTTGTTCTTAAGCCCTTTGCATTTTAGAACATTGGAGTTGGTAGTTTGCATCCTTGATAATGAACGGTTGCAGCAGTGCTCAACTCCAAAGTTTTTCCCATCATTTTGTTGTACAAAACTATGTTTAATTGTGGATTTAACAAATCATGACATTTTCTTCCTTTTAGATAATTGATGCTGTAGTTGCTGCGCGCATTTTAAACGCAACACTTGTTGTTCCAAAATTGGATCATACATCTTTCTGGAAAGATTCAAGGTCTGCAAGTCGTGAGGACTTCCAAATTCCAGTTGATCTTCTCAATATCTACTTAAATGTTTAAGCTGAACTACTTGCATTTATGTTGTACTTAATGCTATCTTTGCTGCAGCAACTTTTCTGAAATATTTGACATCAATTGGTTCATTTCATTTCTTGCGAAGGATGTCAAAATTATCAAAGAACCTCCAGAAAAAGGAGGTAAAGCTATGAAACCTTATAAAATGCGTGTACCCCGGAAATGTACTCCGCGATGTTACTTCAACCGCGTCTTACCTGCACTTCTGAAGAAACATGTAAGTTGTGGACTTAACCCTGTGACTTAGTACAAGTCCTTCTGACTGGGAACCGTTAATTTCATATGAATATATTAAATACCATTATATTCATGCTACCTCAACATATCTGAATTCAAGGAGACGTTTTTTCATTATTTTTGTGTACTTGCCTCTTTTTATGCTTTGCTTCTGTGTGTAGTGTGATTTATGTTTCAGCTTGTTGTTGTGGTTGAGGTTATTTAAGAGAGATCTGCATTTCACAATAATCCTGTCACATAGCTTATTTTAATTCCTTCCTGGTGCAGGTCATTAGAATGACTAAATATGATTATAGGCTGTCAAATAAGTTGGACACTGACCTACAAAAATTGCGGTGTAGAGTCAACTATCATGCTCTGAGATTTACTGACCCAATACAAGAGTTGGGTGAAAAGCTAATACGGCAAATGCGGGAGAGGAGCAGATATTTTATTGCTCTTCACCTGAGGTACTCCCAGAATTGATCTGCACATTCAAAATTACTCTATTTCAGTTCATTTAACCTTATGTAAATGTAATGGTCCTTAGGGTGATCTTTATCTTGCAAACACAATGTTTGGTCCATGTATAAATGTACTGTTCTTAGTTTGAACCTTGCCTCTCTGAAGATATATGAGTGACACATAACACCAACTATAGTGCTTACATGACTCAATGTTAATGACAAAGACTTTTCAATTATCAGCCCTTTGATGGCCTCAAACCTTTTTGGCCTGAGAAACTGTTATGTGCCCGAGGGCACGAGTTTGGCCACACTGGCTTCCGCAGAAGAATAATCTTAGTTTTTTGGTTAGTTTCTCGCCTGGGACTTAAGCCAACCAGAGATAATGTTGCTTGTGCTCCATTTCTCCTTAAGTACATAGACTGTAATGAAACTAAGCAAGAGATTATCTCTAAAATCTCCCCTTATTTCTCTCTCACTTCCTGACCCCTGCACATTATTCTTCTTTGTTACCAGTATTGCTACCATCCATACCTATGGCACCAGTCCAGCGAGGACTAGGGCCAAAGCCTCCCACCAACTATAGTTGCCTCTTAAGGCCCTTTGGCTATGGGTTGTGAAAACATCCTTCTCTCACCATTTCCAGAGTTTCAAGGTTCTCCATTCATCCATTCAGTTGGTGCGCAGTGAAGTGTTGACTTTTAATTATCAATACAGCCTATGTAATTAGAATTTACTTATTTGTTGCCTTTTAGCTCCAGCCATTTCTCTTTACACTTAATTACAATTATAATGGAGCAACAAAATTATGAAGGCCAATTAATTAGAAAGGACATTTTCTTTGTATAATTTTTCTGCATGCATTATTGCATTTCGTTTGTTGATGATGATATGCTTTCTGTCCTGATGGCAGATTTGAGCCTGATATGCTTGCCTTTTCTGGGTGTTATTATGGTGGTGGAGAAAAGGAGAGAAAAGAGCTAGGTTCAATTCGCAAGCGATGGAAAACCTTGCATGTATGAACAGTGTCATGACTCATGTTGCAGTTGCTTAGTGAGCAAAAATTTCCTATTGCCAATTATTGTGTTTTTTCTGTTCCAGACAGGCGACCCAGAGAAAGGAAGAAGGCAAGGTAGATGCCCACTAACTCCTGAGGAGGTAGGGCTGATGTTGATGGCATTAGGCTACACAAGTGATGTCCATATCTATGTTGCTTCTGGTGAGATATATGGAGGGGAAGATACTTTGGCACCTCTCAAAGCGCTCTTCCCCAATTTCCATACAAAGGAAACACTGTCAAGCAAAGAAACATTGGCCCCATTCTTGAGATTCTCATCTCGCATGGCTGCAATTGATTTCATTGTATGTGATGGAAGTGATGCTTTTGTGACTAACAACAATGGTAACATGGCCAAAATTCTTGCTGGGCGAAGGTGATGTTTCTGTTTTTATGATATTTCCCCCCTTTTTTTAAGTTATTTACTCCATTCTCACTTCTGATGCTCTTCGCAGGAGATATTTTGGCCACAAGAGAACAATCCGGCCAAATGCTAAACAGCTCTATCCCTTAGTTATGAACAGGGCAAATATGTCGTGGAATGCATTCTCCTCGCAGGTGCAAAAAATCCAGAAAGGATTTATTGGAGAGCCTATGGAAATCATGCCAGGAAGGGGCGAATTTCATGCCAACCCTGCTGCCTGTATATGTGTGAAGACCAATGAAAAGTCAGTAGTCAAATCAAGTTCCAGAAGTAATCAGGAAACTGTTAACATCACAGGAATAAAGAAAGCCATTGGCGAGCCAGCATATCCTATTTATACCGATGAGGAGGCTGATGGTTCTGATACTGACGATGATCCTACAGGGAGGGGAGAGATTATTGACTCTGAAGCTGACAATGAATCTTTAGTCAGACGAGAGGATTCTGAGCTAGAGGAGATCCTTTCAGATTAATTCAGCTATGCAGCTGGAAGAAATTAGTTAAGTTATGCAGATCTGACTTTGCATACATGTGTTGTACGTTTATAGCAATCCCTCCAAAGTAGCTGGATCTGCCGCTGCTGGTGTACATAAATTTTGCGGTGAAGCTGTAGCCTGTAGGGCTGACTGTACTGTACATCCCGTCCCCTTGCCCTTTTGACTGTTGTCGCTAGTCCAATAAGGGTAGCCGCATTTTTGGTGCTGTGGTGGCCAGTAGTTTGTAACATCAGCGTCCTAGCTAATGCGAATGCATCTGCATTTCATTGTCTTTCTAGTTTGGCCCAAGTTTTAGTGCCATCCTGTAATTTTCTTAGGTTAGGATAGCACTCCCTGCTTTTTTTAATGCCAGGCTTGTTAACGTATGAAGGCAAAATGTAATCTCCTGTTCTTTGTTAGAAGAAAGCAGCATGGTCTTTTATCATGACATATTCTATCATGTCATCAAATTTTTTTACCATATTATGCCAAATAGAAGTTTTCAATTTTGAAGTATTTCCGTTTCACCCGAAGAGAGCACTGTACAATCATGTAGTAAATGGTGTACAGTGCCAATTCAAGAGCAAATGGTTCAGCCATTCAGGTCATATCTTTTTGAACAGTGCTTTTCACCGAGACTGGAGGCTTGATGTCCGGTACACAGTTGGTGCTACGTGTGTCATGCGTGGCTGTGCTCCACCAGAAACTGGCCAAAAGTTGTGAGCTGCTTGGCCGGCTTTGGCAGTTCGACTAGCTTATTCCAGCAAATCCAGCTCCAGCTCTAGAGGTGCGGTGCCCAGGTGGATCTACAGCTTTTGCATTTGAGCATCAACCGTATACTAGTCAAATGCCAATCATTATAGCTGTCAATTGGAACACCCCAAGTTTCCAACACTATTTTTTTTAATCAGCAGCTCTGCCGTCTCATTTAGGCCTTGTTTGTTTCATATTAAATTAAATTAAATGAAAATTGTTGTTTTTGTATAGGCCAAATGTTGTAATATTTTATAATTATTTTTATGGGTTTTAAATAGTTTTTCTTAAAGTTCACAAAATAATTTTTTCATAATTTTTTAAAAAATTTAAAACGTCTTTCGAGTGGGTCAAAAAATTGCTACAGTAAAATGTAACTCAACATTAATCTGAAACAAATAAGGCCTTAGAGACCATTCTCGAGCTGTAACGGATACGATTATTGTGCTTTGTTGATGAGGTAGCGCATTTAAAAAATTAAATTCTTCTGTTTTTAAGATTTTAAAGCAATTAATGAAAAACTTTTTTAAAAAATAGGAACCAAGCATTCCCAACAGAGCCCCGAAAATACTGTAGCTACAGTAATCCCTTTGCCTGCGATGCAAAATTTTGAACTCTTTGTGCTCGCCTGCACCGCTTCTTTCCCCCCATCAGTAGCCTACCCATTGCCCTACCCTTTCTCCCCGTCGGCCCACCACCTGCCTGCATCTTGCTTTTCCGTCGCCAATTTTTGAACCTGTGCTCCCGTAATTAAGCACGATACAGGCCGGTGACACATTCCTGGCTGGGGATGCTCTTATATTCGCTAATCTACAAACTTAAAATTTACCTGTTTCGACATTTTAGCACATAATCATATTCATTTCATCTCGAATGACCTCTTAAGAACAAGAGAATTACAGGTTTATCCTAAGTCCCAACCCAAAAAAACCCCAACTCTCCGTGTTCAATGCTCACCTCTAAAACCTTATGGCTGCTGTAGTGCTGTGCTGCACTGCTGGTTCTGCTGCACCTTGCACTGAGTGGAGAACCCGGGAAACTGGTGAGCAAGGCAAGGCAAGAAGAACAGGGCAAGCTTGGCCCTGAACCCGGAACCCTGCCGGCTGCCGTTGCAGTCTTGCAGATGCATCCGTCCACATAAGCCCTCTTTTATTTGCCTTTTTTTTGTTTAGATTTAATTTAGTTGAATTTTTTATTTTTTTACAAACTATTCGGTGTAACATTTTAAAATATTTAAAAAAATCTCTAAATAAATAAATATTTTTTGTCTTTTCATGTCTCTTTTAAAGATTCTTAACTTTTTCAATTACAATCAAAACTAATGGCCTATTTTTCCTGACTTATGTTATTTGACTTATTTACTTATTTGACTTATCTCATAACTTTGAAAGCTTTCTGAAGTGAGCTTAAGGCTATTCCTAATGGGTAGTATCATACTCATTAATGAGATGCCACATTGAAATTTTTGCTGATGTGGCACAACATTTAATAGGAGGGAGAAGAAAGCTGTATTTTTAGCAAGATACTGCTTTGACACGATATCTTAGGCCATATCACAAAATCCAATGTCATAGGTCCACTCTCATAGACACAACATCACACAAATTAATTGTTTTAAAAATATGAGTATGATATCATGCATTGTAGAGGGTGTTTCTTTCTAGCAGTATCGTACTTTTATCCTATGTGGCATTCTTGGATATTGAAATATGATACTTTGCACTGGGAGTAGCCTTAAGACCCATTTGTTTGACTTGCTTTAAAGAGGTTTTAAACACGCCTTCGAGATAAAAAAAAAAATAATTAAAAACAAATTATTTATATTCTAAACAAATAAATAAATAAGAAAATAAATCAAATAAGTTAAATAAGTTGCAGATAATCGGGTCTAAACTAAAACCACTAACCTTGCTGAGCTAGGTCCAATGGAGCTGGGCCACCCTAGATCCCGATGCGGACGGAGCTCGCTCGTCGCCGCCCGTCACGTGCAGCCGTCCGTTCTTCAAGGAACCGAGCTTACTGCTGCCATGGTCGATCGATGCTGTGACTGTGAGCCTGTGAGTTTAGAACTGGATGATCCGGCAATGCCAGTGGTAAAAAAAACAAGGAGAGCTTACTGCTTTAATGCTGCTCGCCTTGAGGCTTGGACTGTCCAAGTGTCCATATGGCCAGGGAATCTTTGCCCGACAGCCAGTTTAAATCCTCATCCTAGGAGGATGTGTTCCTGGTGCGACTGTGCCTGCACCTACGAATGTGTGTAAGAGTTTACTGACGCTAAACTTCTGTCGAAGATAATCTTGAATCGGTTGATGTATGGCAGCGCAAGTTAAAGGGTTTAGATAAGACAGAGTTTGTTCGTTATCTATTGTATGCGTTTAGATAAAAGTTTTCTTTCTTCATCTGATCGGTTCGGTATGATGCGGTGTGCTACGTACGTTCAGATTGATCTTGTATTTGGTGTGAGGAGGAGATACAAGAAAATTGTCCCACAAACTTCTCTATATTCTTTCGTTTTCTGTTCTTTTGTATTGTCGTTTATTGCCACAGCGTGCATGCCGATCATGATACTGGAACATGGGCGTTGATCTTTCACCTGGTATCAAAGCTCAGTGTGCATATGCCCAAACTTCCACGGTTTGGTCCTATGTCGATTGTCACACAAGACGCGACGGCAAAAAAGAGTGGCAGCATGTCGTTCAACTACCCGTAGCTCACAACAACAAACTACGTGACATGGGCGATCGAAATGGAGGACTAAAGAGTCAGGGAGTCTGTGGATCCACTACCGGATGTGGTGGTTGATCCGAAGAAAGACAAGACAGGCAAAGCCCTCCTCTTTCAAAGACATGTCGGAGGATCTTTTTCAATTTGCTATGAGAAAGATGGTTAATGGAGTTTGGGACAGGGTCAGAACCCAATTTGTTGGAGTGGATCGGATGAAGTTGTACAGAATGTTATATGATGGTTCAAACATCGTTTGTTTCATATTTATGTTGTACGATGTTTTGATCAAACGATTCTATACAGTTTATGTCCCATCCGACATTATTCTAATATACTCCGTATTTCGTTCTATTCCATCCAACTCCGTACAACCAATTAAACGCATCCAATTACCTGAAACATCTATGAATTCAAGAAATCGGTTAAATTGGAGTCTGCCAAGGCTGTGTTAATTGTTATGCACGGGAAAAATAACCATCCATCGGTCCTTGATTATTTTACACGCAATTTTTTGTACTACATCACTTTGTAAATATCCAGGACTAAATTCTTTTGGCTGTGGGCACGTTGCCTACATTTTTCCAATGCTAAAGAAAAAAGAGAAATGACGGTTAACAAAAGCGAACGGCAAGACCAAGGGGATTTCTGGTCCAGCAAAAAATGTCAGGCCACAACCCACAACCGCAGATCCCACAAAATGCAGTTGAAAATTACAGCAGCAGTATGCGATCGCCAAAGATACTGTCAGTCTATGCGGCCTAAAAGTAAATGTGGAACTGCAGTGGGTTTCTTCGTGCAATAGCTCCCGATGACGGTGGTTTTGCCGGCGTGTGGCGTGCCGGCCGCGCACAAATGGGACGGGATCACGGGACCAGGCAGGAGATAAGAGCAGAGCAGGAGCGAGTGGTATGGTGGCCGGGGCAGCAGCGCCGGGTGGGCGGTGCGCCCACGGAAGATCCGTCCCCCCTCGTCTGCCCAGTCCTACTTCCACCACTCCCAACTCCAGGGTCCAGGCCCGAGCCGACTGATGGGAAGAGGAGAGCTTAAAGTTCTGTTCATTTGGACTCATATGAGGGGTTGAACGGCTGACAGCTCAAATGATTGAATTTCGAGAGCTTTTTGAGGTGCAGAACCATTTCACTTGACTTGTTTTTTAAAGCGTTAGCACCCACTTTCAAAACAGCGAAAAAACAAATTTAAAAAAAATCCAAAACATATGCCTTTTTAAAACGTAGATAAGTCGTTAAGCCGTTAAATTGATAAGATGAAAAGAACAGAGCCTAGATTAAAATAACAACAATAATAATTTAACTCATTTGTCTATTTTTTCTATTACAACCTCTAGAGCTATTAAGAATAACATAAATGAAAGCGGATCGACCTCGAGGAGCAGACGTAAGAGCCTCACGAAGTCTAAACTTTACATTCAACTTACTTCAACTCAACTCTCTTTTTTTCTGGTAGCTAAAACTTTGTCATTTTTGTAAATATCATATGCTATAATATTTTGTAGTTATTTTTTTGGGGATTTTATTAGCTTTTGTCAAATATCTCATTTTTTTTCTAATATATCTTTTTTATTTTTTTCAAAGTCTCTTTTCGAGGGCACTCAGCTAATTAAACTTTTAAATTTAATCAAACAGAGCATTACACCATCAGCCAACTTACTTATTTAGCCGAGAGTACATGGCACTCCAAGTGTATCTGTATTTTGGGACGGAGGGAGTACCTTTTTCACAACCCTCGCTCCAAGTGTATCTGTATTAATAATGCAGTTCGATAAACATGCCATATTTGGACATCTAATATGCCAAAAGTATGAATTGTCAAAAAATATGTGGCAAAACAAATTGCTAACCACGCCTTACACAAGTTTCAATAAAAAACGAATATATGGCAAGTAGGTTCAACAAAAAAAGTAGGCCATTAAGTATGGCACACAATTAAGCAAGTGCCATAAAATATTTCGCAATATTTCGCAAAGTTTGAGAGTGAATCAAACATGCCTATAGCATAATTTAGATGTTTTTAATCTATGCATGCTACATCTTATTCGTATTCACATGTAGTAGCATGCCAGTGTGCCATTGGATCAAATAAGATGGACACACAAAAATAGTTTGTGCATTTCACAAAAAAAAAACTTTTGAATAGTTTTAGTTGATGGTATTTGAATCAAGTATAATCTTATTAGATTTTTGTCGACGGTTGGGATATTGACCCAAGTCAACTAAGATTCTTCAAGAGGGAGATAGGAGACACGCCGAACAGAACGAACCACAACGAACAGGGAGACAGGGGTTTTTATCCTGATTCAGGCCTCTCGAGAGAGATAATAGCCCTACGTCCAGCCTTTCTTATATCAAAGAGGATTAGAAGGTGGAACTCGACGAGATGAACAGGTCTCGGCGAACAGTATGCAACAATGCGATGATCAGGTGCCTATGAGATGCTAGATCCAAAAGCTCTTGGCCAGGGGGTCGTAAACTCATGCCCTCTACATACCGTAGGGGCCCTGTTTATATAGTGCAGAGCAAACCGACCTACCGAGGGAATATCGGGCTGGGCTAACTACGAGATCGTAACGAACTCGACATGCCAAATATATCCCGAGGCAGATAAGACATACTCCTAGTCTTGGGGATCACGGCGTCTGCTTCAATCCGGGAAACCAACGTCCGGGTCTTTACGTAGCCGTGCAGAACTCTTGTTCGAGTCGGACTCAAACACGAAGTCTTGGGCGCCACGCAATCGTACCGACTAGGAGGCTGTTCGACATGATGCACATGGGCCTTAGAGAACCTTCCAGGGAGCTGGGCCCTGGCAGGCTGTTTGATTGGGCCGTCAGGGAGTGGGCCATGGCAATGGGCCGTGATTTTATCCCCGACGGCTAGCCCCCGAGACTCAAGTGGAAGGATTCACTAGAGTGGGGTCTTCCTCTTGAGACTCAAGTCACGAAGAGGGAAACTATGCTGCTATAAAGACATGCAACAAGTGACCGAACAGGTTATGGTTCCACCGAACAGGACTTGTCCGGATCTAACAAACCCAATCGGTCTTGAAACAACTCATTTGCGTCGAACAGAAACACATCCATCCGAAAGCGAGCACCCGACCCTCGGTAGCAGACGCTGGAAAAAAGTAGCCATTGGCAGATCCCAACGATAACTTGCGCTACGCAGTGAAAACAGTCGACCGTTTTTACTTGGCCGTTGCGGTAAAAACTAGCCGTTTAGTGGCAAAAATTCGTTGCAAAGCTGCTCGTTTGGGCCTATAAAAGCACCCAAGCCGCCCGCGGCTAGCCACTTCTGCTCTCACGCCTTTCCTTCCCAAGCACTAGTTCCAACCGCGCTCAGCATCAAAGAGCCAAATTCCACCCTCAATTCTGTCCGTCCAGCCCTGGGAACTGCTATGGCCAAGTTTGCAGGCACTAGCATGACCGAGGAGGACTTGAAGGTCTGGGAGGAGGAGAGCCACATCGACGCCGGCAGCTGGAGGCTGCCCGGGGAGGAGGAAACTCCGGAGCCGCTCGAGGGCGAGTTCATCAACTTCGAGCGATTCGCCTTTGTTGGGTTGAGGTCTCCCGAGAGCGACTTCGTGGAGGTCTTCTTCAACATCAGCGGATTAGAGGTGACGAACCTCAATCCAAACTCCATCCTCCAGATGGCCGTCTTTGCACACTTGTGCAAGGGCTATCTGGGAATCGACCCATCGGTGGGGCTGTTCCTCCATTACTACACAGTAACGAGGAGCAGCTCCGCCGCTTCGGCGCTTGGGTGCTACTACCTCAAACTCCGGGCCACCGCCGACGACGCGCCGTACCCCCGTCCACCGCTGCTCGACTCGATGGGCGCGTAGTGGATGAGGTGGTTCTACACCAAGCGGAGCGGCGACAGCAAGCTTATCTTCACCGGGAAGGCGCCGACGAAGGGAACCCCAATGCCTCGACCGGAGATGTCCGCCGAGGACTGGTACCTGAGAAGGAAGATCGCCTCCCTCGTGGGCCTCGGGCTCACGGGCAGGGAGATCATCCGCGACTACACAACGAACAGGATCTGTCCGCTGCGAAGAAGACCCTATCCCTTCTATAAGATAGAGGGATGGGAAGACATCTCCAGAGAGAGCACGGGTAAGTGCCTTTAAGACTCAACCTTTCTTTGATGACTCATCCGAACATGAACTAATAGATTCTCCTGCTCGGGCAGTGATGCCAACCGACGCATGGGTGATCGAACAGGTCGACTCCGTGCTGAAGGCAGGGAAGAAGGACGGCGAAGTCACCGGCGAGGTGGCGTTCACCTGCCACGCAACGTACTCGTGCGCACAGACGAGGTAAGTCATTTAGACCCATCATGTGTTGCTAGAATCGTACTGTTGAATATGCTAACATTCACTTCTCAAATGAACAGGAGGATCAACTGATCCTTGGAGGGATCGTGGAGGAACTCTTCGGATCCGAAAAGGAGAAAGCGAGAAAGGGCAAGGCCAAGGTGGCCGCGAAGCCCAAGGTGGCGGTGAGCCGACGCCAGAGCTCACCGCGCCATGGCGGCCGACCCTCGAAGAAGCCCCAGGGCAACGGCGCACCGAGCAAGCCAGGCAAGCGCGCGGTCAGCCAAGCGGGAAGCGACCAAGCCCCTCTCTCCTCAGCGAGCAAAGCGACGAGGAGGTAAGGATCATGACCCTCTGGCTTAAGCGCTATGCGCAGACTCACCCGGGCCATACGCTACGGCTGCAACAGGTCGCCGAACAGAGGAGGCTTGAAGAGGAAGTCGCGCGCAAGGAAAAGCTTCTTGTGTTGCGCGAGAAGAGCGCTCAGCTCAGCAGGGAGTTGAGCTTGTCACCGCCGGCATCCGGAGGCCAAGGCGAGCAAGAAGCCAAGGAGCCCCCGAGGAAAAGGCGGAAAGTTTTGGCGACGAAGAAGAAGATCAAGCCCTCCGCGGCGGGTAAGTAGTGCTAGATTTTTCGACTCCACACTTCACCGAGCAGCGTAGGATTCAACCTACTCCTTTTTCATCAGCTGTCCAAGAAGAGGTCGCCGCGGACTACGTGCATGCGGCGGTCGAGCGATCCTTGTTGCCCGAGCACCTACACGGTGCCTCGCGACGCACGCTGGTCGCCACCCCGGCGACAAAATGGCGGCGTGGGCCCTGGTCCTAGGCTACTCCAGCGACCGAATCGACGCCTTGAAGGGCGCGATTAACTGGCTGGAGGCCCAAGAAGCGGACCATGGCACCACGAAGAGCGGAGCCGAGGTTTCGGCTCTGCCCACTGCCGAAGGCGGGGCCGAGCAGGCGGTCTCGCCGGACACTCCGTCGCAGGGGAAGACCGTCCCTGCGGCGGCGGCAACCTCCGGCGATCAGGGAGAAATCCCTGCCACCGGGGAGCAAGAAAAGGATCGTGGACAGGGGGCTCAAGTCACCCCGTCCATTACCCCACCGGCGTCTCCAAGCAAAGAGGCGCCGATCCTGCCCGAGGGCAACGGCGAGCGAAAGAAGAGGAGAGGCGAGGCGAGGCGATAGCTACGCTGCCGCCCATCGCCCCAAAGCGGCGCGCCCAGCATGGGGACGAAGTGAAAAGGTCGTCACAGAGTCTTATCCCGCACGAGCGAGGCCGTGACCCATGATCTTGAAGATCGCTGCTGGCCGAGTCCAGGCGGCGGCTTGGAAAGGTAATCCTCAAAACCGAAACTTTTCCTGCTCGGGCTATAACTGCCCAAGGCTTGACTTGTTCTTCTCTCTTTTAGTTCGTGGAAGGCACCATGGAGGACCTCGTGGAGGGCGTCACCATCGAGCGTAGCGCTGTCATAGCGGGCTTCCAGGAGCATCTCCGAACGAGGGGACTCGCAGGAGAGCCCTCTGCACCAGCCAAGAGCCGGGGCAGGCTAAAGGCGAAGGTGAAGAAGCTCAAGGCCCAACTAGCTGAGGAGAGGCAATCATCTCAGCGGCTCCCCCAAAGAGAGGCTGAGGCACTTCATGAAAGGTGTCGCGAGGCGCACCGCAGAAGAACGGGCCGGAGAGCTGTCCGAGCAGCTCAAGGTGGCCGAGAAACGCCTTAGTCAGAGGGTAAGTTTGACCGTGGACTTGCGCGCTCTGACCGAGGAGGTTGAAGAGCTCCGGGCATAGGCCAAGCGCAGCCAAGCCAGCGAGCAGGCCAAGACCGAAGAGGTCGAAGCCATTCGGGCAGAGGCCACAGAGCAGGCCAAGCGAAGCAAGGAGGAAATCGAACGTCTCCGAGCTGAAGCCCGAGAAGGAATCAAGGCTCAAGGCGAAGTCGTGCGCCTCAAGTTAGAGGTTGAGGAGCTAAATGAGCAGCTTGCTCCTAAGTAGCACCGCGGCTGTAACCCGAAATGGCCTTGTACCTGAAACTTTTGGTAATGCTCAATAAAGTCTTACCTTTTGCACGATAAGGCTTATTTTTTCCCTGCAAAAAGAGCAGCAAAAGGAACGAATAGGAAACTGAGAGTAAAGGCACAACAGCGCTAGAAAGTTTTGAGGAAAACTGGTAGAACGCTTTACCCTAAGTCCCAGCCCCCGTTGTGCAGCTGCTCGAAAACCTGAGTTTGCGAACTCGAACAGGTGCACAAGAGAAAGAGCGACACCCTAGCCCCCGGTACGGACGATGCTTGAAGTCCTAAGTTTGCGAAATCAAGCACGTGCGTAGAGAGATAGAGCGACACCCGCATCCTGATCGACTTATTCCAAAAACTGCTCGTCGACGTAAGTTAGGCGATCCATGGTTTAACCGAATAAGGAAAGTGTCTCTGCCGCGGGAGGCTTACAAGAGCAGGCTTTGCCAAGTGGTTGTGCCGTTAACGGTAAGTGCCTCTGCCGCGAAGGGCTTACGAGAGCAGAATTAGCCGCGAGGCGAAAGGCCGTTTTACGCAACCCTGAGTTTAGGAACTTGTGGAATCTAGACACGGGCAGGGAAACCCTGAAGAAAGCGGAGCCAAAGGTTCACAAGACCGGGCAGCCATCAAGTGTTACCAGAGAGGGGATAGTCTGAGTAGACAAGAAGTGAAAAAGGGCCGCATAGGGCCGCGAAAATTCACTGTTCATTGGATTGAACTTTGCATGGTAGCCCGAGAGACTTGGACGAACAAAGACGCGAGATTTGACAAAAAGCGCGAAGCTAAGCAAATACACGAAAGACCTACATAAAGAACTTACGAAGCTGGTCGATGTTCCAAGTGCTGATTAGCTCTCTCCTGTCCTCCATTGCGGTAACGGCCCGGGCGGCGTAAGAAACGACCGTGTATGGGCCTCCCAACGGGAGTTAGCTTGTTGGCATTGGACGGAGTTACGGGCGCGCAGAACGAGGTTGCCCGCCTTCAAAGCCCTTGGTCGAACTGACTTGGCAGCGTGCCGGCGAAGAGCTTACTGGTAGCGTGCCATTCTGACTTGTGCCCGTTCGCGTGTGCCTTCGAGGAGATCGAGATCGAGTAAGCGCCCTTGCTCGTCGTCAACCAAGTTGACTGAGCTCGCGCGAGGCGAGCCGAGTAATATTTCGGCGGGCAGGATGGCCTCTACACCGTAGACCAATTGGAAAGGAGTTTTTCCAGTTGTCCGGCTAGCCGTAGTGCGGACTGCCCAGAGGACGGAAGGAACTTCGTCAATCCAGACCTTGTTGTGCTCGTGGAGTGCCGCGAACACGCGCCGCTTGATACCCTGGGCGATTTGTCCGTTAGCTCGCTTGACTGCTCCATTGCTCTGTGGATGTGCCACAGATATGAAACAGACCTTGGTGCCCAAATGCTCGCAGATTCACGGAAATAGCTCGCTCAATCGGTATCGTTATCCGTGATCAGCTTGTGGGGAATCCCAAAGCGCGTGACCACGTTACTTTTGAAAAATCGCACAGCCATTTTGGCGTGAAGAGATGACACAGGCTCTGCCTCAATCCACTTTGTAAAAGTGTCGATGGCGACGAGTAAGTGTGTGTAGCCCTTATACCCCTTAAGGAACGGGCCGAGCAGATCCTGACCCCATGTGGAGAAAGGCCATGATGGGGGGATCGTTTGGAGCTCTTGGGCGAGCTTATGTGCCTTCCGGACGTGAAATTGGCAGGCCTTGCACTTAGTCACTATGTCCCGGGCATCTTGTAACGCTGTAGGCCAATAATAGCCTATGCGAAACGCTTTGCCGACCAGAGGTCTGAAGGAGGCGTGGTTGCCGTAGGCACCCTCGTGTATCTCCCTCAGAAGGAACACACCCTCCTGTTGAGAGATGCACTTGAAGAGTACTCCTAGAGCACCTTGACGGTAAAGGATGCCGTCCACAAGCTTGTATGGACTAGCACGCCTTATAAGCCGGGAGCGCTCGGCTTCGTCTTCGGGCAGGGTCCCATCTGCAAGGTACCGGACAAATGGCGTTGTCTAGTCCGCAGCCTGCTCGATGACGGAGACAACACCACCTGTCTCTGTTGCCTCGTCCGGAGACGTGATAGAGGGCTTGTAAAGGTGCTCGACGAGCACCGCCGGAGCAGGTGTTCGCGTGAGGATCCATACTTGGACAGTTGGTCGGTCAAGAAGTTGTCCTTCCTGGGCACGAAGAGCACCTCTAAAAATCGAAAGTGCCGCTCCAACTTCCTCACTTCAACCAGGTATCGCGCCATTGAGTCATCGCAGCACTGATACTCCTTGTTTACCTGATTGATGACTAGCTGTGAATCTCGCTTCATAGACAGCCGTTGGACGCCGAGCGACTTGCACACTCTTAGTCCCGCGAGGAGGGCCTCGTACTCCACAGTATTGTTAGTCGCTGCAAAGTGTAGTTGGATAGGATATTGGAGTTGCTCTCCTTGAGGGGAGATGAGAACAAAACCAGCCCCCTAATTTTCAGTGCGCGAGCCATCAAAAAACATGGTACAAGGGGGTTCATCAGGTTGCTCGGGAGCATCACAGGATTTAGGCGGTGAGTCCATTCAATGACAAAGTCGGCTAAGACACGAGACTTAATAGCGATTCAGCAAAGAAATGTAATATCGAATTCGCGGTTCCATTGCCCATTTAGTTATACGTCTGTCGGCTTCCTTATTCCTTAGGATTTCTCCAATAGGGAACTTGGTTGGGACCAGTATTTGATGCGCCTGAAAGTAGTGGCGAAGCTTCCAGGAGGACATGAGCAAAGCGTAAAGCAGCTTCTGGATCTCAGGGTACCGCTTCTTTGATCCGTGAAGTACCTCGCTCACGTAATAGATTGGTCGCTGGATGCCTTCCCTTTCCACCGTCAAGACCCGCGCTCACCGCTATGGCATGCGTACCAAGGTACAACAAAAGTCGCTCATGTGGCGCGGGTAGTCAAGACAGTGGGTTGGGCGTATTGCTTCGGATCTTGGAAAGATCGATCGACCTCCTCATCCACTCGAAACCATTGTGCTTGCGCAGACGATGAAAGGGCGGGCAGCGTTCGACTGACGGAAATAAACACCTCCAAGACGACCATCCGTCCGATGAGACTCTGAACTTCCTTGACGGTAGTTGGAGTCTGCATATTTTCAATGGCCTCGATTTTTTCGGGGTTAGCTGATATTCCTTGCGAACCAATTACATAACCGAGCAACATTTCAGATCGAACACCAATTGTACACTTCTCTAGGTTAAATTTTATTCGATGCCTGTTGAGATTTTGAAAAGTCTCGGCCAGGTCTTTTACATGATCTGGAGCATACTTGCTCTTTACAACTATGTCGTCGACATAGACCTCTAGGTTTTTTCCGCGCTGTTCTGGGAAAGTCTTCTCCATTAAGCGCTGGAACGTGGCACCAGCATTGCGCAGACCGAAAGACATGGTCGTATAGCAGAAAGTGCCGAATGGGGTGATGAAGGCAGTCTTCTCTTCATCCTCGGGGGAGATGCTTATTTGGTGATAACCGGAGTAAGCATCCAAAAAACTCAAGAGCTGGGCATCCACAGTCGAGTCGACCAACTGGTCTATGCGAGGCAGCGGGAAATTATCCTTAGGACAAGCAGCGTTCAGATCTGTGTGATCGACACACATCCTCCACTTGTCGTCTTTCTTCTTTACAATGACAGAGTTGGCCAACCACTAGGTGTGATCAACCTCGCGGATGAAACCAAAGAATGACGCTTGCCTGTCGATCTTTGATGATCCTCGCTGAAGTCCGAAAAGCATCGAAGCTTCTGGCGAACAGGCTTCTTGTTCGGCCGGACTGCCAGTTTATGCTCGATAACCTCCCTTGGGACTCCGGACATGTCAGACGGTTTCCAGGCAAACACGTCTGCATTGGCTCGGAGGAAGGCAACGAGCTCGCTTTTCTATTTGGGGTCCAGATTGGCCCTCAAATGAACTGTCTTGGAGGAGTCATCCAGAGACAGCGGAACCTCTTTGATCTCTCCTCCTGACTGAAGGGAAACCCTAGGGCGTGCAGACTTGGTCTGCGGAACGTCGGGACCACGCTGGCGAAGTCGGTCGACAGGCAAGGGACTGCTCGTCGTAATCCAGAGCAGCTTTGTAATTGCCCTTGACCGTAATCACACCGTTAGGACTCGGTATCTTCACGCAGTGGTAAGCGTGGTGGGACACGGCCATGAACTTGCCAAGAGATGGCCGGCCCAAGATCGCGTTGTAGGCGAATTGTCGGTGTCTGGGAATCACGCTCCTGAAGAGCAGTGGTCCACGGACCGGCAGACGAATTTGTAGTCGGAGTGAGGCCCAACGACGACCCTTTTCAGCAACTCAGGTGGCGGCCGAGCCTGCGGAAGGCTAGGACCGCGCTGCCTTCCCGGACAAGGGCCTGGTGCGACTTGATGACTGGGTGCAGTCCTCGAGACAATCGAGAGAGAAAGAAAGAAGATGCAAACCACGAAGACACGGTCGATTTACCCTGGTTCGAGCCCCCACCGCCGGGTAATAGCTCTACTCCAGCTTAGATGATTATTTGGTGGGAAATAGTACAAGGGTGCCGAGACCGGGCTTGAAGGCACCGATCCCGAGCTTACAACGAAGGTGGCTAAGGACTAAGGCTACTCGCTAAGGAAGCTTCGGATGCGGGTGTTGCTTGAGCTTGAATCAGATGGAATCGGATTGGGCCCCTCGAACGCTCAGGAATCCTCCTTTTATAGGCGCGATGGGCCGCCCGAGACTGATACGGCGGGCCCCGCGCTGGTCTTTGCTTTAGTGGCGAGGCTCTCGTCTTGTTATAAGGTCCTGTCGGGTATCGAGCCTGCAGGGAGAAGCTGGTCGGGTTAGTACTGAACACGTGTTTGTCTTAACATGCCCGTTCAACGGAGAAAACTTCTTTAGGGGGAAAGCCCTTTCCCTTTATCCCCAATATGGCCTTGACTGGACCGAGCCAGCTCTGCGCCACCCGTTGGGGGCGTCGCGTAGCGCAACAACCATCTGCTGCCTGCCAAAGAAGGCAAACGACAAGAACTGTCCGCGTGTACTTCCCCTGGCTACAATTCCCTGGGAGATACAGTTCGTTCCGGTCAAGGCCGGAGAAAGCATGGTGGGCCATGACAGTTGTCGCCATCTGCCCACGGGTGAGCGGATCACCCGAGGGACCTTCTCCCGGGCTAAGGGATAGCCCGGGAGGGACATGGTGCCGCACAGTTTGATCTAGTCAAGCCCGGGACAGCCACGAGCGAGTTAGGTGGCTTCTTTAGTACGGCCATGGATAGCCTGCTTGGTCTTTTGTCCGTATGGTGGGCCGGTACGTAATCGGCCCAAGGCCTGCTTCAAGATAAGCCGTTTACAAATCATCAACAGCCAGCCCTTGAGCCTCGAGCGGGTCGCGTAACGAGCCGGTCTGAGGTTTAAAGAAAAAATCCTTACCACGCGCCGCACGGGAAGATTTGGTTCGGGAGCCGAAATCCTAGGCATTGAATTTGATTCGATAGGAAAGGGGAGCGGTTGCCCCCCCCTTTGGGCACGATTCCCACGGCTTCCATTCCGACTGCCGTCTTCTCTTATAAGGCAGCGCTCCAGGGGGAACTCCTTACTGCAGAATTATCCCCCTCGTTTTTTCTCTTCGTCTCCCCAACTCGCCCCTCGCACTCTTACTTCTCGCCTTCCGCCGCCATGGTTCTCATTGGAGACAGCACCTTGACGAGGGAGAGGATGAAGGAGCTGGAGAGGGATGGCTTTGTGAAGCCGGGCTCGTGGAGGCTCCCGGGCGCGGAGCAAGAGCCAAGGCCGAAACCGATTTAATTGGTATGCTTGAGAGCTCGGCCATCTGTGGGTTTCGCGTGCTGAATCTCGCCATCATCATCGACTTCTTTGCCTTCACGGAGCCGAGGCCAAAGAACTGTCCCCACAATCCTATGTTCATCTCACAATCTTCGCATTCTGTGTGAGGCGACCGCGAGTTCGGCCGACGGTGAGCCTCCTCCAAAGACTGCCCAACTAAAGCCCGTCGGCCGCCGAGTGGGCAACGGCGGGATTTTCTACCTAACCGCGCGCCGAGCCCGGGGGAGCCAGTTGTATCCTGAGTACGAGGTGAGGACGAAGGTCGATGGTTGGGCCCGGCGGTGGTTCTACTGAACATGGGCTCGACCTCGAATACTCATGGCCGCACCGGATCGCTAATCTTCCAGTGAGCGAGCCCAAATGGAGGATCAAGCCACAGAGGCTGATATTAAGGAGCTTGTTAAGGACGGCTTGACGGGCTATGAGGTCGTCGTCGGTTTTGTCCGGCACCGGATCAGCCTGCTGGGGCGCCGCGTGCGATGCGTCAGCGACATGGATGGTTGGGAGGATCCTGACCGGGACTTCCATGAAGGTAGGTGTGAGTTGCTTCCTTTGTGTCTGATCTCGAGTTGGGATCGTCGTGAATCACAAGAATGCCACGCAGGTCTCTCAAACCGCGAGGTCGCGCGGGTTGCAAGGATGTTGCTACCCCTGGACAAGACTCCTCGCCGCATTCGGTTTGTGAAGGACAAAGCGTCGAGTAAGTGCCCTAAGGTGTTCGATTGAATTCTCACCGTGCGAGCCCTTGAGGTTTTGATGAGGCGACTTTTGTTCTGCGGCAATGACGTGGAAGATGGTTGGGCGAACCACTCGGGCCACGGGCTCGAGCGAGGGCCCTCGCCGGCGGGAACGCCGGTGGCATCCGGCGGGGCGCCGGTCCCGTCGCCGACGGCGAGCAAGGAGAGAACGGCACCTCGGCGGCAGCGGGCTCAAAGACGGGCGGTCTGAGAGATGCACAAGGAAAACGTCTGGCCTTTGACAGGTGAGCTCCCATTCTCCGACACGGGTTGGGTGCTAGGCACCAACGGCCCTTAAGTCTTCATGCCGCGTGTGTTCAGGGCGCGGCGCCTACGAAGAAGAGGAGGACGTACCAGCCAGCTCCGGAAAGTGATGACGAGGAGGTTGTGGTAGTGTTTGATCCGCCGCCAGCAACAGTCCCGCGGCGAGGACCTACGAGGAAGGTTCCCGCAGGGCGTAAGGGAGCGGCTTTGCTCACCTCGAGCCATGTGGGCGGGTTGGAGACAGAGCCTTTTTCTTCTCCCTACGCCAGGGGTGTACAAAGGCACCGAGCTCGAGCCGGCGCGTAAGTTTCCCGCGCTACATGCTATCACCCCGTTTCTCGTGTCTGACCGCCGTGCCTTTTGTTGCAGTGCGTAGTGCTAAAGTGGTCACCGAGGTGTTGCTTCCCTCTGCTGAGACCGTGGCGGCTGAAGACGAGTCGGTCGATCCTACAGGATTGTTGCTGCTCTTCTTCTTTTCCTCCACACCAGGCTGGGTGGGCAGCTCGCCGTTGTCAAACGCATTCTTGTACTGAACGCGCTCTGCCGCGTTGGCGTAGCGATCAGCCGCCTTGAACAGGTCGTTGGCGGTCCAGGTCTCATTGATCTCGAGATCCTGGGTGAGCCGCTCGTAGCGGACTCCGTTTTTAAAGGCGCGGACAACAGATTCGTCCGAGATGTTCAGGATCGTGTTGCGGATCTTGATGAAACGCTTCACGAAGTTGCAGAGGGTCTCCCCGTTCATCTGGATTATCTGGTGCAGATCATCCTTCTTGCCCAAACGCACGTAACAGCTCTGAAAGTTAGCGATTAGAGCGTCACAAAGCTAGTTCCAAGAGCTGATGGAACCCTCTTGCTGATTGAACAGTCACGTTCGAGCGGCGCCCTCAAGGACAGTCGGGAGGTAATTAGCCATGACAAGCTCGTCACCCCCGGCCGCTATGATGGCCGTTGCGTAGATGGAAAGAAACTCCTCTGGATTCTGTGTCCCATTATACCTCTCCATGTGTCCGGGCTTGAACTTTGAGGGCCACCGGACAGAGCGAAGCTCGTCGAAAAAAACCCGCAGCCCCAATGCATAAGACCCACCTCCTCCTCAGTGAACCTAGCCTTGAAAAGACGTTGGTCATGTTGGTCGGGGGAACTCTAGCTGAGCGGGAGGTTTTTGCCTGGAGGAACTCTCTTCGTGATAAGCCCCCACGCTCCTTCCTCGTGGTCGCGACAACGCGCTCCTCACGAGGGGATCGTCCGTGATCGACGCGCGCACGCTTGCCCCCATGGTCGCGATGACTACGGGGACTTGGGGAGCGGCGGCGACCACGGGCAGCTTGCTCATGGACAGTGATCCTTCGACGGTGATGGCGGTCACGCGATCGATCGGATCGCTCACTGTCCGAATCCACTCGGACAGGCTCACCGTGCTGCCCGGACAAGCTTCACCTGTAGATTTAAGGCCTTCGACCAGGTTCTCGAGGTGAGTAGCTACAACATCGCCCACAAGGACGAGATTGTCATGGTGAGCGGATCTGATTACGGTCGCCAGGGCCTGGAGCCGTTCTCGGCTCTGCTCAATAGGTCCTGGGATCCCTGAAGCATCCTGTCGGGGATAAAATTACGGCTCATTGCCATGGCCCACTCCCTGACGGCCCACTCGAACAGCCTACTAGGGCCCAGCTCCCTAGAAGGTTCTATCAGGCCCATATGCATCCTGCCGAACAGCTTTCTGGCTGGCGAGATGCGTAATGGCCAAGGAATCGTGTTTGAGTCCGTCTCGAGCGAGGAGTTACTGCGACGGCCACGTGAAGACCGGGCGTGGTTTCCGGATTGGATTAGGAGTCGTGATCCCCAAGACTAGGAGTATGCCTTATCTGCCTCGGGATATATTTGGCATGTATGAGTTCGTTATGATCTCATAGTTAGCCCGGCCCGATATTCCCTCGGTAGGTCGGTTTGCTCCGCACTATATAAACAAGGCCCCTACGGCATGTAGAGGGCACGAGTTTACGCATCCAACATCTGATCAATCCTAGACGAGTTTTACGACTTGATCTAGCTTTTAGCACCTGATATACACCATAATCTCGCCGAGACTTGTTCGTCTCGTTGAGCCACATCTTGTATTCATCTTTGATATATAAGAAAGGCTGGACGTAGGGCTATTATCTCTCCCGAGAGGCCTGAACCAGGATAAAAACCCCTTGTCGGTGTAATAAATACCGGGGCACAAAGAGCCCTCAGAAGGCCAAGAGGGCCCCGCGCGTCAGGCGAGCGAGCAAGGCCCCAGCGCGCGGGCGAGCCCCTCAGAAGGCCAAGAGGCCCCACGCGTCAAAGCGGGCGAGCCAGCCCCAGCCGCACGGGCGAGCCCCTCAGAGATCGAGAGGCCCCACGCACCAGGTGGGTGCGTGGGCGAGCCCTCCGGCGCGAGGCGAGGCCCCACGCCAGAGGCAAAGTGCGCGCGTGAGCCCCCTCCGACGGCGAGGCGAGGGCCCCACGCGCCAAAGCGTGCGTGCAGCCCCTCTCGAGACCAGCGAGGGCCTCACAGCGCCAGGCGGGCCCAGCGACAGAGGCGTTACAAAAGGAGTCTTGAGACGAAGGCTCCCCTCTACGCAAAGGACGAAGCGCATTTAATGAGACATCACGCGGATAGACAATGAAGAAATGATTACCGCTAAATGACCCTGCAGTCTCTGAAAGCCATCCACTGGGCGCAGTAAGAATTGACCGTGAGAGAAGGTTTGCTTAAGGAGGCCGCCCATGGCAGAGAAGCGGTGGGCCCCACCCGCAGACTCACCGGTGGATCAGGCGGGTCGAGGCCACTGCGGCACGCAAAGCGGCGCCCATGGGCATGGGCAATGCACATTTTCGCCTCTTCTGTCGTGTCTTGTCGATTATCGAGAGCATCAGACGCCTACCCCTCGGCTCTCTCCGCCACCCACGCCTTGTATAAAGGGGAGGAGAGAGAGGGGACGGGGACGAGAGATCTGAGCACTAGCATTCGTGCATTCAAACACCACATAAACACATTCCCATTCAACCGCGAATCGAAAAAGAGCTAAGGCTCAGCAGAGTAGGACTATTACCCGCGAGGGGTCCGAACTCAGGTAAATCTGCGAAGTCGCTCCTTGTTGTGCCCGACGCCAAATCGAATCGAGCTTGATCGAGTTGGCTAGCGTACTAAAAATCGACCAGGGGTGTGATCCGCATGGTTGAGCGGAGAACACGCCGTCACCCCTATCACCGCTCGTTCTGTCGTCGTGGTTGTTCGGCGTGTCTCCCATCTCACTTCTAAAGAACCTTAGCGACTTGAGATCGTTATCTCAACCGTCGACACATCCGCGTCTTGCCCGATTGGAGTCCGGCACGCGGGATTCCGCCAGCAGCTGAACTTCGTCGGGGTCTTGGCGTGGCGCCTTGGCGGATCGCGTCCGGGCGCTTCTACCGATCGTGGATCTGCGCCAAGGTTTGGTTGATGGATTCGTCGAAAGTCGCGCGAACAATATCTTGCTTCATGGGCAGATTGTGCGGCTCCATCTTGGTGTCGAGTAGAATTGACCCGCCGATCTCTTCGACGCCCGTGACTCGCCGGGATCCGGAGGTTCCCGCACCGGCCATGTTGACGCCGCGGTGGCCGTATGTTTGTGCGCTAGACGATGTCATCACTGTGTCGCCACAGGAGGAATCAACCAACATTGTCTTGGAATCTGATAGATCTAAACCAACAGAAGATCGCTCGGTTCCGTATTCGCTGCCGACACGGAATCCGACCCGAGACCACCTCCGGAACGTATCCAGAAGGCTCTGTCTCAGATACAGACATCGATCTAGGTCGATAAGATTGATTTGAGCTGGCAGGGGAAGAGACATCCTGCCCTTCTGAGTCATAGTCCTCAGGGAGAATCTCCGCATCGCTGATGGAGTTCGACATGCTCGATCTGCGTATCCCCACGGTCGGCGCCAACTGTTGACCGTTGGGATATTGACCCAAGTCAACTAAGCTTCTTCAAGAGAGAGATAGGAGACACGCCGAACAGAACGAACCACAACGAACAGGGAGACATGGGTTTTTATCCTGGTTCAGGCCTCTCGAGAGAGATAATAGCCCTACGTCCAGCCTTTCTTATATCAAAGAGGATTACAAGGTGGAACTCGACGAGATGAACAGGTCTCGGCGAGTAGTATGCAACAATGCGATGATCAGGTGCCTATGAGATGCTAGATCCAAAAGCTCTTGCTCAGGCGGTCGTAAACTCGTGCCCTCTACACGCCGTAGGGGCCCTGTTTATATAGTGCAGAGCAAACCGACCTACCGAGGAAATATCGGGCCGGGCTAACTACGAGATCGTAACGAACTCGACATGCCAAATATATCCCGAGGCAGATAAGGCATACTCCTAGTCTTGGGGATCACGACGCCCGCTTCAATCCGGAAACCAACGTTGGTCTTCACGTAGCCGCAGCAGAACTCTTGTTCGAGTCGGACTCAAACACGAAGTTTTACGCCATGCAATCGTCATCGACTAGGAGGTCGTTGACACGATGCACATGGGCCTTAGAGAACCTTTCAGGGAGCTGGGCCCTGGCAGGCTGTTCGATTGGGCCGTCAGGGAGTGGGCCATGGCAATGGGCCATGATTTTTTCCTCGACAATTTTCTAAAAACCTAATCATCTCAGTCGCTTCAATGCAGCCGATGAGTTTATCCTGCTATGATGCATGTTGCCTCTCCCCCCTCATTTCCTCGATTGTGCCACTCCTATTCCTTCTCTTTTCCATCTCCAACAACCGTCCACCATGCTAGGGTTTGGGTTTAAAGGGAGTCGAAGTAGGCGACCACTTGGTGGTTGGAGGGGATCATGGTTGGGCAGTGAGGCAGTGGTGGTCATACCAAAGCCACGGGAACGGACGAAGGCGGTAGGGCGAGGGTTGCAGACGTATTTGCAGAGTAGTGGTCGGATTAGGCTAGGAAGGTAGCGTGGTGCTGACCGCGGGTGGCGCTCGGCGATGATAAGGCCTGTAGAGAGAAAGATACGAGAGGTGAGGAAGAAATGAGAGGGGGTGGCATTTGAGGTGAGGAAAAAGAGAGGCTAAGTGAGAAAGGAAGCGTCGCTAGTCACAATGAAGCAACTTAGGTGATTGCAAGGAAGTTGATCCCTTACCTTGTCTTTAGTTTTAGGTTCAATTGAAAACAACGTCAAAACAAGTATTATTAACAACTTAGTTATGTCTTATCTACTTATTTGTTTATTCTCAAGTGGTCTCCAAAGACGTGTCTAATATATTTGATTTGTTTACCAAAACACTGTCGCATTAAAAAACAAACTAAAAATTTCACCGCAATTTTTTGTATTTTAAAATAAAGAAAATAGATAAGCAGGAGCACCCTAAGAGTCCCCCTGTTTCACCCCAAAACACACTGTTCATTTGTGTAGTTTAAAAAATTAAAAGTTTGAAAAATGGGTTCTTTAGGATTTTGCATGAATTTTAAAAAAATTTCGTGTAAGTTGGATATGGTATGAAATGTTAATAGATATAAGAAGTTCAAAATGTGTAAAGTTACTGTAGCAATCAGCCTGTCGCGCGTTGGTTTAGCGATAGGTGTGCCATCTCCCTTGCAACCTCCTCTCAGCAACCTGTCGTGCGCTCAAAGTACGACTGGGACCCTGTCGTTAATTCAAAGTGCGACCGGGGCCTATTTGTGTTTAAATTTCAATCCGCCATATAATTTTGTATGAATGAATAAAATAAATATAAAAAAATAAAATTTCTTAGCAAAATGACCACCATCCATGATCCATGATCCATTGCATAGTGCACACGTCAGCCAAGGCCAAGGCCCGTCTCCCAGATGATAGGTAGGACACACCCCATCTTCGATCCTCTTCGTTCTCCAGTGGCACACGCAGCCACCGGGGCTCCCATCTCGAGATCTGGACGGTGCAGCGAGCATCGAACGGTAATGATTTCTCGTCGAAGCCTGCACCGAGCACGCAGCAATGGAGGGCCGAGGGCGCACGAGCCAAGCCCCACCACGTCCACTGCCCACCTCGGCGACCTCGCTGGCCGCACACTGCCCCACTCCTCTGCCTCCGCGCCAATGCGCCTCCCAACATTTTAAACCGAGAAGCCAAACAAATCCGAACAGTACACAGTACACAGGACACACTCTCTCTCTCACACACTAGCTACAGCTACTGGCTAAGTTGAGCTGAGCTCGTTCACCATGGCGATGGGGATGGTCTCGCTCCTGCTCTCCGCGCTCTGCGTGGCGGCGCTGTCGCCGGCGGCGGAGGCGGCGCGGTTCGCCTGCAACGCGACGGCGCCGCGGGCGTCCACGTGCCAGGCACTGGTGGCCTACGCGCCGCCGAACGCCACGACGCTCGCCGCCGTGCGCGCGCTCTTCCAGCTCCGCTCCCACCGCGCGCTGCTGGCGGCGAACGGGCTCCCGCTCTCGACGCCGCCGTCGGCGCCGGCGCCGTCGTCGCTGCGCGTCCGCCTCCCCTGCCTCTGCTCCGGCGGCGCCGGCGCCACCTTCCAGCGCCCCACCTACCGCATCCGCGCCGGCGACACCCTCGACGCCATTGCGCGCGGCGTCTTCGCGGGGCTCGTCACGTACCAGGACATCGCCGCCGCCAACAACGTCTCCGACCCAAACAAGATAGCTGTGGGGCAGGAGCTCTGGATCCCCGTGCCCTGCAGCTGCGACCCCGTCGCCGGCGAGCCGGTGGTGCACTACACCTACGTCGTGCCGCCGGGGACCTCCGTCGCCGGCATCGCCCAGGACTTCGGCACCACCGAGGCGACGATTCTTGCGCTGAACCGGATGCCCGACGCCAAGAGCCTTCTCGCCGGCCAGGTTCTTGATGTGCCACTCCGAGGTAGGACATAAAAAGGGAGAAAAAACCCTTCTCTTTTTCGTTTTTAAAAAAATCTTTTTAGGGTTATTGGGAAGTGTTCGAACTTTTTTGTACTTTGGGGAAGCTGTTATACTTTTGTGTAGTTCCTTTGTGATTCAACAAATAACCTTTTGTGCTCTTTTGCTGCTTGCTAGTCCAAAGTGCATTTTTAGCTTTTTGCTTGCTAAACTAACAATTGAAGTACATATTGCAATGGCATTTAGGCTTTAGCTGCAATTATACTTGGTCTCTGAACTCTTGTAAGGATCTTTCGCCTGATAAAAGCTGTGGCCTGTGGGTGCCAACGTGCCATAGAGATGCTTTGCCGTGGGATGAGCGAGTACAAAGTACTAAATCTTTTTTGGTTCATCTAACAATGTTCTGAAGCTGCTTTTAAGATCGTTTGCCTTGAAAAGTTGTTCTTGCAAATGGGCAAAAAAGGTGGCATTAAAGATTGATACTAGTTGCTCAGTTTTTCAACTTGCTTCTTGTAGCTTTTTGCCAGCTTGCGAATTGCAGTGCTGCTGATTGCCTGGTCATACCTTTGCTATAATCAAGACAGGGTTTTGTGTCGTAGTGTGCTTTCCTGTACAAAGGTGAGCAAATTGGTTAAGAGGAAAGATTGAATTGATGTCTCAACTAAAAATCTAGAACTACTGCTGGTGGCCATAGTTCAGGATAGGGTGATCAAAATGTGTATTGCAATTTGGATTTGAAGTTCTAGACATTTCTATTGTCATATGGTAAATTGAAAGGAGGTTAATCTTCTCTATGAGGGAAAATTAGGCAGAATGAGTTTTAATACCAGCAGAGTTAAATGGTGGTAGCGGGACAAGAACACAAGATGATTTGGATAAGATTCTATCTTTGAACTTGCACCTCTTTGGAATTTCATTTAGATATATGTCACCGACTTAATTTGTAGTCATTGTAGAGGTGTTAATGTCTGTACTGTGCAAGTTGAAATGCTCTTTAGCTTTTGAACCAAACCGAACTGCTGGCATCAAGCTAGGATGGAGTGAACATTTAAAGTTGGAGTTTCTTCGCATGCATCGGTGAACCCCCTCTGGAGGGTTAGACCATTTGGCTAATCTGAATCATTAATCTCCATAAAGGGTGGTCCACACAAAAAAGGATCAGGAATTAATCGGTCTTACATAGCGGAAATTGGGATTTTTCAATAAAAAATTGTTTTTTCAAACTTTATTTCGTTGAATTTGAATTTTGGATCGAACCGTTCAAAATTTTATTTTGTCGATCTCTCGTTCTGGAAATTGGGATTCTTTAAATTTTGATTTTGAAAATTTCAGTTTTCAAATTTGTTTTTTCAGTTTTAAAATTTGAATTTTGGACCGAACCATTCAAATTTTGAATTCCCATGATTTGATTTGCATTATTAGAAATGGAATCCCAATCTCTGGTATGAGAGATCGATAAATTCTAATCCTTTTTTGCGTGGGCCACCTTTTATGGAGATCAACGATTCATAATAGCCAAATAGTCTAACCCCCTCAGGGGGTTTACTGGTATGAAGTAAAGTTTCCCTTTAAAGTTTGAGCAAACATGCTTCGGCAAGTGCAATGCCCCACATCATATTGGATAACATTCTAATACCATTATCATACATGTTTTCGGAATGCTGTTTGGGACTAATGGTGTGCATCTGTATGTGCGCTTGTGCAGCTTGCTCTTCTGCCATTAGCAATACAGCGATAGATCGCAACCTTCATGTTCCAAATGGAAGCTACATCCTCACTGCGAACAACTGCATCATGTGTGGCTGCAGCTCCTCCACCTGGCAGTGAGTGCATACTTAACTTATTCTCATACATGATATATTGATATTGATATCGAAATGTCATTCAGACTGTCTAACGAAATTTGAACTTCACAATGCTCCAAAATCTTCAGGTTAGATTGTCAACCAGTGCAAGGAATAAGCTCATCGTTCTGCCCCGTGGCAAAATGTGGAGATTTGTTCCTGGGAAATACATCAACATCCTCCACCTCATCTTGCGAGAACACAATGTGCTCATATGCTGGGTACACCAACAGCACATCGTTCACCATCCTTGCCAATCTTACCACCAGCTCTGTGTGCAATGGTGAGTTTATTTTGTGTCAGTTGTAACCAGCAGCTATCATATTGTGTGCAAAGGTGGTGCTTCTTGTTGACCCCTTGTTGGTTGTAATTGGCAGCCGCTGCGATGACTCCGACTGCACAGCCAGCTCATTCTTCAGCGTTTAGGTTGGAATCGACATGGTTGAGATGGACAGAGCTGATTGTTTGCCTTCATGTTGCTTTTCTGTGCCTAAGCTTTCTGCATCTTGATTGAGTGCTGAGTAGCATGCACATTCTTAGCGTCTGAACTTCTAATTCTTAGCTTTATGCTTTTTTGAGCAGCCTGAGCAGTGTCTGTGTCGATTTCATCTGTAGCTTGGTTGGATGTATAATTGCAGACACTAGGTGAACAATTGTTTTGTCTTAGAAGGTAGATCAGAACACATTTGTACTATCAAACTTCTGTACTGCAAAGGTACTTCTGTGTTTTTTATTTCAGCCTTTCTGTGAGGGCTGTTGTAGGGATGTATGGATTATTGTAGATTTGTAGGCTCTACTCTACTGCATAATATGTAAACAAGAACAGCAGGGATCAACCTGTTGGATTTTCTTCGGAGAAACGCTTGGGCCCTGCTCTGGGCCTCTCGGCTATCACAACCACCCAGGACTGGTTTGACGCTGCATGTGTTAATTGCATACATGTGGATTATATATTCTCTTATCCCTGTTTATTACACGCAACCTGCTTATCAGCAAATTAATTCAGCCGGTCCATTCCTAAAAGCCTTTTTTTAAAAAGAGGGGGCTTTTGAAGTAGCTTCTAGCAATTCAGCCAAGCCTCTTAGAACAGGTTTGTTCCTTGAAATTTGCTTTGGCTTTGTCATCGTGGCTTCTTCCATGGAAACTGGTAGCCCCATGATGGTTATGCTTAGGGAAGAGTCGAAACATGCCCTTCTCCCAAGTATGGGTTGAATGATAATGTGTATGTGTTAAGGTTGGACTAGTACCTGCATCTCTTCTATAAAAAGGGATACTTTTGGTATAATCTGTAATGACTAAAATAGCGGTGTAGACATACATGGAATTGTGGTCAGTAGGTATGCCGTGTTGTTAGGGAGAAATGTTCATAATCAAAACCTTGCTATGGTCCAGGTTCACTGCAATTCGGTCATCTCATGGCCCTACAACTATTCGGCTCACTTTTGAAACCAACACTTTGGTCTTGGCCCTAGGTCCCTTGGGCCTGCTACGTCCATAAATTCAAAATTCAATTGGAGCCATATCCAAGGTTCAAGCCTCACTTAATACAAAAAAATAGCTTGATACATGATGGTTGTCCTACCTTTTAAATTATGCTCTCCCACAACCGATATGGGTCTAAACCCAGTAATCTCCTTTGATCCGACAATCGTGTGACTCTGAAGATGTTATGTGTTTCAGACCTGAAATTCTGATACTACTTGTTACAAAACAAGACGTCGATACGTAAGATATAAACGATAATGAAGACACGATGTTTAATAATGTAATTTGGCTTTCGTCTACGTCTTCTCGTAGATATATTAAAATCCACACAGCTAGCTAATGCAAATCCATTTGAATTTGGAAGCTCCGAGCAAGAAAGGAACCGAACGATGCCATTGAGCACGATGGCATGAGCTGGTTCGTGCTTGCAAGAACCATGCCCACGAACCGGAGCAAGGGCGTTGCGTCATAGGTGGAGTTGGGCCCGTAGCACGCACCGCGGACAAGGTTCCAGAGCCACTGCGCCAGAAATCGTCAGTTGCAGTTCAGCCGTATGCTGACGTTTGATATTTTGGTCGGATGCGTAGTTCAACCTCTTTAAAAAATAGGAACATATTCCGTGCATATGAAACATTGATACACGTGTGAACATTAAATCTGAATTGTTCCACTTCCATTTAAATTCGCGCTAGAGTTGTTGGAGGTGGAAAGAAGTAATTGCAAATATACAGAACATATCCTATGTACATGGATGGAAGTTGAACGATTCAAATTTAACGTGTGTATATGTGCATCGGTGTCCCCGTATGCATGTTGTTTCCAACAGTAATCCCTAAATTCGGTCTCCCTATAATCTCATATATAAGCTTTCTTTAAAAAGATTCTCTCCCGATATTTATCACATCTCCACCCTATATGGAGAATTGTATAGGGGAAGAAGCCTGTCTCCAATAGGCTCCCGTAAAGAGCCTCCTACCCAAAAATGGTGGACGGATTCTTACCCTATGTAAGGGAATGAAGAAAAATTCTCTATATTAAGGAACGGAATAAGGAACGCTGTTGAAACACATAGGAGAAGAATCCGTCACTTATTTTGAGGTAGATGACGCTTTAGGGAAGCTTGTTGAAAACAGCCTTAATATAAGGGGAGAATCTTTTTAAAGGAAGCCTATATATGAGGTTATAGGGATCGAATTTAGGGATTACTGTTAGTGACAGCCTTATACTTTCTCCAGTTTCAAAATACTTGTCGTTTTGGACATTGTCACAGTCTTTAAAATACAATTTTGACCATCGATTACTAATAAAATATATATACAAAATCCACGAAAATATGATATTGTGAAAGTATTTTTTAAGACGAATTTATATGTACGGTTTTTATGTATACAATCCAAATAGTTTATAAGATTTTTATAGATAAAGTTTTAAAACTTTGACATAGTACAGAAATAAATATGGGTTCTTAATACAGACACAAACTGCCGATTCTGTGATTCTGTGCACCGGAAGGTTCAGTGGCACCTCGGAAATCCCGAAATTCTCAAGAGGGAAAGGACCAGAAGCGTTCGACGGCGGAGTGATCCGCTCCATGGACTGCTCCAACATGGGCGCTGCAAAGGCCGCGCAGCTCGTCAATGGCAAGCTCGTCACCGTCGTCGGCTACCAGAAGCACGCTCTCGACGTCGCCGCGGAGTGCGCCCGTGCAAACGGTGAGAACGCACCACTTTTGACTTTTTTGCGTGCAAAAGCACCCTGAATTCCACCAAAGTAACTTGGACATTCTTCCTTTTTTATTGTATGTTCAGAGTGACTGAGCTAAATGAATAAGCTAGCTACGCCGAAATTAGTTGTGTGTGAAACCGAATTGATAAACTGGCTGAATGAATATGCTTAAGCCATCTTATTTGGATTGCAAGTTCGGTTGGCTTATAAGCTAAAAGATCAATGCCTTTCGAAAAGAGATTTAAAAAGTGTTGGGCTTTATGGTTTTATACAGTGTTTTGTAATATCTAGCCCAAGTCCAACTGAGGCCCACCATACTTGTATGTATATCAGAGCAATAGCAATAGAAGAAAGAAGACTCCAGAAATTTTCCAAAATCGCTCGTTCCTACATGGTATCAGAGCCCTAGGTGGCTGGCGACTGGAGGCAGCTCCCGACGCGAAGGACGCGGCGGCTGAGAAGGCGGGGGCGGCGAAGGCCTTCGGCCACGTGCTGGAGCTGGAGGAGAAGCTCTGCGCGGGAGAGCGCGAGGCGGCGGAGCTTCGGGAGGAGCTGAGGAAGGCGGAGGTCCAGCTCGCCGGTGCGTGGGCGGCGGAGCTTCGGGAGGAGCTGAGGAAGGCGGAGGTCCAGCTCGCCGGTGCGTGGGCGGCGTCGGTGCAGGAGTACCTGGGGTCGGTGGAGCACGTGCGGCAGCCGGCGGCAAAGGCACACAGCGGAGGAGGTGAAGGAGCGCGGCTGCAGTTTGGTGAGGCCATCCAACTCCGCTCAGTCTGCTCTGCTTGGGTTCCTTTTCTTGGCTGCTGTGGTGGTGCTCTGCTCAGGTTCCTTTTCTTGGTTGTGGATCAAGGGAAGGAGCAAGGGGGAGCAGCTGCTCGCGGTCAGTGCGGGCTGCAGAAGTGCAGGGTCCGGCGTAGAGTTTGGCTGCACAAGGAGCAGAGCACGGACACCATCCTCGCTGCTGCTCAGCTCTCTCTCTGTTTGGTTCTTGTTGATAAAGGACTGTGAGGCAAAGTTGTTACTGTGGGAAGTCAGCTGCGTGCAGCAGTGAGGCAAAGGCGCTGTTGCAGTGGGAGCAAAGGCTTAGGGTGCTGCTGTCCTGAAGAGTGGGAGAAGCAAGCAGAGGCTTGAGATATGGCTGAAAATCAAGGGATTGAGCAGGTTCTTAGGAAACTTGTGGAATTGCTTGCTGCAAAAACAAGCGAGGTCTCATCGTCAAGCAAGGAGATCGTGCCTCTTGAAGATACGGTCTAAAAAATTGAATTGATGACAAATGATGTTAAGCTAGAAGGTGTAAGAAATTATTTGGCTTGGTCAAGGAGGGCATTGTTGTTATTGAAGGCGAAGAAGCTTGATGGCTTCGTTGATGGAAAATCAATTGAGCCAGCAGACAAATCGAGTGTTGCATGGAGGAATTGGGATGCTACAAACTCCCTAGTGGTTGCATGGTTGCTGAGCTCTATGTCTTCAACCATAGCTGGGTTTGTAGATACCATTACAAGTGTAGCAGAGATATGAAAGACTATGGAAAAAATGTACTCTGGTGTTGAGAATGTAATGTTACTTGCCGAGACAGAGGATAAAATCAGTGATTTGAAGCAGGGGGAGCTATCTGTGATGGAATATGTTGCAGAGCTAAAGCATCTTTGGGCTGATGTGGATCACTATGATCCTATTGAGCTACCACACTCTGAATGTGTAACTTGGGTGAAGAAGTGGATAGAAAAAAGAAGGGTTCTCTAATTTCTAAGAGGATTGAACGCAGGGTTTGATGGAAGGCGTGCCACCATATTCCATCAACCTACCATCCCTAGCTTAGAGGAGGCCATAGCAGCCATGACACGGGAGGAGGTGAGATTGAAGATGGCAATAAATATAAGTTCATCTCCATCTCGTTCAACATTTGTGGTGACATGATCTAATGAGACTAGAGAGTGCTTCAACTGTAGAAAAAAGGGGCGCTTGGCTTAAGATTGTCGTGCCCCACGCAAGCCCAACCAAGGAAGGGGAAGAGGTAACTACAGAGGTGGTTCTAGCAGAGGTGGTAGAGGTCGTGGATATGGTGGTGACCATCAAGTGAATGTGGTTATGGCTGAATCAGAAGATGTGAAGGCTAAAGAACAAGAATCGACAGCAACAGTTGAAAATGTTGCCATCTTCTTCAAGTTAATTCAGGTATATCAAGTCATGCTTTCACATCCATTCAAAATTCTAATTTTAATTGGATATTAGATTCGGGTGCGTCGAGGCATGTGGCTGGCATGTCAAGTGAATTTACATCATTTATGTCGTATCCACATTCTCATAAAGAGACAATCCAGACTGCTGATGGAACATCTCGACCAGTTAAGGGTGTCGGTACAGTACAATGCACACCATCTATTACATTGTCATCAGCATTATATGGTCCCTCTTTTTTCGGTTAATCTAATTTCTATAAGCTCACTGATCGATCATATGGATTGCCGAGTTTCTCTTGATCGTGAAAATTGTGTAATTCAAGAAAAGAAGACTGGGAGGAGACTTGGGACTGGAGTCAGATATGATGGACTCTGGTATCTTGATAGAAGAAAGACAGATAAAGCTAAAGCTATATGTCTTGCTCTATCAACTGCAACAGGTAAAGAGGAAGCTGAGGTAATGTCTTTGCAATGTAGACTTGGGCACATATCTTTTGAGACCATGAGAAGAGTATTTCCTAATGAAATGTCTAAGGTAGACAAATTGAAACTAGTATGTGATGCTGTTGACACAAAAAGTGAGTTTTTCGTGAACACACGTGCAGAAGCATCAACTCTGGGATTGTGTCGCAACCAGAAACCAAACGTGCCAGTCAATTTGACCTGTAAATTGACAAGGAGAAACTCGTTAGTGACTAGCCCTAATCGGCTTTCTAAAACAGCCAGATCAGGTTATATAGAATCGACTTTATATAATCCGATTATCAGAATCTATCGGCTTAATGCCAGATAGAGCAATTAAATGTAAATATTCTTTCAATTACAAATCTTATACTTCTTTTTGGTATTTTCATATAATACTAGTAATAAACCTTCGCATCAATATATAAGATTATACCAAGAAATAGATTGAATAGATTGGTCAGGCCAAGACAGTATTCAAATCTAAGTCTAAATGCAAACCAATAAACCGATCAAAAGGTTTAAAACTAATAAAGGTATATGCAACGCTAATCGGCAAAGTTTACATATGCAAGATCCTAAAAAAGGCATACACAAGATCGATTGAACGAGACAGTTGCATACATCGGATTCAGAAAAGGACATGAAATACTTGACAATCAGCATTGCAGGGTAAACACACATTACAGATCGATTAAATCGAGACAGTGCAATATGCGAGAACATATTAAAGATCGGTAAATTCCGAGACAGTTTAACATGCTTTGTATACATGAGATCAAAATGATGCAGTCATGCATACGGATTACAAGGAGAGAATCGATTATCCCATCGAGATAGCTCTACCTGCGAGTTGAAGCCTTTCGACGAGGTCGATCGGATTCGAGAAAGTAGTTTGTGTTTTGAGTATGATCTGTACTATTTTTCGAGACATAAGGTCCTATTTATACTATTACAATTCGATACCGATATGACCTATTTTACCACGTTGATCTTGATTAGATCGTATCTCTTCAGAAGTCTCGTAATTATCGGTATTCTTCAATATCCTTTTCTTCTTTGCCGATGAAGCCCATTTTCTGATTCGGCCCAATAATTCCGATAAATATAACCCTTTCACAATATCCGTGTCAACAGATGCATGCGAGTATGGGAAATATACGAGAACCTCATATGTTAGTAGAGGACTTCGAAGTATGTCATCTTTTGTACTAGTTCATTCTGATGTGTGGACTTCCCCAGTTACTTCTCTGAGCGGAATGAAATACTTCATCTCCTTTATTGATTGTTTTTCTCGTATGACATGGCTATATCTGATGAAACATAAACATGAGGTTCTTAAATGTTTTAAGGATTTCTATGCTTGCGTAAAAAATCAGTTCAACACTAATGTCCACATCATCAGGACCGATAATGAAAAAGAGTATGTAAATAACGAGTTTCAAAACTTCCTTTCATAAGAAGGAATTTTACATCAAACATCTTGTGTCGATTCAGCCCAACAGAATGGAGTAGCAGAAAGGAAGAACCGTCATCTTCTAGAGGTATCTCGCTCACTTATGTATACAATGAATGTGCCTAAATATCTATGGAGTGAAGCAGTTATGACTGCCACCCATCTTATTAATCGCATGCGATCAAGAGTTTTTGGGATGAAGACCCCATATGAAATGCTATTTGGAAAAAATGAGTTTATTGTGCCACCAAAGGTGTTTGGGTGCAATTGCTTTGTTAGGGATCATCGACCTTCAGTTGGAAAATTAGATCCACAAGCAATCAAGTGCATCTTTATTGGGTATTCACCTGGACAAAAAGGTTACAAATGTTGGAGTCCATCTGAAAGGCGTGTGTTTGTTAGTTTGGATGTGACTTTTAGAGAATCAATTCCTTTCTACGGAGAAAGGACAGATCTTAGTGTGCTATTTGCTGATCTTGAGACAATGGAAGTAAGTGAAGAATTGGAGGATGATGGAGGTGAGACTAAATCGAGGCAAGTGATGACTGGTATAATCCCAAGCTCTATGAGTGAGCTTTCATGTGAAAATGAGGGGATAAATCCAAATGAAGAACAGAATTTACAAGTGAACTTGAGGAGGAAGCCGAATTTGCAAGTATATACGAGAAGGAAATCTAGAACTTCACTGGTGGATAAGCCTATGGAGCAGCAATTATCTCAAGCTGCCATTGAGATTGAAGGTGAGTCATCTAATACTCCAGATCTTGTTCAAGTACCTTCTGAAGTTGACGAAGAGGAGCTGGAAGTAGGGGGAGAGGAAAATATGCCCATTTGTCGACGGTTGAGATAACAATCTCAAGTCGCTAAGGTTCTTTAGAAGTGAGATAGGAGATAGTGAGATAGGAGAAGGGAGCTGGACCCTGGTAGGCAGTTCGACTGGGCTGTCAGGGAGTGGGCAATGGCAATGGGCCGTGATTTTATCCCCGACAGCTAGCCCCCGAGACTCAAGTGGTAGGACTCACTAGAGTGGGGTCGTCCTCTTGAGACTCAAAGTCACGAAGAGGAAAATTTGTCGCTACAAAGACTTGCAACAATCGATCAAACAAAGTTAGGGTTCAACCAAATGTAACTTGTTCGGGACCGAGCAAACCCGACAAGACCGAAAGCAACTCCGCAGTAATCGAACAGGAATCACATCCGCCGAAAGCAGAGCACTCACCTTCAACGCGACGCTGAAAAGTAACCGCTAGCGAGCTCAACGGTAACTCATCGTCATCATTGCAATAAAACAAAGCGACTGCTTTACCTAGCCGCTGCGGTAAAAACTAGCCGCTTTGTGACAAACCATTGCGAGCTAAGCATATGGGACTATAAAGCTCCCAAGCCGCCATGGGTTAGCCACTCGCTCTCGCGCCTTTCCTTCCCAAGCCCTAATTCCAACCGCACTCAGCACCAAACACCCAAACTCCACCACCAAACCTGCTCGTCCAACTCTGGGAACCGCTATGGCCAAGTTCGTGAGCTCTAGCACATCCGAGGACGATTTGAGAGTTTGGGAGGAAGAGGACCACATCGACGCCAGAGCTGGAGGTCGCCGGGAAGGAGGAAACTTCGGAGCCGCTTGAGGAGAGTTTGTCAACTTCAAGCATTCGATTTGTTGGGTTGAGGTCTCCCGAGAGCGACTTCAGAGAGACCTTCTTGAACATCGGCGGATTAGAGGTGGCGAACCTCAATCCGAACAAAGATCCTCCGGATGGCCGTCTTCGACACTGTCGCGAGGGCTATCTAGGCATTGATCCACCGGTGAAATTGTTCCTCCATTACTACACAAACTAAAGCGACTCCGCCGCTTGGCCACTGGGTGCTACTACCTCAAGCTCAGCCACCACCGACGACGCCATTGCACTACCCCCGTCCGCCACCTTGATTCTATGGGCGCGTGGTGGGCGAGGTGGTTCTACATCCGGCAGAGCGACGACAGCAAGCTCATCTTCACCGGGAAGGCGCCGGCGAATGAAACGTCAATGCCTTGGCCGGAGATGTCCGCCGAGGATTGGTACTTGACGAGGAAGATCGCCTCCCTCGTGAGCCTTGGGCTCACGGGCAGGGAGATCATTCGAGACTACACAAATAACAGATCTCGTCTGGCGGGAGAAGACCCTATCCTTCTACAAGATAGAGGATGGGAAGACATCTCGAGGAGAGCACGGGTAAGTGCCTTTAAGACTCAACCTTTCTTTGATGCTTCTTCCGAACAGAAACTGAGAGGACTTCCTGCCGGGCGTAAAAACCAACCGACGCATGGGTGACCTAGCGGGTCGACGCCATGCTCAAGACAACTAGGAAGGACGGCGAGGTCACCGGCGAGGTGGCCTACACTGTCCGCTGAACGTGCTCGTCCGACACCGAGTAAGTTGCTCGAACCTCGCCTGCGTTGCTTTGGATTTGCACCGTCAGAATGCTAACATTCCCATCCCGAACACACAGAGGACCAACCGATCCTTGAGGGATCTTGAAGGAGCTCTGGGGTGAGAAGGAGAGAGCGAAGAAGGGCAAGGCCAAGGTGGCCACAAAGCCCAAGGCAGCGGCCGAGCCAACGCGGAGCTCATCGCGCCACGGCGCAACCCTACCTCGAAGAAGCTCGGCTGCGCGGCAACATAGCGCCGAGCAAACCAAGCCAAGCCGCCAAGCGGAAAAGACCAAGCCCCTCCCTCCTCGCCGAGCAAATCGACGAAGAGGTATAGACACTGATCTTCTGGCTTAAGCGATACGCGCAGGCTCACCCGGGCCACTTGGCACGGCTACATCAGGTCGCCGAACAGAGAAGGCTCGAAGAGGAAGTTGCGCGCAAGGAAAAGCTCCTTGCGTTGCGCGAGAAAAGCCCTCAGCTCAGCAGGGAGCTGAGCTCGTCGCCACGAGCGTCCGGGGGCCGAGGCGAACAAGGTGTCAAGGAGCCCCCGAGGAAGAGGCGGAAAGTTTTGATAAAGAAGATTAAGATTAAGCCTTCCACGGCAGATATGTTATAATGAAACTTTCGTCTTTTACAATTTCCCTAACCGCACCAGGCTCAACCTTTCCCTTTTTCATCAGCTATCCAAGAGGAGATTGCCACGGACGACGTCGGCGAGGCAATCGAGCGATCCCTATCGGCCCAAAGACTGCACGTGCGTCATGGTAGCGAGGTTGGCTACCTCAAGGACAAGTCGGCAACAGGAGCTTGTTCCCGCCAGCTCCAACGAAACACTCGATCTGTTGAAGGCGCGATGGAGTTGCTGGAAGCGGAAGAAGCGGCGAAGGCCGCCACGGACAATGGCCAGCGTTAGCTCATAAGAAGTCGCACGAGGCGGGACGAGCAGACGGTCCTACCGGCACTTCGTCGCGGGCGGCTTCGTCCCCGAGGCGACGGAGGCGATCGGCGAAAGGTATGAAGCCCCGCCGCTAAGGTGCAAGAAGAAATCCACGAGCAGGGGGCGCAAGTTGCCCCGCCAGTGGAAGCTCCGGTGCCGCCCGGTGGGGCGGCTCCGACCTTGCCCGAAGGTGATCGGCCAGAAGAGGAAGAAGGGCAGAGCGGGGATGAAAGTTCTTCGCCCGCCTCCCGCTTCTGGGCAAATGCGCCCCGCAAGAAGAAGGAGCAAAAAGACGGCGGCGAGGGCGACGCCACGGCCTCATCCAAAGACGAAGCGAGGCTTCGTGACGCATGGTCTCGAAGATCGCTTACGCCGGGGACTGAAGCGCCGACTTGGCAAGGTAAGTTCCAAAACCAATCTGGTCCAGTCGAGCAACATCAGAGCAAAGCGGTTAATTGGTCTTGTCTCTCAGATCTTTAAAGATACCATGGAAGAGCTCGAGGATGGAGTCACCGTCGAACGCAGCGCCGTTCTGGCGGGTTTCCGAGAGCAGCCCGAACGAGAGGCTCGGGGGAGCCTCCGCCCGCCCAGAGCCGGAGCAAGTTGGCGGCGAAGATAAAGAAGCTCAAGGCTCGGTTGACCGAGGAGAGGCAATCCTCCGGGGCTCTTCGAGAAGAGACCGAGGAGCTTCGCGCGCAGGCCACGAGGACGAACGTCGCGGAAGGGGAGCCAGGCCGCACGAAGTGGCTGGAAGAGCAACTCCACGACGTGTCCGAATGGCGGAAGCCGCCGAGAATCAAAGCGGCACGAGGCCCACCGCCAAGAGAAGTCAACTTCAGCAGACTCAGAGAAAATCTCCACCTTGTGGGCGTCACAGGAGGAGGCCGAGGAGAGGAGGGTCGAGGAGCTAGACGAGCACCACGGAGAGGAGGGTCGAGGAGCTGGACGAGCAGCTCAAGACCGCCGAGCAGCGAGCGAACCAGAGCGAAGATCTGGCCGAAAGATTCTTGCAAGACCAAAGAGGTCGAGGCTCTCCGCGTGAAGGCAACGGAGCAGCCAGAGCAAGAAGAAGGAATTCACTGCCTCCGAGCCGAGGCCGAGAGGGTTTTAAGGCCCAAGGAAGTCCTGCGCCTCCAAGGAAGTGGTCGAGGAGCTCAAAGAGCAACTCGCTTCTAAGTAGTCAGAGGGTCAGAATCTGAAAGGGACTTTTGTACCTGCAAATTTTTGCTAATGCAATAAAGAACTTACCTTTTGTCTGCAAAAAAGAGCAGCAAAAGACAAGAACGAACAGAAAACCAAGAGCAGGGCACGAAAGCGCTAGAAAGTTTAGGAAAACCGGTAGAACGCTTTGCCTAACTCCTAGCCCCGTTGTCAGTACCGCCGAAAACCCGAAGTTTGCGAACTCGAACAGTGCACAAGAGAAAGAGCGACACCTAGCCCCGATGCAGACGGTGCTCGAAAACCCGAGTTTATGAAGTTCGAGCACGCGTAGAGAGTTAGAGCGACACTCGTATCCTGATCGACTTATCCCAAAAACTGCTCGGCGACGTAAGTTAGGCGATTTCAAAGGTAACCGAACAAGGAAAGTGCCTCTGCCGCGGAGGGTTTACGAGAGCAGACTTTGCCAGGTGGTCGCGTCGTGAGCGGTAAGTGCCTCTGCCGTGGAGGGCTTACGAGAGCAGACCTAGCCGCGAGGCGAGAAAGCCTTTTTACGCAACCTTGAGTTGAGGGACTTGTTGAAACTGGATACGAGCAGGAAAAAATCCTTAAGATTGCGGAGCCAAGTGTTCGTTAGGCCGGGCAGCCATCAAGTGTTACCAGAAAGAGGGTAGTCTTGACGAGACAGAGGTGTGAAACGGCCTCAGAGGACCGTGAAAATTTCACTATAAATGGATTGAATCTTACATGGAGCCCGACAGACTTGGACGAACAAAGGCGCGAAGATTGACAAAAAGCGCGAAGGTTAAGCAAACACGTAAAGACCTACACAAAGAACTTACGGCCGGGTCGATGTTCCAAGTCGGTCGACTCTCTCCGCCCTCCATTGCCAGCGTAATGGCCCGAGCGAAAGCAAAGAAACGACCGTGAACGGGCCCTCCCAACGAGGAGTTAGCATGTTGGCATTGGATGTTCTCGACACGGCGCAGAACGCAGGTCGCCTACCGCAAAGCCCTTGGTCGAACCGATTTGGCGTCTTGCGTGGCGAAGAGCTCGCCGGTAGCGCCATTCGACTTGTGCCCGGCCGCGTGTGCCTTCGAGGAGGTCGAGATCGAGTAGGCCTCTTGCTCGCCGTCAACCAAGTTGACCGAGCTCGTCTTGAGGCTAATCGAGTACTATTTCGGGGGCGTGATGGTTTCGCACCATAGACCAATTGAAAGGAGTTTCCCGGCTGCCGGTGGCCGTCAGAAAGCGAATCGCCCAGAGGACGGAAGGAACCTCGCCAACCTGTGCCTTGTTGTGCTTTCGGAGTGCCGCGAACACGCCGCTGCTTGATACCTCGGACGATCCGTCCATTAGCTCGCCGACCGCTTCCATTGCTCGTGGATGTGCCACGAGGCGGCGACACCTTGGTGCCCAAATGCTCGCAGATTCCTAGAATAGCTCGCTTGAACTGGTACCGCTATCGGTGATCGCCTTATGGGGAATTCGCGCGCGTGACCACGTTGCTTTTGAAAAAGCGCCGCGGCCGCTTTTGGCGTGAAGAGATTTACACGTGCTCGCCTATCCATTTTGTAAAAGTGTCAATGGCGACGAGCAAGTGTGTAGCCCTTATACCCCTTGGGGAACGGTAAGAGCAGATCCGCACCCCATGTGGAGAAAGGCCAAGATGGGGGATCGTTTGGAGCTCTTGGGCGGCCTTATGTGCCTTCCGGACGTGAAATTGGCAAGCTTTGCACTTTGTCACGATGTCCCGGACATCTTGTAACGTTGTAGGCCAGTAATAGTCCATGCGAAACGCTTTGCCGACCAGAGTTCTGAAGGAGGCGTGGTTGCCGCAGGCACCTCGTGTATGTCCCTAAGAAGGAACACACCCTCTGCCGCGAGATGCACTTGGAGAGGACTCCTGAGCACCTCGACGGTAAGGATGCCGCCCATAAGCTTGTATGGAGCGACCAAGCCATATAAGCCGGAACGCTTCGGCCGTCTTGAGCGAAGTCCCATCTGCAAGGTACCGGACAAATGGCGTTGTCTAGTCCGGACACCTTTCGATGACGGAGACAAAGACCACATCTCTCGCTGTTCGTCCGGAGACGTGATAGAGGGCTTGTAAAGGTGCTCGACGAGCACTCCTGCCGGAGCACGTTCGCGTGAGGATCCAAACTTGGACAGTTAGTCGGCCAAGAAGTTGTCCTTCCTGGGCACGAAGAGTACCTCGAAAAATCGAAAATGCCGCTCCAACTTCCTCACTTCAACCAGATATCGCGCCATTGAGTCATCGCAGCACTGATACTCCTTGTTTACCTGGTTGATGACCAGCTGTGAATCTTCCTTCACAGTTAGTCGTTGGACATCGAGCGACTTGCACGCTCTTAGTCCCGCGAGGAGGGCCTCGTACTCTGCAGCGTTGTTAGTCGCCGCAAAGTGTAGTTGGATAGAATACTGGAGTTGCTCTCCTCGAGGGGAGATGAGAACAAAATCAGCCCCCGAGTTTTCAGTACGCGAGCCATCAAAAAACATGGTCCAAGAGGGGTCATCAGGTTGCTCGGGAGCTTTCTGAGATTTGGGCGGGCAGGTCCATTCGGCGACAAAGTCGGCCAAGACACAGGACTTAATAGCGCTTCCGCACAAGAAATGAATATCGAATTCGCCAGCCCATTGCCCACTTAGCTATACGTCCGCCAGCTTCCTTGTTCCTTAGGATTTCTTCAAGGGGGAACTTGGTCGGGACTAGTATTTGGTGCGCCTGGAAATAATGGCGAAGTTTCCTGGAGGACATGAGCAAGGCGTAGAGCAGCTTCTGAACCTCAGGGTAACGCTCCTTTGATCCATGAAGTACCTCGCTCACGTAATAGATGGGCCGCTGGATGTCTTCCTTTCCACCGTCAAGACCGCGCTCACCGCTTGGGGCATACAGCCAAGATAGAGCAAGAGTTGTTCGCCATATCGCGGGGTGGTCAAGACAGGTGGGTTGGACAGGTATTGCTTTAGATCTTGGAAAGATCGATCAGCCTCCTCTGTCCACTCGAAACCATTGTGCTTACGCAGGGCCTTAAAGAAAGGCGTCCGCGTTCATACGAGGGATATAAACACCCAAAGCGACCATCCGTCCGGTGAGGCTCAACTTCCTTGACGGTAGTTGAGCTCGCATGTTTTCAATGGCCTCGATTTTTTCGGGGTTGGCGATATGCCTTGAACCAATTACATAACCGAGCAACATTCCGATCGAACACCAAAGGTACACTTCTCTGGATTTAACTTTATTCGATGCCTGTTGAAATTTCGAAAAGTCTCGGTCAGGTCTTTTACATGATCTAGAGCATACTTGCTCTTTACAACTATATCATCGACATAGACTTCCGTGTTTCTTCCACATTGCTCGGGAAAGTCTTCTCCATTGTTACTGAACGTGGCACCAAAGATTGCGCAGATCGAAAGACATGGTCGATAGTAGAAAGTGCGAAGGGGTGATGAAGACGATCTTCTCTTCATCCTCGGGAGATGCTTATTTGGTGATAACCAAGTAAGCATCCAAAAACTCAGAGTCAAGGGCATCCGCATCGCGTCGACCAATTGGTCTATGCGAGGCGCTGGAAATTGTCCTTAGAACAAGCAGCGTTCAGATCCGTGTGATCGACACACATCCTTCACTTGCCGCCTTTCTTCTTTACAATGACAGGGTTGGCGGCCACTCGGTGTGATCAAACTCATGAGGAAACCAAAGAATGAAAGCAAATTACCAAGTCGATCCTTGATGATCCCCGCTTGAAGTTCAAAAGCGACGCTTCCGCGAACAAGCTTTTGTCCCACGGACGGCCACTTGTGCTCGATAACCTCCTTGGGACTCCGGACATGTCGACGGTTCCTGTGCAAATCGTCTGCGTTAGCTCGGAGGAAGGCAATGAGCTCGCTTTCCTATTTGGGGTCCAGATTGGCCCTAGGTGAACTGCCTTGGAGGAATCATTCAAAGACAATGAACTTCCTTGGTCTCTCCTCCCGGTGGCGGAGACTCTAGGGCGTCAGACTTGGTTCATGGAGCTTCGACCTCGAGGTGGAAGCCGGTCGACCAGGTGCTAGGGATCGCTTCGTCGCAATCGAGAGCGGCCTTATAGTTGCCCTTGACCGTGATCATACCGCTGGGACCCAGATCTTCACGCAATGATATCCATGATGGGACACGGCCATGAACTTGCCAAGAGATGGCCGGCCCAGGATAACATTGTATGCGGATGGGAAGTCAACCACATCGAATGTGATCAACTTTGTCCGGAAGTTGCTTGGACTGCCGAAGGTGACGGCGAGCGATCCGCCTAACGGCCGAATGAGCAACCACGGAACAATGCCGTAGAAGGGCATCGCGACCTCTTTAAGTTTGGAGCGAGGAATTTGTATCTCGTCCAAAATCTTAGCAGAGAGTAAATCCAAAGCGCTCCCGCCGTCTACGAGTACACGGCCAACTCTGGCGTTGCTGATGGTCGGAGCGACCACCAGTGGGAGCCTTTGGGGCTTGGTCATCCCAGTGGGGCAATCCTCCTGAGAGAAGGAGATAGGAACCTCGGTCCACTTCATCGATTCGGGCTGTGGTTTGCCCTTTTCAACGTTGTGGACCTCTCGAGCAGTTTCCTTGAGGCTGCGACGAGAGGTATAAGCCGAGGAGCCACCGAAAATGACGGCGATATGGTTCACGGGCTCTTGATACTCATCATCGTCCCGATCACCATCATCGGTTTGGCTCTTGGCCTTACCGGCTTCACCTTTTTCTGGCAGGGTGGGCATTGGGCCCTTGCCGTTGTAGAAATCCTCGAGCTTCGCAGCCCAGGTCCTACAGTGGCGTGTGTCATGCCCGTGATGATGGTGGAACTTACAATATCGGTCACTTGGACCTTTCTTGCCTTGGTTGCCTCCCTGGGCGGGCTTCTTGCCCTTATAGTTATTGTTGGGCTTTTTCTGCCCATCCTTGGGAGGAGGTGTGCGATCTATACCAATGATGATTGTTCGTGATCACCCTTCTTTTTCTTCTAGGACTTCTTGTCACCGTGGATTGTTGTCGCTTCTTCTTTTTTCCTCTACACCAGTCAATAGCGATCACCGCCTTGAACAGTCGTTGGCGGTCCAGTCTCGTTGATCTCGAGATCTGGGTGAGCCGCTTCGTCATGACTTCGCTTTTAAAGGCGCGGACAACAGATTCGTCCGAGATGTTCGGATTGTGTTGCGAATCTTGATGAAACGCTTTACAAAGTTGCGGAGGGTCTCCCGCTCATCCGGATCATCCGTGCAGATCATCCTCCTTGCCCGCACGCACGTAATGTACCTCCGAAATTAGCAATCAAAGCGTCACAAAGCCGGGTTCCAAGAGCTAATGGAACCCTCTGGCGATTGAATGACCACGTCCGGACAAAGACCCTCAAGGACGATCGGAGGTAATTAGCCATGACAAGCTCGTCACCCCTACCGCCATGATGGTCGAAGCGAGATGGAAAGAAACTCCTCCGGTTCTCGTCCGCTGTACCTCTCCATGTGTCCGGCTTGAACTTTGAGGGCCACCCAACGAGCGAAGCTCGCTTTAAAAGGCCTTGCGTTCCAAGGAATAAGACCGCCACCTTCCCGGCAGTAACCTAGCCTCGAGAAGACATTGGTCATGTTGGTCGGGGAACTCTTGCCGAGCGGAGGTTTCGCCAGAGGAACTCTCTCGTGATAAGCCCGTGCTCTTCCTCGTGGTTGCGATAACGCGCCCTCACGAGGATCGTCCGTGATCGCCGCGCGCGCTTGCCCCGGTGGTCGCGATGACTACGGGACTCGGCGGCGGCGGCGACCACGGCAATTTTGCTCGTGGACAGTGGTCCTTCGACGGTGACGGCGGTCACGTGATCGATCGGACCGCTCACTGTCCGAATCTACCCGGACAGGCTCACCGCGCTGCCCGGATGATGCCCCACCTATAGATTTAAGGCCCTCGGTCAATTTCTCGAGGTGAGTAGCTACTTCATCGCTCACGAGGACGAGATTGTCCTGATGAGCGGATCGATTCTGCTTGCGGGGCTCGGAGCCGCTCCCGCTCGCTCAAGTGGTCCTGGGATCTCTGAAGCATCCGCGTCTTGTCCGATTGGAGTCCGGGCACGCGGGGATTCCACCCGGGCAGGCTGAACTTCTACCGGGGATTTTGGCGTAGGCGCGCGAGGCGGATCGCGTCGCTGTCGCTTGCGCTGATCGCGGATCTGCGCCAAGGTTTGGTTGATGGATTCGTCGAAAGTGCGGCGAACAATGTCTTGCTCGAGAGCAGATTGTGCGGCTCCATCTTGGTGCCGAGCGGAATTGACTCGCTCGATCTCTTCGGCCACCGTGACCCGCAGCAGATCCCCGAGGTCTCAGACAGCCATGTTGACGACACGGTGGCCGTGCGTCTGCGCGCTAGACGGCGTCATCGCTGTGTCACCACAGGAAGAATCGACCGAGATAGCCCTGGAATCCGATAGATCTAAACCATCGTAAAGATCGTCGGTTCCAGTATTCATCGCCAATGACGGAGCTCACCGAGAGATCATCTCCGGGGCGTATCCAGAGACCTCTGTCTCGGACACAGACATCGATCTAGAGCGATAAGATCGATTCGAGCTGGCATAGGAAGAAACATCCCGCCCTTCCGAGTCGTAGTTCTCAGGAAGAATTTCCGTATCGCTGATAGAGTTCGACATGCTCGATCTGTGTATCCCCATAGACGGCGCTTAACCGCCGACGGTTGAGATAACGATCTCAAGTCGCTAAGATTCTTTAGAGTGAGATAGAGACACGCCAACAACCACGAACAAAGAACGAACAGAGATGTGGGTTTTATCCCGGTTCAGCCTCTCGGGAGATAATAGCCCTCGCCCAAATTTCTTATATATCGAGATGAATACAAGAGGTGGCTCGACGAGACGAACAAGTCTCGGCGAGATTATGGGTGTATGTTAAGATCGGTGTCTACCAGATACAAAGCGATCAAGTCCCCTCTACACGCCGTAGGGGCCTTGTTTATATAGTGCAGAGCAAACCGACCTACCGAGGGAATATCGGGCCGGGCTAACTACGAGATAGTAACGAACTCATACATGCCAAATATATCCCGAGGCAGATAAGGCATACTCCTAGTCTTGGGGATCACGACGTCCGCTCCAATCCGGGAAACCAACGTCCGGGTCTTCACGTAGCCGTGCAGAACTCCTGTTCGAGACGGGCTCAAACACGATTCCTTGACCATTACGCACCATGCCAGCCAAGGGCTGTTCGGCAGGATGCACATGGGCCTGATAGAACCTTCCAGGGAGGTAGACCTTGGTAGGCAGTTCGATTGGGCCGTCAGGGAGTGGGCCATGGCAATGGGCCGTGATTTTATCCCCGACACCATTGCAATAAGAAGGGAAAGGAGAAGTACAGCGGGGAAACCACCTTCAAGATATGGTTTTGAAGATACCTCTATCAATGAAGGTGCTGATAATGACATAGCTAACTATGTCTCATATGAATCCTTATCATCAGCCTACAAAGCTTTTATTGCATCTCTTCAATCAGTGTCGGTTCCAAAGAGATGGAGAGAGGCAAAGCAGGATTTAAGGTGGAATGAGGCCATGAAAGAGGAGCTATCAGCACTTGAAAAAAACAAGACCTGGGATCTTGTACCATTTCCAGAGGGAAAGAAAGTGGTAGGTTGTAAGTGGGTATACACTGTGAAGCAAAATCCTAATGGAAGGGTTGAGAGGTACAAGGCAAGGCTCGTGGCCAAGGGTTATAGTCAAACCTATGGGATTGATTACGATGAAACGTTTGCTCCAGTAGCAAAGATGAGTACAGTGAGAATTCTGATATCTTGTGCTGTAAATTTTAATTGGTCGCTACATCAATTGGATGTGAAAAATGCATTTCTACATGGAGATCTTCAGGAGGAAGTATACCTGGAGGTCCCACCGGGATTTTCCACCTCCCAAACTAAAGGTAAGGTGCTGCGATTGAAAAAATCCCTATATGGTTTAAAACAATCGCCAAGAGCATGGTTTGATCGATTCAGACGTGCAATGTGTGGTTTGGGATATAAACAATGCAATGGTGATCGTACTGTATTTTATCATCATTCTGAAGGCCGCATCACTATCCTCGCAGTGTATGTGGATGATATGATTATTACATGTAATGATATTCAAGAGGTAGCTAGATTGAAAGAGAGTCTGATAAAGGAATTTGAAGTCAAGGATCTTGGCCAACTTAAATATTTTTTGGGCATTGAAATTGCTAGATCGCCAAAAAGTATAGTGCTATCACAACGAAAATATGTGCTAGACCTTCTAAATGAGACAGGTATGATTAGATGTCGTCCTGCGTCAAGTCATATTGATCCAAACCATAAATTATGTGCACAATCAGGTGATCCAGTAGATAAAGAGAGATACCAGCGACTTGTTGGTCGATTGATCTACTTATGTCACACCAGACCAGATATAGCCTATGCTGTGAGTGTGATAAGTAGATATATGCATGATCCTAGGAGTGATCATCTCGAAGCTGCATATAGAATTTTGAGGTATTTGAAAGGAAGTCCAGGAAAGGGACTGTGGTTTAAGAGAAATGGACACATGAAGGTGGAAGGTTTCTGTGATGCTGACTGGGCCAGTTGTCTAGATGATAGAAAATCAACTTCGTGAAATCAGATATTTGCAAAGGCAATCTAGTATCTTGGAGAAGCAAGAAGCAACCAAGGTATTCGCTCTACAAATGAAGTGAGTATAGGGCTATGGTCAGAAGCTTGATGGAGATGTTGTGGACAAAGAATCTCTTGTCTGAGTTAAGGTTGATACAACCTGCACCTATGAAGTTGTGGTGTGATAACAAGTCGGCAATAAACATTGCTAATAATCCAGTCCAACATGATCGAACTAAGCATGTAGAGATAGACCGGTTCTTTATCAAGGAAAGGCTAGATGAAGGAGTACTAACTTTGGAGTTTGTAACCTCTAAAGAACAAGTAGCTGACTGTTTAACAAAAGGTTTAGGAAATAGAGAGTGTGTTTTAGCCTGTAACAAGATGGGGATGATAGATATCTATCACCCATCTTGAGGGGGAGTGTTGGGCTTTATGGTTTTATATAGTGTTTTGTAATATCTAGCCCAGGTCCAACTGAGGCCCACCATACTTGTATATATCAGAGCAATAGCAATAGAAGAAGGGCAGCGCCGGGCGTCGGACGTCCGACGCTGGCGCCCGTCTCGACTGCCTCAAGGCTGTCGGATCCCGCTATCACGCCAATCCCACGTGATGCCGAGCGCCCACGTCCCAGGAAACCAACGACTAGATAAATCAGTGCCTTAGATCAAATTTTCAATTAAGCTTCCGATTTTTGTACAAAATTCAAATAGTGTTCAAAATTCGTGGAATAAATTTTATAATTCTTCTAAAATCGAGAACAACCCATTTTAAATACTTTTTGAATTTTTTGAATTTTTCATTTTCCAAATTTTTTGATGTGAACTATAAGAAGGCACTTATGAAACTTACATTTATACTAGCGAAACTTAGCCGTGTTCTGATGAAACTTGGCCGTGTTCTGTTGAAACCTGATGAAACTTCGATGTAACCTGATGAAACTTGGATGAAACCTATTGAAACTTGATGAAACTTGGATTGGCCTGATGAAACTTGAAGAAACTTGTGTCGGTGTAATAAAAACCGGGGTACAAAGAGTCCTGAGAAGACAAAGCGGGCCCCACGCGTCAGGCGGGCGATCAGGCCCCAGCGCGTGGGCGAGCCCCTCAGGAGGCCAAGGCGGGCCCCACGCGTCAAAGGGCGATCATGCCCAACATGCTGGCGAGCCCTCAGAGGCTAAGAGGGCCCCACGCGCCAGTCCGTGCGCGGGCGAGCCCTCTCGAAGACGAGCGAGGGCCCCACGCGCTAGGCGGGGCCCGCGCGGCAGGGAACGTTGCAAAAGGAGTCTTTTGGGCGAAGGCTCCCCCTGCCGCGAAGGACGAGCGCATTTAATGAGACATCACGCACGGATAGATAGCTGAAGAAATGATTACCGCTTCTGATGACCCTTGTAGGTCCGAGCGGTTATCACTGCATGTGAGAAGAATTGACCGTGAGAGAAAGTTTGCTTGAGGAGGCCGCCTGCCGAGAGGCAGCTGGGCCCCACCCGCAGACCTCACCGGAGTGATCAGTGTGGGTGGGTTGCCACTTCATGGCACGCGAGGCGGCGCCTGCGCGGCGCAAGCGCTGCACGTTGCCTCTTCTGTCGTGTCTTGTCGATTATCTTGAGTATCAGACGCTTACCCCCCTCGGCTCTCTCCGTCAGTTCAAAGCTTGTATAAAAGGAGAAGAGAGAGAGGGGAGGAGGCAGGTGAGGTGAGGTGCAAACATAGCACTAGCATTCGTGTATTCGAAACACTCTGTAAACACATTCCATTCAACCACAACCAAGAAAGAGCTAAGGCTCAGCAGGAGTAGGACTATTACCCGCAAGGGGTCCAACACAGGTAATCCCGTGTGTTGCTCTTTCTTGCGTCCGAAGCTCAATCGAATCGAAGCTTGGCGATAGGCTAGCAGGATAGAAATCTGACCAGGGGTGTGATCCGCAGTGGTTGAGCGGAGAACACGCCGTCAACTTGAATGAAACCTGTTAAAACTTGATGAAACTTGCATTAAACCTGATGAAACTTGACAGTTCGGCGAGTTTTACGAATATGAAAACCCAAGTTTCAGTAGGCGAAAACCCAAGTTTCAGTAGGCAAACCTTAAGTTTCGTCAGGTAAGTTTGAATATTTATATGGCAACAAACATCTTCTTTTGTTCGTAAAAAAACGAGGAACACGTTGGTGCGAACGGTTTTTGGATTGGATCACCCAGTCAAAAATTATGGTCGTCGAAAGAAGAATACAAAAAACGGAATCTGCTGACATCAGCTTGCGTCATCCTTTTTTTTTCCTGTGCGCATGCTGTCTCCGTGAGCTCTCGCATGCATGGGCTGGCCTTGGGCTACAGGCCCACTTGCCTCGCGCGCGTCCGGACGAGCCGGACGGCCGAGGTCAAGTGTTTCCGATAGAAGAAAGAAGACTCCAGAAATTTCCCAAAATCCCTTGTTCCTACAAAAATGCTAAAATATATATTAAACTATTTTTAAGATATTTGAGAAGAACCCAATAAAAAAGATCTGATTGCTGCAAAGTGTTACAATAAATTGAAGCTGCACCGTTTACTTGGCAGCTCAATGTCAGAGACATCCTGCCTTACCCATTATAGGCGCAAGCAGGAGCCACGCATCCGTGCACAATGGTTTGCCGGACGAAGAGATGGACCGTGCCACCTGCCTCCTCCGCTTGGGGCGTTCCCATTGCCTTCTTGTTCGTCAACCGCTTCGCAGAGCTCCTGATTCACAACCCAGGAGAGGGGCTGCCCCTCAGCCTTCTAGCTACCTTCTTAACTCCGTTGGTAACGACCACCATTACCATGACTTCTGTTTATGATATGTCACTTTTTTTTAACAGTAAACATTGGTTTTATGTCCCCGCTTGTATGCTTGATCAGAGATTGTTATCCTCTAAGTTTGCCGAGAGCTATTACAGACGGGCAGTGCCCAATGATAAGCATGGTATGGTGCCAGACCACTGCTTCTTCCAGACCCTGAGCTCATGCTTGGTTGCGACATTACCACAGCCTCTTCCTTCTTCCAGACCCTGAGCTCATGCTTGGTTGCGACATTACCAGACAAATTCTACGGCATGGTGGATCGATGATGGAAGCATTATCCTCAAGAAAGCCAAGAGCTTCAGCTTCTGCAAAGAAGGCGTGACTACAGAAGGTGGATCTGAACCAATAAAGAGCGGTGTGGTAATCTTTGCAACAGGGTACAAGGGGTGTTAGGTTTACCTAACAACAATTAGGGTTAACCAAGTGCATGAACATGAATAGTAATGCAGAACATAGATCGGTAAATCACCATTGAGGGTGTTGCTCGATGTTGCCATCTCGTTAGCTTGGCGAAGATCAATGCACAGGGAGACGTACGGAAGTAGCACGTACAAAACAGCAGCTCCTCGCTCCTCGATCCAACTCCGTCTGGCTCCTGGATGGCGTAGACAGTGATAGATGACCTTCCCAAAAGCTCCGACACGATCCCACGAGATCGGGTTGAGGTTTTAAGTAGGTTAGGGCTAATGATGCGATTAGATCGTAATTAGCTCAGGTGGTATCTCAATGCCACGCCCCTACCTCCCTTTATATAGTGCGTGCCGTGCCCTGGGGAGCCCAAAACCTATTAGGAGTAGAATTGGCGTCCCGATCAGGAATCCTTTAGAGATAAGCTCAATATGAGTAACCCGTTTCTTTAATGACCGTACGGACTAGATTAGTCCGAGATTAATACTAACAAGGGGGACCAAAAGCTCAAGGAGATGTTGACATCATCCTTGTTCAGAGACATTGTGGCTGGCGCACCATCCAATATTGCTCCTCTCTTCAGGTATGATTAGCTCGCCAATCTTTCTCAAACATGCTATCTTATTTGGCTGTTCATATGCTCGTACGCAGAACGGCAGAAGCTACAACTCATCGTCGTTTTTTGTCAATTTGAGCAGACAATGCATACATCCTAGGACCCCACAACTAGCGACCATCGGCTATTCCGAGAGGGCATCTGACTTGTACGCCATCGAAATGCGCTCCAAATGGTTGGCACATTTCCTTGATGGCGTCTTTCAAATGCCTAGCATAAGGTCTATGGAGGAGTGTGTCATGGAATGGGATAAATACATGAAAAGGTATTCCCGTGACTCCTACCGTCGATCTTGCATTGCAGGTTTGCAGCTCTTCACATCTGGTGCAATGATCAGTTGTGCCGAGACATGGGGTATGAGCCCAGGAGGAAGGGGTTCTTGGCAGATTGGCCTCGTTTGGAAGGACCCGGGTCCTTCACAGATCAAAAAAGACCTCGTTTGATCGTCGACACGTGTTCTCACAGATCTTAAAGCATATACCAGCTATCTCTCCAACGAAAAAAATCCCCAAATCAGCAATCTCTCGTCCCGATCTCTCGAGTCCCGTCGAGAACGGTGCCGTCGGCGGCGGCGGAGGGCACGCCGCCGTCGCCCAGCCCCCCGCCGGCCGCGAGCAGCCGTCGTCCAGCCCGCCGCCCACTGTTTGGTTGCCGCGCTATTTATTGCACTCGTCGCTTCGTCCTGCCACGCCCACCGCCGCCGTCTGCGCACACAGGAGAGAGAGAGAGTCAGAGTGAGCCTTCGCCCTCCGCCGCGCACGCACACCGCAGCAATGGCGCGCGCCGGGGTGCTATGCGTCGCGTTGCTCTGCCTCCTCGCGGCGCACTCCGCCGCTGCGCAGAAGTCCACGGCGCCGACCTCCTCGAAGAAGACGCCCGCGCCGGCCGCCACGCCGACGGCCACCCCGGCGCCGCCGTCCGACACCACCCCTCCGGCCGCCGCGCTGTCCACCACCACCCCGGTCCCCCCCTCCGGCCACTGTCATCCAACTCGCCCAGCCCTCCGTTGGTTGCCGCGACGACGCCGACACGACCCTCGGCGCCCACCGGATGCCCCAACATAGCTGAAACACTATGGTGCATCCATTGTTCAGTTCAGATTCTGAAATTGTGTCCTACCATGATTAGTTAATGAATTTGCCCGGAATCTATATAATTGCTCGGATTTTATGGCTTCATTAGAATTGAGGCTCATTTCATTTTCAGGATTACACTTCACGATTGGATGCCATGTTTCAGGGTTACAATTCAGACCAAATTTGCTCAAGGCATGCTATATAAGTCTGAAACAAAATTTCATATATGGATACATTGCTTAATACTTGTGTTGCTGCTGCATTGCTGAATACAAGTCTTGTTGTTGCATTATACATTGCTTCAGAAAGATTTCAAACAAGAATCTGGACATTGCACTCACAATTCAAAAGAACTTGCTTTATACAATCTATTGCTTCATACAAGCTATTCCAGTACATGGTTGAAACTTGCTTCATACAAGCTGCAGGACGAACTACTCTACACGACGTCCTCCATCGCCGGTCAGTTGGCGCCGCGCTCCGCAAGGCACCTGGACGCCGTCTCCCCGTACTTGCTCAGCACCGCCAGCCTCATACCTGGACGACCTTCTCCAGCTCGCCCCTCCCCTGCTAGTGCAGCCCCCACTCAACGGGTTGGCCATCGGCCTCGGGAGCCTGGGTAGACGACGGGGCACGCGCACAGAGCCTTAAGGATCCGGTGGCGGCGGCGGCACCGCGGCTCGCGGCCGGCGGCAGCTGGGCGACGGTGGCGTGCCCTCCGCCGCCGCCGACGGCGCCGTTCCAGACGGGACTCGAGAGATCGGGACGGGAGATTGCTGATTTGGGGATTTTTTGGTTGGAGAGATTGCTCGTATATGCTTTAAGATCTGTGAGAACACGTGTCAACGATCGGACGAGGTCTTTTTTGATCTGTGAAGGACCCGGGTCCTTCCAAATTTCCTTCCATTGGCTGGTGCCTTATCTATCTACAGACTACACAGATATCAACCTGAAGAAGTGAAATGCTTTGATTATTTTGTTGTGGCCTCAGCAACAGGCAAATAAGGGTAAAATAAGCAACGCAATAGTATGTTATGGGCAGGCCCAATAGGACCCAAACTGGTAATAAACAGTAACATGGGGGTACTGTAGCACACATGAACATTACCTGTAGGTACTGTAGCACATGGCCTCAGGTGTGTGGTTGTTTTAGGATATATTTCTTTCTATTAGGAATTAGTTTCTTAGAGCTCAAGTAATTCCTTTCTTAGAGTTTAAGTCTATCTTTTCTTAGTATCTAAGTTTGTTCTCCCTATAAAAGGGAGGGTCATGTATCTTTTATTATTATCCAAGTAATGAAGTAAAATTGAGATATAGATCTCATAGGCGGTGGCTCCGATAACAGTTAAAGACGATAGCTTCGATAACAGCTCGTCTCGCCCGCGTCAAGGGCCATATCCCCTGTTGCGTGCTTGCACGTAACAGATGGTGTAATCTCACAAGTTCGATCAATTCAACAGACTTCTATTATGGCATCTGTCATTTGTCATGTGACATGGCGACATTAAAGCTCTTAAATGTAACAAAAATAGTACCACCTCTGTTTTTTTTGTTTGACGCTTTTGACTTTTCGACACGCTTTTGACCATTCGTCTTATTCAAATTATTTTTGAAAATATCATTTATTTTGTTGTAATTTGTTTTATCAATAGAGGTACTTTAAATATGTCTTATTTTTTTACACCTTTGCACTAAATTTTTGAATAAGACGAATGGTCAAAGACATACCAAAAAGTCAAAAGCGTCAAACAAAAAAAAAACGGAGGGAATATCATTCAAAAGATTCCGGTTGCTCTTTAGTTGATACATACAGGTTATCAGAAAGTCAGCGTTTTCGTCCTGTTACCGGTCTTCCGGGCTCTTTCTATGAGTGAATCATTCTCAGGCCTATTTGTTTGAGCTTCTAGTCAGCTTCTAGACTCAGAAGCCAGAAGTTCAAACAAACGACCAACTTTTAGAACCCCTTTCTAAGGAGCCAAAAGATCTCAAAAGCTCAAATTGTACTGTGATCTAAGAAGTAAATTTTTTGTGGCTTTTTTGAGAAGCAGCTTTTACAGAAGCTGCAGCTGAAACAAATAGGGCCTCAATGTCAGTTTCAGAAATATGGCAATTAGCGGAGTGGAGGCCGGGTCCGGCAACGTGGTGCCTGGATCCGGTGGCACAGCTTTGGGCCTGTCTTGGGGGGTATGTGGCTCACGGTGGTATTGGGAGTTGGCTCTTGGCGTTTTTCTTTGAGCGAAAACCCATCCATCTAGCGATGGATGACGATGGTCACATCCTTGGACGCTGCTGTCCTCCTTGGAGGCTTCATCATGGAGACCACCCAGGCAAAAAAGCCCTGCCCGCTCAGGCCGGTGATTATGACGCCTATCAGCACTGTTCCCTTCCTGAAGGCATCACCGTAGGTATCTTCCTGACGAGCAAGGCAAGTGCACTAGTTGGAGTGGCCCTATTGCCCCCCTCTTTTGCGACCGTGAGGCACATCCTTCTCCTTGCGCTGGTAGAGACAAAGGCTGGCCTGGCGTGTGCGGTGCAATCGAAGCAGCGTTGTAGCCCCCTCTATTATGGCGGCAACCCCGTCCTTTCGAGTTGCTTGCTGCAGTGGCGGCGTCCTTGTTGCTAATCGTGTGTGGTTTCCATCGCCGTCCCCCTCTTATGCGGCAATGGATCCTCCTTCTCCATGCGAGGTGTGTGCCCAGCTCGTTTTGTGTCATCGAATGTCGTGGCTAGCGGTGGCTGACAGTTGTAGGGCATTTGTTGTGGTGGTGCGGGGTTGGTGGTCCGCCCTACAAGTTTGGTGTCCGACGCTTGGATATGGTGGCAGCGATTGCGTTGCGATTGTACCACATGTTTTTGTATGAGTTTTTCTTGTCTTTTTGCTCTTAATGAAATTTGACGATAGTTATCCTGCCCATTTTTCTAAAAAAAGAAATATGGCAATGGTTCGCTTCATACTAATTTCCTCGTGAGCTAAGCGCACATCAGGCAGACACGTCAAATTCCGAATTGTATATCAGAATGCCAGACAGCAAATGCGCACCCAGATCTCACACACACGTCAGAACTAACAACTGACAAACAACAAATGTGCTAAAAAAACAAATGTGCACTTAGATCTTCAACTACACCACTGTGGCAAAAAATGTCTCTCTCGACAAAGTGTAACCACCACCAACGAATATGGCATCCATCTATAAAAATGTTGATGGATCCAAATAACTACCCTACAAAAAATGGTAGCGGTAGGATAATAAACAAACACCGACCCCCCCCCCCCTTCCTCTCGCGTTCCCCTTTGAGCAACCTCTCCCTGTCTGTCTCTCCCTTGACCCTCTCCCTCTTCCTCTATGGCGAGTTCGCCGATGAGAAGAGGGCCTCTTTCTCTTCGGCGAGCTCGCCGTCGAGAAGAGGAAGAGGACCCATGCTCCTTCACCACCTCTTTCCCTTCCTCTCTCAATCCTCTTCTAATCCACCAAGCATAATACCTCAAATACATATCTAAATCTAGATTCGGGTATTCCTTGCGACTATGGTGTCCTTCTCAGCACCAAGAGGAGGACGACCGATCGACGGACGGTGGGAACCTGCACAATTTGAGAGTGTACGCTTGGTTAGTTTTCCTCTCGATGTGTTTCGTCCATAAGGGTGTGCTGTATCTTTGCCTATGAACCATGAACCTCTGGTGGACATTCTTTGTGAGCGCGTCGTCGTCATGATCAAAGTTGTGAGATCTAATCTGAGTGCAGTTGGTATTGAGCAGAGAATCAAATCTAGATCCATTGAGGTTCTCTAATGTTGTCAGACGGTGACCTATGATGGCAAGCCCTACAACGATAGTAAATTGCAAAAACGTATTGAAGTGCCAATCCCAAAATAAATCTTATTTTCTAGCTTTTTTTTAGCCAAATTCAACGATCGCGATGCTCATGAGCACTGCTACCTTGCTACATGTGCGTTGAGGGGCATGGTTCTTATTACTGGATTACATCTTGGTTCATTGATTTAATGAGTGGTTGTGCGATAAAATTTGAGGTTCTTATTACTGGGTTGCATCTTGGTTCATCGATTTAATGAGTGGTTGTGCAATAAAATTTTAGTTACTACACTTGGTTTTGACTAGTTAATATTGCTACTAGTTGTTCCAACTGTCGTCTTCTTTCTCACTAAATCATTTTGGGTGCTGTGAGAATATTTTAGACTTTGATGCTCTTATTAAATCGCAAAAGAATCATATGAAATCATCTTATATGTGAGGATGCTCAGAATGATGACCATCAAAATATTTGAATCATCTTTATAGGACATAAGCTTGTTTCTTCTTTTGTTTTTCCCTTTTTTTCTTGCCGTTTCGTTTTGGTTTTAACCTTTTCATAAAGCATTTGTAATGGACGTATGCATTCTTAGGCGTTGTTTGTTTGCGCGTTCGCCCGCGTTGCGTCGCGTTCGCCTGGTTTGAACGCGCGGCGCACGCGCGCGGGCGACGCAACGCGACGCAACGCCAAAACAAACACGGCCTTAGTTGGTGCATATCAAAAGATTCTCCCATTATTAAAAAAAACCGATATTAGTTGTACAGTTACGCGATGCCAACCTCTCAAATAAACTCACGTCTCATTAAAATGTAATCAGATGCCCACTTTTCACAAGTAAATAGCTTCTTTTCTCAAACTATTATCAAACAAGAAAAAGCTTCACTTTTGATGTGCTCCACTCACAGTCGATTTCTACAAGGGTTTCCAGTTTGAGACTGAACACAAAAAATAATGGCCAGCAAATAAAACGGTGCAGTAGGCCAGAAGCTAACAAAAAATAAACCAGAAAACAGCCAAAGATACCAAGCAAGTGGTGGGTGTTTGGCCCCATCCAGTCACTCAAAAGATCCAGCAACTAAAAAAATCTAACATACCCAAAGAATCAAACGAGTAGACTATATAGAACACCCCCTTCGCCTCCATCCTCAGGCCATCCTCCCTTTCAATAACCTGGAGGAAGGCCAGGGCAAGGAAAATGTACAGCAAGAGGGTTGGCATTGTTGGTGCCGGTGTGAGTGGCCTAGCAGCCTGCAAGCATGTACTAGACAAGGGATTTAGCCCAGTAGTATTTGAGGCCGATGAAACTATCGGTGGCGTGTGGGCACATACCTTGGAGTCCACAAGGCTTCAGGCGCCAACGACGGCGTTCCGGTTCTCAGACATGGCATGGCCAGCAAGTGTGACAGAGACGTACCCAAGCCACCGTAAGGTCATGGAGTACATAAGGTCGTATGCATGCAGATTCGACCTCCTCAAGTACATCAGGTTCAGTAGCCAGGTGCTTGGAGTTGAGTACCTTGGCGCGACCGAGGAAGAGCTGATGGGGTGGGAGCTCTGGTCTGGCAATGGGAAGGCATTTGGAGTTGGGAAGGAGGGAAAATGGCGTGTCACAGTGAAGGACTTGAAAATTGGTAGTGTCGAGGTATGTACAGCCCCTTGGGATATCCATCTTGCTCTAGTTCTGGCATACTTTACATACATATTTGCAAATGTGCATGGCTGCCACTAAGGCAAATGGCAAGGTGCTTGCTTGTAGAGCCCACCACTTGGGTTCAAATTCTCAGAGGGATAATAAAAATCCAAGTCTGACTTTGAGGGTGTGTTTATAGCTGTGGGATCGAATCCTAGTGCTGGCTTCACATAGATGTAGGAAGAGAGAAGAATCAGATGAGATAAAAATTGTCCAGTGGTAAATACACAGACATAATTCATTCATCCTGAACACGTAGAACCTCAACTCAGTAAATCTGCTTAAACAATATAATGCATTTCACCTTATATACGGAATAACTTTGTAGGCCATACTGCAACATTGAATAGCTGATCTCCTGTCACAGGTTTTTCTAGTGGATTTTCTCATCCTGTGTATTGGAAGGCACAGTGGGGCCCCAAATATCCCGGAATTCCCAGCAAACAAAGGGCCTGAGTTATTCAAAGGGAAAAAATTGCACTCCATGGACTACTCTTACATGGATAATGCAGCTAATTTTGTTAAAGGGAAGAATGTGACAATAATTGGCTCTGGAAAATCAGCATTTGACATTGCGGCAGAGGTTGCCAAGGTGAACGGTGAGTCCAAGAGAATCAACACTACACTACTACCAATGATCCATCACATGAATTTATGATTGACACTTCTAGACCAATGCAGGTGCGGCTCAGCCATGCACCATGATATATAGAACAAAGCATTGGCTGGTCCACAAGTCTAACATATGGGGAGTCGACCTGAGTTACTTCTACCTTAACCGCATCTCACAACTACTTGTTCATAAACCTGGTGAAGGATTTTTGCACTATATTTTGGCCACTGCACTTTCTCCATTGGTAAATAGTTACTTCCATGGAGCTTTGTAAACAATACGATGAAAAAATCAAATAAAGAACTCATTAAGACAATGATCCAACAAATTCCACAAAACTGAAAGTGCTTTTGTTATTTCAGAGATGGGCTATTTCAAAAGTAATTGAAACTTACTTCAAGCAGAGCATTCCTTTACAAAAGCATGGGATGGTACCTGACTACAGCTTCTCCTTTGCTATGTCATCTTGCTTGATTGCAATGCTGCCAGAAGGGTTTTATGACCGAGTTGATGAAGGAAGCATTATTCTTAAGAAATGCAAGAGGTTCAGCTTCTCTAATGATGGACTCATCCTGGAGGATGGAAATGAATGCATAAATAGTGACATTGTAATTTTAGCAACAGGATTTAGAGGAGATCAGAAACTTAGGGACATCTTCACAGCAAACTGGTGTAGAAAGATAGTGGCAGGGTCATCAAATACAGCAGTTCCTCTATACAGGTAATACTGGACAATTTTTTGTGCATATTTGAATAAAATCCACTAATTTCATAGTACAAATGACAGGGCCTAGGAAGAACATTTTCACAGCAAATGTGGAAGTGCTCGACGATTTAAAAAAAAATGTAGGGAAAAAATAATGATTTATGACTAGAATGAGAAAGTAATACAATGAGAGTAGCAAACAACACTGCTAGCAAACAACACTGCAAATATTCCCTAAAATGAAGCCTACATACAAGATGATGATTATTCACTAGATAAAAAAAAATTACTGCGTTATTGCAAAATCCTGGGTCTTAACAAAGTATATATCAGCAACATGTGTCTACTGTTGATGCTACTAACAAGCTTTTGTAGATTGCCTCTTAACACCATGATAAGCACAGTAGGTGCCTATAGCTTTAGTTTGATAAAAAATAGCTGGTTGGCATGGTCGCATAACTGAAGATAATAACAACCTTAATAAATTTGAACTATGATGTTAGGTGAGAATATATTTTGAGCATTACTGTATGTATGGTAGTTTCAGTAATGTCATTTTAATTAACAGAGAATGCATCCATCCACGGATTCCTCAGTTAGCAATAGTTGGATACTCAGAGAGCCTTACCAACATATATGCCTCAGAAAGGATGGCGAATTGGGTAGCACATTTCCTGGCTGGTGACTTTCAATTGCCAAGCATAAGATGCATGGAAGAGAATGTAGCAGAGTGGGCTGAGTACAAGGGTATTTACAATGGAAAGTATTTTCGCAGATCCTGTATAAGCACAATTAACATTTGGTTTAACGATCTGCTGTGCCAAGACATTGGATATAACCCTAAAAGGAAGAAAGGATTGCTAGCTGAATGGTTCCAGCCATATGGACCTGGTGACTACGAAGGTCTTTGCTGAAGACAATAGCATCTTGTCACCAGCATATACATGGGAAAACAAGAAGAGACAAGAGTTACTACCTCCAGGGATCTATGGATAAATGGGTTCTATTGTTGCCAAGTTTAGGCCCTGTTTGCAAGTGGAGTTATTTTATAGTTTCTATGCAAAATCATGGTTTTCTCAAAAACCATGATTTCTGAGACCATGAGGTGTTTAGAAACAACCTCAAAAACTCTGTTTTGAAAACCATGATTTTGGCAAAACCATGGTTTCTTTGGAGTTTTGTAGACTCCACTCCACACCAAAGTTTTCTAACTTGTGCTAGCAAACAATGGTTTTCAAAACCATGGTTTTTCATGATCATAGCAAAACATAAACCATGGTTTTAAAAAACTCCACTTCCAAACAGGGCCTTAATGTTTACCATTACTAGCAGACAAGGAAAGAAGAAAGAGAAATGAACAGTTACGAGCTATTTCATACAAACAAACTTTGTTTGATGTATCTTTGATATTGATCTTTAAGTTTCAAATTTACCAAATCTATCTAATCATCCAAAGCAAAGCATACACAGAAATCAATAGAATCATAAAAACAAAACTTTTAACTTGGTTTGCTGAGTACACGGCACCTTGTATCACTTCCTTTCTCCATCATATCTTGTTATTTGGCTTGCTCAGATCCTGACATCAACATGATCATGTGTGTAGCCTGCAATAAAGTGTTGAGCACCTTCATAAATGTAATATTGCCGCTAGTCACTACTACAAAATATTCTGACTGCAATATGTGATAAGTGGGGAGATAAGTGTAATATTGTTGCTAGTTGCAACAAAATGTACTAACTGTAACATGTCCTAGGTTGGAAACTTTTTTATCTAAGAAGATGCAAGTCTTTTGGCAAGAAAGATCAAAGATATAGCTTATCGTTTAAGAACAAAATGATTACCATTGCATATTAGCATGAACTCAACTTAAACTATAAATGAATGGATCATAGTCGCAATAAAAATTAAAGATTGGGCCCATTGAAATAGTTAAATAATTAGCCATTTTCCCAGATCAAGATCAATTTTCATTCAATACATTACAATATGGGTTATAAAGTAGCAATAAATGATGCATCAATTAATCTTAAAACAGATCAACAATATGTAGTACAACCAATATTTTTTCACTAACTTGCATTTCTGTTCTTTCTGGTATAAAAACCACCAAGGACCTGCTCTCCAACCTAATCTGTAATGTAAATGAGGCAAACATCACAAGTAAATCAAATGAAATCTTGTAGTGACCCATCACACAAATCAATTGCTGATTACTGATAACCATTATATGTACATATGAAAATCAATCTATGGAAATAATATTCTTAAGAAATTCAGAGTTGTAAGATTGTAATATTCTAAAAGGCTGGTTAAAGGACAACCAAATGTCTCTGCATGTGGTATATTTGTTTCAATAGAAGCAAACTATGCTAATTATTGCATCCATTGTAATGCAGACAGAGTAAGAGATAACCAAACTTCTAAAAGAAGTCAAATTGTTTGGGAAGTGGCTTTATATCCAAAAATGCCCTAATTTCAACAAATCATGTGGAAGAAGTCAATGAAGAAAAGATTACCTCAAAAATCCTGCAGTCATACGCAAACTCATGAATAGAGCAAGGCCAGCCCAAACCCCAGGAAGGCCAAAAACATGTGGAGCATATAGCAAAAATAAAGAGGATAGTGCCCCAACTACCATCTGCAGATACAAGAAAAAAAACTAATAAATCGTTGCAGAAAGGAAAGGAATGTTGGCAAACTGATAAACAGAAGCTTTTAAAAAAAAACTCACAGATAATTTTATGTACATACCATGGACAAAGCCGAATATGAGAAGTCTGAAACACCAAAATGAAGTCCATCGAAAATAAAAGCAAGGGCATTGATTGGCTGGCTGGCACTAACAAACTTAAAGAAACAAAAACAGAAATGAGTAAAGATAGTGTTGACAGAGACTAGAAATATTTTATCTTATATTAGTATGATAAAACTAAAGGCACGTACCAAAACACCACCCCTCACAATTTGTATAACCATAGGGTCTGTGGAGAATATTTCTGCAAGTCTACCAAAAGAGGCAAACAGGAGAAGTGCTAAAGCCATACCAACAAATACTCCTGTCTGGAAAAGAAACAAAACCATTTATAAGTTGATTGGTGCATGCTCGATGTTACTTTTCACCTATACAAATTAGCAGCATTGTAATTTAGTGAAGGTTATGACCTTTAATACATAGTACGAGACCTCCTTCACCTTTTTGTAGTCAAGTTTAGCAAAAGAACTTGCAATCAACGCCTGAAATCAAGCAATTACAAAATAAGCTCAGGTTAAGTTATAGGTACCAAAATTTGCATAAACCAGGAGGATAATTCAATCATCCCAAGCCATACATAAATGGCAAAAGCAAAAACAGATTTTTTGGCAAGGCTTAACCTTAAACCTACAGCAGTTACAAGGTCACACTTAAGCCACTCCAAGCATGCCTTAAGTCTGGCAGCCGTCAGATTAGAACTTTGCATTACGACATCATATTAAATTTTTGCATCGGGAAAGAGATGACAATAATAGTTATTCGTGGGCTGTTTGGGCCTGATGGGTTAGTTTACTTTTGTAAACCTTAAGTACCAAACTATTAGTCTTGTGAGATTATTCGGTTATTGTCTTATTAGTCTTCGTTGTCGTTGAAGGTAATAAGTAATTATTGTTCGTGATGGGTTCCTGTCGAGATGGAAATAATATTTAGTTTATGGAGAATTAAATGTGATTGACATTGACTACATGGCAAAAGAAAACAGTGAAATGCTGTCAAAATTTCTAATTTTTAAAGAGTTGGTAGCATTCTAGTATTAAAAAAGAGCTGGGGTGTTACAATAAGTTGCTCAATTTTGGGGAGAACAAAGTGAACTGAGAAGTAATCATGATGATTTTGGAAATAGTTAAATTAGGAACTAGTAACAAAAACGAGTTGCACCTGGGCAGAAACAGCCAATGCATCTGAAAGTAATGACACTGCCAGCCATACTTGCAGACATATTTGATGAGCAGCCATAGCTAGTGTGCCCTGCCGAGCAGCCATCGCAGTTCCAAGGGTCATTGTTATCAGAACGGAAAGAGTTCTCCCTAATAGCATGCCACCTAAAAAAGTTTGAAAAGAATTCAGGCTTGTATCCAAATTTAAGTGTCATGTAATCATGTTACAAATATTAGAGTTGCAAAGTAAGTGATAGAAGTTTTTAAGTCCTTATTCAATTCATCAATTGTACACTGAAGGAAAAGTCCGGATGGGTCTAAGAAGTGGTTAGGCTAATTAGCACATACATGTTTCACTAAACCAAGATGCTCAAGAGCTCCAGTACTAATGACAGCATGCTAAGAAAATCATAACTTGAAAGCATCATAATTTGCCAAAACACAAGTTAATATCCATTTAAAAGTTACAACTCACCCGATTTTATGTACCCAACAAAGTCTAGGTCCTCAATTTTTGGAGGAAGCAGGACTGCTCTTTTGCTTAAAGACCAGAGAAGCAGAAACATTCCAAGATACCTGCACATCTCGAGATTGAAAAGAAAAGGTACCGTAAAACAGGAAGCGTGCACATTGCTTCAGCAATTATACTAAAGCAGTACTGCAGAGCATGCTGATGAATAATTAGATCATCTTTGAAAATTATTGAGGTCTGGTGTTTTGTGTGATTATGCCTGCATAGCTGCATATCAATGGAACTGTCTGAATAGAATCAATTGCAAAACATACTGTGAAGCAATAGTTGCAAGTGCAGCTCCATTTAAACCAAGGTTCAGGGAATACACAAAAAAGGGAAGTAGAACTGCCGCTGAGATGTTTCCCAAACCTGAAGATTAATTACAGTATTCAGCCAATATACAACAAATATATTAGTAGATTATAAGGAACAGAGATAAGTAGCAGGTAGGCAACATGTCAAATGGAAAAATATGGAATTCTGTATGCTTTCAGTGAAGCACATAAAACTCAAACCCCTTCCAAACTGTGGTGTAGAAATGAAATATCGAAAACACAAAGCTATATGCAGCATAGTAAAAGTAATAAAGGAAACACTTGCAATAATTTACAACATACTGAACTCAGGTATCTAGGCTTAAGTTGGTAATATATATCATACCAACAAGTCTATTCTAATGAGCTGTTAGCTTTGATCTATAATTGACATATGACATCAATAGAATATTAATACTAACAATTTGATATTAGTTTACAAAAGAACATAAGTACATGGCATAATATGGATCGACAACGCCAACAATAACAAGATGAATCCAGAAATGATGCAAAAAAATAAATTTAAGAGGTGCTAAGACTTACCACTGTAAAGGAGAGGTGTCTTTGTATCTTTTAGTCCGCGAAATACACCTTGGATAGCCAAAGAAACTACAACAGCAGGAGCACCAAGTGCCCTTAAAGAAAGAAATAACCTTGCAGGATTACTCATAGTTGATGCCTGCCCAAGTAAGAAAATAGAAGAGTGCATCAAGGATCTAGTGAAATAGTCTTTAATCCTTAAGGTGATACCAAAAAAAACCTCTACATCAAAGCGCAGTTTGAATTTTCACAATCAGAGAGAAAAGAACGGAAAACAAAGTTATAACATCCAACTATTGAACCACATGGAGGGCATGGTTAGCAATCATGTTTAACACCACAGGTTAATGTTTTCTGTATCCTAGCCAATAATAGGTTGCAGACTTTTTTTTAGCTCTATATTAGGTTAAAGACTTGCAGTAGACAGTAAAAACTGAAACACATCCAAATGGATCATCACTACGTCATTGCGACCCATATTTTGATATTTGGAAGAAATTTCCGCAATTGAAGTATATTATACATTTATATTTTAGTTTAATTTAAACTACTAGCTGGTAACTGCTAGGTGTACCCAACAAAATGATAAAGGATAATATATTGATAATCCCTACTATTGCGTGCCATTAATAATAGCATCAATAAACCTATATGACATTGGGACATACATGTGAGACACCCATAATGTTGAGGAGTATTCCAGACCCCAGAATCAAAGCTGAGGCTTCAATGATACCAATTGCAGCTGCCAAAAGTAAAGCAGAAGATATGGAAGGAAGCCTCTTCCTTTGACCAATGTCACTAGATATATTTCCTTCTGTGTATCAGCGGAGAAAAGTTAGCTTGCAAAATATAAGATGATACGCATTCCTTAAGCTGTTAAGAGCATAACAGTCAGTAGCCACCCTGTACCAGAGGAATCATGCCTTGAAACATCTTCAGCTACAAATGAGGTTGTGATGCTCAAGAGAGGTATATTGAAAAGCTTTGAGATAATGTTGAATACTGACACGCCAACTGCAGCTGAAGCAAGCTCCACAGGACCTGTCAAATTCAGGGTTCAGAGGAAAAAATATGAGAAACGAGAGCACGGTTAGTTCAATTTTTTTTCAGGTGTTCCATAGTTATTACTGAATTCACAAGCGAGCAGCGCACTAGCAATGATTCAACTGAAGAAAGCAATACACATATTTATGAATGATACATATACGATGGTTACCTAAACGACCAATATATGCAGTCTCAAGTAATTGCGCAAGAGGATCGATTGCTTGCCCAACTATGGCCGGTAAAGCCAGATTCATGAGTTCCTTCCTGACTTCTCCAGGATGATCCCCAACTAGATTTCTGAGAAGTAGAATGCAACGAACACAGAGAGCGAGGATATCACCCCATTAAGACTAGTGAATGGCTAGAACTACCAGCACACATGGTTACGGACTTACCGCGCGGGAGTAGCATCCTCCGCGTCATCACCAGAGACAGAGGAGACTGTACGCGTCGGAAACAACTGGTCGCCCGCCGCGCCCTCGCCAAGGCACACCCCGTCGCCGCCGCCCGGGCGAACGGCGTGTCTGGGAAGGAAGTGCGCGCTCGCGGCAGAGGCCGCTCGTCTTCTGACGGGGGACAGCGAGAGCCCCGGCGCGGTGGCGCGACGCGCCCAGCCGATCCCACCGCTCCCGCCGCTGCTGCGGCTGGGAAGGCCGGCGGCAGCCGGCGGCCGCGCGGCCCGCGCCCCGGCGGCGAGTTCCATCGAGATTCGGGAGTGGAGATCAACTGCCGCGTACACTGGAGGGTGTCAGCGAGAGGGTGGGGAGTTGGGGCAGCGTCGCGAGGAGGGCGCGATGGAGTGATGGCGCCGAGCACCGAGCACGGGAGGAGGCGGCAGAGGCACGAGGGGAAGACGAAAGTGGCGGTTTTTATTGGGGACTGCGCCCACGGCTTGCCCCTGCGCGCACGGCCGCACCGGTGGCGTCCAGCCCAGCCTGCGCGGCGCGTTCGTGTGCGCGCGGCCCGCGCACTGCAGCGTTCGGCCGTTTCTTTCTGGGCTATGACGCCACGCCGCCGCCGCCCGCCGTCGAATTTTTTACTGTACTAGCTTTAATTTAATTCGTAAATAAAAAAATAATTTCCTGTTTAATAAAATTAAAAAAATAGCCGCCAGACGCCCGCTGGTCAGGCGTTATATTTAAAACGCCTAACAGACGGGCGACTAACTATAAAACGCCCGCCCATCAGGCGATATTTAAATATCACCCGTCGTCTAACAGGCGTTTTATATGAGCCGCCCATCCAACAGGCGCTTAATATTTGCCGCCCATTCAGCGGGCGCTTTATGGGTCAGTGGCCTCCCCCCGGCATCGGATTCTCTGATCGTGGTCTGCAGTGTTTTTTCATCGGTTTCGCACTGCCATCAATTCGTGCTTGCCACCGTCGTCAATTCCTGTCTGCCACTGCCATCGGATTTCTGACTATAATATTTCGTGCCCGTGCCATCGGATTCCTGACCATCAATATGAAGTGTTCCTGCTACTCTTCGGATTCTTGCAGGCTCACACTGCTGTCATCAATACGTGCATGCAACCAGATATTTGTCGTAACACGTTTTGATAATAAATTAGTAATTAGGGATGAATTAATTAGATGTTTTTTGATAATTTAATTGACGCACGCTCGGCTATAAAAAGGGGAGCAGCAGGCAAATTATTCAGACGAGCAGAGTGGGAAGCACTTCAGTTTAGAAACAACCTTTGTTCACGAGTAGAGTGATATGGAGTTCTCATCGCCACCACGAGCAGAGTGGGAAGCACTTCAGTTTAGAAACAAGCTCGGAAATGATCGGAGAAGGTAAAATGACATTTTGTTTTTTCTGACTTCGATCGGAATACAAGTACGCGTTTAAGGCAGTTGATCTGAAAAATGACACGAACAAATGCATCACCGAGTGCTGCATGAAAGGTTTTCTACGAAATCTGGATCTTCGATGTGCCCGTACTCCCTCCGAAATTTATTTCGCTTGTAGCGCACAAATTCGTTCGGACTGTCGGGGTAGTGACATCCACAAAGACATTTATAATTGATGCATGGGGGTTCACCTCAAATTGTGGGTCAAGAACTAATCGTGTTCACTCCCACTCTCTCTCTTGCACACTCAGTAGACCATTTACTCGATTTTATAACTGTTGTATTCTTCCGTGCAGATAGTCTATGTATGTAGATGTAGCCATGCGGTATGGATCATCCATCCATTTTGTAAAGCCACAATCCTGTGCCTGCAAAAAATCGAGTTTATTTTGAATAACCTTTTTGTAACCTAATATGGTTAATTTTGATGGTATACGCACCTCAAACATGAGACATTGGTAAAACCTACGGCCCGTAAAACCATCTGCAACACGATAAAAAATCTGCACAACCGTGTCGATCCCGTGGAGGCACTGCGGCCATCCTCTATAGAACTCTGGATCTCTAAGCATCGTAAGATTTGTGTTGTAGTGAGCTCTCGATACGATCGGCAAATCTTCAGAGGGTGCGTGTGCTTTAACTTCTAAGCCATATGAAAGCCACCATCTAGGTGGTACAGATAGACGAGTAGTAGTATGCACGTTATCCATATACTACACATAAAGAGGACGATCAAACACATAGAACACACATATAAGCAGGTTGAACATAATAAAATCAAAAATATTGTCACAATTAAAGGGATTGAAATAAGAGACAACCTCTGAAACGATTGAAGATACAGTTCTTGTGCAAGTGACGAGTGTTCAAAAATTAGATATGTGCTATGGGTGTTAGTGCGGTGTGAGATTCGTGGGCACCGGGTGCTCCATTTAAAGGAAATTAACATTAGATTTGTATCAGGGCGTGGGCGAGAAGCTGCTTTTCAAACACTGTGTATAAGCACTGTGTAGAAACACTGTGTGAGCAGCTTTTACCTCTTTGTGTGGTCACGTCGCTTTCACACTGTGTATAAGCACTGTGTACAAACAATGTGTATAAGCACTGTGTAGAATCCTGTTGCTACTCGTGCTATCACGTCGCTTTCGGCTGCAGTGTCCACCGACGGAGAGAGATAGGACAAGCGGAAGGACATGTTTGCACCGACGGAGAGAGAAAGAGGTGGGATTAACAGTGCTGACAGTGACTGGTCAATTTCACGAACAGTATACGTGAATTATTGCGTAAAAAATACTTAACATTCATCGCTTCTAACCGTGCAAGTGTGGTACCCCTTCCATCTATAAATGTCGTGCCTCCATAAGCTTCGAACCGCAGAACCTCAAATACACCATGGCAAGCTGGGGCCCTTCCTCACGCCCTTTCATTCCTGATACCTGGTGGGAGTCATTTGGCCCAGGAGAGCATGCTCGTCCGACTGCATCTGACATGCGTGTGTTGGACTACAACGACTGGAGAGATGGTCCAGCCCTCCTGAGAGATTGAAACTATGCTTCAATATGGCTATGGCCGAAATGCCAGTGTGGTAACCCTGCCGTTGTGCAGTGGTTCGACCACGTCCATGAAGGCTTCGCCGGTCGAAGATTCTACCGGTGCCCTGACTACAACGTAGGTATCGTCCTTATTTTCTCTCATAGATCTCGTGTTCAGACTAAGTATATCAATTGAACTCACAGATTCCAGATGTTATCTGTGGATGGACTATGTGGATGGATGACCCTTATCCGAGCGCCGCATATTTTTACATCGCAAGCCTCCACGCAAAAATAGATCGTTTGAAGAGCAGGCTCCGTGCACTACACCATCTCGCGACAAACAACTCAAGCGAGATCCTCGGAGGCGTCGCCAACAAATTGTCGGCAAGCGCGAGCCGTCAAACCGCATGGTTCTCGATCAACACTACATCCCAACTCGTGTTTGTAGTGACACCTCATGCCTCTGTGGATGCCATTACCCCAGCACACCGAACGCAGAAGTTCTTCGGCGAAGATCGGTCATGCAACAACAATATCCAGGATACTTTGACACAACGTGGGAAGCGACTTCTCAATGTTCAGCCATGTGGTGTTCACGCGAATGCCACAACCCTTTTACACAGCCATAGCCATACACGTAAAATAGTAGATATTCCAGGGTGACGACCTTATGCTACAATTGTTGTATCTATGATGTTCATGCGACTTGTTATGTATTTGAGCTATGAGTTCAATTGCGATGTGTTTTTCTATAATAGGAAAAATCGAAGGCATTTTAGACGTTGCGCTGCACTACCAGGTACGACGGACGCTACGTCGTCGAGCGTTCAACATTGCAGGGTACAGTCGCGCGTGGATAAAATAACATAAACAAATTAATAACAACACGATATGAAAGTGACATGGTAGCGGTACTAACAACACACAAAAGGTATGGACTAACAAAGATCCTACGGACGCCCCCTCTTAGGCTTCACGCCCATAACAGAACCATCAGCTCGAGACTTGCGCGCACGTCCGAGCTGTGTAGAGGGAAAAGTGAAGCGGTCCGGGGCCCCCACGTCTCGCTACGGTCGGGGCTGTGGCTACCGCTTGATATGCAGCCTATCGGTGGTGCTGAGGGTACGTGTCGGAGACGCTAGGTACGTGCACGATCTCCGTAGGAGGCGTGTATCCGACACGAGTGCGTGTAGCGGGTACGTACCACCGTAGGTACGCGTTGAACGTGCTGTCGTCGTACTCCCGGTCCTCGTCGACGAGATCCTCCGGTGCTTGTTCCCACTGTTCCACCCATGGGACCATCGCAGGTGTGGAGTATAGTTTCCTTCCTGTAATACTGAGAAACATAATTGTAGGTTGATTGATTTGTCATCGACGCCGCTGTAAGTACATGAGAGCAAGGCTTATGTAACAGTTTCGTCTTACGACACGAGCACTTGCATTGATCATCAGCAAGAATACACTCCTGTCTGTTCTTCTGACGTTTACGCCCAAGGCGAGCCCTATCCATGCAGTGAACTTCATACATCAACTCGTCGGTACCCATTGCATGAGGTGAGTGTAGCTGTGCCTTCTTAACCTTTTCAATGATGTACTTTGTCACAACCCCAGAAAAAAACAACCAATTGTCAGACATGGCAATTGAGGCTGCTCGATACCGGTCCATGAAATACTTGCATGTTCGGTGTAGAATCCCCTCGACAATTGCTACAAGAGACAGTGCCCTGGTCCCTCTCATGACCCAGTTGTATATATCCGCCAAGTTTGTCGTCATAATCCTATATCTACGGCCTTCTGAATCATACAACAATGCCCACTTCTCTTTCGGACAGTCTTCAATCCATTCTGAAAAGTTTTAAATTCTTCTATTCCTCACGTTCCCAACCTCCCTGGTATGCTTCGTGGTCAGCTCATCCAAAGTCTGCCAAAACCGATTGAACTTTCGCTGCTGATTTTGCTTACACAATCGCTTGAACAGATTCATTAAGTGCTTACTCTTGAACTGGTTAAAGAAATTGGCACCCATATGTATCATGCACCACCGGGTATGTATGTCCGGCCACTGAGCAGCTCGATAGTCAGAGCCAAACTTAATTTCTTCGATCGCCGCCAACAATCCAAGATGTCTATCATGAATTATATAAACATCTGATCTGCCAACAACAACCGCATGCTTCACCCTGTCTAAAAACCAGTACCAGCTCTCAGTATTCTCACCTTCCACAAAAACAAATGCCACCGGCAGAATCTGGTTGTTCCCGTTAACGGCAATTGCAGTCAGGATTTGCCTCTTATACTTGCCAGTTAGGAATGTTTCGTCAACACATAGAACTGGAGGACAATTTTAAAATCCTCTGATGCACTGCCCCAAAGCAAAGAAAACCCGCTGCAGAACGAACTTTCCAATATCATCGCCCTCTGCCTCCACCTCTTTGTAATCATAATATGTACCCACATTTCTCCTAGCTATGGCCGCCAACAGGGATGACATATTCGCATAAGATGCTTCATATGTTCCAAACCTCATCTCTAATGCTTTTTGCTTTGCCCTCCAAGCAGTTGCATACGGAATAGTGTACTGAAATTATTCCTCCATGGCTCGAATGATAGACCGAGGCTTGTAGTTCACGTTCTCTGCTATTTGAGCCTGCATTATATATGCCACAATTGTCGATGTTAGATTACTGTGCTTCTGTCAGACCTCAGTCACCGTACAATTATGCTCCCTCACTATTGAACAAACCCAGTATTCCACCCACTTTCCTTTAAAGGCATGCACACGCCAAGGGCAACCGGGGACAACACACACCACATCGTACACACTTCGGATAGACCTCACAACCCTGAATTCTCTCATAAGTGATAATGCCTAAATCTTCACGGCTGTCAGCAATTCTTTCTTTGAGGGGTATGTCGCTCCTTGTGTCACCTCGTTCTAATGGTATTCCCAGACTGTTTGAGTGTCTTCTCGAATAGATAGCTCTGCAAAATTTGATGAGTTCCACTCGACCGGCACGACATTTTGAAAGCCACCGGGACTCTCATCGTCTGACACATCTTCTTCAGGGACTTGCTCGTGCTCAGCATCCTCGGCCTCCATCTCCGCAACTATAGCTTCAATATGCTCCCCCTCATCTGCCGCACCTATGGGTTTCTATGTTGTTTGTTGCTCACTTGATCCATCCCCTGTCTCCTCCAGCTCCTCCACCTCTTCCTGCACCACATTCTCAGTGTCGTCACCATCTTCTTGCACCTCTTCCTGCACTACATTAGCTCCTTCGACAGGTTGATGCGAAGCTTCTTCATTTTGTTCCCTGTATTTGGCCTGAACAAGAAGTGCTAGTGGCTGTCCTCGTTCAGTGGCGATCTCGACATAACGCCTCCATCCTCGGGTTGCCTTTATCGGTAGCAACTTCCAATAAGGTCTTTCCGTTGTACGGCTAGCAACAGCACTGATATCCAGACCATATTCTTCGGGGTTAATTTTAAACGTCCTTAACAGCCAATTTTCAAACCCTGCTAACGTTCTCTCCGTGGGTCTAGATATCCCTAACATCACTGACCGGAACATAAATAGGTCTACCCCGTCTGGACCAAAATTGATATCCCCTTGTCCATAATGAACATTAAAATATTTTCTGTCTCCCATTGACCCTGTACAAAAACGAAATGAACTACTAATAAATTTTTAATTATTTTTGTACCGACAAAAACATCTTAAAGATTTATCGCTTTTAATCCTTTGTACTATGCTTTAAACCTACGTGCATTTTGCTTCATATAAATCGAGTCTGCTACTACCCTAACGACAGGCCCACACATGTTCTCTAAATTTATAAACTCTAACCGTAAACTGTACAAAAATAAACATACGCATTAAATCAACGTATTGCCCTCCCTTACAACCCTAGTTATAACCCTAAATATAGACTACAAACTACCGCATATATTATAAAACATTAAATCCTAAAACTCATTTACATATTCATACAAAAAACATATCGGAATATTATTCTAATTTAAACCTCTAAATCAAATGTATATAAAAATTACATAAAATACAACTAATTATTATCGGAACCTAATCACTAAATTTACGCTTTAAACGAAATATTGCTAACCTACCTTGTTTTCCAATATTGCGAAATAAATATACGAAAGGGTTTAAAAATTACCTTCTTTTTCTCTCCTCTTCTCCCTCTCTTCCTCCTCTTCTCCCTCCCTTTCTCCTCTCCTCCTCCTCTTCTCCCTCTCTTTCTCCTCTCCTCCACTTTTTTTTCTCTGCCCCCAGCGCCGATGCAAATGTTCACTGTGCCGATCCAGCGCCGGCGCGCGACGGATATGCTGCGATTTAGCGCCCGTCCATCCGGCGATCAATTCCCGCGCGCATTAAACGCCAACTAACGGGCGGTTTTTATGCGACAGTGCATAAAACGCCCGATGAACGGGCGATTTTGACCGCGCCCACGCCCAGGGCCGTTGGAGCTATTAAACGCACGTTGGTTCGGCGTTATTAGCTGTGCGGCTTTATAAACGCCTGTTGAACGGGCGATTCATAAATACCGCCCATTCAACGGGCGCCTGGCGGCTATTTTTTTTAATTTTATTAAACGGGAAATTATTTTTTTATTTCCGAATTAAATTAAAGCTAGTACAGTAAAAAATTCGCCCGCCGTCGCTGCGGTGGTATTTTTAAACAACGTCCCCCCCCCCTCTACATTGTACAAAGGAATAAAGAGAAATTCTCTATTTTAGAAAACGGAATAGAGAGCGTTGTTATAGCGTAGGGGAAGAATCTATCCCCTATTTCAGATAGAGTGTGTTTTAGGAAAGCCTGTTGGATACAGCCTAAGATTGTGTTGATGATCTATGTCGTTGTGCTGATGTGGATAAATACGGGTGTGCTCATAAAAAACCTAGTTAGTTTAGAGCATGTCCAATCTAAATAGTAGATTTATGTATTTGAAAGTGAATTTTAAGGTTAGGGTTAGCTTACCTTCTTGTTATCCAATCATATATGTACGGTTTGCCGAAAGGTTGTGTTGGTAAAAGATGAGAAACACAAATATTATATTCATATCATATTCGTATGTATTAAGAATAGGTCAGTGACTGGTTCTAGACTTGTAGGAGCCAGGAGGTTGTCTATCCTCTCCGTCTACCCAAGGTTTGAGGTCTAGAACTAGCTCAAGTGTCTCAAATTCTTTAACGGAAATGCTATGTAGCGAGCGTCCGACACGTTTCGGATGCATCATCGCAACCCAACCCATATACTGGTAGACGCACGCAGCGCCCAGTCTAAAAAAAATGTTGATTGTTATGCTCCACTAGTTTCCCTTACCTATTCACAGCAAATCACCTTGTGCAAATGGTTGTTGTTTGGTTAGGTGTATGAGATTGTACAGGCTACGTAGAGATGTTGTTTGGTTGACTGCACGAGAGAATGGCATGGAGAAATTCAAAAGATTGATGAAACATTTTAAAAAATAAATCCTAGAAAATCAAAATAACAAAAAAAACAAATGCGAAAATAAAAAAATTCAAAAGAAAGTCTCATAAATAAATAAATTCAAAAATGAAAATGTTAAACTTTTAAAATTTATATGGCAAGTGTGGTCTTGTTTTGTTCGAAAAAATATCAATATCCCATTTTTGAAATCGGTTTGGTAATCAAAAATATTAATCAAAAGATATAGCAAATAAATGAATCAAATGTGTCGCACATGTGGTTGTTGATGCATCCGCAGAGCCTGGCTATGGGGAAACGCCCAATTTGATCGTATCTCTAAGCCTGGCCCGGAGGGGTTAATTGTATTTGGAGAGCCTGGTTTAGATGGGTGAGAAACAACCAAACATCCTAGATGCAGGCAACCAAACAGCCTATAAGAAACCTTTAGGGATAAGAATTAATCCCAATTACATTTTGTCTATAATACCAATATAAGACCAGCTGCTCAATAGCTACTACAGCCCCAGCCATGGAAAAACGATTTAAGTGAAAATCTTACGGTGGGGTCTGATGAAAATAAATGCCAACCAAAAAAATCGGATGTTTGAATTTTGAAAAAAATCTCATTCTATAAGAAAAAATCATTAATATTGTTTGTATTGTTTTTAACGGTGCACAGCAAATAGGTATTCCCTCCGTTCTAAATTGTAGTTCATTATTGACTTTTAGACACGCCTTTTAACCATTCGTCTTATTCAAAAAAAACATGCAAATATTATTTATTTTATTGTGATTTGTTTTATCATTAAACATATTTATAAACATCAACGGGAAAGTATTCCTGATTTTCCTCCCACAAGTTACTCGGTTTGCTTTGCCCGGTTGCCCCTTACATTAAACCATTTATTGCTATTTTGCTTTATGAATCGCAAGCTTCGTTGACAATAGAAGACGGAAATCAAGATCGTAATTTTCTCCTGTTGCTCGCAATTACAAAAGCTCGGATTTCTTCTTCAGTCGCGATGACATTGATCCGGCCATAGCCATCCCCGATGGTGTGAGGCGGGGGAGGTGGCAGTGGAGACGGAAGCGACGGCGGCGAAGACGACGAATCCTTGCCGGCGCGCAGCTTCAGCTGTCTGGAAATCTTGCGCAGGTAACCCCCCAACGCGCGGCCCTTTCCGTCGTCGTCCCTCTTCTCCGGCGAGTGCGCGCGGGCACCGCCCCCGCCGATGCACGGCGGCGACGGGGAGCGGCTGCGCTGCTGCCGAGACGCGCCGAACCCGGGGCGGCCGCCGACGGGGGAGGAGCGCGGGGAGGTGGTCGTCGAGGAGGCGGGGGTGAAGGGGCACGACGCGGCCGCCTTGCCGGCCGGCGGCGACGGCCGGCTCCTCCGCTGCTGCCGCCCCTTCGGCTCCTCGGCGGCGAGGGGGTAGGCGGGGAAGCCCGGCAACTCGGCCGTCGCCTTCCAGTTCCCGCCCGCGCTGAACGGCCGCGGCGACGACGACAGCGGGCGGTCGTCGTGCTCAGCGTCCGCTGCCGGCGCCGCCATGGCGGAGCCACCCGCGCACACGGCGCATTGCGGGAACAGCCACGCCGCGATGAGCTGGAGGAGCTGCATGGCTGCGCCGGCGAGCAGTGCAGTGCAGTGCAGTGCAGCAGGACAGATGTGGATGTCTTGCAGAGTTGCATGGGTGGTAGCATCTTATACTCGTACGAGGATGCCGACGACACGTCGTACTTTTTTCTTGCCAAAAACGACGTAAATCCCCGGGATTCATGCATGTGCATTCCAATTCTGCGTACGTATTGTTAATTTTCTTGTGATTTCCGCGTTAATTCCATGATTAGTAGGGTTGATATGTACAGGAGCATGCAGTAATAAATACCTTGCCGTCCTCAATTCATCCTGATTTATTTCATAACAGGAATGAGCCTTTATGATGAAATATTCGGTGGAAACTTTCTAATTCGTGCAAACAAGTATCGATTTACGTACGTGTGCATGTATATCTTACGGATGCGTCGACCATGCTTGTAACGACAATTCTATGCACAGCCCGGGCATTTGGAATTTTGGATGTGCAGTACATACATAATTTACCCAAAAAACTCCGAAATTTTGAATTGATATAGTCAAATCATCCTTCCAATTTCATGGCCAGCGACCACCTCCTTCTCAGCCTTCCTGTGGCGCCTCACATGAGAGGGATCATAACAGGTTGAGGCAACATTTTGTCTGAAAAAATTATAAATTTACGCTGACCGGTGTTTATTTGCCTGTACCTTTTTCTATGGTAAAATTTTCCAAATGATAAATCTACCCTGTTAACACCAATGTGACAAGCATACATCGAGCAACTATAATGAACAATCGTAATACTAATTTGTATTTTGGATGTTATACCGTACATTCCAATGATTTGAATCCACGATAAGTATTTGGGACTGACTTATCATCAGGCGCCTGAGAGTTATTTATCTCTCAGTCGATTTTCTAGACCATTGATCAAACATCTTTATATGACATATAAAAGATCTAACGGTAGAATTTAGCTATGTGAAAATCGACTGAGACTTATTTAAAAATCAGTCGCCTGAGAAGCAGCAAAACCGTAAGTATTTAGGAGTTGGGCACCAATCACTAATAGGCTGTTTGGTTGCTTTCTCTCACGAGCCTGATCCGTTCGACTCAGCCAGGCTAGTGAGATACGAAATGTGTAGATGCAGAGACAATGTTTGGTTGAGTGTTTAGTAGGTGAATATTTTGAAATTTAATTATTTTAAAATTTATATAGCGAGTGTGGTCTAGTGTTGTTCGAAAAAATGTTAGAACTCCATTTTTAAAAATCGGTTCAGTAATCGGATATGCTAATATAAAAAGATACAAACAAAAAAGGAAAAAAAATAAAAACTTACCGTTAGCAGTCCATGCATGGCTTGATATGGTGACTGACTGTGACCCCATGCACAGAACATAAGGTCACCATGCGTTGCATCCAAAGAAACGTTTATTTTCTGTGTTTCTTCAGAGCCAGGCTGCATGGAGAATCTTGCATCCACAGAGCCAGGCTCAAAACCAGATATAGGCAACCAAACATAAGAAAAAAGCAAGATTCTGCATCTATAGATGCAAATGTCTGTAAATGCAGCTAACCAAACAGCCTATAAAGAGCTTATTCTAGGATGTTCTATTAGCACAGTAATCAGCCAGATTCGATTTCGCGATTTCACATGACAGATCACAAATGTGGTAACAGAAGTCTAGTGAGCTGACTGAACTTTTCAAAGCACATAATCTATCGGGTTGCCTATTTCACCCTTTTTATTGGTCTGTTGATGAGGTCGCAACAGAAATGATTGTAGCATTTCACTTCTTCAGCTTGATATCTATGTAGTCTGCAGGTAGATAAGGCATCAGCCAATCTGCCAAGAACCCCTTCTTTCTCCTGGGCTCACACCCCATGTCTTGGCACAGCTTATCATTGCACCAGATGTGGAGAGCCGCGACACAAGATCGACGGAAGTAGGAACGAGAATACCTCTTCATGTATTCATCCCATTCCTTCACACTCACCTCCATAGACTGTATGCTAGGCAAGTGAAAGACACCATCGAGGAAATGTGCCAACCATTTGGAGCGCATTTCGAAGGTGTACAGGTATACTCTCAGAATAGCCGATGATCGCCAGTTGTGGGATCCTAGGATGTGCACACTGCCTGCCAATTCACCAGAAAACATCACGACTTGTGGCCTTCATATGAACAGCCAGACAAGCTAGCATGTTTGAGAGAGATTGGCGAGTAAATCAAACCGGCCTGTAGAGAGGAACAATGCTAGATGGTGAACCAGCCACAATGTCTCTGAACAAGGATGATGTGAACATCTCCTTGAGCTTTTGGTCTCCCTTGTACCCTGTTGCAAAGATTACCAGATCACTCTTTATCGGTTCAGATCCATCCTCTACAATCACACCACCTTTGCAGAAGCTGAAGCTCTTGGCTTTCTTCAGGATAATGCTCCCATTATCTACCAAATCATAGAATTTGTCCGGCAATATCGCAACCAAGCATGAGCTCAGGGCCTGGAAGAAGCTGTGGTCTGGTACCATACCATGCTTATCCATCGGCACTGCCCATCTGTAGTAGCTCTCCACGAACTTAGACAACAGCCATCTCTGAGGACACAAGAAACCAACGATCTTTAGTTAACTTTAGTGTCATAGCATAAACAGAAACTCTTTGTAATAATGGTGGTATTTAGTTTACCAGTGGAGTTAGCAAGGTAGCCAGAAGGCCAAGAAGCAGCCCCTCTCCTGGTTTGTGAACCAGGAGCTCTGCGAAGCGGTTGAGGTAGAAGAAGGTGATGGGAACGCCCCAGGCGTAGAAATCAGGTATGATCCATCTATTCGTCCGGCACACGACCGTGCATGGATGCGTGGCTCCTGCGTGCATGCAGATGCAGCGCCTCCAATAATCGTTATGGATGCCAGCTCTGTGCATATATGCAGGAATCCGATCGATTTTGCTCTCACCGTTTGCTCGGGCGCACTCCGCGGCGATGTCAAGAGCAGACTTCTGGTAGCCGACGACGGTGACGAGCTTGCCCTTGGTGAGCTCCGCGGCTTTCGCAGCGCCCATGTTGGAGTAGTCCATGGAGTGGATCACCGCGCCGTCGAACACTTCTGGTCCTTCCCCGGCGGGAATGTCGGGATTTCCGGGGCGCCGCTGAACCTTCCGGTGCACAGAATCACAAAGTCCGCGCCATGTATCTGGAATTGGGGAGAGTTTAATTTGTGGATTTTACAAGAGCCAGGAATCAGCAGGTGCTAGACAGTACGCCCACTTACCACTTCAATGACGGACTGACTTAAACGAGTTGTATTGTAAAGTAGTAAGCGCCACCACACGGGACAAGCCTTCCCAGGCGCGGAGCGAGCAGCATCGAAGATTTTCGTAGATAGACAGATCTAGCTTTTCTTTTTGAAGACAGTAGCGGTACCAAGGTGATCCAATGAAGAGGTAGACGCTATATGCGATAACTTAGTTCGTTTTTTGTGAAGATAGCTCAGTTGGGTAGAGCAAAGGACTGAAAATCCTTTTTTGCTTGTTTCAGTGGGAAGAGCAAGGGGCATTGCCCTTGAAATCCTTCCGTGGTTCGAATCCACTTCTGAGCGGGCTGGTAAGTGGCTGTCTTCAACAGACTCCCCTAAAACACCCTCTACCTCAAAATAGCGTACGAATTCTTTCCTTATGTGCTCCAACAACATTCCCTATCCTATTCGCTAAACTAGAGATTTTCTCTCCATTCCTTTATATGTAGGGTTCTCTTTACTTCCCCTGTAAAATTCTTCATATAGGGAACGCTGTTGGAGATGGGATAAATTTAGGGAGGGCTTTTTATAAAGGAAGCCTGTATATAAGGCTATAGGGGATCAAATTTAAGGATTTCTGTTGGAGAGAGCGTAATGAACCACGAAGCTTTGACTCAATATATGGTGGTGTTGATGAATTTGTTGTCTTTGCTGGTGCACTGATTTGATTAGAACCGTCTGGACAGCCAATAATATCCGGTTTTGATAATGACTCTGGCTGTTCACTGGTTGGTGTCCTGTTAACTCTTGTAACTAGGCATCTGGGGTCACTGATGGGGAGTGGTGTGCTCTTGATTGTAAAGTTTTTTTTTTTTTTGAGCAGGATTGTAAAGTGTTTTGAGGGGCATACAATGATACTCATGGGCTGGCCGGGGATGAGATTACTAATCGGATCCGAGGGCCCTCCATATAGTACAGGCTAAGGATAGCGTTGTACTGGATCGAAAAGATGAGCCTCACAAATTTCCCAGCCATATCACTCTAGCTAGAGATGACTGCTACTGAGCACTACCATGTAGAGTTGTCATTAGTTTAGATACTAATTAACCATTGTGTATGTGTACGAACTGACAGTGTTTACTACTAATCTATCTATCTATCTATCTATTCTATCTATCTTCAATCTACTACTACTACTACTATATATATATATATAGAGGAAGAATAGCGTCTGTACAGATGCGGATCTCTCCGTCTCCCAAAGTGGTTTTTAAAATCCGAGATTACTATCGATCGATCCGAACCGTTGATCTTGTTAAATCTCATCGAAATGTAGCCAGGTGACCAAGTTTCGTATTTTTTGAATTTATTTACTATTTGTTTTTATTTTCAAAAAACAGCTTTTTTGGACGCACCACGACTAATTGGAAGGCTGATTTTTGAAAATACGAAACAAATAGTAAAAAAATTCAAAAAAATACGAAATTTGGTCACTGGCTACATTTCAGTGAGACGAACAAGATCAATGGTTCGGATCGATCGATAATAATCTCGGATTTCAAACGCTAGAGTACTGATCTCCCTGCACTGTACGCTAGATTCTCTATATATATATATATATATATATATATATATATATATATATATATATATATATATATATATATATATATATATATATATATATATAAAGCGAGTTAAACGAGCCACCATGTTAATCCAAAATCCTAAAAATTCCTACGTTAATCGAAAAATAGTAGAAATTATCACGTTAATCATAAAAAAGATAAAATCTATATCGTTGAATATGAATAATATTATGTAAATCTAACGAACAATATTGAAAAGATTGAAAAGATAACTAATAAAACTGATCTAATATATTAGAGATAAACTCTAAATCTGATCTAATATATTAGAAATAGATTATAAGTGTCGGGGATAAAATCACGGCCCATTGCCATGGCCCACTCCCTGACGGCCCAATCAAACAGCCTACCAGGGCCCAGCTCCCTGGAAGGTTCTATCTGGCCCATATGCATCCTGCCGAAACGCCTCCCTGGCGGCACGGCTTGTCTTGACCAAGGAATCGTGTTTGAGTCCATCTCGAGCAGGAGTTATGCACTACTGCGTGAAGACCCTGGACGTTGGTTTCCCGGATTGGAATAGGAGCCGTGATCCTCAAGACTAGGAGTATGTCTTATCTACCTCGGGATATATTTGGCATGTATGAGTTCGTTACGATCTCGTAGTTAGCCCGGACCGATATTTCTCGGTGAGTCGGTTTGTTCAGTATTATATAAACAGGCCCTACGGCGTTTAGAGGACCCTAGCCAATAGATTTTCGATACTACTCACCGAGACCTGCTTGATCTCGCCGAGTTCCACCTTGTAATCCTCTTTGATATAAAGAAAGGTGGACGAGGGCTATTATCTCTCTGAGAGGCTGAACCAGGATAAAACCCATATCTCCTGCTCGTTCTTTGTTAGTGGTTGTTCGGCGTGTCTCTATCTCCTTCCTGAAGAACCTTGGTTGACTTGGGTCAATATCCCAACCGTCGACAGCTGGCGCCGTCCGTGAGGACCTCGAAGATCGAACATGTCGAACTCTATCAGCGACTAGGAGATTCTTCACGAGGACTACGACTCGGCGGCGGGATGTCTCTTCCTGCCGGATCGGATCGATCCTTCGATCTTGATCGCCTTCGAACTGGTTCCCAGCTCCGTGCTCGGGATCGGATCTCTTCGCACCGGCGCTCTTCGCCGGCGCGTATCTAACCCCGCGACGAGCTCCGTGCTCGGGCCGGATCTCTTCGCCGGCGACTCTTCGCCGGCGCGTCGATACCCGCGACGAGCTCCGTGCTCGGGTTGGATCTCTTCGTCTTGGCGGCTCTTCGCCGGGCGCTCATCTCGTCCCCGCGACGAGCTCCGTGCTCGGGATCGATCTCTTCGCACCGGCAGCTCTTCGCCGGCGCGCGTCGATCCCGCGGTGAGCTCCGTGCTCGGGATCGGATCAAAACTCCTTCCGGATTCGGGCCGTTACGCCGGCGATGGATGACGGGAGAGAGTCGACCAAGACTTGGAACATCGACCGGCCGTAAGTTCCTCGTGTAGGTCTTTCGTTTCCTAGCTTCGCGCTTTTTCTCAAATTTCACGCCTTAGTTCGTCCAAGTCTCTTGGGCTGCCATGTAAAGTTCAACCCATTGAGCGGTGAATGCTCGCGGCCCCCTGCGGTCCTTCTCACCACTCGTCTTCTCAGACTACTTTTCTCTCTGGTAACACTTGATGGCTGCTCGGTCTTGCGAACTCTTGGCTCCGCAATCTCTAGGGTTTTCCCTACCCGTATCTAGCTTCAACGAGTTCCTAAACTCAGAGTTGCGTAACACGGCATCCAGCCTCGCGGCTAAGCCTGCACTCGTAAGCCCTCCGCGGCAGAGGCACTTACCGCTCACGGCACAACCACTTGGCAAAGCTCGCTCGTAAGCCCTCCGCGCAGGCACTTTCCTTGTTCGCTTACCTTGAATCGCCTAACTTACATTAACGGCGCCTCAAACGAGTCGATCAGATACGGTGTCGCTCTAACTCTCTACGCACGTGCTTGAAGTCGCAAGTTCAGTCTTCATGCATCGTCTGCACGGGGCTAGGCGTCGCTCTTTCTCTTGTGCACTGTTCGAGTTCGCAAACTCAGTCCTCGAACAATTTACCGCACAACGGGCCGGAGTTATGCTAAGCGTTCTATCGGTTTTCTTAAAACTTTCTAGCGCTGTTCGCCTTACTCTTGGTTTTCTGTTCGTCCTTGCCTTTTGCCGCTCTTTTTGCGGAAAAAGTCGCTCGGTCGACACTCGCTTTCGATTCAAGCGCTGCTTTCGGCGGTCTTGAGTCGCTTTCGGCCGCTCCTCGAGGACCCTCTCCTCGGTCGATTGGGACTTGAGCTGAATTTCGCAACCCGATGCGTTTCAGTTTTCCAGTTCCTTTCCTTAGCGTTGGTTTTCCAAAACCTCGTTGGTCTTTCGCTCCCGTAGTGCTCCCCGCGTGCGAGCATGACTTTTTATCTGGCGATGACCTGTACGGCTCCGGTTAACCGAAACGGTGCACCACCGATGGAGTTCTGCCCACTGTAAACCGATTCTCATCGCAACGGGCATGCCCATCGTAAGCGGATTCTCATCGCGACGGGCACTCCTGGCGCTGGTTCCGCACCCGCCGAGGCGACACCAACGCTGCACGGGTCCATACCCAGATAAGATTTCGCCTCGCACGTTTTGCCTGCGGCTAAGGTCCCGATCGTCTTCCCTGGTTAGCGGTCTTAGCCACAACGGGGCTGCACTTGCCCGCACACGTCTTTTTTATCCATGCTACGTCCTTCCTGGCACGGTAATCCGGAGCAATGCACCACCAACGGAGTCCTGCCCACCGTAAGCCGATTCTCATCGCAATGGGCACTCCTGGCGTCGGTTCCGCATTCGCCGAGGTGACACTAACGCTATCGGGGGATATACCCGAAAAAATTATGTCTTGTGCGGGTAGGTCGTCTTTTGCGTGTTTTTCAAAACTCGTTTTGCTCTTCTTAGAGCCTGTTCTTGCTCTCTTTTTTTTCCTTTGCTGGCCTGTTTCTTGTTTGTCTTCTGCAGGAAGTACAGGAACAGGGAGCGTCAGACTCCGGTGATGGTCGCGGCGAGGTTCCAGGCCTCCCCACCAAAACCGATGTCTGCATCCCTCTCTTCTCGGGCACGCTTCGCGCATGCCCGGGAACTGATTCACTTCACCCGCATATGATTTCTCGTCTTTGCCCGGCACTGACCTTCACAGTTCGGCTAAGTCAAGGTAGTGCGCCACCAACGGAGTCCTGCTCACCGTAAGCCGATTCTCATCGCAACGGGCACTCCAAGCGTCGGTTCTGCACTTGCCAAGACAACGCTAACACTGTCGCAAGGAATACGTCATGGGTTAAGCGTTGATTTCACACGTTCTCTTGTGGCCCTAGCTGCAACGGGTTGTGATTCACCTCGCACCGGGCAGTTCTTCGCCCGGAGCCCGCATCTGGTCCCCGCGACGAGCTCCGTGCTCGGGGGCTGGATCACCTCACACCGGGCAGCTCTTCGCGGGCCGCTGGCTCTACCGGTGCGTCTTCGCCTAGTCGCACTTTCTGGTTCCTTTAACGAGCTCCGTGCTCGGGGACTAGATCTGCTTACTTGGTTCCCTTGACGAGCTCTACGCTCGGGGACTGGGTCACCTTCCCCCTCGTATGCATTGTCTGCTCATAGCACACGATCTACGTTTGGAGCACATCACCTTCGCTCCTGAGCGCGACATTCGTTCGAGAGCGCAATCTCTATTTTCTCGGGCAAGCTCTAGCCCGAGAGGTGGTTCCCCTATCTTTTCCTACGCATCTGAATGCCTGGATGCAGCAGCACGAGTCTGTCTCGCGACTTGCTATGTTCATTCTCTCGGAAGATCTGATCTTACCGGATGCGGTGGTACGCTCTTCACTACCGAGAATCCAATCCCTCCTTGATGACGTTCAGCCTCAAGGAGATGATTCACCTCGCATCGGACAGCTCTTCGCCCGGAGCGCGCATCTGGTCCCGCGACGAGCTCTGCACTTGGGGACTGGATTTCCGATTTCTGCATCGAAGGCTGAGTGCTCTGCTCGGACAGATGTTGTTCCCTGTTCGACGCAACAGAGTTGCTCGGCGCCGGGCGGGTTTGTTCGGTCCCGAACAAGTCTTGTTCGGTTGAACCATAATCTGTTCGGTCGCCTGTTGCATGTCTTTGCGGCAGGAAAAATACCCTCTTCGTGACTTAGAGTCTCAAGAGGAAGACCCCACTCTAGTGAGTCCTTCCACTTGAGTCTCGGGGGCTAGCTGTCGCGGATAAAATCACGGCCCATTGCCATGGCCCACTCCCTGACGGCCCAATCAAACAGTCTACCAGGGCCCAGCTCCCTGTAAGGTTCTACCTGGCCCATATGCATCCTGCCGAACAGCCTCCTGGCTGGCACGGTGCGTAACGGCCAAGGAATCGTGTTTGAGTCCATCTCGAACAGGAGTTATGCACGGCTGTGTGAAGACCCGGACGTTGGTTTCCCGGATTGGAATAGGAGCCGTGATCCTCAAGACTAGGAGTATGTCTTATCTACCTCGGGATATATTTGGCATGTATGAGTTCGTTACGATCTCGTAGTTAGCCCGGCCCGATATTTCTCGGTAGGTCGGTTTGCTCCGTACTATATAAACAGGGCCCCTACGGCGTTTAGAGGGACCCTAGCCAATAGATTTTCGCATACTACTCACCGAGACCTGCTGATCTCGCCGAGTTCCACCTTGTAATCCTCTTTGATATAAAGAAAGGTGGGACGTAGGGCTATTATCTCTCTGAGAGGCCCGAACCAGGATAAAACCCCTGCTCTGCTCGTTCTTTGTTCGTGGTTGTTCTACTGCCTCCTATCTCCTTCCTGAAGAACCTTGGTTGACTTGGGTCAATATCCCAACCATCGACAATAAGTTAAAGATTATCTTAAAAAATATCATGAGTTAGAGATAAACTATATCAACGGTTCTACAACTGCAGGTTGGGATACATCTATCTCTTCTAAGCAACCTCTTTTGGATTCTTAAGACCACCTTTGCAGTAAGATACCGTCTGCTTTGGGTTCTTTGTTATCTCCTTCGAGGGATTTTTAGGATCGTTCAGGCTATAAAAATCTACATCGTTGAATATGGATAATATTATGTAAATCTAACGGACAATATTGAAAAGATAACTAATAAAACTGATCTAATATATTAGAGATAAACTCTAAATCTGATCTAATATATTAGAAATAGATTATAAGTTAAAGATTATCTTAAAAAAGATCATGAGTTAGAGATAAACTATATCAACGGTTCTACAACTGCAGGCACGTGCATAGACATACTTGTCATGCCGTACAGGTCCTCCTCTGTTTATCTATCTACTCACCCAAGTGCCCGTACATGCTAAGCTACAAGTATATTCTGGGCAAAAGGGAAAAAACTAGGCCCATCAATTGTGTAATTAAAAGGTTAAGTCGGTCAGGTCATTAAAAACCAAGGCATATATATATGCACGTATAATTATAACCTTTGAATGGTTGTCCACCAAATCAAATAAAAATATAAATAAATAATATTGATAACAAATAACAAACTATTAATTAAAGCGAATCTAATTTATTTGAGATAAACTCTAAATCTGATATGATATATTAGAGATAGATTATGAGTTGGAGATGACCTTAAAAAGATTATGAGTTAGAGATAATCTCCATATACTGACACAAATATAGCCGCGCAAACGCACGGGCACCTTGCTCGTTATATATATAAAGGACGGGAAAAAGAAGCCACCACGTTTGTTCACATCACTCAGATTATTTTAGTCGTTCGATCAACGGTGGAACCAAATTATAACGGCCTAGATCGATCAAATAAATTCTCACATAAATCAGGAAAAAAATAAAAGATCTATGCCGCTGATTTTTGTGGAGCCGGAATATAATGACTTAGATTAAAAGAAAAAAAATTAGATATTCGGATTAAATACTAAAGATGATATAATATGATTATTTTAACCATTTGATCAACGGTGGGACAAAATTATAACGGCCTATATTAATAAAAAAAATTCTCACATAAATCAAAAAAAAAAAGAAAGATCAATGCAGCTTAGATTAAAAAAAATATTAGAAATTCAGATTAAATACTAAAGTTGATATAATATTAGAGATAAGTTCTAAATCTGATCTGATATATTAGAGATAGATAATAAATTATAGATAAACTATATATGCCAAAATAAATCTAGGTTTGCGCGCCACCTCGCTCGTTAATACTACCTCCGGTCACAAAAAGAAGTCGCCGTTGACTTTTGGACGTGTCTTTGACCATTCGTCTTATTCAAAAATTTAGTTCAAATATGTAAAAATATAAGTAATACTTAAAATACATTTAATAATAAACCAAATCATAACAAAATAAATAATATTTCTATAACTTTTTTGAATAAGGCAGAAATTAAAGCGTGTCAAAAAAAAGTCAACGACGACTTCTTTTTTTGACCGGAGGGAGTAGTAGAGTAGAGGACAGCCTATGATCAAGCAGGGTAAAGCAGTAGCGCGCCCAGCCCATCCTTGGTTGTGCAGAAAAATGGTGACCTTTGGCTACATTACACGACCGAGTCCAACCTGGACGTCGTCGCCATGCTGCACGGTGAGCCGCCACTCGCCGCGGCCACTCCCGAACGCCTCGCCGTTGCCGGCCCACCTGCCCCAGGCCATGACCTCGTCGTCGCCGGCGCCGGCGTACTCCATGCCGGCCACCCGGCAGCCGAAGCGGACGCTGTCCAGCACGCCGAAGCGGCGCGCGTACGAGCGCAGGTACTCCATGACCTTCCCGTGGTCCGGGAACACGTCGGAGACGGCCGGCGGCCACGGGAAGTCCGAGAAGCTGTAGAGCGGCCGCGGCGTCTGCAGCCGCGTGGACGCCGGCGTGCGCGCCCACACGCCGCCGACGGTGTCGCTGGCCTCGAACACGACGGGTCGGAAGCCGCGCTCCAGGGCGTGCTTGCACGCGGCGATCGAGGCCGCTCACGCCAGCGCCGACGATGGCCACCCTCTTCTCCTCCATGGAAGGAGAGAGAGAGCTGATGGATAGATGAGCCGGGTTGGCGCCTGTTTGGCTCGTGTGGTGTGGGCACGCGGGTCGGGTAGGATGTAAATGGCATGTCGTCTCAGTCGTGATATGTTATGTAGAAGATTGTGACTGCTTACCTGCTTCTGGACTTGCCACCCAAAAAGTTGCCGTACTTGTCGCGTTTTTCATGTGGAGGAGTAAAAATTTCATTTGGTAATTTGGTATTCAGCACGAGAATGTTCTGCTCGAGGGCCGATTAGACATGGCTGGTTGCTTGCTTTTGCGTTGGATCGGGCTCCACGATGTAAAAAGCATTATGCTGATTTAACTCTAGGGAGAGAAAAGTACAAAACCCCTTGCCATTTTCTTGCGGCCTGGAATTGAAGAACGTTAGCATGATCTTTATATTTTATTTTCTACATTTTTTTTCTAAATTATTATTTGTTCTCAATATTTTTATTCTTCTCAGAAGAATTTCTATCCTTCAAAGATTTTGAAAGTGTTGATTTTTTCAACGACCTACTCCCTCACCTTCCCAGCTCAAATTTGTGATTGTTGTGCCCTTTCTCAACTGGATTTGACGATCTTAAGCTTCAACAACCTCCTCCCGTGTCGCCTCGAGTTCCGATGACCTCCTCCCGCACCTTCCCTGCCAGGATTCGTGGCCTTCATGTCTTTCCTCAGCTGGATCCGATGACCTTGAGTTCTACCGCTAAATCTAGGCTCCCTGACCTCCGTCGCCGCTGGATCTAGTCTCACCAAGTTTGTCGCCACTTGGTTCGCCTCCACGCCGCCTCCTGCTCGAATTGCTGCTACATCCAGCGGTAACATGTTACCGCTCAGCCAGGCTTAGGAGAAGTGGTTGCGGTGAGCGTTTTGCGCAAGCCTAGCTAGAATAGTGTTTTTACATCTTGTTGGCATGGCTATGGTTGTTGAGCAGGCAACCAAACATGATTGTGGTTCGCACGGCTTTAGCGGGGCCAGACACATGTAACTAAACACGTCAAAACTGTTTTGAACACACACCCTATATGTGTGTGAGAAGATAAAAATTACAATGTTAAATATGCGTGGAGCATTATTGAGCGATGCCCGGACAGGCGGTTATGGGCAGTTTAATTATGTGCGCAGTCTAGTAGTGACCAGCGTTCTTGCACTGTACTGTGTGACACTGTGTTCCCTCGCAGCCTCCCCTCCTGTGCGTTCTCTCTACGTCTCTATTCTTCAACAACCTAAAAAACGAAATGTGGTTATGCATGCATATTGAATGATTGATTTTGTCTAAAAAATGATTGGTTCGCTAGATTATAACAAAACCCTATATCAGTATATAAAACGTCAGGATCGAGCGGGGAGGGTTCAGAAAAAAAATTGTTAATTATGTACATTATCTTGCTTGTAATATACTAGTGCAATATCTGTATGTTGCAACAGAACTACTCCCTCCATTTTTTTATTTGACGGCTTTGACTTTTTGGTACGTCTTTGACCATTCGTCTTATTCAAAAATTTTGTGCAAAGATGTAAAAAAAATAAGACATATTTAAAGCATCTCTATTGATAAAACAAATCACAACAAAATAAAAAATATTTACAAAAATAATTTGAATAAGACGAATGGTCAAAGACGTGTCAAAAAGTCAAAAACGTCAAATAAAAAAAACGGAGGTAGTATGAAAGAAAAAAAAAACATAAATTACAGCAAAAACATAAAATACATGCTTCCTCCACTATTATATGATACTCAGAGTGGCATCCCATATATGCCACTCCAAAGATCATATTCTATTTCATGCCACCAAACAAATCGAGCTCTATTATTTGCCATTTTTCCCTATCAACCTCTTCTCTAAGAGCATCCCCAGCAGGGCCTTTAAATTTTCCTCTATCGCTACAGTAACTGCTACAGTAACCCGCGCAGTGCAAATTCTCTCTCACATGTATCAAATTCCCTCCTGCTGCATTTGAAAATTTTTGAAATAGAGGTGCATTTGGGGGGTGAGATGGGGATGCTCTAATATTTCGAAACATTTTCCCCGTGTAAATGGACGCATGCCTCATGTACGCGCATCTCTCTACCTCCTTTCCGCGTCTCTGATGTATGCTTGAGAACTAAATAATTATCCATCTCTAACTATTGCTTTCTCACATTCTCACACTATCTTCTGCACAATCATGCAACAATTTTAGCAGCGGAAATGCCCACCCCATGCATAGCTGATTCATACATCGGAAACAACAGCTCTATGATGTACAATCATGCAATATCATTTTATATTAAAAAATGCATCCATCTCATGCACACATATATGAAAAAAAAAACAGCTCTGTGCGATAGAATCTTGCAATATGTCATAAGAAAATGCATCCATCTCATGCATGGCATATATTTCAAAATATAACAGCACATACAACCATCTCATCTTTGTGGGATAACGCAAAATTTAGATTCTCTTATATCTATTAGACACAGTCACATAGACCCAATCTCCATTCATGGTTAAATAGTCTCATCTTCATACGTCGTTGATTGAAAGATGAATAGACAAAATAAAACAAATGCAAATATGAATATGACAAAATGGAAAGATCTGTGTAGAGACTAGCTAGAGAGTAGCAAAGGAAAGGGGGGGATTGACAAATAATACCAAAGTGTTTTGAAACGACGAAGTACACACACACACACATACATATAAAGTGACACAATTAATCGAGCGTGCATAGGCGTGATGCGGTTGATCCTGGTAAATAAGTGTGCGTCAAGCACCGGGATCACACGGACTACAAATTTTTTATTCGCGTAACTACCTCGGATTATATAGCTGGATCGTGCTAGCTGATGACTTGATAAGGTCGGGTTGTCGTGACATTCTGCCAAGCCCATCACTATACTAGTGTAGTCGATTCGCACGATCACACACACACGCACGACGACGATGATCTCAGTGGATGTCGGCATAGTCGGCGGCGCCGTAGGGCTGGAACCACTCGGCGAGGAGGCCCTTCTTCCTCCTCGGGTTGCAGCCCATGTCGCGGCACAGCTCGTCGTTGTACCAGATGGTCACCGCGCCCAGGCACGAGCGCCGGAACCGCTCGCCGCCGCCCCGCCTCATGTACCTCCCCCACTCCGCCACGCTCTCCTCCATCCGCCGCACGCTCGGCAGCCGGAACTCACCGTCGAGCAGCCGCGCCACCCACTTGGCCATCATCTCGCACGTGAAGATGCTCGTCGGGCTCTCTGAGTACCCGATCACCGCCACCTGCGGGACCCGCGGCGGCAGGCACTGTCTGTAGAGCGGCACGGTGGTCTCCGGCGAGCCGGCGACGAGGTCCTTCACTCGCGGCGACGCGAACATGTCCCGGAGCTTCTGGTCGCCGCGGAAGCCGGTGGCGAGGATGACCAGGTCGGCGCGGACGCGCTCCCCGGCGCCGCCGTCGAGCACCAGGCCGTCGTCAGAGAAGACAAAGGACCTCGCCTTCTTGATGGCGACGCTGCCGGCCCTCACCCTGTCGTAGAACCCCTCAGGCAGCATGTTAATGAGGCACGACGAGACGGCGCTCGAGAACCCGTGCTCCGGCTCCATCCCGAACTCCCCCATCGGTGTCGCCTTCTTGTAGTATGCCCCCGTCACCGCCGAGATCAGCCACCCCTGCAGAAAAAAAAGGTGTCATCTTTCTCATGCCAAGATCACCCATCCGGTTTTGCTCGGCGAATTCGTTGATGCATCTCAAAACAACTATAATCTTTTTATATTCTTTCCATGAAATAAAAAATGACTTCTGGAAAAATGCCGTTGGAAATGGTCTCATAACCGATCACATGGCATGTCACATTGTGCATTGGATGATCAGTTGTAGGGTACCAATGGCGCGAGCAAGACGGCGAGGAGGTTAGAGGCGACGCCGGCGCCGGGCTTCCGGACCCTCAGCTCGGCGAAGCGGGTCATGTAGAGGTAGCCGATGCTCACCTTGCCCCAGACGTCGTTGTCGTGCAGCAGCCACTGCGGGGTCCGGCAGATCATGGTGCACGGGAGCGCGGCGCCTGCGAGACACGGACAGACATGGACATGTGCACGTAAGCGTACGCATTGCATGCTCGGCGACAATCGGCGGCGGAGAAGACGACGGAGCTGACCATTCGCGGCGGCGCACTCGGCGGCGATGTCGACGGCGGACTTGCCGGAGCCGACGACGGCGACGCGCTTGCCCCTGACCAGCTCGACGGCGGCATCGTCGTCCATGCCGGAGAAGTCCATGGAGTGGAGCACCCGCCCGCGGAACGCGTCGGGGCCCTCGCCGGGCGCGAACGCCGGGACGTTCGGCACGCCGCTGAACGTCCCGATGCACAGCACCAGGAAGTCGAACTCGTACGCCTGCGTCGTGGGGACGGCGCCGCCGCCGCCGCCGTGCCGCACGGTGAGGCGCCAGACGCCGGAGCCGTCGCCGAAGGGCTCGCCGTTGCCGGCCCATTGCTCCCACGCGGCGGCGTCCGCCTCGGCCACGCCGACGTACTCCGCGGCGACGACCTCGCTCCGTAGGCGGACGCACCCGTCGACGGCGAAGCGGCGCGCGTAGGCGGCGAGGTAGTCGACGACCTGGTCGTGGCGCGGGTAGCGGTCGGCGGAGTCCGGCCACGGGAAGTCGGAGAAGCGGTAGCCGGAGCTGGGCGTCTGGAGCTTGGTGGATGCGAGGGTGCACGTCCACTGGCCGCCGATGGAGGCGCCGGCCTCGAAGACGACGGGGCGGAAGCCCCTCGCCCGCAGGTGCTTGCACGCGGCCAGGCCGCTCGTGCCGGCGCCGACGACGGCCACCCTCTTCGTCCTGTGATCCATCGATGGCGCCGCCGCCCGCCGGCGTGGTGCTCTCCTTCTTGGACCGCGTAGGAGACAGCAGAATTATTTTAAGTTCGCAACTCGATCGGAATCAGGAAAACTAATCGTTTAGGCCATTTTTTATAGGAAATGGTCGCGAACCTTTGCTTCGATGTGGTTTGGGAGCTCGAAAGAGGTTTGAAACCTTTTTGAAAGAGGCTGCTTAATTAGGATGACGGGTTATTTGCGCTGCTTCGGTCGTGGTTTGAAACCTTTTTGAAAGAGGCTGCTTAATTAGGATGACGGGTTATTTGCGCTGCTTCGGTCGTGGTTTGATACCAGGCAACCAACGGCGTTTCATTTGCTTTATGTGATGTTTCCCGAATATTCTATGTGTTGTACCCCTCCGGTTTCATAATACCGGCCATTTTAGGTTTGTCCCAAGTCAAAATTTTAAAACTTTATCTCTAAAAATCTTTTAAACTATTTGAATTGTATACATAAAAATCATACATATGAATTTATCTTAAAAAATGCTTTCACAATATTATATTTTTACGGATTTTGTAAATAATTTTCATTAGTAATTGATGGTCAAAACTACATTTTGAAAACCGTGTCAATGTCCAAAACGATAAGTATTATGCGACTGGAGGGAGTATTTTTATTTATGCTTTTGCTCTGCGACAGTCGCTTGCCTTTGCCGCGTGGCTAGCTGACAGCTGGGGCGGAGGGAGGCAACTATTTACGAGTGTTTCATATATTTTTTCAAAGTGCTTCACGGTACCATACCACCAATATATATTAGTAGTAGCTCTCTATAATTTAGGCCATTTATTATTAAAACCCTTTATGTCAATCTATTATATATATAAAGGAGGGGGAAAAAAAGCCACCACGTTCGTCCACATCATCCAAATTATTTCAGCCGTTCGATCAACGGTGGGACCAAATTATAACGGCCAAGATCAATCAAAGAAATTCTCACATAAATCAAGAAAAAATAAAAGATCTATGCTGTTGATTTTGTGGGCCGGATTATAACGGCTTAGATTAAAAGAAGAATATTAGAAATTCGGATTAAATACTAAAGATGATATAATATGGTTATTTTATCCGTTCAATCAACTGTGGGACCAAATTTTAACGGGATAAATTAATCAAAGAAAAAATAAAAGATCTATGCGGCTTAGATTAAAAGAAAATATTAGAAATTCGTATTAAATACTAAAGTTGATATAATATATTAGAGATAAATTCTAAATCCGATCTGATATGCTAGAGATAGATTATGAGTTAGAGATAAACACTATATACCAAAACAAATCTAGCCACGCAAATGCGCGAGCCACCTCGCTCGCTGGCAATTACATCCACGCCACATACTAAGAAAAAGTTTACCATAGACTTTGATATTGTCGTTTGAGTGACATTTGACAATGCCGGTTTCAATATGCTGGATACACATTTTATATGGTCTTAATCACTTTTGACAAAATGGGCTTGCATTACACAAGTCACTGCCGGTTTCAATATGCTGGATACACATTTTATATGGTCTAGATTAATCACTTTTGACAAAATGGACTTGCATTACACAAGTCACTGACGGTGTAGTAATTTATCTATCTATTATATATATAATGGAGGGGAAAAAGAAGTCACCACGTTCGTCCACATCATCCAAATTATTTCAGCCATTCGATCAACGGCGGGACCAAATTATAACGGCCAAGATCAATCAAAGAAATTCTCACATAAATCAAGAAAAAATAAAAGATCTATGCCGTTGATTTTGTGGGCCGGATTATAACGGCTTAGATTAAAAGAAGAATATTAGAAATTCGGATTAAATACTAAAGATGATATAATATGGTTATTTTATCCGTTCAATCAACTGTGGGACCAAATTTTAATGGGATAAATTAATCAAAGAAAAAATAAAAGATCTATGCGGCTTAGATTAAAAGAAAATATTAGAAATTCGTATTAAATACTAAAGTTGATATAATATATTAGAGATAAACTCTAAATCCGATCTGATATGCTAGAGATAGATTATGAGTTAGAGATAAACACTATATACCAAAATAAATCTAGCTGCGCAAATGTGCGGGCCACCTCGCTCGTTTGTATCTAAGTACTACCCTATAATTAGCGATGGTGCACTTTTAACTCCTTGAGATCGGTTTCCTGTCCACGTGTGCACCACGCTGATGCCACCTGATGGAATCAGTTTAGGTGAATATTATCCCTACTTCTAGTTCGACAAGTTTCACCTTGGCCACCGCCACATTTGGCGAGGTTAGCATATCCGTCAAGGCCCCTCTTACGGAGTCTTGGTGCCAACTAAAACCGCATGAGCCCCTAGAACAATAGTGTGAATGTGATGCCTCCACATCTCTGCCCACTGATAAACCCTAGCCTTCCTCATCCTAGTTTTCCACTTCTCGTAGAACATCTAAATGTCGTCTCTTGTTTCTATTTCTCTCCCGCCTTGCCTTTGATTCTCTAAGTTTTTTATCCTTGTTTAATAACTACAAATGCACGTGTCGTTCGGTGACAACCCACACTCAATCTAAAAAAACGACCTTGAGAGAGTTGTCTAAAGAATATAGGAATATTGTAGATCAATAATCCTTAAGGCCAAGTTCGGAATCAAGAGGCCACAATCTAATGGCCCCTTGATCCAAGCCAATAAACAATGGATACAATATGGAAGTTTTACACGTAAGTGCAAACAGATGTTTGAGCAAATAGTTATTACAACCATATAACTGAATCTAAACAGGAGAAAACCGAAAGGCGAAGATACCTATCGCCCAATGTTTGGGCAATAGGACCCACGTGGGCACTTATATGCAGTGTTTGCGGACCACATTACTCTCGAATACCACATGCCGACGTGAGGCTGCCATCTAGCCTTGTGGCCCTTTTGACCGGGCGACATGTCAATCTAAAAAACTCTTTAAGTCAACCAACATATTATAGGTCTCTATTTGTTTAATTTTGGTGTGTAGGATATTACATTTTAACTTTTTAAAAATAAATATAAGAGTAAAATACACGGGCGGTCTCTAAATAATTAGTCGATTCTCATCCAGATTCCCAATCTATGAAATTGCAGTTTTGGGTTCCTAATCTTTTTAAGTGGGTTCGTCCAGATCACAAACTGCCATGTGACAGCCCTAAAGCTGACGTGGCGCTGACATGGCCGTCCATGTCATATAAATTACTTTAAAAATTTAAAAAATCCTAAAAAATTTTAGAAATCATAATTTTAGAAATCATAAAAAATACAAAAAATAGTAAAACAATTAGGAAAATTCATAAAACAATTAGAAAAAAGTAGCACTTGAGGGCTCCCATACGCCACAATGCTAGAGGTATTGTGCTTACAACTATAGAGGGATTAAAGGCGACCACACTGTCTTTATGTTTCTTTTTAATTTGTTTATGATTTTTTCATATGTTTATGCTTTTTTTATGATTTTCTATGATTTTTATTGATTTCTCTCTTTTAAATGATTTTTTCGTATTTTTATGATTCTTTTGATATTTACTATATGTTTTTAATGATTTTCTTATTTTTATGATTTTTTAAAATTTTCCCACATTTTAATGATTTTTCATTTTTTGATGATTTTTTAAATGACTTCCACGTATTTTTATTTTTTTTAATGATTCCCCCTTTTTAAAACTATTTTACGTGACATGTCAGCGCCACGTCAGCTCTAGGGCTGTCACATGGCATTTTGGGACCTGGACGAACTCACTTAAAAAGATCAAGGACCCAAAACTGCCGTTTTATATATTGGGGACCTGGATGAGAATCGACTAATAGTTTAGAGACCGTCCGTACATTTTACTCTAAATATAAAAAATAGTACAACAAGTCCTCACTTTTGTAATGTACTTTTTTGAGAGAATTTTGTAATGTACTCTTCCCGTTCTAAAATATAAGAGCATGTGCAGCAGGCGCGCAATCAACGCGGGCCTGCATCAATGCACGCTTGTGCGTGGGAAATTTTTTAAACACTGCGTGCGGCGCAGCGGCCGGGCGAGCAAGAGCGGAAAGGCACGCGCTCTATTAGTGTTTGATGCAGGGCTGCGATGCCTCCCCTGCTGTGCATGCTCTAAGGAATGTATGTATTCGGAAATGTTTGTAACTTTAACTAACTAGTACAGTGCCCGTGCTTTGCTACGGACCATAATGGGATGAAAGGAAACGTAATTTATATATAGTAATTATATAAGCAGTAGTACCATAGCTTACGCAATATTTTATAATTTGTTTCAATTGATGATAGTGGTATTTTAGTCGATGTCCAAGAAATAGAAGGTTCCTGTTCAACAAAACCTATCCTAAGTGATCCTTATAATCGTGTGTATAGCAACATCCCTCATAGCACACATGTGCTGAAGCCCGAGCTAGACTGTGAGAAGTGCGGTGCAAAGCGATTTCAATACGAGACAAAGAGCTTCTGTTGCTGCGACGGAAAGGTCATTCTGGCAGATCCGGATGTTGATGATGCACTTGTCAGGCTATGGATGAGCTCAGATCCCGACACAATTTACTTTCAAGACAACGTTAGATTCTTTAATGGCCATTTTTCATTCACTACCCTTGGCGTCGGCTTAGATGAGCAATATACTCGTGCGTTGCAATGGAAGAAATTAAAATACTCGCAGACCCCTATCCCCATAAGTATGGCCCAAGACTCTAGCCCTTTAAGGATGGTTCCAATTTAATTAGAGAATCACAACTTAATTTTACAGCAGAACTAATACATCATACTCCATTAGACAATTATCAATTGAAAACTAATAAAGAATTTTTAAAAAAAGAAATACACCAATCAATGTTATGTTCGTGCAGTTGTCCTGCAGTCTGACACTCAAAACACAATAAGCCGAAGTAGCAACATAGAAAGCTACATTTTTTCTCTCAAGACTAACTAATCGTGCTTGAGCCCGTGCAACTTCGTCCATCAGAAGGTTCACTTCAGCTTCCTTTGCACATTGGTCCTCCTATGAAAGAAATATGGTAACTCAGCAAACCCTAGAATGCACATCTTTGGAGTGGCAAATCTTAGATTGTTCCTTAAAAATATTTTACAGAACAAATCACAAGATTTTCAAGGTAGCACAGTTAAAAGAAAAAGAACCTGATTGAGTACGAAGCTCAAACAATTGGCTTTGTGCTGATTCATGAAGCTTCTACATATATTTAACACTTTCTGTGGCTGGCCTTAGTTGGTCCTGCAATGATTGCTCCCTAAAATGATGGCAAGCTAAATGTCAAGATCAACAGAATGCAATATGCATCATGGCATATGCCGTTGCCTTTGATGCCAGCCAAGTTCTTGAAATCAAGAATCTTACATTGCAGTTATGATAATAGCCAAGCAGCTATTTTCTTAACATTAGTTATGACGATAGCAAACAACTATTTTTTCACTTAACATTTCTTATGATGATAGCAAACAACTATTTTCTTACTTAAGATTGGTCTATCGTACCAGCTTCAAGAGTTTTCTAACTATCTTCTGCCAAGCTTTGCTGTTTCATTTCAACCATTTCTCTCAACTTTTCGTCCATCTAAATTATTTAAAAATAAAGTATTGGAAAGTAATACATACAAATAAATTAATAAAAAGGAAAGGATAACATTTATCTTTTTGGAATAACAGGACAGCTAGAAAACATATACTTAAATGACAAAGAAGCAGTTGCAGTTGTATCCTCTGACATATACATTCCCATGCTGAGTTTATCAACCAAAGGTGGTAAGATGGATATTTCAGCTGGGGCAGCATCAATCCATTTTGAAAAATGCTCCAATGGCCGAACAAATTGCAAGGTTCAGGTATGTTTGAACTCTAAACATTGCCATAAACAGACAAGGAAAGTTTGTTTCCACCAGGTTCCAGCCCAAATAAGCACAAACAGCCCTAACTATCAACCCCGACATCTCTAACCAACCATCACTTGCAGCAACAAGCTACTGACTGCCAGTGATTTCCCTGAATTCCAGTCATAGAATAAGATTAAAAATTGGATGTACTCCAGCAAGTCAAGAAAAACTGACATTTTGGGTACATGCAATCAAACTTTTGAAATTTTGGCAGTATATATATTTAAAACATTTAGATTAGATACATGATAATCATGTGAAGATTTGTCCCAAAATTACTAACACAATACTACAATTTTATCAGGTTTTACAAATAAATTGCATTAGTAAATAGTGGTCAAAGTTACAACTGGTGGTAAGTCAAAGTTACAACTGGGTGTGTCGAAGAAAAGCAGGTACCATCTATTTCAGGCTCACAGGTGAAATAGACATCCCATAACTCAAGTTGGTACCATCTATTTCAGGTAGCTAGCAATAGATGATTCATCGCCTTCCTTATAGCTGCACATAGTAAGTAGCAACCAACTTGGTTGGTGAACTTGAACAAAGTTTCAGTGTACGTTCTTCTCAATCGCTCATTATCTGCACAACACAAACAATTCAGTTTTTCCTAGCACTCAATGAGCAAAGTAAGATCATCATCTATTACACAGCTTGAATTCATATAAAGCAACAAACTGAAGACAAATTTCAAGGGATGCTGAAATACATCAGTCAACCTTTCTTGAGATCTGAGATATGCGACTCTCAAGAGCTTCACACTTCTTGGATTCAGAACTATAGTTCACTCTTAAAGCCTGGGCCTCCATAAGCGCATCTTTATACCTCTAATCAAGAAAGGAACCAAAGAACAACATAAGATAAGCATACAATACAGAAATACTATGATACAGTTTTATCTTCATTAGGCAGTGAAAACTTGTAGAGCTTTACATATGGAATAACACTTTAGGCAGTGATACAGTTTTATCTTTACATCTGGAATAATATCTATAATCAGGACTTAGACACAAAAGTGTATTCTGTGTTACATGTCCGACGCAATAAACATCTACATTCTCTTTAAAAGTTAGCGGGCACCACCACACATAGAAGAGTATAGAAATGTTTTTGCAATATCAGTAATATTCAATCTTTTCCATCGTACTTTGGCACAACCCAAATAATGAAGCCTGCACATAAAAAAACATGGGCGGGTTTGTTCACATCTGAAAAAATTGGCAAAAGGACTTGAACCGTACCTCCAAAATCTGCAGTGGACGCCGGGATATGAGATGGTGCTCGCTACAGGAAGAGGCGGCGGTGGCCGATGGGGACGACGGCGCTAGTTGTGGCCGCCCGAAGGGGCTGCTTGAAATCCGGTGGCGAAGACGAAGTGGGGTGGCAGCGGAGTCTTCGGCAGGCGAGGACCACACCTGCGCTGGCAGGGATGTCGCCGAGGAGCTCCGTCATGCAGGCGAAGACCTCGCCGGGCGGAGACCTCATGTGGGCGGCGGTAGGTGAGACTGCGATGACGTCGACGGCTTGGGGTGGTGTCGGTGTCGGTGACGGTGACCAGCCACGCCACCGCTCATCCTCGCCGAACATGGGCGCCGCCGCTTCACGCTTGCTCCGACCGCTGCGCCCACCCGGAGCCGTGCGCCTTGCGGAATTCATTGCTGCTTGACGCAAGCCGCCGCCACCGCGTGGACGGCGACGGTGAGGAGCGGCCACAGATGGGGTGGCGCCCGGGAGTGGAAGGCCGCCGCCGGTGTGGAGGGCGACGAGGAGGGGCGGAGGGAGTTGGTTGGGAGTGGAGGGCTGGCCACCAGTGTGGAGGGCGACGGCGAGGGCTAACCACCGCGGGAGATGTGAGGAGGAGCGTCGGCTGCCGGCGTATAGGGCGACGGTGAGGAGCAGGGGGAGGCGCATGGGAAGGGGAAGGGGATCGTGGGCAGGGAGAATGGGGGCGGCGGCAGAGATACAGAGCAGTGTGGTGGGATTGCAGCACAGATCTGACGGTGCCGGTAACGTGAGATGGATGGTTCAGATTGTAAGTTGACACTACCATCACCGGCACCACCACCATAAGGTGCTTTAAAGTAGTAGAGATGATTAAGCTAAAAATATCAGTTTTGCTGCTTCTTAGACGACTGATTTTTAAATAAGTCTCAATCGATTTTCACGTAGCTAGATGCTACCGTTAGATCTTTTATATGTATTATAGAGACGTTTGATCAACGGTCTAGAAAATCGGCTAAGAGATAAATAACTCTCAGTCATCTGATGTGAAAACGATCTCTAAAAATATATATATGCTTAGTGTTATGTATGTGATATAGTTGAAGCGTAGAAGGACAGAAGATTTCTTAGACTGTTGGCCTCTTGGGCACTTGCATAGCTGCATGTGGCCGTCGGGGTCGAAGTGTCGAACGACGAGGTCGCCTACGCCGTACACTCTCCTCAGGCTGCGCCGTCGCCTCAAGATCCCCTCGCGCCTCTCTCTCCGTAATCTGTATCCCCGTCGCTTCGACGAGCTTGGGCGCCCCCATCCGCAGCGTCGGGAGCTCCTCCAGCCGCCCGCCGCCGCCGTGCCCGTCGCCGCGAGAAGCCTCCAGAAATGGCGTGAGGCGATGCCCCCCGTGTTCGCTAATCGCGGGATCGAGAGACTCCTGGACGGGGTGCCATCGCACGCATAAACACTGTGCCGCGGGAACCCCCTCCTCTCCCCTTCCCCTGTCTGCAGCTCTCTTCTCGGCTCTCGCTTTGCTCGACTCCACCACACTGCGCTGGCCTCTACCCAAACCCCAAAGGCCCAGCTCCGAGTGTGAACGCTGCGCACTCACTCCCCTCCACTGAATCACTGGTAAAACCCTAGCCTTCCTCCTCCCATTTCGCCTCTCTCCGCGGGCTACCAGTACCAGGTGAACACCTAAATCTCGCCTCTTATTTCTGCTGCTTCTTTCGCCTTGGCCTCGGCAACACTCCCCCAAGGTCTGGAATCTGGATGGCTGATTGCAGCATCTGTCCTATCCTAGCTCATCAGGCATTCGTTTTCTCTGGTATGCGACTATGCGCGTTCGATTAGCTAGATTAGATAGCTCTGAAGGTTCCTAATCCCAAGTAAATAAAGTAGTCAAAATTACAAAGACTAAATGGTGTAATTGATCTGGCAACTATCTTGGTAAATGGTGACCGGTTAGCTGCTAATATCCTTGGCTTGCAAAATCATCACTGATGTGTAGATATTTCATTCCAGACTGCTTGATGAGCTGCAGAGGCGTCCTGCCGGCTGGTGATAACCCGCACTCAATCTCGGAGAAAAAGGCGGCACTGAGGGAGTCTCCTAAAGAACCAAAGAATGCTGTAATTCAGCAACCCAGAGTTTCTCCTACCCCTCAAGATAAAGCTGCTGAGATAGTGGGAATCAAGAGGCCACAACCTAATGTCACCTTGAGTGCAACCAACAATCATATGCTAGGCAATCCAGGAGCAAATGGTCATCTCGTATATGTACGCAGGAGGCTTGAAACTGATCAAAGCAAAGGAGGCACCTCTGCTAGTGCAGAAAGTGTTGGTTCTGTAAGCTCGAAGAAAACTGTTACAGGCAGACTGCAGGAGCAAAGTAGGCGTCAGACCAATGTACCTCATACTCAGCCAGTTTGTGCTTTTGCATCTCCTGTTGCAGATGCTGCCTCCCCTGCTTTGCCATCTCATGGATTGTCGACTCACCATTCTTTTGGGAAGCAATCTCCGGGGAAGGTTGCTCTTCAGTCAAGTATTACTGTGACTGCTAGTCCACCACACAATTTGGTGTCTACTACTCCAGTGCCTCAGAATTTTGTATCTGCTAATGGAGCACCTTGTCATGTAGTAACTACTAGTACGGCAGCTTGTGATGCTGTGGTTGCTACTCCACCACGTAACCCTGCTGATTTGCAAACATCAAACAATCAAGATTGGAAAGAGAGGTTTATTCGACTGCAGGCATTCTTGAGAAATAATGAGCAATCAGGACAGGAAGAATATATCCACAGTAAGTTTTAGCTTAGATGAATATGATTTACTGCCATTGCTATCTCATACATTTTATCCTCTGGCTAAACTGTAGCACTTCGGTCTTTGTCATCTGTCGGCCGAAGCAAGCATGCTATTGAGCTGGAGAACCGAGCAGTCAATCTCTTGATTGAAGAAGGTTTCTTTCAATCTGATTATTACAGCTTTGAAGTTACATTTTGACGCTGCTTCAGTTTTGGTTTTTTTGTTTTTGCTTCAATCTGATTATTACACCTTTTGGACTGACCATCTATTTTCTCATTCCATTCAGGGAAGGAGCTGCAGAAGATGAAGGTTCTGAATGTATTAGGCAAGCTTTCACCAAACGACCACCCATCACTACCAACTCAGCCCACTTCTGCTATGCATCTGCCGTTCCAACCCCGCTGATGAAAAGATTGGAGAATTCCTTTGTTGATTTTGTGAGAAATAAGCTGCTCATACATGTCTCCAGACTTGAGGCTAGCTCAACTGACGCTGCTGTTGAAGCATTACCGTGGCGCGAATTGGTGCAGTTTGTTGTGAAGAAGGGAGAAATCTAATGTAACTGTTAATTGAATTCAAAAGATAACTGCTTACTGTGACATTTCATGCTATTTCCTAATTCATTTGAACAATGGTCTATTATCTCTCAACTTAAATACGGAGTGTACCAACCATGCTCGTGTTGTGCATGCAAAATGGATACCATGCACACGGTTGCATCTTGCTAACGTTTTTTGACGGGTATTGAGTAGAAATCTTATATTTGCTACATGTCATGTTCATCTTCTTTTGCACTTTTTTTGATAAGTTATTTTCCACTTCTGGATCGACCCTACCAACTCAGCTTTTTATTATGGTATTTGCTGTGTCAGATGAGATCACTCCCTGGCCATCGGATTAACTTGCTGTAATCTGGCTGACCAAGACCTACCATGGTTAGCAGCATTGCAGCAAGCAGTATCCAAGGCACGCATAAGCTGTATCTGTATGGGACGAACTAAACCATTCCTTAAAAAAAAAAAAAAAACTGAGGCAACAAGTTGATGCGCTGACGTATTCAACTAGTATTTTTTTGCATATCTAGATAATTGCACGGGGGGGTCGTGGACTCATGGTGCGAATTCTGGCAGGTAAAAAAATGCTTACAATCTGGCCACTTGAACCCAATGTGCTTCATTATTGATGCTTGTATATACTATTAAGTCCAACCAGTTCATCCAAAAATCTAAATAGATAGAAAAGGATGGGCAATACACTATAATACCTTTTTTAACACTCCCCCTCATATGGAACCTTCAGTTCTCAACATATAGAAAATAGGAGCAGATGGCAGCCATATCTATATCAGAACTCGAACTCAAGACCTTTAGGTCTGGTACCATATTAAGCTGTATGCATCAGTCAGTTTATCAAAAATCCTTCCTCGTTAATCTAACCTAACGAGGAAGGATAGATAATACACTATTACTTTCCTAACATATACGACTAGCCATGATCATGACAACGTTATTAACGAGAAGTCTACACGAAAATACAGATCGGGACAGGCATGCTCCCTCTTGACCAACAATCAGAAAAATGGTATAGATCTGCGAAAGCGCAGCTGTTTTTTACCTTCTCTCAATCTTGTCATCACTGGTTTTTGCATAATGCGGAACAATATCTTAGCCGAACGATCATAACATCATCTGTTGTTGCGCCTCAGTCATATGGTTCAGGCGTTAATTAAAGCGACAAAAGGCTACTACTAGTGTCACACGTGACTTTCTGTATGCCATAGTTTCGCACTATCGCTTCCAGGTATCCAACTCAAACCACTGGCTGCAACATGCTGCAGCCAAGAAACTTCACACATGATGCCTTCTAGGAAAAATTGTAGCTATTGGGACGTTTATTACCTGTCTGTCCTTTCACTCTGTGAAACTTCGCTCAAAACACTATCACAAGTTCAGTACTGTGGAGTTGAGAGCTCAGTTGAGACTTGAGACCCTCGACGCTGCCATCTGGCTCTGGTTGAGCCGGCAACAAGCAGCGTCCGCCTGGGCTCCCCAAACGCTGCATGCCCCAGACCCGGACAACACACTTCTTTGAGTAGAATCTGACATCATCCTTGGGAACAGGGCCTCCACCTCCTTTTGGGATGACCACTGGCTCTCCGGTTTCGCCCTCAAAATGCTTGCACCTGGACTCTACAAAGCCTCCTCCAGGAAGAACAGACCAGTGCTCAATGCGACTTCCAACTTTGCTTGGATTGCGGATCTCAGGCGTAACCTCACACCCCAGCTGATCCCCAAGCTCATTCTGCTCCTTAGACGGATGGCTACCCTGCAGCTTAACCCAGATGAGCCAGACCTCTTTCCTTAGCGTTTCACCCCTAACCAAGAATTCTCAGTCCGGTCAGCCTACTTGCTTCAGCTTTCCAATGACTACTTCTGCCCCCTCTGCGGGAGGAATCTTGAGACTCCGTAGCACCTTTTTTTGCAGTGTGCTTTTTCCCGGCAAATCTGGGTTAGGTTGGCTGCACTGCCAAACGCTCCGCGTCTAAACCCCTCGAGGTGGCTTCATGTGAACTATTTAGTCAGTTGGTGGTCCGCCAACATCCTGCGGGACGGGCTGGCTCCCCGAAGTGTGCTCTCCGTCGCCTCCGCTTTACTTTGGAGCATCTGGCTGGAGCGTAACAACCGGATCTTTCGGAATGCCGAAAGGCCCCCTAGCTTTCTATAACCAGCTTTTGGACGACCTGCGCCTTTAGGAGGCTACGGGCGCGCCTTTTGTAATTAGTTAGTCGCATTTTTTTGGCCAGCGGGGGGAGGGGCCCTTATCTCCCCCCAACCTGTAAACTTCTTTTTGCTTTTGAATACACGGCAGTCCTCCTGCCTTGCTTCAAAAAAAAAACTTCAATCTATTGCATCGTTCTTGCATTTCTATACAGCTCCACCATCAGGGGGTCTAACCAAGCTTCCAATCATACTGCTCGCGCTGTAAACAAGAAAGAAGTGACTTTCACGAGCTGTTAGTTCCAGAGTTTGATCACATCTGATGAGCTAGCTCCCTGTGGATACATTTCCTCGTACATGGAGCAAAGCTAAAATAATATTCATGGATGAATCACCTCCCTTGACTCGGAATGTTCTAATTCCCAAGGATCGATGCAGTTCTAGAACAACTTAGGGATTTTGATTTCAGCCGAGTTGTCAGATTCTAAGTATGATTGAGTGCAACGCTGTTGCATGATTCAATTAATAATGTGATCCCACCAGTTCTGGGGTAACTGTCCTGTGAGAAATGCTCAGTGTTGTACAATGTTATTAGGTCTACTTTAACAAACACCAGATATCAATAAGGGATGTGTCCTCTTGACAAGTACAAGAACAGCTGAACAGGCAATAGCTGGGCACAGAGCATAAATCATCCACGCACTGTTTATTGCTAAGCAGCAATGCCTCTAATGTTAGTTTTACGGCTCTGTTTCTTTCAGCTTATAATCAGATTATAAGCTGCAGCTTAAAATTTATCATTTTTGTACCGGTTATATTTTGAAATATTTTATAGTTATTTTTCGAAACTTTGCACAATTTGTCTCAAAGATCTCAAAAATATTTTTCATAATTTTTTTGGCTCTTTAAATCTTTTATAAAAACACTACAACCTTTTCAGATTATAATCTAACTGCCCAAAGAAACACAGCCTACATGTTCAGATACCAAACTGGATCCACGGTGGTGGTGACTCCTCATCCAAACATTAGGTGGACCTTGGGTTGGGGCCCACACACCTAAGAATTTTAACAATAAAACCGGTATCTGATTGGCAGGAACAAGACGACCTCCACAGCTGGTGGAGGAGAGCTGATGGTATTCGCATGCCACAAAAGAAAACCAAAACTTTTGGTCAAATATGAGACAAGTCGCAAATAGATCTATTTGCAATGGACCCTAGGGTAGTGACTGAAGCAATATTAAAAAAAAAAGAAGGAAAAGCTAACAAAGAAAAGTGGGCACTGCATTTGTTTTCTTTCGGGTGATGTCAAGGTAACTCACAGGCGAGCATTCTTGGTGCCTTGTACTTTATCTTGATGTCATTCTCCAACCAGTGTCTTCTCCTCTTCATCCAATTGATCCAAGCAATGTGCACCTCTCTCTATGCAGCAGCAAACCAATGTGGGATAAACAAATACATGTTGCGCGCTAGAGAACAGATTAGCTCAGTAGGAATGCAACATGACAAGGGGTGTGCCTCCATGCCATCCTACAATTTTTAACGCGATTGTGACTAAATCAAATTAGGGGGCGACTACACGATGGTATCCCGTCGGGACCCCACCCCGACGGGATCGTCTTCCTCACTCGCCCCTCCCTCGCCGCCTCTTGCTCAAGACACCCCGCCACCCCCCGCCTCCTTCTCCCGCCGGCCGGCGGCACTCCACGGCCACCGCTCGCCGCTGACCTCCATTGCCAGCGCCGTCGCCACCCTAACCCGAAAGCGGTGAGGCGGTTCCTCCACCATCGGCCGACCGCCTTCACCCTCCCCGGATCCGGCGGCCACCGCCGCCACCCCGACGAGCCCCACCCACAGCCATGCCGCCTCCTTCCTCGGCCCAAATCTAAACCCGGACCCCACCCCGAACCCTAACCCGAATGGCCGGCGGCGAGGGCGACGGCGGCGACGGCGAGGTAGGCCTCCTCCTTCCTCCCCCCTCCTCCTCCTTCCTCCGCACAACGCGCGAGGGGGCGATCCCGTCCGGATCCCGTCCGGACGGGATCCCGTCCCCAGGAATTTCCCTCAAATTAACAACAAAGTGAAACTATGTTCTTTGATTCAATCACATTTTTTCCATAAAAATGGAAATAGCATGAAGCACACACACACACACACACACACACACACACACACACACACACACACACACACACACACATATATATATATATATATATATATATATATATATATATACGGAGGCCCTAATCTACCCCTGGGTGTAGATTAGGCTAATCTACACCCGAGCCTTCCCAGCGAACCGCGCGAGCCAGCCAAACCCGAAAGTAAACGGTCACATTTTGAAAGTAATCGGAAGTAACCGAAATGAACATGTTTCAGCACGAGAAGTAATTCGCTGGAAGGCAAGATCCTAGAATCGTGGGGACATTAACTGCCCTAAAATTGTGGGTTGCATGTCGGTTTATTTGAATTTTGAGCTGCTTCATTTTCAAATCGATTACTTTCTATTACTATCATCGTTTCGAAAGTAAATAGAACCAAAAACACAGATTATTACGAATTACTTTTAATTACTTTTGGATGAGCGTACATACAAAATGGCAAAAACCAGAACACGACCGATTGCTTCGCATTACAACTCAAATTCCCTAAGTAATTCATCTAAAGCCATAGCAATTCACCGAAATTCCTAAAGTAATCCATGTAGAACCTAAGTAATTGCTAAGTAATCCGTGTGGAGCAGCGAAGAAGGCGGTGCCCGGCGTGGCGTGGAGAGGCCGTCGAGGAGGCATCGAGCCGGCGGCGTCGGGAAGGCGGCCGTGGCGGCGATTTACATCGGGCGACGGCGCGTCTCTGGGGTCGGGAGGCGGGACGGGCCGGGCGTGGGGTCGGCGCGACGGCGGCGGCGCGGCTTCGGCGAGGCGGCGCCGGGCGCGACGGCGAGGCGCCGCCAGCGCTGGAATAACGGCTTGCCGGGCGCGGAGGAGGCGAGGCGGCGGGCGAAGCGCCGTCGGGCGCGGACGACGAGGCGCTGCGGGCGGAGAGGCGACGGTCGAGGAGCGTCGGTGAGAGGAGGTAGGGCCGGCGGCGGCGACGCGAGCGACGTTGTCGTCCATCGCCGCCGTCGTGGACGTCGCCGCAGCCGCCGCCGCCATGGCCGCGCGAGGTCGCCATCGCCATCGCGACGTCGTTGTTCGCCGCCGCCATCATGACGTCATCGCCGCCGCCACCACCGCCGGCCGTCGGGTCGCCGCCGGTCGCCGCCGCATGGACGCCGGGTCGGTTGTCGCGCCGCCGCTGGTCGCCGCCGTCGGTTCGCCTCGATCTGTGGATTGGATCTGGAGAATGGGGAGAGGAGAGAAAATAGGAGTGAGAACGTGGGGGAGGTATTTAAATGCATCCGATTTTTTGGAAATAAATAAATGAGGAAAGAGAAATGCGGTGCAAAACTGGTTTGGTCTAACCAACTGGCAGCCAAAGTAGGCTAGGTGTAGATTAGGCTTAATCTACCCTAGGGGTAGATTAGATCTCTCTCTCTCTCTCTCTCTCTCTCTATATATATATATATATATATATATATATATATATAGAGAGAGAGAGAGAGAGTTGAGCTCCATCGCTTGCAATCGATGGGGCTTTCGTCGATTCTTGGCGGGCCGTCGGATGGAGTTAGCTCACCGTTGGATCACACCTCGTCCCGCCCCGCACCCCTCTGTCTCTCCGTCCCGTTCACCTCCCCCACCCCGTTCCTCCCCTCTCTAGGGTTTCCCCTTGTCTACAAAAATGGTTTAGATGAAGAAAGAGAAATTTGTATCGTTGATTATATAGTGGATCAGATTATAATGGTTTAGATTAAAGAAAAGAGTCCATGCATGCTACAATTATAAAATTAAATAACAGAAATAAGGGTCCATGTCACCGACGCTTACGGCACGAGACGCAGCTGCCGACTTCTTGATGTGGCGTTCAACGCCTATAGATCCAGGCTAGATTAGGGCAGAGGTCCCCTACCACCGCTTGTAAATATGACTATCTTTTTCTCTATTTATTAATGGATCGGCGGAACTCCCACCTTTTTCCCAAAAAAAAATATTGAAAGAAAGACCTCATGTCAGCTATAACACCGTCGATTATAGTAGATCATATCGAGGGTAAAATCACGGTCCATTGCCATGGCCCACTCCCTGACGGCCCAATCGAACAGCCTACTAGGGCCCAACTCCCTAGAAGGTTCTATCAGGCCCATATGCATCCTGCCGAACAGCTCTTGGCTGGCACGGTGCGTAATGGCCTAGGATTCGTATTTGAGTCTGACTCGAACAAGAGTTCTGCACGGCTACGTGAAGACCCGGACGTGGTTTCCCGGATTGGAGCAGACGTCATGATCCCCAAGAATTGGAGTTTGCCTTATCTACCTCGGGATGTATTTGGCATGTTACGAGTTCGTTACGGACTCGTGGTTAGCCCGGCCCGATTATCCCTCGGTGGGACGGTTGCTCAACACTATATAAACAAGGCCCCTACGGTATGTAGAGGGGCCAAGAGTCACCAGAAGATCGCATATTAGTTTCTTGTACATCCATAATCTCATCGAGACCTGTTCGTCTCGTCGAGTTTCCACCTTAATCTCACCGAGACCTGTTCGTCTCGTCGAGTTTCCACCTTGTAATCCTCTTTGATATAAAGAAAGGCTGGACGTAGGGCTATTATCTCCCCTGAAAGGCCCGAACCAGGATAAAAACCCTATGTCTCCCTATTACTCGTTGATTGCTGTTTGCCTTACTCGACATGTCTTCTATCTCTCTTTTCTCAAGAACCTTAGTTGACTTGGGTCCGATATCCCAATCGTCGACAGATCAGATTAACGGCTTAGATTATTGAAAAGAGTCCATACCTACTACAATTATAAGACAAAATATAGAAATTTAGAATAAAATAATAGAAATAAGAGTCCATGTCAAATTGAAAGAAAGACCTCGTATCAGCTACATAAATGATTACATAAATTCATAATAAAAATAATGTCCATGTCAGGTTCCCCCCAAAAAAATTTGTTCATGTCAAGTTATATATTAACATAAATCTAGGTGCACAAATCCGTGAGACACACTGCTCGTATATATAAAACTAAATAAAACGGATCCACCACGTGAATCCTAAAATACTAAAAATTATCATATTAATAAAAAATACTAAAAAATTCTCATGTTAACATAAAACAGAAATTCTAGCGCACGGTATCCCGTCTCGGCCGTGCGTGGACGGGATTGCCGTGGACCGTCGGATCGTCATGGCTGCATGCGCGTGGACGACAACGGTGCGCTGCTCTCTTCTTTCGAATAGCTAGCAACTAACTATTTATATGTGCAGTTGATTTTATTTGTAATTAAATTTCACATTTTTATATCTTTTTTATTTGAAGTCCAAATTATATAGAAGAAATTTTATAATTCATCTAAAATTCTAATAAAACCATTTTAAATACTTTTACAATTTTTTATTTTTTTAGATTTCACTAGTTAGACATTAGTATCATACGATGATATCACTAATCTGATACCACGGATACTCGACACTCTCCAGACCGGAGACTTTTTTGTTTGTGATATATGATAACCTTATGATACATTTTTTGACATGAAAACTCGACGATACCATCAACCTGATATCACCAATACTCGACCCCCTAGACCCGATACTTTGTTTGTCATACATGATACTTTTTTATATACCTCAATGATACCCTTATAACTCGACGATACCACCAACCTGATGCCACCGATACCGATACTTTTTTGTTTTTGATATATGATACTTTTTTCGATACCAAAACCCGATGATACCACCAATCCAATACCAATACCTTTTTTTGTTTGCGATTATAATACCCTTTGATACCTTTTTCCGATACCGAAACTCGATACTGCTCCAACTTTGATATATGATACCACAACTTTGATACTGCTTCAACTTTGATACTACAACTTTGATATATGATACCACATATTGATACTCTAATTTTTGATACTGCATACATGACACTCCAACTTTGATACTACAACTTTGATACATGATACTACATATCTGATACTTCAACTTTGGTACTGCTCCAATTTTTTATACTACAACTTTGATACATGATGCAACATATCTGATACTACAACTTTGGTACTGCTCCAGCTTTGATACTACAACTTTGATACACTTTGATACTACAACTTTGATACATGATATTACCAACCTGATCCCCTTTTTTTTGACCAACTTTGCATATTTTTCTCTGATACCTTTTTTTGAACGGATCAATTTTTTTATTTTTAGCTGTATGTGCGTTTTTCCATGCATGCAGACGGGTGATGCGGAGAAGCGCGGGATCGATTTTTTTCCGCAGGAACGAGAGAGGGAAGACGCGCGATGTGCGGCGGGAAGTCACGTATAGGGATGGCAGAAATAACCATGGGTCCGGGTACCCGTGGGTACCCAACCCGATGGGCCCGGGTCTGGGTCCAAAAATGGACCCATGGGTATAGAAGCTCGGGTCCGAGTCTGGGTTCGGGTCCGGGTCCGGGTCTCACTTTAGACCCGTGGGTACCCAGACCCAGACCCGTACTGTACCTCTGACATATGGGGACTAACCGACGGCCAGATCCCACCTCCACCGCGCCCGGGATCCCCCTCCAGGCTAGATGAATGTTGTGCTTAATTGCTTTTGAAATGCTACTAATTACTACATATGTGACATAATTGTATTGCATATTTGCTACTGATTATGGAATGATATTTTGTGTTTTTATAAATTTTGGTGCAGGTCCGGCTCAGTGCTGGTCGACTTGGACCCATTATAGTTTTGGAGTGCAGGTGCAGGTCCAAGATTGGACCCGTGGGTCTGGGTCCATAGAGCCTGGACCCGAAGGACCCAGACCCATTACCATCCCTAGTCGTGTAGAAGCGGAGGAGGCGTAACCACAAATGCGCGAAGAGGACACGCGAGAAGCGAGCTAGAGGCGCGCCAGGGGGACACGCGGCGCCCGTTTGGCGATCCCGTCGGGGCCCCGCCGAACGGGATCCCGTTGGGAAGTCCCCCCAATTTTATTTGATAATTGGCTTTGTTTAAAAAAGAAAACTAAAAAGGAAATAATTTAGTATCAACATTATATCGACGTGAGCGCTGAGCGCACTGGACACAGAGCGCACTGGACACAGATTCAGATGATTTTTGCATGCATACAGATTGGTCAATAGTACAACGGAATTAAAAAAAAGGACCGGCCGATAAAAACGTACGCAGTATATGCCTGAAGCTTGTTTAAATGGTATGATAAGTACATGGTACGAGCAACATGATACGCGCAGGGTTTTTTTGTCGCTATCTATCCCGTTCCGTGGTGTTTTGGACGGGATACCGTAGAAATTATCATATTAATCGGAGAAAAAAAGAAAAGATCTGCACCATCGATTATAGTGGTCGGAGTGGTCGGATTATAAGGGCTTAGATTAAAAGAAAGAGTCCATACCTACTAAAATTATAAAATAAAAATAATAGAAATTCAGAATTAAAATAATAGAAAGAAGAATCGATGTCATATTAAAAGAAAGACTTCATATCAGTTACAATAAAAATTGCATAAATCTAGAATAAAAATAATGTTCTTGTTAGGTTAAAGATTGACACAAATCTAGTCGTGCATATGCGCAGGACACACTACTCATTATTATTATTAATATATTAAAGAAGAGTTAAACGGAACCACCATATTAATCATAAAACATTAGAAAATTCCACATTAATAAAAAATCTACATTTTTATTCAGCGGATACGAATTATAACGGTTTAGATTTAAAAACTATAATAATAAAATAAAAGCTATTTAAAAGAAGTTTGTATCAAATGTTAGAAAAGGAATCTATATCAAATACAAAATCTAACCACGCAAATATGCGGCACACCTTGCTTGTTCAAACGTAAAGGAAGGAGAAAAGATTCAAACTTTATAAAATAGTAGTGCTCGAACTTCGCTGGATTGTTGCATTGCAAAGAGGCATCAAGATTCCTCTACATGTCATGGAATAACGAATCAGAACAGTATATTAATGCTTTCCTTCCTGAGCAGGGCGCAGAAAAACGTTCTCACTGGAGGAATCAAGCAAACTGCGGTTAGTAAATATAGTAAGTTAACGAGTTAACATTCTGACAATCTTTAAAGCGCTTCCTAAACTGGAACCGCCTTGGGAACAAAAAAATACTACTCTAGCATAATCAACCTTTCAAATTGGACTTTGGTATTGGTGATCACATGTATCGCCACCTAAACCACCATCATGTAGCTAATTAATTGATCTCTGCTTGGAACAATTTCCTAATTTTTAATCTTCCCAAGTAAACAGCTAAAGAAACCAAAGGAAAGCAAAAAAAATTTCATGATAAAAAATGATTAAATTATAACACTAACCAATCTCTGGTAGACAAGTAATACCCGTACATCTGTAGCTTTACAAGGTCCAATCCTAGGAACGAGCATAAATTATGTTTAAATAAGCAAGTGCTTCTGTGATCTATAGAAAAAATTGCATAGCTCATAAAGCATCTACAGCTAAATATTAATTTTGGTGCCAGACAGTCCCACTACTCATAATTTTATTAGGATTTCCTCGCCCTCTTTTTACCAGTGGTGTATAAGTACTTTTACTTAAATACTTTAAAAAAGGTGCTCTTTTTTTGCCTCGGATATATACAGAAGCATATGAGATGACAGTACACAGTGTAACTTAAACTGTACTAACTCATTGCAAATGGATTTATAGCTCCCAGGTTTCATCCACTAAGGTTTTTTTCTTGTCCGTAATTTGCAGCTAGACAGAATCATGTATATGTGTGTATGCCAAAGTAGTAGGAAGTGGGAATATACTAAATCCCCTGCCTTTTCAGATAACTGTCCCGGAATCTGTGGTTTTCCTTCATTGCATAGTAAGGACAAATTTTATTTGGCCCTACACAACTATACTAGAATCTCCAATTAGCACACGCCCCTGATTCCCCTCTCTGCAGTCACCACTGAGGTTAGACATGTGGCCTGCATTTTAGTGGTCTTGCATGTGGCACATCATATCCAGCATATGGACTGGTTCTACTAGCAGACTTCACATACGGCACCAATGGTTAATCAAACAACAAATTATAACTAAATAGTTTGATATAATCCTGAATTTACTAAGATGATGCCATATGAGTACATACTATGCAGAGAATCTGAGCAATATGCAACTAATTTACTAAACAGCCTTCCCTAGTGTGTCCCCACTTTGCAACCACCCATGGTATTGCAAAAGAGGGGATTTCATACCATGGAATCCTTCTCAAGCCACATAATTACCCACACAAGTTGACTTTATTATGGAAGTGGGGGTGGTTGGATTCCTGTGTGGTGCTGATGGGCCCCTTGGTGAGAGGGAAAGATTCTGAGAAATAAATAATATAAAAATGCATTGGTGGCCCCCAGAAGCTTTGTTCTTACGACAAAACCAGAAAAACAAAGGCAGAACCAAAGCAAGGCAGGCCAGGCCAGGGCCAAGCATAGCAAATTTCTCCTTTTCCTTCCCGTCTCACAGAAGCAGGATTCATCAGATGCCTTTGGAATGAATGGTGGGCGGTGTTCTGGTGGAGCACTGAATCTTTCCTAGAGCTATTTGTTGGAGGAACACCGAGCTAGGAAGAAGAGGGAAGGCCCTTTTCCATGACAAGGGAAGCATACGATTACAAGTGAGCTACTACTCCTCTATCAATCTCTTTCTTTGCTTCCTTTATGCCGAAAAAGAGGTGTTCTTTCCTCCTACCCGCATCCCGCAATCCAGACGCGCGCACATCTCACACAAAAATCTTGCCAAGGCTCCCACCCTCCAATACTTCCCGTGGCCAAGATGTGCATGGAGCCATGCTTCTTGGTTCCAACTCCAAACGGGAGAGAAGTATTGTGACTTGCATGCTCGAGCGTTTCTTGTAATCGTTCCCAAGGCTATATCTTTCAGGCTCTTAACACTGATGCAGTATGGTGATGAACTGTGTGATCAGATTCTGAAGGAGGCTTTACCTGTATGGAAGAGGGAGACCCCCAGCCCAGCACCTCCCTGGCACTCACCCCGTCGGCGTCGGAAGGCTCGGCCGTCGACTTGGATCTCCTTGAGCAGCTGCTCTCCGGTGACAACGCCTGGCTTGAAGTGGCCACCAGCACTTCGCGCTCACCCAGCTTTCTTGCTTCTCCCTCCCACGCCTTGTCAGTTGCCACGGCCACCACCGTCACCACCACGCCTGCAAATACATGGTGGATTCAGTCGAGTGGTGGTGCAAGCTCCTCGGTCCGGGAGCGGTTCAACCAGGCGCTAGCTTACATCAGGGAGACGCAGAGCGACGCCGATGTGCTTGTTCAGCTATGGGTGCCAGTCAACAGCAACGATGGGAAGCTGGTGCTGACGACGAGCGGGCAGCCGTTCACTCTTGACAAGAGCTCGGATAGCCTCAAAAGATTCAGGGAGGTGTCGACGAAATACCAGTTCTCTGCAGAAGTCGCATCGGGCTCCTCGCCGGGGCTCCCGGGGAGGGTGTTCATCGGTCGACTCCCCGAGTGGTCTCCGGACGTTCGGTACTTCAACAGCTATGAGTACCCAAGAGTGAGCCATGCACAGTACTTGGACGTCCATGGGACGATGGGGCTGCCGGTGTTCGAGAAGGGGAGCTACTCGTGCTTAGGTGTCATTGAGTTGATCATGACCAGGCAGAAACTCAACTTCACCTCTGAGCTCAATGCCATCTGCAGTGCTCTCCAGGTAACGATGACACCTCACTTAACCTGAAAGTTTCCCGTGGGGGTGGGGATCAGTATATTGCAAATAACTTATCAGAATAAATCACCAGGTTAATTTTAGTTGAACAGAAAGAGCAGTTTGGTGTGTAATACACGTACTAATGATTATAGTAGGACATATGATGTCTCTAGATGTGGGCTCTCTTAATGGACAATTCTCTTGGCAGGCGGTTAATCTGAGAAGCACAGAAGTTTCAAGTATTCCACGCGTAAAGGTAAGCAGTTCTTTTTATAAGAATATTGTATCACAAATTTGAGTTTTGGCAAATATATGACATCTCATCCGAACAAAATGGTTTAATACCTACATATGCAGCAGTGCTAATAAGTTACAATCTAATACCTGCTGTTACCATAATTTGGAGTGTTAGAATTGCATGTCATATAAATTATCAATTCCTAACTTAACCATAACAATAAATGTTGATATAAGACCGTAAGACAAAAAAAATTTACTTGTATCTTCTGATGACTTCATGACCACTCTTTTTGATTATCAACCAGTTCAACAGTGCTTCGTACAAAGATGCTCTACCAGAGATACTAGAAGTCATAAAAGCAGCCTGCATCACCCACAAGCTACCATTAGCTCAAACCTGGGTCACATGTGCTCAACAAGAGAAACGGGGCAGTCGCCACTCCGATGAGAACTACAGATACTGCATCTCCACCATCGATGCAGCATGCTACGTGAACGAACCCCAGATGAAGGGTTTCCATGAGGCCTGCTCTGAGCACCACCTGCTGCGTGGGCAGGGGGTTGCAGGGAAAGCCTTCACCACAAACCAGCCATGCTTCCTACCAGATATTGGATCTTCGACTAAACTGGAGTACCCATTGTCACACCATGCTAAGATTTTCAATTTGAGAGGTGCAGTGGCAATCAGATTGAGGTGCACACGAACTGGGATGGCGGACTTTGTGTTGGAATTCTTTCTACCAACTGACTGTATAGTACTCGAGGAGCAGAAGGCGGTGCTGGACTCCTTATCGGGAACCATGCAAAGTGTTTGCCAAACTCTACGTGTGGTTACTGACAAGGAGATGGAGGACGAGGCAATGTTGGAAATGAATGAACTGAACTCGATCGGTCCTCGAGGGAAAAACAAAGTTGAGGAGTTTTGCTTTGGAGACAAGGCAACAGAAGATAGAGAGGAGGCTTCTTGGACAAGTCTAGCAGGGATTTCACATAAAGAATCAGATTTAGTTGAATTACAAATGCATGGAATGTCATCACCTGGAGGACAGGGTTCATCTTTCGCTGGTGCTCAGACAACTGCAGAAGGCAGCAAAGTAAAAAGGCGCACAAAGACGGAGAAGAACGTGAGCTTGCATGTTCTTCGGCAGTACTTCGCTGGTAGCCTGAAAGATGCAGCAAAGAACCTTGGAGGTGAGTCATAGTAACTCATCAGATTCATCTGCAATTAATTTACTACCTCAGTAGATACCATCAGTCATTAAACTATAGTAATACAACACGAAGCCAGCATGTTAAACCGAACGCTGAATAAGAAAATATCTCCCATAAGAAAGTCAACCAACACATGCATTTTATAATCAAAGATGAACATTCTTACCACCTTTTCTCGTTATTTGTGCTATTTTGTAGAGGACAAAAGTGGTAACATTGATGCATAGTTCACCCTGGAGTTAAATATGGTAATATGGAAATAGCATGAACAAGGGTAGAGTTCACCCTAGGAGTCATATATGGCTAGCGGTTTTTTTTAAAAAAAGTCATATATGGATAGCATGCACATGAGTAGATACAAAACAATTACAGAACAGTACAAAGTCTGTCAAAAAAAAAAAAAGAACAGTAGAAAGTCAACTCCAAGAAATTGTCCTAGCCTTTTTCTAAAAAAACTGTTCTAGCAAAATAAATCTACTATCTAACAGTAAGTGAGAGATCTGCAGTATTATTTTTGCTGGTCGAATAGACAGAGTATAGCCTAAAACGGATTGGTCTCACATAAGGCCCCATTCATTGCTTACAGGCTAAACAGCAACTTTACATAATGAAACACTTGGATCATATTCCATATTCCGAAATCTTCAATATTTTGATGCCAACCTCAAGTATAAAGAAAAGATATATGTATACACACCTTTCCATAAATAGGCTCCTAAACTAACTCGTCATCTTGGCATGCTATGTTGTTTTCTAAAAGTAGAATAGCTGATTTTGGGGAAGTCCTAGTCAACAAAAGTAAAATTATTCCTTCCAAACAAAAGAATACAGGCAACATGCTCATCATGTGCACATTGCGTCCATAAAGTGTGATCATTTTTTATGAAATAATGTTGATCTTTACGTGGTTCACCTAGTGGCAGTGCGGCACACATGCAAAAATGAAAAAAGAAACACTCTCCATTTGAATTGGTTGCATATATACTCACCACATTTCTTGCCTCACAGTGTGCCCGACTACCCTCAAAAGAATATGCAGGCAGCATGGGATAACCCGCTGGCCATCACGAAAGATCAAGAAGGTAGACCACTCTCTAAGAAAGCTGCAGCAGATAATCGATTCAGTTCATGGAGCAGAGACAGCTTTCCAGCTTAACACCCTGTACAAAGATCTCACAAACACCTCCATATCATCTGAAAACAATATGTCAGGAAGTGTCACGGTTCCTCCAACTAACCAGAGCAATCTTGCTGATTTTGAGAAGCACCAACACCACAGGTTAAGCAGCAGCTTGCCATCAACTTCACACTCACACTCATCATGCAGCCACAGTTCAGATTCAAGTCCCTCCTGCAGTGGTGGAGCAACAAAACATTCACCACAGGTTGGAGCTGATCTGATGAAGTCTGGAAGCCCTGTAAAACACAACCTCCAGACTGTGCAAACAGAGAACACTTCAATAAATAAGCATTTGCCAGTTCACGATGCACCGAGGGATCTTTTACAGGAAGCTACTGAGAAAGTCATTGGTAAACAGCATTCTTCGCCAAGCCCATCATCCCCCAAGCAGAATGATCTAGGTATGAGAGTAAAGGCCACATTTGGCTCAGAAAAGGTGAGGTTTAAATTAAAGCCTGAGTGTGACTTTCAAGAACTGAAGCAGGAGATAACCAAGCGTTTGAGTATAGTAGACACAAGTTCCTTGATTGTAAAGTACTTGGATGATGATTCAGAATGGGTCTTGATGACATGTGACGCAGATTTACAAGAGTGCCTTCATGTATATAAACTAGCAGATATCCAAACAATCAAAATTTCAGTTCATCTAGCTGCTAGTCCAGCAACAAGGGTCACTGTTGGTCACATTGCTTGAAGACACCATGAACATCACCACTTTGTGGGGTCTATCAGAAATATACCAAGTGATGCTTTGTTTCACCCCCAGAAAATTCATGAATCCATGTGGCAGTCCATGCAAGGTACAAAGTACCACCACCAGACCCAGTTCTGCTGTTAGTTGGGTTAGTCTGATCTGTTGAAGAAATTAGGAACTGCTGATCACATTAGGGTTCTTGACAATGGGAGAGACTTTCTTAAAAAGTGGGATATGCTGAAGAGAACATGCGTTGACCTGTAAATACTCTCACTGATGCACCTGAAACTCTGAAAAGATGGTGCAATTTGTTTTGAGTTGATAGGGTGACATGTTTCTGTATCAAGTCTGCTCCAAATATCTTTTGGTTATTGCAAAAATGATGCACATAATTCACATGGCTTCTTTCTTATTATCAATCAGCTATGACTATCTTCAGAGGATATTACAAGCCTTCAGTTCTTCAGTGTGCTTTCTCATTCAATGGACATGAAGCTCAGCTCCTGAAAAAAAAACATTCTTCTGCAGCAATCATTCGGCATTAGTTATAGGCATTGCAGGATAGGATACTTTGTTCAATTTGTTTGTCCTTAGAAATATTGAATATGTATGGTACACTCGTACCAGGCAGCATGTTTCTTTGGAAGATTGTCTGACGCTGTAGACACGACAGTTTGTTTTCTGTAAGAAACTTTCATTTTTTTCGATTTGTATTGACCACTAGCAATTTATGAATTAGATCGTCACGCGGATAACTTCAACATGAAGAAAACTAATGCCATTACGCCCAAAATACCATTGGTATAAACAATTTTTTGTGGATGAAGAATATTATATGTTTGTGGATGAAACACAAATCAGGTACCAATCTAAAGCCATGTTCTTTCACTAAAGAATACATTTTCAGTTAAGAAATGTTTCCTCTACACAACAATCATGTATCATATGATTCATATCATGTATAACTCAAATGCAGCAACTAATAAATCTCTTTCTAGAATGAGACTATCTTTCCAAAAAATAAAGGTATTTGATGGATAACCAAACGATTGTTCAAGTAGCAACAGGCCAACAGTTAAAACTAATAAGATCTTTTCGAATATACTCATATAGTGCATTTGTAATTTTCTTTTTAACCTCCTCATGCCTTTGAGGATATGTTAATTTATAACCCTACCAAATAAAGCACTTTTTGTCTGTTCCGCAATCCCACACAATGAAGTATTATAATTTATAAAAGAAATACGATACAGTCATAGGTTCTGTTATTCCCACTACTTTATTGGTTAGGTCTGAATCCCATAATGGACCTTCCAACTTGTCAATTTCATTGGAAGCCATGGTTCTTGCATAAGAGATAATGCTACTGCTCCTTACCTTACCTTAGCATTAATGCACATCATGCATCATCTGAGGTTTTGTGGCAACCATCTGCAAATACTGATAGGGTGACAACTAGAGTCTGGAAGCGATCATTGCATTTTTCAGGTTTTAACCTTAGCTCCTCAAACCAGGACATCTTAAATCACATTTCAGCCCTGTTCCTGACTACAGAGAGTTGTTAGTCAAATTTAAGCCTGGGGATATGAGAATGGATGTTGCTAGAATTCTCATCTCTCAATATTTCTAGCAGGCTCGCTTGGTTCCACGGCCTCCCTGAATTTTTTGTTGTGGATATTCTTGCCCAGTGCCCACCTCAATGTAACAAAGGTTCCAAAAATGGCATGCTTGTCTTTGACATAAACAGCAGTTAGATTGTGTCACAAGAAACATCAATCATCATCATACCCCTCCGAGGAAACTCCCGCAAAAGTGGGGTAGGGGGGTCGATGTACACAACCTTACTCCTGAGATTAAAAATCACAGAGGTTGTTTCCGTTCAACCCTTGGTGATACTAGAGAATTCTATAACTTCATGGCAAAAAGAAGTATAGATAGTTTGATATGTCATTTAGAATGACAAAGTAATGTCATCACCATTGTGTGGATTCATTGCATCCAAGGACTTTGCCTTTTAACTGTGGCGCTGAAGTTCTTGTGTTACGATTTGTTGGACCTACACTGATTCAGTGAGCCAATTTGCTCTAAAATAACAAGACGCGACCCATAGACCATAGTGTTCATGTGTACAAAAAATCATTCTTGTTTCGTGCTAAGCAGAAGACATTTGAAGGGGTCCTCTTCTGCTTGAACCTGAAGGATATCCATGTGATTCAGCCAAGCTGTGGTTTTAAGAGGAGCAGGTCTCTTCAATAAGTTTATATATAATAATTGGTATCCAGATGCAGCTACAAGAATCTCCAGGACAGTACTTTCGGAAAAAAGGCTGAAAGTTCCAGGATGGCATTCGAAATAGATCCCTGATAGTAGCACCAGTGCTAATATAATGAACTTCCTCAAAACCTTCCATGTTTTGGTTTGTGTGGATATGACTTCCTTGTAAACAAGATGGAACCACAAACCGAATTCTGTTTCAGATGTAACATACCTTAAATTCGGAAAGAAACAAGATCTAGTGTTCCCTTTTTGTGGTCTATACTTTATATTTGATAGACCTCCACCTCAACTTGCTCTCCAAAGATAGTACTAATATGGCAATGTGTGTTGCAAGTTGCACAGAAGATAGTGGTAATATTACAAAACCATACCTTATTCAAGCAAGGAGTGGAGATATAATATCAGATTGTCTCACTTCTCAGACATCAGATGCGTGTTAGATTTAACAATTATTTTAGGTGTCCACAGTAATATAACTTTTATAGGAGAGCGGGCTAGTAGCGTGGAATGCTTGGCATGTAAATCCCATCACCCAGGTTTGAGTCCCCATGGTGGCAATGGAAATTCAGGTCTTATTAAGGGGGTGGTTTATACCTATGGGAACGAATTGGCTGATCCCCACAGTAATCCCTCCAAATATGGCTTTTCTAAAATATAAGGGCACAATTTTTCCTTATCTGTAACTCTCTTTGGAATTTGTCGAGACTAGAGAAGATTTGCTTACTGCAATATGATATAGTGCAAAATAAAAGCAAGTGTTTAGTTGTAGTTGACTACTTGTATCTATAAGAGTGAAAAGCACTCCTGTGATACAGAAGAACAATCAAGAATCAACAATAGAAACACAATTATATCAGTAGTTCAAAAGAAAACCGTTTTCATCAATTGCTGAAAAACAGGACTTGTATGAATGAATTGTATCTTCATTTTTCAACGAAAGTAAACTAAACAATATATATGGCTGCGTCGAAATGATGTTGTTTTCAATAACAAAAAGAATGTTTCCATTTCACGGGATATTTTCAGTGGAGCCCATTGGTTGAGGCATTGGGTGTTGCTACAAAAGGATGACAAGGCGATTATACGAGAAATGTGCCATATGTTGGAGATAGTGGCGATGGAGTTCTTCAACAACTTTGGATGGAGAACAAATAAAAGAATTTGTCCGGATTGATTTTGGCTATGTTTTTTTTTCTACATGTCTATCCTTTTGTTTGTTCCTTCCCATTTAGCTGTAACTTAAATATTAGTTGTGTACATGTTTGATGTAGAGGCCAGAACTATTTCCATTATCTAAGAAAAACTGTGAAGGTGATCATTATGATAACCAAAAAATACATACAGTATGCTGCCTTCATGTGCCCTTGATTATTATTTTAGTATTTTTGGGTCTTGGCACAATTAACTTACTGCAGAAAATGGACCTTAGTGCAATATGATGAATTAATTCAAAATCACAAAGATATAAGAAGACTAATCAAAGTTGCTGGGAAGGCATACCAGAAATGGGGTTCACCCAAGCACACATAGCTAACAACCATCTCAATATCTGTGACAATATACTAGCAGTAAACGAGAGCAATGCAAGAATGGTAACAAACAGTGATGAAGAATTGAAGATCAAAATTAGGTCTGGCAGCAAATGAGAGTGATGCGAGCATGATTACAAGCAGTGATGAAGATCAAAATTAGGTCAGTGACAATAGCTCACCCATCTATACTTAACTATAATCCTAAAAACAACAGTGCAAGAATGTTGACTAGCAGTGACAAAAGGCATTTGCTAGATCTGTAACTCCTAACAGTTATCTAATTCTTTTCTGCATTTTCACAGAAGGCCAAATTGCCAAGGTAATCAAAACAAGACCATTATCCATAAGTAATACATTTAAGAATATAAACATCGCGTTGACCATTAGAAAGCTTTTATATCAAGAGATTATCCATTTATCAACTTATGAAGTTTCAAAAAAGAAATTAGGCTACAAACACTAAGCTTTTATCAAGAGATCCCTACAAGAACACAAGAACCATACACTGAATGTTAGTCCTCGTCCTCGTCACTCTCGTCGCTGAAGTAGCCTTTCCTCTTCTCCTTCCTCGCCGCCTTCACCTTACCCTCCTCCTCCTTCCTAGATGCCTTCTCCTCCTCTCCCCTTGTGTCCACCACCGATGCCCACCTGTCGTCTTCGAAAGCCGCGGCGCCATCCTCATCGTCCGACTGCCAAAAAGCCGCTCCCCCGCCCCCGCCCCCATGACCGCCGTCGCCGCCGCCACCGCGGCGCGACTTCTTAGACGGCGGCGGCCTCTCGCGGGGTCCGAGCTGATTGCGGGGGCACTCGTAGGAGAGGTGGCCCTCCTCGCCGCACTCGTAGCAGCGGGACTTGTCGCGGTACACGCGGCGGCGGATAAACTCCGTGGCGCGCCCGTTGTCCTTCGCGATGGAGGCGGAGAGGGTGCGCCCGTTAAGGACCTTGCCGTGCATCTCGGCGGCGGCGGTGGCGGCGTCCTGGCAGCGGACGAAGAGGACGAAGGCGACGCCGCGGCTGCGGCGGGAACCGCGGTCCTTGAGGACGGTGACGCAGGCGACCCGGCCGAAGCGGGAGAAGATGGTGTGGAGGTCGGAGTTGGTGAGCGCGAAATCGAGGTTGGACACGTACACCGTCGACTTGGACGGCGCGAGGCCGCCCGACCCGCCGCCGCCGGCCCTGGGCTTGCCGCCGTGCGAGGACGCGGCCGCGCCGGAGGCCGCCGCCGTGGGGAGCGGGTAGCGGTAGAGGAAGCTGTCGTCCTCGTCGTCGTCGTCGGAGCCCTGCTGCCGCCGGCGAGACATTTTGCCTGCGGTTTTTTCCCTTTACCCTTTTCGACGTTAATCAACATGCTTTGACGATGGGCTGCGTAACTGGGCCGCGCCAGGTCAAGGTTTTATCTACCACGTGGCCTCCTGGCCATGGGCCCATGGCCATTAGAGTAGAGGATTGGGCCGCATTACGCTTAGATATTTTTCTCCCTTTGTTTCTCAGCGAATGCACGTCTGCGTTTCAACGCTAGTGAGTGGTGACTACAAAGACCATTTTTTTTTCCTTGGAAAAAGTGATTTAGACGAGGTCATGGCCCGGCACTGCTGGGCGAGGCGTTCGGGAGTGGCCGCGGCGAGTGGAGGCTCGCCGTGCAGCGTGGCGACGACGTCCAGGTTAGAATTCACTGGTCATGCGTGTGATGGAGCCAACGTTAACCATTTTTGTCGACAACCATGAACGAGCTACGTACGACTGAGTAGATATCTTATTAGGAAAAAATTTCATATTAGTCAATCGACTATCTCAATTGGATCAAATTGGTTTCTAAATCTAAAATCGGGCTTTGACCAGTCCTCCCAAATATTAGAACTAAGTTTGACAGATCCTTTGACGAGTCAATGAGATGATTTTGAGAAGGTTTTATTGATGTGGCATGATTTCGCTAGCATGACAGCCACGGGGTAGCCCCATCCTATATTCATCTCTCCTCTCTCTCTCTCTCCCTCTCACTCTTCTCTCTGTATCTCTCTCATATACTCAAACCGGCCCTCCCCCTCCCCATTTGCGTTGGATGCATTCCTCCTCTCCACGCGACACCGGATGCCTCCCTCCTCCCCACCAATATCGGCCACCTTCCTTCTTTCCATACGACATCGGTTGCATCTCCTCCCCACCAGTGTCAGCTGCCTTCCTCCTCCCCACGCGACACCAGCTGCCTCTCTCCTCCCTACCAGTGTCAGACGCCTTCCTCCTCCCAGTGCGACACTAGTGGCACAACGTGACTCCTTGGTAGCGACGCTCGATGACGATGGTGCCGAAGTGTCACCTTGGTCGACGACTAGGGGCAGTTGGCAGCGCGGCATCATGTAGAAATGGAGGATAGGCGGCTGTGACGAGGAGAGATGGAGGGAGGTGGTCGACGGTGGTGGATGAACTCCTCGAGCGCCGCCAGCTCGACCTCCTCAATGTGTAATGCCATGTCTCTAGTGACGCAAAACCGAAGGTCGTCGGGTGCCCACAGCCCGCCGCCGCATAGCCACTCAACCCGGAGACCCACATCGCCATCGGCGAGGCGAGGCGAATGCCCGCATAGATGATGGCGTTGGAGATGAGGAGGATGCTGGTGCTAGGGGTGGGAGAGGAAGGTGACTAATAAGGAGGACGACTCTACAAATGGGGAGGATAAAAGTGTCGTCTTTGAGTGAGAAAGGTGACGCTAGGAATGGGAGGAGAAAAGTGGCGCTTGTGAGGGAGGAAGTCGACCCTAAGGAGGAAGGAGGTCAACAATGGGAGTGGGGGAGTGGAAGGCGATGTCGATGAGGGAGGAGGTCGGCGTTGGGATGGGGAGAAGATTGGTATTAAGGGTGGGGGAGAGGAAGGCAACATCAATGAGGAAGAGACAGCTGGCTCGAGCAAAAGAGAGAGGAAGGGAGAGAGAGATGAGCGATGAGGATGAGTTGTCACCGAGATAGCAGTCCAGATGGCATCCACACAAGCAAAACCAATCATGTCAATAGCCACCTCACTAAGAACCACCTCAATCTTAAGTCCAATTAGTCAAAGGACCGAACAAATCCGGTTTTTTGATACATGAAGCACCGACCAGGTACGATATTTAGATTCAAGAACCAAAATGGTCTAACAGATATAGTCGAGAGACCATTATAATAGACAGCTCTACCCTCTCTCTTATTAATTATTGTTCAAATCAGTAAAAGTGTGATGTGAGTATGTGGCACTTCTAATAAACAACTTATAAGAGCATCTCCAATGATGCCATATCAGCTAGCTATAAGAATTCCAACTCAGCCTTTTACTTATGTGGAGGAGAGAAGAAGGGTGTGCTAGCTACTAACTTGTAGCTAGTCTATAGCTAATTCCAATGCATCTATTATCTATTACATATGGACCCATATTCAATATTATAGTCAATGTTATAGCTAGTCCCATTAGAGAACTAACTATATGTTATCTACAGATAACATGGCACTTATTTATAGCTAGTAGCTAGCTGCACCATTGGAAATGCTCTAAATAGCTGAGGTGCAACATTGTACATGCCCCAAGGATAAAAACTCAAACAAACATGGCCTTACTCAGCAAGCTGTGTCGTCTTCGATTTTTGGGGACGTCGGATGACGCACGTGCCCCAACCCTGCCCCGTCTCGGGCCTCGTCCCTCTTCCCACCTCGCTTCGCAGAATCGGCAGTCCACGACGGTTCCCCTTCCCCTTCTCCTGATTCCTCGCGCGCCCGCATCCCTCCCACTTCGCTGCTCTGCTTCCCGTACACACTGCAGCGCCGCGCCGCGTCGTCCTATATATATGTACATACTACTCCGCTAACTCCTCCTAACCCGCAGACGGCCAGACTGCTGCAAACGGGATCATGAAACCAACTCATGGCTCAGCCATGGGAAGAGTGAGACAGCTTATCCTCTTCTTTTAATACATGTTTGTTTTTCTGTCACACATGAAACAACAGACTCGTTCTTCACAGGAAGGAGTGCAGCAGTTTAGGTTCCAGATCGACATGCAGTGCCGATGCATGGGGTGCATCAAGAAGGTCGAGAAGACGATGGCCTGCATTGGAACTTTCGGTGGTATAGTGCACTAACCTGTTTCTGTGAATACTCCTATTTTGTTTAGCGATGTTTGGATGGTTTGCTTGACGGAACACCCACCCCCGGGCGTAGGAGTCCAAACTTCAGTAGCAGATGTTGATGCTGGGATTGTCACGGTGTTTGGGAAGGTGGATTCAACAGAGCTCGCCCGCTGGCTGAAGAGGAAGACCAAGAAAGATGTCAAGATTGTTTACCCTGATCCAGCAGCCAACAGCCGCAGACAGGTACTCTTGTTGCGTACTGTAGCAAACTATGAAACTAGAATGAAGGCAATAAGTTCTTGATTTTCCAAAAGAATGCCTTTTCATGTTTAATTTGATATCCGCTATTTCAACAAGGATCATATGTGCTATATGCTTACCAGAATGATAGCACAGAGACCAAAGCTCATGAAATAGAAATTGGAAAGGTATTGGACTGAAAACCATGTATAAATCCAACAAATCTACAGGACCAAACACTTGGTTGTTATTACTGGTAGCTATAAGGGATTTACAGGATTCCTACTATTATAACTATGATTTCCAAACTCAGGATAAATCATGAAATGCTTGCAGAAAATGATATTAGTTCTGGGAGGCAGTTCAAAAACTGTGGACACTACACCCTCAGCTCCACCATTACAAGATCAGATGTCCTGGGAACTAGTAACATCAGTAGCTCAAACATACCATGAGAACATACAGTTAGTTGAGGAGAAAATCAAGGACCTCGAGAAGGTCAGGGATATGTTGAAGATCAAAAATCTGGAGAGTGAGCTGATTGCAGTCAAGAGTGAGCTTAAACAATCAAGGGAGGTGATCAACGGTAGCAAAAAGGCTCTGTTAGATAGTGCTTTGAATCAGCTCAAAGCTTATAAGAAACTAGAAGCATTTAGTTCAGGGCTTCAGGCACTACGTGATTGAGACTACAACTAAGGATGCGCCAGCTAATTTCTTGAAGTTTTCATGTATCTCCTAAAAAATATGTGCCCATTGTTATTTGATCTATCAAGAAAATATAGATGTAAAAATGCCATCACACTGATCTTGTGGTAAAATTCTTGCTAGCTTTTGTTTTCATTTTTTTAAATCTCCCCCTATATGGTTATGGTAACAAACCGCTGGGGCATAGATATGTCGATGAGACATCAAAGTATTTGGGGCAACATCTAGCAGCACATTAAAATCAAAGCAACCACATTTCAAGCTTTATTTTAGCATAACAAGAGAGAGCACACACATCAAAATAACAAGAGAGCAAAGGCAAGGCTCAAGGACTGAACTGATGTGCTCATCGGACATGCGGCCTGTGGTCGCCGTCATCATCGAGGCGGAGATTGATGCCGCGGTCACGGAGCGCATTGAGGATGGCCCAGACCTTGGTTTGGTTCTTGAACCCCTTCTTCTCGACCTCCTTGGCGGCGCTGGCGTGTATGGGCTCGCCGGCGAGGCCGTCCACCTTGAGGCGCATGGCGAGCACCTCCCCGACGGCCGCGGCCGCCTTGGCGTTGCAGGTGCGGCCACACTCCAGCCCGTCCCGCAGGGGCTTCTCCACGGACGACGCGGTCACCACCACGCGGCCGATCTGCCGGTCCACCACGTTCGCCGTCACGTACTTGAGCGAGATGAACAGCCGCAGCACGTACCTCTTGGCCAGCGCCATCCGGCCTCCGCTCCACCGCCCGCCGGCGAAAACGACGCCCCTACTCGTGGAGCGAACGCCTCGGTGGCATTTCGACGAGCAGTTGTGCGGCGGCACCGGCCGGGGGTCCTCGCGGCGAGGCAGCCCCGTGGAGCGTGAAGCCCGCGGTATGTGTCTCTGCTTGGACGCCCGAATTTCTGCGAAGCCGTGAGGTTTCTCGAGGCCGGGAGGGCGGGAGGAGGCGGCGGCGCGGGGAGCACGGCGGCGCGGGGTGAGCGCTGCTGGCGTCGTACGGTGGAGTGGAGCTGCGGGCAAAGTAAACTGAAGGCTTTCAGCGGGAGATGGTGGGTAAAATAAACATGCGGCCTAGTCGAGCCTAATCAGTTTATGGGCTAAAAATATTGTTGAGGTGACTACAGATACAGCCCATCCGTACCATCGTTCTGACCCAATGAACACAGCCCATTAACCAGGCTGTCTATCATGAAGGATCCAGTACGGTGAGTCCGAGTTAGATACGGAACGCATCGGGTTGCACGTCGTACAGCAAGTCAACTCAGCCGCCCTCGTCAGTCGTCACCGATTGGAACTTGCAGAAAAATGCTTGCAAATTTTGAAGCAAGTGTATTTTAAAGTCGCTACATCGTCAGCCGTACGGCAAGTGTTCTGAAACGGAGGCAGTGACCGAAATTCTCAACCATGAACGGTGAATCCGTTTTGATCCCCAGATGACGAAAAGTAATGGCAAGACATGAAACTGAATAATCTATACAGATGGGTTACCCTGTGGTTTCTACACATCAGAATCGTTGAATTTCCAACTGGAACTTAACTGCTATTGCTACCCTCCCTCTACCGAATCCATCACCCCTACACATATCTCTGCATGCTATCCTATGCACCTAATCGATTACACAACAGGCTCACAATTGCAATAGCATGTCAGTGCTTGCAATAGATGGGGACCGGGATCCACCAGCGTTAACGATCAGGGTGGTGAGCCAGCAGAAGGATGCAGCAAAGGCCCTTGTTGCTTGGTGCCCATGACGGTGATCATTGGAGCTGCACACATCCAAGTGTCAAGTTGATGCCGAGCCCAGGTCTACTCTCCTAATCAATCAGCCGTATGTGTCTGCATCCGGCTCGCCACCATTTGCACCGTAGGTGCGAACATAACTGATCCTGAAAAAGATTAATTGGTATAGAGGGTTGTCAATTTTGAATTATGTGAACAGAAGATATAAAAGAATTTCGGTTAGCACCTGGAATGGCATTAAAACCATTCAGTGTTTGCTGCATAGGTGAGCTTTCATGAAGATTATGGTTGCACTTCATCTCAACACCATGTGCACTTTGCTCTATTAAGTTCTGTGGTATTGATCCACATTGGTGACTTGGTAATGCTTCAGATTCGGTCCTCTGAATGGTGCTATTAGAAGCATATGAAACAGCATGTGGACGAGGTCCCGCTGGATGGCTTGCGCTGGCAGGACCGTCCTCTATGGTAGGGCTATTAACAGTGGGCTGCTCACTTGATGCTGCTGTGCTGCTTGGTGGTGTCATCGCTGTCGACGATGAAGTCAGTACAGGTGGCCGAAATGTGTTTGGTGCTTCACCATCTCCTACCCATCCACGACCAAACTTTGTTCCATGAGGAAGGATCTGTTCGATTCGTTTCGATGCAATTTCCCAACCAGTAGGACCAAGATGTGCAGCAAAACGCGCCAAGCTGCGGGGATAGGACTGCTGCAGCTGAACCCCAACCTGATTTTAAAAAATGTGTTAAAGTAAGAGTTATAATATCTCTCCCTTCTGTAACATTAATTAAAAGCTGAAATTATAATTATAATTGCATCAATCATCAAGAACTTAAAGAACAGGACTTAAATTGGATACTCAACTGGTACTAGCACTTTTCTTGCCCCGTTGTATGAGGTTGATACTGGCAGCTCGTATATTGAATTGGATGGTTGAGGCTGACAATATGTGCTTCGGCGACTGTCTTCCATCAGAACTGGTTTCTTCCCATTTTTTGCTGACCATTTACTCCCAGACCCTGGAACAGAGGGAAGATATCAATTGAGGTTACAGGGCAAATGAGTTGGCAAAATACAATGAAAGCCTTTTGTTCAGCAAGTTCCCATCAGATGTTGATCCATTCAAAAGATAAAAATGGAGAATAAATAAAACCTGAATAATCTTCTATTCTTTCCAATCTGCGCTCTTCAGACAAGTGCCCATTCATTCGATTTGCAAAAGAAGCTCTCAGTACATCTGTAAAATTTGCTTTATCCATTACTCTCCGTGCAAGATCGAATCCTAGCTGTGCATGATGTCCACTATTCCCAACAGTAGCCAGTGTAGCCCCTGAAAAGTCTGCAGTAGCACGTTCTGTTGTTGGCCTCCCAACTTTTTGTTTGACATTGTTCTTATTTGGAGGCCTACCCCTGCGAGGTCTTTGTTCTGGTTCTGGTTCTGGTTCCAGTTCTGGTTCGACTTTTGGTTTTAGTTTTGGTTTTGTTTCAGGTTCAGGTTCACTAGCATCACTATCTTGCCTAAGATTCTCAAAGTCCTTCTTAGCAAGCTCTTGAATAGCCCGTGCCTATAATACATGATCGAAGAATATTATGCATGCAGCATAACTCATGGTTTTATACAACAAACATAACAAGTAGGCTCAGTGTTTCACCTGTCGATAATATATTGTATCTGGTGAATTGTAGCACATAGCGTTTGAGCTTATCAGGAACACATCATCCTGTAAATGAAAAGTTCAGGTCATATTGACTTTGCAGTAGAAAGCAACACAAAATATTCACATTAGAGCAAGCATTAAACCAGTGACCATTTCTCTTTCCAAAAATACACTATCCATGTGCATGACTAGATAGTGCATGCAATACATAATGGAAGCCCTACAAACAGCATTGCATGCAAGTTTGATTAAATAGCAACACATCCAGCGCCCAAAAGTAAGTTAAAGAGAGAATTATTCTTTGAGGTGTGACTTGCAGCTAACGTAATATCTACAACTGTAAATGGTGCTCGTGATATTTCAGGGTAAGGCTAAGGCCCTGTTTTTATCAGTTTATCTGACTTACTTATTATTTACTCATCTAGCTTATTTCTTAATTTCAAGAGCTTTGTGAGGTGGACTTGAGAGTAGGATCTGTTTCATTTGATTTGTGTTTATATAGCTTTTAGAAAAAAATTTGGAATAGAGAAAAGCAGATTCAAAAAATAAGTAAATATGCATACAAGTCAGATAAGTTAGATAAGCCAGAAAAAAAAAGGACCTAAGTCATTGAACAGCGAAAAGGCAAAAATGTGAATATATGGTGTCAGTGGCAACATGTGTGGATCAGGATGGATACGAAGAGGTAGAAGGCATAGCAGTGCTATCCCTATAAGTGATTAAGTATAAAAGCTCAAATTCTCATTTCCCTAAATGCGTATGACTAGGCAGTTCATGAAAATTGGCAGCATTTTCATTTTTAAGCTGTGATTCCTTTGAAGGGTATGACTCGGTGACATAAGCACAAATGCATTTGCAAAATGGCTCTGAAGTTCTATAGATCTATATTTGTCTCAATATAACACCTTTCTAACAGGTTCTAAAACATATATTGCCTTAAAATTAAAAAACACTTACAAAATGGAATGCAGCAGACTATTTTGAGTGTTATGTTTTCAAAAAGCAAACTGCACTTAAAAACATGCATACAATTATTCATATCTAACAGAACTTCAAAGTTCATAGGTAATATTTGACGACTACTTAGTAAACATGGTCCAAATGACTAAAACATCCTTTGATATAGCTATTCCATGATGCAAGTATTCTCTAAACAAATTTACACATAGCAGCACATTCTTCTAATATCTAACAGATTTAAATTTCCTGTAGGCATTTCAACAGATTTAATCAGTCATGAAGGTGAAACATAAAAACTAAAGGAATCTTCTGAAAAAAGCATTGCCCAAGGAATACTCAGGATCCTTATGACCTCATAAATCCAGAGAGGATAAAATACTCTTGGTAATATAGTACACCTGCCTGTCACTTAAATCTATATCCAGAGGTCAATGTCACTGCATGACCAAGTGAAAAAGATAAGGCGGTGGCAGGAAAGTTCTCAAAGCTTTTCTCATTTTTTTCTAATTTCAAAACATAACTGTTGCAAGCTTTCAAGGGTTAAATAGATATATAGAGCAAATTAAGACAATAGTGCTAGATACATTAACTGACTTTTAATGAAGTGTTATTCACATTCTTTCACTATAGTTTCTGTGAAATAATACATACCATAAACTGCTGGTAGCATAACTACTACGGATTGACCTTGATTTAGATTTTCATTTACCATTTACAGTAACTTGTAATTGTACATGGCAATGTATTAATTGTGTCAGTCTTGAAAATGTTGCAGTTTCTTATATTCCCCTCAGAAAACCAAGTGCAGAGTTTACAGAATCTTGTGCAAATGGAACATTATCTAAGACAGTAGTACCCATCAGACGAGATCCCATTTAATTATTCAACATAAATGTTTAATTTCCTTTTAGTAATAATCTGAGAGAATGGATATTTCATATCTGCTCCTAATGAGCACAGTGCATTGGTATTCCATTATAGGCTAGAAGACTCCAAAGGCAACAGTAAAAAAAGCTTCTGACCAAGGCAGGAGACACCAACAGTTTAGCAATTAACTGCTAGACTACAAGAAACTAGAACATGTCTATAAAGATGCAAAAATTGGAGGAGCAACAGCATCTGAAAAACACAAATGGAGTTGCTGAGATGATGATTAATGACTAATTCAGCTGAGTAAGCAAGGCTAAAGACTCATGAATTACTGTAACAATTACTTACATAGAAAATATCCTCGCTTTGCATCCAAGTAAAACATAAAAAGCTAAACAGCAATGGCACTGACCTCAAATTGCTCCAAATTTGCATAAGAGGCTTTATTGAGCTTCTTCCTTATCGTTGAAAAATCCATTGGATGCTTAATAATATCATGGTAGTCAGGCAGCTGAGCATAAATGCACATTCACGGTCAAATCAATCAAGTTCCAAAACCAGGAGCAATGAAATCAAACTTTGACTTCCCATCGGCCAGCCGCCGCCCATCAAATCAAACTTTCAAAACATTATCATTTTCAAAACACAAACCTCTTCGGGATCAACGGGCTCCGAGAACACACCATATGTGTCCTTCCTGCAAGAAACCAGGAAAGCCAACTCAGAACAGAGGTCTCTGAGGTGCGAGTGAACTGACGGATAAACAAGCAGAGTGCATAGCAACTCACTTCTCCAGCCTATCAAGGATGAAGAGTAACAACTTTTTGTCCGGCAGAGGCGTCGTGGGCCCGGAATCTGACGGCTCTGTGGAGTGAACAAATCCACCCACGAGCACAGCAACAATCACAGGCGCGGGCATTAATTAAACAAGGGAAAACTATTTTGAATGCATCCACCACTGAATGAATTTAAAATGGCATCTTCGTGCACATTTGTCCAGGTGTTTTCTTGCTTATGGAAATCTGAAGAATAAATGCCACAGAGCAAGGAGCACCAACCTTCACGCCCATCCGTCGCTTTCCTCGTCTTTTCTCCCTGCGGCAACAACAAAAGATTTAAACGAAAACCAAAACCAAACAAATAGAATTTCTACAGAAATCGAAAAAACAAACAGGAGTACAAAAGGCGCCAAAAAAAAGGTGGGGCTTTCGTTTACCAGCGCCAGTTACCAGGTACAGATCTATCTAACGAGACGCCGCGCGAAATGCAGCAAATTTTGGCGCGAGAAGCAGACAAAACCCCCAAAAAAAGGGCACGCCTTTAAAAGCTTCGAACCCGGGCCATTTTTAAAAACGAAAAAATTGCGCCAATTATTGCGACGACAAGCCGGTGTGCGAGAGATGCGAGGGTTTTGGTTTATCTCCCGAATGATTGGGGAGCTCAGGTTGAGTAGAGTTGACCACTGCACCTCGACGGAAAGATAAATAAAAAAGGGCGGCCTTTTCATGCCTAAAATAGCAAAGAAATTTCCTCGGGCGGCGCGCGGCTGCGCAGATCCGTACGTGCCCCGACGCCTGAAGCCGCCGAATTAGGCAAATTGCGCGAAATCAAGCCAAATTGGGGCGGATTCGGGGCGGGAGGGGTCAGATCGGGGCGGGCGTCAGGTGAGAGGGGGGTTGCCCACCTTGGCCGATCCGTCGGGGAGGCCCATGACGAGGCGGAGCTTCTTCTCGCGGCGGCCGGGGCCCTCCGCCTCGTCGTCGCCGGAGTCCGGGCCGGGGTTGCGGCGGGAGGAGCGGCGCTGCTGCTGCGCCTGCGGGGGCTCCTGCAGCTTCTCGAGGCGGAGGCTGCGCTTCTGGAGGTCGAGCAGCGAGGGGCGCCCCTTCTTCTTCCGGCGCCGCGGAGGCGCCGACATCGCCGGCGGCTGCTGCTGCTGCTTGCCCATTCCCCCCGGCGAGAAGGGGCGCGCGCGGAGTTTTATTTCCCTTTCCCCTTTTTTTTCCCTCGCCGCTGGGTTTGCGTGTGTGCGCTCGCAGCCTCGCTCCGCCTGTGGGTGCGGGTGCGGGGTGGGTAGACTTTTCGGTGCGTTGCGTTTTCTCGCTTTGTTTTTTTTTTCCTTTTCCTTTTTGTTTTGTGTGAGCACGTGAGGGGCGCGTGCAAGGGTGCGTGTGGAGTCGTGACTGGCTGCGGTTAATTGCGTGCGCGGGTAGACCGTGCACCGCCGCGTCCCCCGAGTAGGTGCACCCAACACCCGTCTAACCAAACGTGACGGTACGTGTACGCACATATCGTGCCACCGTGTGTGTCTATCGCTCCCTCCCTCCGGCTATATACTCGCGGCTACCTTAGCCTTTTCATTCAACCAAATATTGTTGACCAAATTAGCCATGTGACGCTCTAGATTTGGTGCACTTGTTAGAGGACAATCGCAGCATCAATGATATGTGGGCTCTATCAACAATATGATAGTGACTCGCCAATGTCTTATGGTAAATGAGTACAGTGTTCCATTGCAACTGCGCGCCTAGTTTTGTAATTGATGTTATTTTTCTTTATAAATTTTGAATCGATGTTTATTTATTGCAGTTAATATGGATTCTTTTTTATAGTTGATTTGCCCTCTTATTTCTATTATTTTTAATTTAAATTTATTTTCTTATTGTTGTTCGTTTGGAATCTTTCATTTAATCAAAGCCGTTAGAACCTAGCCTCACTATAATCAACGATGTAGATCTTACCTTTAAATTTCGATTAATATGGGAATTTACAGTATTTTAGGATTAATGTGGTGGCTATGTTTAGCTTGATGTAATATAATAATAGATGACATAAAATTTAGAGTGTGTTAGAGCAAAATTCCCTATCATTGTTCCTTTTCTATCCTTAGAAATCATTCACCTGCTTCCCAAATAATTTTAGTAATATTCAAAACGTTCTAGGTTCTCTGAACTTCGAAAGTTCAACTTTCAAATTTTTAACCATCCATCGGCATTTGAACAATACCCTATCTTCTTGGCACCTTTTTTCTCGACTATCTCAAAGCCATTTCTCAAGTTCATTAAAGTTTAATCAACCAAACGTTCAATTTGTCAAAGTTTTACATTTCAACAAAACACGATTAAACTAGCATTCGGTGGTGGCTGAGCTAAATAAATAAACTGGTTGTGTTGAACTGGGCTGAGCCAAATATTAACATGTACTTGGACGAGGCCATGAATCAGCTTTACTTATGTTGTTTTTAAGAGTTTTTAAAATTTGGAGCTGACTTCACGACAAGAAAAAACCTAGAGTAAAAAAATAAAATAGTTTTTTTAGTAATATAACTTGAAGACACTCTGAACGTGATGTAAATAGATGTACTATGTACAGGCATACAGCGAGGTAGATTGCATACTAGAATTGATGTTTTACTGTATAAGAGAAATCGCATTGTATTTCTTATTTAACTTGGTGTCGTTAGCACCATATACATGGTAGAATAGACGAGAAAAAATCTTGATTCTGGAATACAAACACGTGTGTTATATCAGGAGGGTTGATTTGATAATCGGCAACAAAAAGGGATTATTTGCATGTCATTTGACACAAGGACAAACCTCAAATATAAATCTTTATAGTGGTAAATTCTAGATTATTTTTCTATTCTATATAATAGATGGAATGGACGTACATTAGTGTAATTAATAACGAAAGAGGTACATTTTTCTTTCCTAAAGCAAAGTTATGTATGTGTGATCTTGATATTGATTCCAGCCGAATCGTTTATGCCCTGTTATGGACAAACATCATGTCACATATTCATGTTCTTTTATTGGTATAGATCGTGATACGATGAAAAACTATCTAAAACATAACATATTAAAATAAGAAAACTCAGTAGTAAAATAAGATGATTTGGCACTACATCGTGGTGTGTGGAGAACCTATATTTCAATGCATCCAAATAAGAAATTAGATCATATAAAATAGAAAGCATCTTTACAAAAATTGATGTCGGAGTTAATTTGACCCTTCCGGGCTTTTCTCTGATGGGAGATCTTTCCGCACGATAATTACGTCGGTATTTGTTCATATGCTCTTGCTCCACGCCACGGAATTCCGCCATGGCGCCATGGATTTTGACCCGAGTCCCGAGGTGGCGTGCAAGTTTATAAAAAAAATAGTTAGAAGAAGACGACCTGAGATACTGAGATGGACGTACGACGTCCTATTGTACCTTGTACGTGAGCGACGGTAAAGAAAACATCAAAAGTGTATGTTTTAGCAGCTTCGTTTAACATAAATGATGGACCCCTCTATTTCAGAATTTGTGGTTAGTGGTTCGTGGTCAGCGGTTGGAATGTGTGGGAAGAATTTTCATGATAGTGTGCTCGGTGGTCTTATAGACAGAGAAGAAAAGGAGTTTTTAAAACAACTGAAAAAAACTAAACTAAAAATTTAAAATATTCGTGGTTATCGAGAAGAACACGGTAGAGTTTCGAAGAAATGATTACTTATAAGAGCATCTCCAATGGAGCCACATCAGCTGGCTATAAGGGCTCCACGTAGGATTTACTGCTGAGATGGAGGAGACAGGGAGCACCACAGCTAAGCGCCGGGCGCTAGCGATTCCCCCAAGACAGCACGCTCTCTCTCTTTCCTCCCCATCTCCTCATTTCAGCCTCCTCCTAGCTCGAATCACCACTCATGCCACCGCCGTTGAAGTCGCCGCATGCTACCGCTAACGCCAACGGATCTGGGTCGCGCCCTCGTCATCGCCGTCGCCACCAACGCCTTCCAACTGAAGCGAGGAGGGCGCTGCCGAGCCGCCATCGCCGTCGTGGTCGGAGATGGTGAGGAGGCGTCGTGGCGAGGCGCGACGGCGGCGGCGGGGAGGAGGCGCGACAACAAGCGGCTTGAGCCGACGCCGACGAGAGAGGAGGCGGCGGCGAGGAGGTGCGACGGCGAGGCGGCTTGAGCCGGGCGACGAGGAGGGAGGCCATGCCATGGGCAAGGGCGTGGGCGGGGCGGCAAGGAGGAGGACGGAGCGTGCTGGGAGTTGGGGGGAGGATGGAGGAAGAAACACAAAGCAATAAATAGGTGGGTCCCACAGTTTTTATGCTTAATAGCCAAGTTGTTGGATGGGTGGTCTTTTAGCTGACGTGGATCCGCCACATAGACCTTATAGTCAGTAGGTTGACTCTACCATTGGAGATGCTTAAAAGGATTCATCGTTCGGTTGGCTAAAGCCGAAAGAAATTGGCATAAACATGTATGTGGTGCGGCTGCGTGTTACGTACTGGCTTACTGCCGCCGTGGAGAGTGAACTACTGAGCTGCATGCATACACCGCAGCAGAATAGTTGCGGCCCATGTTTTCTCCTAGAATCCCGTGGCTGCACACTCGTTTCCACCCGTGTGCTGACGCCCTGAGCCCCTGACTGAGCTCGCCAAGTTAACGACCCACGTGCCACGAGAAGCTTTTAGACAATTAGATTAACGACCCCAAGTTAAATTTATAATTTTGTTAGAACAAAACTTTACTCCATTATTACTTCGTCAATACGTTATTTGCGTGATACAGAATTATAGTCACACGTAGGTAATCTAATGACACTAATTTTATGTCGCAAAATAATATACTAACGGAGTAATTGTTGATCAAAATTTTGTCCTAACGAAATAAAATATGTCTTACGTTCTTAAATGTAATGAGTATGTTGTAGCAGTGCAGCTTAATGATCGAGTTGAAATGTTGAATTTCAATGAGTCATATAATTTATTTTGACCTGAGTTCCGATAAGCCGTATAATTTTTTTTGACAAGGCTTGAAGAAGAAGAAGTAGCTTTAAGAAATAGAAATATTGATTCAGAGAAGCAGTCAAACCAATGAAACTATATTAAGCATAAAGAACTTTTTCTTTATTTGTTACTGTGGCCATGTATGATGTAGTTAACGACCCAAATACTCATACTTATAGCATGATGTAGCGGTGCAACTGAACGGCCGGCTGAAATACTAGATTTTGATAGGCTTTAAGGAGTAGCATCAAGAAGCATCTTTTTTTGGCGCCGGCCTCCGGGCGGCGGTCACGCGCAGGACGTCGCCGTCGCCGGCGCCGGCGCCACCACGGCATAGCCAGGGCCGCGCGAGTTCACCAGCCGGCTCCAAGCAAAGCAATCCAGCGCCGGCGAGAGACGCGCGCGTCACGGGCTCGGCGTCGGCGGGGAGAGGCCGAGCCGCTGTGTCACCTGCCGCCGCCGCGTTCCGATGAGGCGTGGGGGGGGAGCGGAGCTTTGGCGGCCTGCGGCTGCTGTTGCAGGAGCGCCACCGGCTGCGTCTGCTCACTCCTGCTGGTGCTGGCTACTGTCACCGAGTCACAGCGTCAGGGCTCAGGAGAAGGCTGCCGCGGCCGCATACTTTTGTTCAGGCAAGTCAGCGCCGCGCAACAGACAACAGAGCAAAAAAAACAACATCTTCTCTCTTTATCAAGCTTATTATGCCAAAAAATAAAATCACTTCGCAGAGCTCTTACTTCAATATGTATTGCCTGCTGTGTACTGCGTAGAAGGCATATGTGAAGATGAGGATGGGAGAGGAATATAAGTAGCCTACCTTTGATGCATGGGCGGCACTGACAAATTCAACTAAAAAGACAAACCTTGAGGCTGAGTTCAAACACATCTGCAAATGTTCCATCACAACCGATTTGAAATGATAGGAGCACATCACAAAAGTTATACAGTGTATTAGACAACCTCTTAAAAATGGGAAGGCAATGCAATACTAATGAACTGAAAGATGAGGTCGAAAACAAAACTCTAGAAAGCCTACATCTGCGGTCGCCCTATTACCGAGGGCTACACTTATGATTTCCATCTAAAAAATGTAGGAATTGTACATCCATCCTAAACTATGTACCAAGTACGGTGAACATCTCACCAATAGGGTGGCCAATTTACAACCAACAAAGCCATCAACGGGAAATTATGTGGTCGATAAATATTGAAAGGATCGCTATGCCGTCTAGAGGGGGGTGAATAGGCGAATAAAACGAAATTGCGGAATTAATAAAGTTGAACAGTGACCAGCACGTCAGATGTTCCGATGGGGATCGGATGTTCCGACCTGATCCAGTAACCCCTGCGTCGGATGTTCTGATCTGGGTCGGATGTTTCGACGGACGTCGGATGTTCCGATCCTGGGTATTCTGGATTTGTCGAAAACCTGCAGTAAAACTGATTTCTCGCAAAACCAAGGTTAGATCTATTCAAGAATATTCAGAACAGGCCAACACCAATAGTAAAAACAACAAATCAAGATCAAGACAAAGACACAGCGATTTTTGTTTACCGATGTTCGGATCTTTGAAAGGAGATCCTACTTACCGTTAAGGAAGGCACAAAGCCCGGATCACCAAGACCCTAATCCCCTTTCCGGCGAAGCACACAGCACTCACCGGCGATCACTAGTTGAATCATTTTTCTTGCGGAGGTAGATTCGCACCTTCACAAACTCCGAAGGCACACCACACGAAGATCAGCGGCTCACCGGTGACACCTAGCCGTCTAGGGACCCTTTAAGCCTCCAAGAGTAACAAATGCGATGAATAAATTAGGAATCGCTAAGCGCTCAAGAATTGGACTCTAATTCATGGAGCACTTGGGTGCCTTGATCTCTCTAGATCAAGATCTCACAAGATGAACAAGAGAAACAAAAGCTAAAACTTTTTACAGATGATGAACAAGAAGTATTAGGTTCAAATCAGGGGGTCAGTGAATAACCTTTTGGCAGGTATTAGAGAAGGCTTTACATAGGAAATCCCGAAAACTAGTCGTTGCTGCAGCTAATCCCGCATCAGATGTTCCGACCCCGTCGGATGTTCCGATGGACTACTCACTGGATGGCGTGAAAAACTGACAGGCTGGCTTCACCATCGGATGTTCCGATCCTCGTCGGATGTTCTGATGGTGTAGGTTCTGAATAGAGTGTATTTTGAGTGGAAAACTCACGCGAACTTCGAGATACCTATTTTGAGCACTTAGAAACCTTTATATGCTTCTCCATTGCATCCCTCTTTATAGTACGACACCCCTAGGACTTAATAATTAAATATTTACAAATAAAAAACTAGTCTTGATGTCTTCTTGCAACATATTCACTTTTGAGGGGTACACCATCACATTTAAACATGTACCTCATGGAATTAACCTGTATAACATCTGTGTACAATTCACCAATAGAAAATATTAGCTCTATAATTGTTACTCATTAATCACCAAAATCACTTAAGGGCCTAGATGCACTTTCAAATATACTGGTAAGCAATTTTTTTTGAAATAATGAATAATCGATAAGCAGAGCGCAATGCCCTTGTGAGAATCATGGCAATTTTTTAGGTGCGAAGAGAACAAGCACACTCCAACACTCCAACCTTCACAGCAAACATCCACACACACACACATACATACGTATACATCAATTGCATCCTCTGCCGTGAATGAGCACACAAAAAAATATGTGTGAGTGGAGAAAACTAACCTAAAATAGATGAAGAACTATGCTGAATATGACCCTGAACACATCAACATGATGAAATAAACTAAAATTTCTATAGCAAAACTGATAAACACAACCAATACCATAGATCCTCAGAACTGGAAAAAGCTAGGACATCGCCTTCAAGGTGAGCCTGTAGTCGCGGCTAAGAGCATGGGAGAAGGGCAAGGTAGAGGAGCATCACTGTACCGATGAGGAGGCGAAGAGGAGGGATAACACTGGGCCATGCGTTGGTCAAGGAAACGGCACCCTACTCCTTTCCCTATCAATGAATCCGGGCCCCCATCGACGGATCCGGGCTCGACGGACCCCGACAGCGCTGGATCCGACCTGCACGGAGGAGAGCACGGGAGAAGACCATGACGGCGGCAATCAAAGGAGAGGAGGTCTGCACGGGAAAGGACATCGGCGAAGGAGGAAGGGGGACGGCCGCTAGGGGGTGGGCCATCGGCGCCGTGGGGGAGGCGGCGAGGCACGTCCCGTCGACGGATCCGGACCCCGGCTGCGCCGGATCCAACCTGCACAGAGGAGAGCACCATGACGACGGCAATCAAAGGAGAGGAGGTCTGCAGGGGAAAGGATAGTGGCGGAGGAGGAAGGGGGACGGCCGCGAGGGGGTGGGCCATCGGTGTCGTGGGGGAGGCGGTGAGGCAAGATGTGGAGGAGAGAACGATAGAGCGAGAGAGAGCCTTTCTTGGGGGAGGCAGCAGGGTGAGGCCGCGTTGGTGAGGGGCGGCTAGGGTTGCGAGGGGGCAGAGAGGGGAGCCGAGAGCATGTAAGTCGATGGACCATGGGCTGATTTATAAAAGTACACAGGCCTTTTTAGAAAAATGTCAGGACAAAGCAGGTGATCGACCGCACAAAGCCGATCGGACGGCCCGACAAAATCGCGATGACATGTGTTCAGCAGAAGGAGCGGCGCTGAGCTCTCCCGAGCACGCTACGCGGAGAGGCGCGCCACATGGTAGGAGGGGGTGCCTCTCCTTCGGCTTTGTACCATTAGATGATGCAAGACATCGGGAGAGTAACGGTGCCCAACAAACATCGTATTTTAGGCACATTTTGCTATAAAGGATGCCAGCACTCAACAATATAGAGGTTTTCCCAGTTATCTCGATCTTAAAAAGGTTTGATGATATTTACCACAACACGGCCTGTATCAGCATGGACGCTTCTCCGAAAAAAACATTCTTCCTGCTGAAATATTTATCTACTTTAACTTATCTATTTTTTGGCTTATATATTGATTTGACTTATCTTATTTAATTCATAAATAAGTTCTTTAAAAATAAATAACTAAAGATAGAAAATTAAATCTTCTCCCTTCTCCTGATTCTCTCGATCTAAACTTTAGAAATGGTGAGTGCCACGTGAGCTGGCTTTATCCCTCGGTCACTCAATTCATCTCTAAACTTGATTTTCGTTGGATTTGTTCCTTTTGTAGGTTGGAACTCCTAAACAGTTAGGCGTCACCTATGAGCCAGTGGTGCTTTGTGTGGTGAGCCATGTGGAGTTTGCGAAGACCGAATTTTGCCTCCGAAAGGAAAGAAATGAAAGAGTGAAGCCAATAGGTTTTGATGTGATCTTAGTGACGTAGATAGTTGAAAAAGATGACATAGGATCCCCTAAAGAATTTGAACTTAGAAACAAACAGATG